>JASVER010000024.1:6190742-6306359 GCA_030449065.1 Oceanodroma leucorhoa
CTCAATGTCCTTCTTGTAGTGAGGGGCCCAAAACTGAACACAGTATTCGAGGTGCGGCCTCACCAGGGCCGAGTACAGGGGCACCATCACCTCCCCACTCCTGCTGGCCACACTATTCCTGATACAGGCCAGGATGCCGTTGGCCTTCTTGGCCACCTGGGCACACTGCCGGCCCATGTTCAGCCGGCTGTCAGCCAGCACCCCCAGGTCCTTTTCCGCTGGGCAGCTTTCCAGCCTCTCTTCCCCAAGCCTGTAGCGTTGCATGGGGTTGTTGTGACCAAAGCGCAGGACCCAGCACTAAGACTTTTGTACTATGTGGACCCTGGCAATGGTCTAATAAATGGAAARTCCTCCTATTAAAATATCAGAGATCCTGTGGGCATATGTAAAACAAAAAGAAAATTAGGGAATCCCTTAAGCCTTTAAAGAGTGTGCAAGCAGTCTTGTGTTAGTGTCACCACCTGAAAACAGGGTCTTAGTTAAAGGTGACTAGACTGTATTTTCTGYGATCGGTCCCTCATCCCAAACCAAGAGTTTTCTACAAACTCTTACTTTCCTGTTCTAATATCCAAGAAGTCTCCAACCCTATTCAATACCACAACCTTTTCCACAGCTCTCAACCCTTCTTGCCTGATGCCTACTCCAGAGTTATCACAATTCTAATCCTTGCAAGAACTTTCACCTCTTACCCCAAATCCTGTCTGACAGAGTCCCTTCTACCCCTTCCTGCCCTGAACTTCCTCAGTTTCTCATTTACAWGAACTGGGCTTTTTCATTAAAGTTGATTACAATTAAAGCAACCATGACCTCTTTGTGCTAAAGGAGAGGATTATATATTTACATTTGTGKTTTTACTATCAGAGGTCCTGCTCTTCCTTGCTTCCCAAAATCCCTTCTAGATCCAGTGGTCTCCTTTCTCTTTCCTTTCTCCTATCCTCCTGCTACACCATGCTGTCCTCTCAAACCTTCCTGCCCTCATAGTATCTGGATTTGTGTTCTTCTGCCCTAATCCCACAATGACTATAATCCAGCACTCCATTTAYGCTAGCCACCCTTCTTTGATCCCTCTTTCAGTACAGCTGTTTGAGTCCACCATATGCCTGTTCTTTACCACAATTAAGCAAATTAAGGTTTGTAGGGTGGGGTTGTTTGGGTGCAGGCATGGGGAAGAAGGGGAATGAAAGAGCAACTTTAAAAAACTCTACCCAAGACAGCAATTAACAAAAAAAGTCTTTCRTGATGAGAGCATAGGGACAAGAAAATGCTTTGGAACTGAGTGGAGGAGAGGAACATTGCATGGTAATTTTCCACAGTATTCATCCAAGCTCAATAGCATATACATCCATTCATCCGTTCGCTACAAAAAAAAAAGTCACCTTGCAAGATTTTTTTTAAACTGGTATTTCTTTAAAGAAAATTAATCCTAGAAAATCTGAGTTAGGGTTAGCCTGGTGGACTTTTTCAAGCAGCCCTCAGAATACCAACCATAGAAAAATAATAAACAGAAATGTAAAAAGTGCAGTTTAACAAATGCTTAATCTCAATGAATCACCTGTAAAAGGAGGAAAAAAAAMCAACAAAACAAAATTTATTGCCTGGCAACACTGAAGCAGTGGGAGTTTTATCTGCCAGATAAGAAATAAGGGAAGGAATATTAGCCATTCTGTGCCTTAAATCAAAGCTGGTTTGTTGTTTGTTTTGTTTTGTTTTGTTTTTTCATTCAAAACATGTTTGTCTGATTATAAAGCTCTGGAAGATCCTAGATATGAAAATAGGCATATAATAACATATAGTACTACTCAGTTTAACCTGCTATTGCCTTTTTTAATAAAGTTATGACAATTACACAAAAATCCTTTGGCCATAGACACTCAGATTTAATMTGAAGAGGACATAATATTAGCATAGATAAGACAAACCCTTCTTTGGACTGGACCAGGGGAAATATTCAAAATTTTTCCCAATCAACGAGTACCACTTCCCCTATCCTCACTCTGTCAGTACTGTTTACATGAACCCCAAAATGGAAAGCTCCAATCTTTCCCTAACCCTACCTACTTCCATATAGCTTCAGTAAATAATGCAATGTCCATAAATGATTAAATGCCTCCTCAGTAAGAGCAGTGATCTTCCTTGCCCCAACTCTACTATGACTCTGTTTCTGAGCACCTTTCTTAACACAAGATTCTGTAACTTTAATCCTCAGCACAACCCTACATTTGGCACATCCAGTCTAGGCCCAGGCATGACAGCCTGAGAAAATCCCAAGCTCAGCTATAACTCTAAAAAATATTTTATTGAAAATAACTGCGAGGAGTCCTTATGMTTCCATAGAATCAGTCAAATAATGGCCACAGAAGCCTTTATCTGGATAAAAGACAAGCATATGTCAGTGTCACACAAAAAAACAAGACATGCAAAACTGGTCAGAAATTAGACCATATTGTTAAAGTGGTAATGGYCGTTGCTTTGTGGAGGCTTGTATATGTACAGTAGGGAAAACCAGGGAGAAACATCACAGAAAATGAGCCACAAAATAATTTAAAAGATCTAATCTCATCAGGTCGTGGGACCGTAGTACCCATAAAAAAATAATGAAGTATGTTTTTGGGCTGCGGCGCAGCTGAAAGAGATTTGAAACAGTACTGATGAGGCTTAACTCAACTGCTATTTGATTCTTGCTGCGTACAGGGAAATTGGAGTTAACACAAAAGATAATCTTTGCCTCCAACATTTACCTTCCTCCTAAGCAAAGTTACTGGCAGAACTGTAACATTTGTCTACCTCTCACATYAAAAGGGATACCAATACAGACACACGCCCAAACACACCTAGAGTTGTGACTCTTCTCTGAGGAAACAGATTCTTCATTTTATTTCCCAGTCCCTATAGTTTCAAGAATATGTCTTGAAACGATGTAAATTTTTATTATGTAAAAGGGAACAGCTAATTTGAAAAATTACCAGTAAAAAAAAACTAAAAAATTCAACTTCCCAAATTTCTGGCCCAAGATAAACAATAAATTACAATAAATGGTAGCCTGGRAGGAATACAGAGAAACTGCTCAAGCAGCCAGGGATCAGGTTCGGAAAGCTAAAGCCCTGACAGAATTAAACCTGGCCAGGGACATCAAGGGCAACAAGAAAAGCTTCTACAGGTACGTCAGGGATAAAAGGAAGACTAGGGAAATGTGGACCCTCTGTGGAACGAAATGGGAGACCTGGTTACCCAGGATATGGAGAAGGCTGAGGTACTCAATGACTTTTTTGCCTCAGTCTTCACTGGCAAGTGCTTGAGCTCCACCGCCCAAGCCACAGAAGGCAAAGGAGAGGACTGGGAGAATGAARWGCMGCCCACTGTAGGAGAAGATCAGGTTTGAGACCATCTGAGGAACCCRAAGGTGCACAAGTCCGTGGGACCTGATAAGATGCATCCACAGGTCCTGAAGGAACTGGTGGATGAAGTTGCTAAGCCACTGTCCATCCTATTTGAGAAGTCGTGGCAGTCTGGCGAAGTTCCCGCTGACTGGAAAACAGGAAACATAACCCCATTTTTAAAAAGGGAAAAAAGGAAGACCCGGGGAACTACAGGCCAGTCAGTCTCACCTCTGTGCCTGGCAAGATCATGGAACAGATCCTCCTGGAAGCTATGCTAAGGCACRTGCAGGACAGGGACGTGATTCGACAGACCCAGCGTGGCTTCACCAAYGGCAAGTCCTGCCTGACCAACCTAGTGGCCTTCTATGATGGAGTGACTACATCAGTGGACATGGGAAGGGCTAATGATGTCGTCTGTTTGGACCTCTGTAAGGCMTTTGACACSGTCCCCCACAACAGCCTTCTCTCTAAACTGGAGAGGTATGGATGTGATGGGTGGACTGTCTGGTGGGTGAGGAATTGGTTGGATGGACGCATCCAGASKGTAGTGGTCAACRGCTCAATGTCCAGATGGAGATCAGTGACAAGCGGTGTCCCGCAGGGGTCCATATTGGGACCAGTACTGTTTAATGTCTTCATCAATGACATAGACAGTGGGATCGAGTGCARCCTCAGTGAGTTTGCAGACGACACCAAGCTGAGTGGTGCGGTCCACACGCCTGAGGGACGGGATGCCATCCAGAGGGAYCTGGACAAGCTCAAGAAGTGGGYCYGTGGGAACCTCATGAGGTTCAACAAGGCCAAGTGCAAGGTCCTGCACCTGGGTCGGGGCAACCCCCAATATCAATACAGGCTGGGGGATGAAGGGAKTGAGAGCAGCCCTGCCRAGAAGGACTTGGGGGTACTGGTGGACAAAAAGCTGAACATGAGCYGACAATGTGCGCTCRCAGCCCAGAAGGCCAACCGTATCCTGGGCTGCATCAAAAGCAGCGTGGCCAGCAGCTCGAGGGAGGGGATTCTGCCCCTCTRCTCTGCTCTGGTGAGACCCCACCTGCAGTACTGCGTCCAGCTCTGGAGCCCTCAGCACAGGAAAGACATGGACCTGTTGGAGCGGGTCCAGAGGAGGGCCACAAGAATGATCAGGGGGATGGAAGGAACACCTCTGCTATGAAGAAAGGCTGAGAGAGYTGGGGTTGTTCAGCCTGRAGAAGAGAAGGTTTCGGGGAGACCTTATTGTGGCCTATCAGTACTTAAAGGGGGCTTATAAGAAAGAACGCGGCAGACTTTTTAGCARGGCCTGTTGCAACAGGACAAGGGGTAATGGTTTTAAACTAAAAGAGAATAGATTCAGACTAGATGTAAGGAAGAAATTTTTTACAATGATGGTGATGAAACACTGGCACAGRTTGCCCAGAGAGGTGGTAGATGCCYCATCCCTGGGAACATTCAAGGTCAGGYTGGACGGGGCTCTGAGCWACCTGATCKAGTTGAAGATGTCCCTGCCCGCAGCAGGGGGGTTGGACTAGATGAYCTTTAAAGGTCCTTCCAACCCAAACAACAACAACAACAACAAAAATAGACACACCTAAACAATTTCTAGAAGTCAATCTCTAAGCATTAATCTATTTAAATTGCCAAAGCAAACAGCCCACCTACAAAATTTGCACAGATTGCAATGTTATTTATGAAAACTAGTTTTCATGTTGGCCTCTATTTACTGACCTCTTTTTAGTTCAGTTTTATGTATCTAAAAACTCATAGTTCTACATGTATATCCACAATATCATTAAATTAGCAGATTAACTTTTTAATGAATCATACTTGTATTAAAATGCTGATTAATTTAATCTGAAATGACTTGTGGGAAAACAACAGTCTGTATTTTTCATCTGTAAAAAGTGTTGGAAGTTTTGACTCTTTTTACAAGAATCCAAAACCAAATCAGGCCAGTGGGTGAAAATGAAAACCATTTCAAATTCAAAGAAATTCAACAACTAACTCTAATATTTTAAGCACATTATTAATAAAATTCCTATTTCTCTACATTCATATATATTTAATTTAAATGAAACATTTCTAAATTATCAGCATAAAGTACTTCAAATAAGCTGAAACAATTTTGTACTCATTTTGAAAATCATCACCTCATTAAATAAACCCTGAAACCTTGATTTTCAACACAATTTGTGACTTTTTAAAAAAAAACAACCTTGAAAATTGGTAAAGGGTAGGGGTAACTTTTCCTGCCAATTTCTAATATACACTACATAAAATCTGATGTCAATTTACTAAAACAGCAGCTCCTTGAAAAAAAATATATTCAATTTCTATGTGAACGCACAATACCATCTAGGCAGTCCAAAAGCATGTAAAGAGGGTCACGGCTGGTGCTCCTCTGGGTGAAAAGATCAAAATGAAAAAGCCAGATAGGGAAGAAGACATAAATAAATGTAAGGAATGGAATTGTTCTCCAGAGAGAAGTGTTTCTTGGTGATAAACCACTCATTTCACATGTATTCTTGTTGATTTACTTCTTCAACAGTAACAAACGTTAGTGTCGAGAGACTCTGGCTCATTTGCACAAGTCCATGATGATGGGTAAGATAGCACCTCAGCCTCAGAGAGAGGAGACAACGCAGAGACACTGTAACAGACCTCTGGGATAGCAAGAAGTCCTGAGGTCAGAAAAAAAAATAAAAATGTCAGTTTCAAAATTCAGTGACTCCCTCTTTTCTTCAGCCACTAAAGAAAGCACTGAAGAACTGCTACACGACTGACTATTGTCTTCAAACATCGGAAGTCTGAAGTAGAAGGAGGAAAAAACCCCAAACCTTTAAAACGCTAAAAATGTAAGGACTGGAAACACAGGGTTATAGTTACTTTGTAAGTATGTTACCCTTATTTATAATAAGGCTTTTCAAGACTTTAGAGATGAGAGATTTCAGGATCTTGAGAAAGCTAATTACATATGCAGTGAAATTCTAATCATTTTAAATTAGTACAATGTATCCCCTGTCCAGAGAGAGAGGAAAAAAAAAAAAAACCAAAGCTATATTATAGACCTACAGAAGCTGTTCCCAGTTTAAAGGTGGTAACAGTCCTACAGAAGCTGTTCCCAGTTTAAAGGTGGTAACAGTAAGGTAGGCTGACATACAATAGTGACCATCTGGACAGCAAAACGGGGTACTGTCTTATGGAAAGAAAGTTGAAAACATACCTTCATCTCATGAGATGGAAACCTGCATGGTCAGCAGCCAACTAGAAAATAAGGTGGTTTTGTTTGTTTTTAATGGATGAAATGAGACTAGCATAGTTCCTCATGGTTAGAAAAGGTTTGAATCAATTAATAAAATTGATACCTTTTTATCTAGCTGCTGTATTTACTTGCTGAGGTTCAAGCATATTTTTATTGTCATTTGCATTTCCTGAACAAGAAATGGATCCTGAACAGACTGCAAGAATGCCTAAGAGCAACCTTTTTAGCAATCTGGAATTCACGATAATAATTTTTTTTTTTATCTGACCTGTAAACTCAACGGGTTAAATTAAACATTAAAAATAGAAATTTCCTTAACAACCTCTTCTGAGTTTCTTATTAAGTATCCTATTGAACTGGCAAGAATAATTATATACTATAGACTGAGATAAAGCCATTACACATGGCAGTAAATATAATGCTTTGCTTTGTTTTATGTAATAATCCCTATTTGGCTCAACTGAAACAAGAGGTCTGAGTCACAGGAAATGCATTACAGAGAAAAGTTCACTGAATTTTCATGAATGTTATATTATCTTGAAAAATTCTTTATGTTAATTTTTTGAACCATGATGCATGTTCCTATAACTTTAGTTCCTTTCCAGCTGTGTGCACAGGAACTTTGCCCTTCTGAACAGCTCAGGAATAGCAGTGAAATTTACTTGAAAGTCACGCAAAACTCTTTTATCTATACGGTGTTTGAACCAATTGAAGAAATGCTATGAGCACAGATAGACTGACTGTCTTCAGAAGCATGCATTATTGTTTCAGCTATGATTAAATGGGAATGACAAGTATCTTGATAAAGGGATTATCGCATTTCCCTTGTAATCTTTTTTCCAGAGCAATAACATTTTGCAACAGTCCAGGAAAATCAAAACACATCCTTTGTCTGCTATAGCAAAATTCCTATATATAAATATCAAATGGATGTTTATTTACTACTTTGTGCATTAGACAGTGATTCAACTTAGATTTATATATTGATTAAAGGGAGTAGCAGGGAGAAAGAAAACACCTCAAACCACAGAACACTACCACTGTCACCAAGCTGTGATGAACCTAAAGGCTGATACCTTTCAAACTGGTACCAGTGCACTTCGATACACACATAGAGTCGCAGAAACTACCCAATTCAGTGTAATGTGGATGAATATGCATGACTTAAACTGACCTTTAATTGCAGATCTAAGAAGGAGCTGAGAACAGTGAAACATGACATCCTATATTCTCATAGTACTTAGCAGAAATGAACCTTGCAAACAAGACTTTTAACCAGTACCTGAGGGACTTCCCACAAGGTGGTGAGAATCTCATTATCTCAGCCTCTTTCCCCATGGAATACTAATCCTGAATAACTGGACACAAAAGCTCCCCTTTAGAATGTCAAATAAGTTATCTGCTTCAGTTCAAAGTTAATTAAGATGCAAATTGAAGACACAATGTTACAGCACAGCTCCCTAACCCTAAATGAAGACATTTAATAGTACGAGGGACAGCTACTTATAACAGAAGAACATTTTTCATGCCAGTATGTTTAGACGAAACAGTATATACCTCTCGTGATAAACAGAGCCAAGCAAATTTTAACTCTCTGTGTTTACATGGCTTTTGACTTATGAAGGCAGTCTCCATTTAACAGACAGCTTCATACTGCRTTTTCTTTACATGAAATAATTTCCTTTCTTGGGGAAGTAAAGATAATGGGAGGCCAGTACAGCTGACTGAMGAATGCCAAAACCTATTCCATTAAATAAAGGTAATGACAAAACCCAGGAGAGGCAGCAGCACTTTATATTGAGTTCCCATTTCTTAATTTTGTTTCAAACCCTGCAACAACTCCTACAGATTGTCTTAGACTCCAAGACAACAGAATATTTCCATTTTGGATTTTATCAGTCTTCTAAAAACATCACCTACAGCACACACAAGCATGTCTAACACATACTCACAAGTTCTGTAACAGTTATGAATACTTACATTAAAAATGCATAAATGGAATCTTAGTACAAAATATGATAGATGAATCACCTTGAATATCAGGAGTAAAACTATCCAAACAGTGACTCTACATAAAATATTTAYCTCTGACCCTTGTTCTAATCATGTAGAGAACAAATTAGAGACAAATAGAGACAGTCTTAATTCCACAGGGAASAGAAATCAGCAAAATATACTCTCCATAATTGTTAAGTTACATCATGAAACTCACCATTAAGTTTCTAATAATGACCTCTGACAGACCTATCAAAAATATGTGTTGAAGGTTACTGTTGTTCTGACATACACATTCATATCTGACTCACTGATACGCCTATTCACTAGCACTCCTGGGAAGTGTTTAAATAGTATATCACTCCACATAATGATGAGTAAAACTCTCCGTAATTTTTAATTCTTTTTTGTTTGAGAACATGAGAAACTCCCTAATGATTTTATAAATGGTTTCCTATGTGGTTTCTACCTTTCTTGAATGGCAACAATGGAAAGAATGGGAACCAAAACAAAGCMAATTCCTTTTCTGCTGCTGACTGCTTTTGCATTAAACTGTGGCAAGTAAAATAAGCTGCTACTGACACACAAGACACTTCCAGCCAGCCTCTGACAGGGAAGTAGCATACAGTATGAAGCAAACTGTGCAGAAAGCAAAAGACAAATACTAGCAAAGRGTGGCAGAGGCTGCAAACTTGTAAAGCACTGACAGCATTTACTCTTTTTGAAATGTATTCTAGGCACAGTGGGACATACAGGATTTCATACATTTTTGCTGCAAGTGGCCTAAAGTAAAAAATACCACCTAAGTGGCAATGTAAGCAAAGAATACAAATGTACTAGATAAACTCTTTAAAATAAAAGGACATAAAATAGCCATCAAGAACTTCCAGTAGCTGTGAAAAAGAACAGCAACAGAAGAAAGGTCACTAGCATATGTATTAAATTATATGCTAAACATTTAAGAGGATTATTTTGCCAGACTTAAAAGGMTCAGTAACTCCCCCCCTTAATCTTTTGGATGCAACTTGTTGTATTAGTTCATGATATAATACAGGATTAAATATTCAAAAAGAGAGAGAGAGAAAAAAATATACCAACAGAGAATCCTCTTCCACTGTGAAATTCTGCAAATGAACCACATTCATTATGTGATAATTAATACTGTCATCAGCTAAGACATTTGACTGTAAAAAACTGTGCTAAAAAGAGTAGGAATTTTCTCTTTCTCAGAGTCCCTGATCTAATTTACAACAACCTTTTTTAAGTAGAAGACCCAAGTTGGAAGTTTATYGGTACTATGCTGATTCCCACCATGTCAGTAATGGGTAATGACAGAAGTAGGCTTCCACGGCTCTCACTAACGGTACAATAACCATGGATCACAAGCGGATTTGGACTTTGTGCACAGACACGAATAACGAGAGTAGCAACTGTTACTGGAAACCTTTTCTAAATCTGGCTTTGGATAAAACTTTGTTTTATCAAAATTAAGGAGCTTTGCAAAATCAAGTCTTGCAGTTCAACTGTTACGAAGCCTGGCATGTTCACTCCTGTGTTCCTCTCATGTTTCTGTGTGTACAGAATGGTTGGAAAGTTAAACCCTGGCCTTTACGTGAACATATGAATTATGAATGTCTTTAAAAAGTTAATCTTTTGATCAGCAAGTATCTGATACAGAATTCCAAATACCATGGTATTTATGTAAGGAACAAATATATTCAAGGACATTTATAGTTTTCTTTTTGGAGATTCTCTCATACAGTGGTGTTCTGATACAACTCCAAGACTTTTATCCACTTACAAATATCTCTATTCTAACAGCGTATTTCTACTTGATTTTAAATCACACAGAGAGAGAACATTGAAATTGCTATGTCAGATAAGAGCACTGGATCTCTTCCAGCTTTCTGTCTCAGAGTGGCAAGTACTAGGTATTTTAAAGGAAACTGCAAAGATCTTCATAAGAGACAGCTCTTATTCAGTAACATGGCCATACAGTACCTTTTYTTCTTCTTTTCCTAACACCCATTAGTTACTTTCTGGCTTTTACGTTGAAACATGAAAATTTCATGTCTTAGCTTTTACTACCCTGTGTGAATTCTTTATGCATGCAAACAGCACCAAGGCACATCACCTTAGAAGGAATCCCACAGAGATTGTATTGTGGGGTTCAATTATCATAGTATAAACGAAACTATACAGCTGAAATGATGCATATTGATGAAGTAAAAAAAATCAAAGGTATATTTAGGTTCCCTGAAAAGTCCTTCTTTTCTACTTTTCCTATGAATTTCAAACTAAACAACATTTTGACATTCATTCTCTTTGTGATTGTTCTGTGTATTAGATTTGTACACAGTTATCTTAAGATTAGGGTTCTTTTTAGTCTTACATTGATAGAATAAAGTACATTCCTTTCCTAGGAGCTTACAGTCTTACAAACGAACACGGGACATTGCTCAACACACAGCAGTAGAAATCCCCACAGGAAGTATTTTTGTTGCGTTAACTATATTGGTACATGTCTATTCATGCTGTGGATTTCAATCCGGTCAATTTGTCCAAATGACAAATAAATGATGACAGAAACATATGCTGTAAGATCCAATCAGCAAGCCACATGATTTCCCTATTACATAGACAGAAGATTTTTCTGTCATATATCTATGAGGTACCTTGTAAGAACAAGCGGATGGAGATGCACCTGCTTCCTGTGTGTCTGGAGGCAAAATGTTTGGTTTTGAAACTGAGTTCGTGTTTATAAGTCCTTACTATTTTCTCCCAATTCCTGTTACCATTTAGGGACACAGAAGTGGAGCCGTTGACTCACTCAGGTTCAGCTCCTCTGTGTCTCCACTATGTGGGCTGACCAGAGTCTCTACTTGGTTACCAACTGGCAGCATTTCTTGCTTTCTAACCTTTTCTGTATGCAACTAAGCTGTAAGAAAGAAAGGTGTTTTGAAGCTTCTTACCTACTTAGGAGATACAGAATACTGGATAGAAGGATTTACAAAATGCAAAAACTACAACACACCTATCCCACTATTGTTGCAAGAAAGAGAAGAAAGGGTGAAAACTCTCATTCTTCCCTTCATGTCAGCTTCCTCTCTTCCYCTGTGTGCTTGCAGCACTCTTCAACATTTTGGTCAATCAGAAATTAACATTTTGCAGATATTTATTGTTTTACACTGTGACACAGCAGGCAAATGCCATATATAATATTTGAGTCCCTTTGAGTTGGTTTTGTCATTTGTTTGCTGTCCTGTCTACTGGATAAAAGACACTTAGTYAAACGGTGGAGTATACTGTCACAGAAACCGAAATAAATCTGCAGTAACCAAGACTTTTGTTTTGAAATGAATTATATGGGAGTCTGTTGCACTTTTGTAAATCACTTAAATATGCTGGGGTTTGGCTGTATGCTTATTTTTTTATTTAATCACATTTAATTTAAGACAATTTTCTTGGGTAGGCATGGCCTGAAAAGATGAGCTAATAAGTCATTTAAATCACATATGGTTTCTTCAGAGCTCTGTTTGCCAGACACAATGGAAAAAGAATAAGAAGGATGGCAAATACAGAATGGAATAGTCAAAACATACCTGCAACAATTCGCCTCTTTTTTTTTTAAACCAGAAAGTTCTAGTCCATCATTACTGGGCACAGACAAGTGACCTCTGTGACTAAGTAGAAGCAGAGTACAGGCTGGTTAACTAACCAAGACTGTCAGTATAATTAAGATTCTGAGCTTTCTCAGGAACACCAGCTACTAAAGCTGGAATATCTAAAAWCTGCTGTAGCTTGCTTAATTGAAAAATACTTGATTGAATTATTAAAAGCTACAAAAATCTGAAACTTTTTATGAAAAAGAGAACAAACATTTTTTTGCAGGAAAATGCCAGAAAACAGAATTAGGTTGAAGCCAGGGAAGGAAGTGACTAAGCATGCAACTCTAACCATTTGGAATAAATCATTTTTATGCTAGTCACAGTGTGAATGAACATAATTATATGCTTCTTAACTTTGTTCATGTTTTTCTCTTTCAGTTGCAAATCTGCTCAACTGTCATGTTTAGTTTTCTCTTCAAAATGTTACTAATGCTGTATAGTAACACATCACTCTGACTGTCTTTGGATTTGAAATCACAATCTCAGAATACCACACTGCGTCCAAGCATGAGTCCTAATAGAGGTAAGCTAGAATGAGGTTTTCTCTGTAGAGTTTTTCAGGCATAAGCAAGTGAAAGGAGAAACTGGAAATTGTTTTAGAATATTTCAACAGGTCAAATGAAATCAAGGTATTCTGCACTCTTTAATTGCTTACACCTGTATGTCTGTTCACACTGAAGAGCAATAAGACTACGAAGTAGCTCTACCTACAAGAATAGTCTTACCTACTAATATAGGTCTGATCTTAAGAAATGCTATGTATACGTATCTTTCGTTGCAACTAGCTGAAAAATGTTAGCCACCCATCACAATTTTTATATGGAAAATTAAAGGTAATATTCAGCAGATTTTTAAATAGTTTTCAAAATGGTACTCTTGTAACATCAAAAAAGGTCCTACAGTGAATAGAAGTTGACAAGCTTATTAACCAAAGATTTGAGATAATTTTGCATTTTAAAAAGAAGCCTGTTTTCCTATTTTTGACAACTATGTTGTCCTCAAATGGAATTTTGCTATCTGGTCATTCTAGCTCAAAAATAAAATGCATCAAAATAAATGATACCCACAGCAAGTAATAAAAATGACAACAGATATGGAATAACTTCTGCTGGAATTCCAAAAAGGAATAGATGGCTTAACTGATGGAAAAGACACATGTTTGAAAATAACTAGTGTCAGACAAAAAGTGAAGTGAGTCATCTATTATGCTGATCAACTTACAGGATAATTAAATGTCACTATCTCTCTCTCGTAAGTGGAGATACTGAGACCCAAAGAAAATTAGGGTAAAAGCTGAAGTTTGGAAAGCAAGTTATAAGATTTTTTAATGGCTTTTGATATAATATGGACGTCATGGTTTTCCTATAATGAAAGTTCTTGCCAGCTGCCTCCCTCCAGCAGTCAAGGAGCCACAGCAGCCAACAGATATTCCCACGCTGACCTGACAGAATAACTAACTCTACAGCTTCAGCATATAGTGAGATAGGAAGGCAGTTTCATTTGGAGAGCCAAGGAGCAACTAGTTAAATGTGTAATAGGGAACACGCCTGAAATTCCTGAGAACATGCGTGAACATGCATTGTATATATAAGCTCTATGCTGAGCAAATGACAAATATTCATTCCTCAGAGAAGTATACACAGGGTAGGAGTTAAGAAGGAGAAGCTATAGGCAAAGGCTTGAAGGTAGAGGGAACAGCTGAGGAGGAAAGGCTAGCCCTGAGGTTTTTAACTACACATCAACATTGAAGACTGAAAAGGTCTAGGGTTTGGTGGAAAGTAAAACACTSTCAAAACGGCCATATTACTGACGCTACCACCACCTCATTAGTCCTTAGTCAAAAGTTACCATTCCTGTTCTTACCAATAAGACGGGACGTGCTCAGAGCTCCCTCCTTTCCCTCTGGCCAGAACTGGACACTGTCAGGATTATTTTTTTTCCCCCAACAAAGTGTCTTTCTGTCAGAAAACTTTTATTTGTATAAATCTTCTATTGAAACATATCCATTCAAAGGAAAACTTCATCGGAGGTTGCCTCCAGTTTTCCTATTCATTCTCCAAAGAAGAAGAAGTATTTATGTGCATGCATATGCTCCACCAACCCATAGTTCAATTGCTCATCACACTAGTTCTAAGTATACTATCAGATAGAGCCAGACATTCCAATATCCTGAGTGGCCCCATGGTTTTCTCCTCAGTCTTATCGAGACACCTACACTCCTTCCTTTTGCGACTCATCAACCATGACCATCATTGGCAAGTCATGTACTCTTCAGCCGATGAGAGCTTGGAGCAGCCTGTGATATCAAACAGAGCCTCAAGGGCCACACAGGTACATGTTCTGGAACCAGCTGCTCCCCATCCCCTCTAATTCTTCACACGGCAGCACAGAGCTGCTCCAGGGATGTCACATTGCTGAGACCAGGCTGCAACTCTGCTTGAATTCAGTTACGCAATGCCTCCAGCCTGATGTCCCAGCCATTATAGAGTTCTCCATGAAGAAAATTTTTCTAGATCTCCATGTTAATCTGGCTCCCCAGGAAGTAAGTTCATTACCTTTGCCACCTATCATAGTATGCCACTAATACATATGCAGAATTGTTATAGCAAGGTAGAAGTCAGATACCCCTAGGAGAACAAATCATACTTCACAGGCAAGCATACTTCATGGTGACACCTAAGGGTTTCTGGGTACTTTAGGCTGCATAAACCCCATACGTGCTGCCTGGACAATAAGACAGTAGCACTCCTACAGCAATGGCATCCTGGCCCACAAAAGAGTGGGAATCATTTGCAACAAGCCTGGGTTTATTCTAACCTAACCGCCCTGGCATCATTCATGCTCTACAGGCTGAAGCTAGCACTATGTGTAAGATGTATTTAATTTCTTTTCCTTCAGTGATGATCATTTGCCTTTTGCTGCTTCTACTCATATTCCCCTTTCACCAAGATGCAGAAAGACAAGCCTGAGTGAATCAACACTAAATCCACTGAAACAGAAGCAGCACCTACCAATTTCAGAGAGTAAGTAAAATGATAGCTTTGCATCTCCTGTAGTTGTGTCTCTAGAGGATGAGACTGAAGCACAGGCTGCTTGCCTTCAAATAGCTTCAAAATCATAGGACAAAAAGTCAATTGGGGAACAGTTGAGTATCCAATGCCTCATTAAGGATACAGGAGTTATGACAGGATCCAGAAAATCTAGCCACGGGATGCCATGAACAAAGGTCGTAGGCTTGCATGCAGCATTATCTACCCTGGGACAGCTTAGAGGCCCCCGTGACCTATCCACAATGCACTGATTTAAACAAAACTGTACAGCTGGAAAAGCTTCATTATTYAACGGTGTGTAACTGTGCATGAGGAAAGCGATAGCCTGAGCTGCCCTGTGAACCACGGCACTGAGGAGATCCTCCGGGTATACACAAACTGACAGATGTGTCCCTGATGTCCTCTACAAGCAATCAGATGTTACGGAGGTTACTGGCTCCTAGAAAGGGGGCATGGCTCCTAYTCAGCTTCAGATGTTCCTTCAGCTTATCACAGAATTTATAACATGGGATCTTCTCACCCTTACAGAGGCCAGGGGAGGCCTTAAAGGCTAATTGTTCCTAGCAGGAGAGCAAGGGGATATTTTTATTTATCCACCTCCCCCATCTACCACTTACCACCATGGTCCTTTAGGTCAGTACTGACAAACTGCTGGGATAAGACCCTCCCTACTCTCAGTCCTCTTTCCCCGTTTCTTCAGAGCATTTTCCGTTGCCTCRATTTCCCTTGCCTGCATGTTCCTTGAACCTGGCTTTCCCCCACTTCCCTTTCCTTATGTCCACCTTTGGCAAATCTTGCATCCTGAGTTTCCCTCTGTCTTCCCACACTCTGATATTTACACTGGGAGTTACACTCCCCCAGCTCTAAKCTGATCCTCATGGAACAGCAGGTTCATTTAATCACTGGCTCAAAAATTGCAAACACATTTTATTAGACTTATCTACTCTTAATGATACAGTGATAGCACACTACAGTACCATTTAGAACAAGCTACTATTGCTAACCCAGCTGAYGCCTAGTTTCTTTATAGTGAAATAAAGTCAAGGGAAATACACATTGTCACTTCATAAACCCAAAAAGAACACAGTGCACCACTTGTTAACTACGGTTCCCCAGAGAGACATGCGATTACATACATAAAGGCACTCCTAGACCCAGGAGCTCTATCTGTGAACAGAAAAATGCTGTATCCAAAAGTCTGAATTCTGAAGTTTGTGCATTAAGAACATAATGCACTGTGGCTAGAAAGGATCATACTGCTTTGCTGAATGGATTTCTTATGGGAATAACAGAAATGGAAACTGTTTTAAATTTATTTCTTTTTTTGTAACAACATCGTTAAACAAGAACTGCATTTTAAAGAGTAAGCATGAAATGTCCTGAGGAAGGCTGATGAGAAGCAAGTGACAGAACAGGGGAAGGCTTTTGACTGCTGATTTAAGTGGAATCCCACTAGCACCTGGTAACTGCTGGTTCCTTACGCTTTGGGAAGTATACACCTCTTCCCTGCACCCCTCATTCCCATTCTACTGGAGCCTGATAATTCTGTCATTCCCTTTTTTCAAATGTACGTAGCAAACAGATGCACCTGGTCATTGCAGGTGCCTTCTCATAACACTGAAAAATGCAAGATTCACTGTTTCCTCCTTCCTCTGCAAAATGTTTCAATTCCAAACCAGCTCTGTGGAAGAACAGGCTTTCACATTGAATGTCATCTTTTGATTCACCCTTTACTATTCCAGCTGCAGTTCATGTTAAGCTTTCCATAGCGAAGTTGCRGCTAGGTACAGAGACCACAGCCAGAATGAATGGAAAAAGAAAATATACTAGAATTTAACCACATAAGCAAAAACAAAACCAAAATGAAATGAAATTAAAGCAAATCACTGCAAAATCAGATAGTGTTGAAATTTATCTAGAACAATTTCTAGGCAGAAAACCTATTGAAAGTTTAGTACCAAGAGAAAAATCTGGGCCACTACTGCCTTGGGATAGTGCATCATTTCCAAACAACTTTGAATTTAATTTGTCTGTTGTGCTGACGAAGAAAACAATGTGTTCATCACAGGCTCCACCCAACACCACTTTTCATCTGTATGAATGTTAAGACATATTTAGCAACACATTTGTCAATGTATTTTCTGATGCATGTCATCTTCCCCCTCAGAAAAAGCCCAGAAAAACAAATTGGAGTGATCACGGAGGCACACAATTCAAAACTAATAAGYTTCCCAGGTTCTGTGGCATCTCAATTTATGTCTAAGGCTGAAATCCCAAAACACAGACTGTGTGYGAGAGTACACAAATAAATGAAATATTTCTCTCAAGAGTATCTGTCTTTGCAGAATTGCATAAAATGCTGTCTTCATAGGCAGAAGAGAAGGAATAACATTGTTCCTGAGCACTAATATTCAGTCAGCGTGAAGTCACTGAGACTTCTGTTCCCTGCAGTTTTTACCTCCTGTTCCTGACCGGGAACTGCTGCTCCAGGAGAGGAGGCAGGGCTGCCCAGCAGTGGCAAACTTCAAACGCCCCGTGACTGCAGCACCTGTCCTGCAGAAGGAATGCACACAAACTCACATGGAGTACAAGTTAAATGCACACCAAGCCTTCAACAAACTCCTGGATTTYAGGCACTCGGGAGTTGCGGTATTAGTTCTAATGAAAACTGGCTTATCYGTAAGAGAAGTTAACCAGTTTGGCCTTGAGTTCTTTTTTCCTGGTTACATGAGTTAAAYGGCAATGCAACAGGGTCACACAGATGTATAAGGTGTAGTTGATACAAGGCAAAGATTAAACCACTTASAAAAGGTATCTTCTTATCTAAAATGCAGCTTTAACTTAATTCTCTATTTTTCATAGTTTATAATATGGCCAGACTGGTCTGAAATTTTGTATGAAATGTTTGATACTCGGAGCAGCTTTATTTCCACAATTTGAAAAGAACCCATTCAGCTGTATAAAGATACAGAAATGTAATTTTAAAAAACTGTTTATCAGACACTGGCACTTTTCCTGCTTGTGTAATTCAAAAAGGATCTCAGTAAAGAAAATTGAATTTGGCAATCCATTAACATAGATTTGATGCTCTTTCTGTTCATCCCTTGATGTCTCAACCCTTTCAGAAAAATGAAAATAACTCATGGTAAAAGAGTGGCTGTTCCCTCTTATTTGTCCAGTATATTGGCAGTTATTAAAACCCTGGGAAAGCTACTGAAGCTCTGCTGACTCACGGTGGCAGAGAAGTTACTTGTTAACTCCACAATGAAGATGGAGCAGGGAGAGAAGACAAAAGAGGRAAAGCCAGAGAATAGGCAAAGTCTGGGCAGATGGCTCAGACTTGGTATACTTGGTATACTAAGTAGCACCAACTCTTCAGGAGAAAGAATTTGTATGGTATCTGAAGGTTTACATGCTGTGTTTCAACCAGGTGAAGATTTACACCTAATTTCATGCCATCTAAGTTTAGAAACCTAACCATTTCAGTAAAGAGTTTACTCGTCACAGGCATCCTCTACTGTCAACAGAGGAAGAGCAGCAGTTCCAAGAGGCAAATTGGCTTACTGAAGGTCTGAATTGTCTTCTGAAGCTGCCAATCCTGCTCCATCAAGTACAGAGAGCCCCCAAGGCAGTGATGGAAAACCTATAACAGGCACACCAGGACTGGCACGTGACACTCCTGGCAGCAGAACAGCTCCCCAGACTATCCCAGTTCCCAGTGCAGGCTGCCGTTTCTCGCTGGCTCCTCAACCCTACAGATCAGATTTAAGAGCCAGAAACAAGATATAGTAGAGAATGGGAGATGGTGATGGTGCAGAGATTAATGGAGGAATTAACCCTTTCCCTCTCCACAAATCTGACCCAAAGGGGAGAATTTTCATAGGATGTGCCTTGATGCAGGTATGTATTTCTGACTCCTGACATGACAGATGTTCATAGTTGTTAGCCAGGGGCGACTGTGCTCCTAATTTAGGCACTACAGATAGGTGTGTCAATACTAGTGGGATTACTCTAAGCCTGAAGTCATTCACAGACTAAGTACCAGGCAATGATGGCATTTTAACGCGTGGAAAATTTCAGGTTTCACCTCATTTTAAGTTCTTCTATGCTCACAGCAGTGAATAATAAAGGAAAAGCAAAGGCACRTTATTCCAAGGGGTAAGGATTCTGCCTCAAAAAGGAAAAGCAGTTCTCAGAGCTGTCTGGTTGCATTTGGGGGACTGTAATCTCTACTCCTCTTCTAACGAGCAGCACACTTCTCTTCAGGCTCTAGCCTATTCTTGCACGACAAAGAGCCATGATATTACACTTCCCCACCATCATCTCTGATCACATACTTCTTGGTGAAGGAAGACTGCTAGCGTGGTGCATTTGCTGTAATGCCATCTTACCTTTGCTCTGCCCAGATAAGAGGATGTGTCCTTTCTCTACAGCATGCAGGAAAGAAGGGAAGAGGTGAGGAAAGAGAAAAAGGCTCTTTATGTGATATATAAGGACTGCCCAGAGTCACACATCTAAAAAAACTCTGCATATTGTACCTTCACATAAAACCCTGCCCATGTCATAAGTTACAGTAAAAGCAATTCACCTGATTAAGGTACTACACCAAGCTGCTAAGTCCCTACATTGTAAGGGTTACGGGAGCCTGTGTTTGAAGTGTTAGTGTTGTGGAACGAAGTGACAGCAAGTTGGGAAATAAATGAGCACAATACTCTCTCCTAACCTCCTGGCACTGTGCCTTTTAACAGAGGAGAAAAAAGCAAAAAGGCAAAATGTCAGCTCCAAAACATTTTTCATGTTGTAAAATATAGTGTCCCTGCTGAAAYGCTTGATAAGAGACACACTGAGCGGGCTGATGCTTCACTAAAAAATAGTGAGTTATTGCAAAAAGGTCATGTGAACACATGTCTAATGCAGTAAGAAAAAAAACCTCTCAGGACCAAAAATYTGTATCTATGTCCTACGATGTCATGTTAGCCCTTCAGACAAAAGTCTCAGCAGCCCATGCTGAGCTATTAAGTCCAAGGATGCAAAACAGCTTTCACAAACAAAGCAAAAGAGACTAAGAGGATTCGGCTATTTCRGCGCACACCGCTAGTTTACATCGAAGCTGACCATCCTGCTCCTATTAGTCACTCAGCACAATCACTCTTTTCCCAGCAGAGCTTACTCATTTGCAAGATAAAAGGCAGGCATTTCTGCACATGCCCGTAATATTCTCCACCGCTGGGGGCAGCTTTACATAAGACTGCGGCCGCCGAACCCAAAGCACCAGTCGGCCGGAGGGAGCTCTCAGAACGCTGAAGTGAGCAGAGCCCGCTCCTTGCACGGGCTTATTCTACCTTCCTTCCGTGCAGCTTCCCAGCCGGATCGGGTACTAAGTAAGGGAACTGCTGGGCTATGGAATACAGATGTGTGAATTCAGATAGCTGAATGGTGCTTGGAGGAGTCTAACATGCTTTCCTATAAAGAGAAATTTTAAAAGCCAGGTTCCTAACTATAAAGATGCAAAAACGTAAGATCCATGAAGATCCTATTACCTAGGAAGAATTTGACATTTTGCTGCGAATGCTGTGTTGGGATTGATTTATTCTTGGAGTGTTCTGCATGGCTGGCAAAGAATAATGTTCCAAAATCGGTCCATCTCCCAAGGGGTCCAATTTTTCTTCCTGGGTGTCAGCGAGCCCTGACTCACTACAGTGCAGCTGACAGGGGCTGCCATGCTTGTGGCACACTAAGCAAAAAACAAAAGACCTAAGGACGACCTTTGAACAACACAAAGGATGGGTATGTTTTTCATGTTATTTTTTTAATGTATAGTTCATAGCCACTGCATAGCCTGTGCTTTAATTACTCCATAGACTTACCTTGATGTGATTTGTTATTACAGTTAAATTGCTTAGGGGTTACACCTTTTACCCAACTGTTTTTCAGTATTTATATAAAGGTATTCTGTAAAAAAATCTGAGTAAAGTAAACAATGTGAAAAGTAGTTGAGTCGAGCTAGGGATTTTTAAATGATTGTTGAAATAAAAGATTTTAGCATGATTGAAAGAAATGACTGATGTGTGGGGGGATAACTTTTCTAAGTTGTTTTTATTTCCAGGTTTCAATGTAATTAGGCTACTGAGCGGATCAGCTGTAGCTCTGGTAATAGCCCCTACTGTATTACTGACAATGCTTTCTTCTGCTGAACGAGGATGCCCTAAGGGCTGTAGGTGTGAAGGCAAAATGGTATATTGTGAATCTCAGAAATTGCAGGAGATTCCCTCAAGTATATCTGCTGGTTGTTTAGGTTTGTCCCTTCGATATAACAGCCTCCAAAAGCTAAAATACAATCAATTTAAAGGTCTTAATCAACTCACCTGGCTCTATTTAGACCATAACCACATCAGCAATATTGACGAAAATGCTTTCAATGGAATACGCAGACTAAAAGAGTTGATCTTGAGTTCCAACAGAATCTCCTATTTTCTTAATAATACCTTCAGACCTGTGACAAATCTCCGGAATTTGGATCTGTCATACAATCAGCTGCAGTCTCTGGGATCTGAACAGTTCAGGGGCTTAAGAAAGCTGCTGAGTTTACATTTGCGGTCCAATTCCCTAAGAACCATCCCTGTTCGAATATTTCAAGATTGTAGGAACCTTGAACTGTTGGACCTGGGTTATAATCGCATCCGAAGTTTAGCAAGGAATGTCTTTGCAGGCATGATCAGACTGAAAGAGCTTCACCTGGAGCACAATCAATTTTCTAAGCTCAACCTGGCACTTTTTCCAAGGCTAGTCAGCCTTCAAAACCTTTATTTACAGTGGAATAAAATCAGTGTGATAGGACAAACTATGTCCTGGACCTGGAGCTCATTACAAAGACTTGATTTATCTGGCAATGAAATAGAAGCTTTCAGTGGACCTAGTGTTTTTCAGTGTGTGCCCAATTTACAGCGCCTCAACCTGGATTCAAACAAGCTCACATTTATTGGTCAAGAAATTTTGGATTCTTGGATATCCCTCAATGACATCAGTCTTGCCGGGAATATATGGGAATGCAGCAGAAACATTTGCTCTCTGGTAAACTGGCTTAAAAGTTTCAAAGGGCTGAGGGAAAACACAATTATTTGTGCCAGCCCCAAAGAGCTGCAAGGGGTGAATGTTATTGATGCAGTGAAAAACTACAGCATCTGTGGCAAAAGTACCACGGAAAGGTTTGAATTAGCACGAGCTCTCCCAAAGCCAACGTTTAAACCAAAACTCACCAGGCCTAAACATGACAGCAAGCCCCCTCTGCCCCCAACTATTGGAGCCACTGAATCGAGCTCCGAACCTGACCACGACACAGAACACATCTCCTTCCATAAAATCATAGCCGGCAGCGTGGCCCTTTTCTTGTCTGTGCTTGTGATCCTGCTGGTAATCTATGTGTCATGGAAGCGTTACCCAGCCAGTATGAAGCAGCTGCAGCAGCGCTCTCTCATGCGAAGGCACAGGAAAAAGAAAAGACAGTCACTGAAGCAAATGACTCCAAGCACACAGGAATTTTATGTAGATTACAAACCTACCAACACTGAAACCAGTGAGATGCTGCTGAATGGAACGGGACCCTGCACGTATAACAAATCAGGCTCCAGGGAATGTGAGGTATGAACCATTGTGATAAAAGAGCTTTTAAAAGCTGGGAAATAGTGGTGCTTTATTGAACTCTAGGGACTATAAAGGGAACGTTTTTCTCACTTTTCTGGCACAGCTCTTCCATGTCACTTTTTTGTACATTCATAATACTGGTCATTTTACTCTCATACATAATCAACTCATTGAAATTTAAATACCGCAATCAATGTGAAGCCTGAGCTCTGATTTAATACAATACCTATTGTACAAACCCTCTACTGATCTCATTAAAGTCTCTCTTGTTTTTAAATAGAAAACTTCTTTCATAAGTAATCCACTGCACCTGCAGCAACTGTGCCTCTGTTTAGGGAGAAAAATGACGACAATGGCCGGGGGGGGGGGGGGGGGAAATTTTCAAACTCAGCTTCCCCCCCCACCCCACCCCCCCTCAACCTAACCCCAGCCCTTGCTCTGAAACTCACTTTTTAAACCGAGAACAAACTAAAGACCCAGGTACTGTAGCATCATATGAATTCTGAGTTGTCTGAGGAGAGAGATGGTGCTGGAACAGCTGTGAAAGAATGCCCGATTTCTCCCCAGCACAAGATATAATAAAAAGCCACTGGGGAGTTAAAGCACTGTCTTAGGACATGAGGTACCACACTAAAAGCAAAGCAGAGGGAAATCTAGGCTTAATAAAAATTTTAAAATAAAATTCTACAATGGGATTTACTGTACTGCATTATAATACAGTGTTTCTAGGGCTGATAACTATTAATTGAAACCTGTTTATGTGACTTCATACAAAAGGTGCCAGTGTTTATCCCTTACATCCAGTTGCCTTTCAGAAAGTAGTCAAAAGGCATTCATTAAATGAGGAGCAGAAATTCCTTATTGATGCAATTAGAGGAGCTCAAATGTGCAGCAGCAAAAGCAAGACCACTTCCTGCACGCATTTGTTTCAGCGCTCATTAGAAATTCTCTTTTCAAGACTGTCAAAGACATTCATGTAGCTGAGGAAACCATTAAATCTGTCATTTTCTTCTATTTCTTTTTATTTGCTGGGCTGGGCTTCTTAGGGTTTTGTGATGTGTTTTGCCCACTGTCCCTCTAATAACTAAATAAAGCTGCATTACTTACAAAGCCAAACAGTGTACATTTTAGAAATACTACAACTGCAAAAAGCTTTCAGAGAAAATTGGTTACTCACTGATCTGAGAAGAGTGCATCCAAAAATCCTTAAAGAAATCAGTGACAAATTATTTTTCTCTCTTAGCAAAACCCTAATGACATTACAAGAATTCAGAGATACTCATTTTTAATGTGTAGTCATTCATCAGTGGTTCTGGACAAAATACAGATTTGTAACCCGGCTACTCCCTGCCCTCCCTCTCCCAAAGTCATGTATTTTTGTTGGTTGCAGAAGAAAATAATATCCCCCATATTTCCAAATAAATTGTACCTCCTATTCTGATTATCAGGAAGGGGGGTGGTGGGTCATTCTTGAATCAAGTCAGTAAATTATCTCTATTTTGTAACTTGATTTGGATTAGTAAACTGCACGTCTTCAATCACTTGGGAGGGAATGTTTCTACAAAGCAGTTTCACTGCAGCAGATGAGAAAAAGCAAAACCTTAGCAGAATGTTCTACTGAATTTTTGTGTTTAGGAAAAAAACCTAATCATAGCCAATCACCTTGAAATATGCTAGATACAATGAAAACAAAGCTAGAAAGCATCTCTTAAAAGGAACTAATATACTTGAAGGGTTTTTGTTTTGGTTTGGTTTTTTTCATATGATGAAACCATTCTCATTTTCAAGGGCTGTAGTGAGGAAATATCCGAGAGTAGAAGCTGGAGACTATACTGAACCCTGCAACACTGAGACCTGGTTTTACTGAGTACAAAGAGGATCCCACACAATTAATAATGCAAGTGCTTGAAACGCTTTAGCAGGACTGAGCACACTGTGATTTTTAACCTGAGTTGTGCTTTGAAAGTTGCTATTAAAAAGGCAATATACGTTGAATTATCTTAGTTATTATGGGATTCAGTTTTCTGCCAGCAGGTCCTAGTTATCTCTGTACTGAAGGATTAGAGTTTGCTGCAAACTTTGTGCTGTGAACCATCTCTGTACCTATCCAGGCTTTAATGTCTGCAGTGGTGACTAATATTAGGCACAGCCAAAACAAGAAAGATTTGGCCGAAAACATACATACATTCATATATACATATGTGTGTATGTGTCTGTGTATATATATATATATATATACACAGACACATACATATATATATATATACATATAAAATATATACATACAAAAATAAAAGAAAATTTTGCTATTTCGTTTTGGGAGTGCTAACTGCAATCAGAAAATAATTTCATACAATTTAGAATTGTTGCTATTTGAAAATATTCTATACATCTTCTAAACTTCTTAATGGACTGTGATTGTCAATGAGATGTATATAACAGTTTGACTTTATACGCTTCCTTTTATGTTTCTTTAATGCCTTGTTCTAACCATAACAATACTCAGAAAGAACCAAGCCATAACCTCCTACAGAAAGTAATACCTGTAAAATTATCACTAGCTGCCTTTGAAAAATACTTAATTATGGGTGTGAAAAAGAAAATAAGGCCAGTATGTCATTAATCATAGATGGATAACAAAAATAATAATGAAAATCCAGCATGTCTATATTCAAGCACAGACATGCTCAGATCAACTAATTCATTTATTGCCTGAAAAACTACAGATTCACTTTTCATGAATTTCCAAACACATACCAAACACAGATGAATGTGTAATTGCTGCTATAGTCATTGATAAGGAAACCACTGTCTGATTACACAAAGTAAGATGCCCGGTGTAACTCTTTGAACCTTCCTGCACAGCCTGAGGCCTGCGAGCTGAGTTGTTAAATCCCACTCCAGTGGGATTACTACTCTAGCAGTAATGGCTATGGCTTAGAAAACATCTTAAACCAGCTTCACAGCATGTTAAAACACATTGCAAAACTCCTGCTTTCATCTGTGCAAAGACTATATGAACTAAGCTAAACTTAGTCTCACCACTGTCAAATTAAACACTATAGAAGTGACTTGTTTTGGGTGGCTAGGCCACCAGAGTCACAAATTCTAATAATCTCGTAGGAAACGACCTGGTCTTAGCTGAGCAACTTTCAGCCCCTGTGAAAGGCTGCCCCTTTCCTGAATACAAATGAAGTGTTAAAGCCTCAAAGATTTGAGGAAGAAGAAATTTCTGCTTTGCTTCCCCCTCCAGTTTGGGCAGCAGGTATCTAGAATTCTGATCCCACTTTGGATATTTTGGCGCCAGCCTCTCACAAAAGCATTAAAACTTTGCCGGGGTGATGCTAAGGAATCCTCAGAGGATGTGCAACAGCTATGATGGCTCTTACAACCCCCTAAGCCTTCATACAAGTATTTTAGGCACCAACTTGAGGAGGGAGATGTGACCGAGTGCCTCTAATGACCTGGCTATCCCTTAATGGATCTGATGCTGCCTACATATTCCAAGTTTAGGAGAGCAACAACGCATTTTGAAGGTGTCTGTGTTTTGTTTTGTTGTGGGTTTTGTTTTCTTTTAATCAACTTCTATTCCTTTTCCTGAGTCATATCTGGTGTTCTGGAGCTACCACTCAAAGACCAGGGCTTTTCAAGCCACAGACAAAGTGCAGTACTCTTCCATGCCCATTTTCATTTTCATTGGCTTTGCAGTCTACATTTATTTAAACAACGTTGAGGCAAATGTTAGGTAGAATTACCAAACAAGACTGTTTCATTTTATTGTAGCACCCCAAAAATCTTAAAAGAAGTCAGGACTTCCTTTGCTAGCCACTGTACAAACACCTTCCAACAATCTCTTACGTTAAATGTTTACAAGGGATGTTGAGAAGACAGACAGAAGATGGCGAATAAACATGACAGATTTGAGGTAATTTGCTCGAGATCACACACCAGTTGAGTACTGGGAATATAACCCAGTCTCCTCACACCAAGACATCCTCCTAGACAGTGGACTACTTGGACTCTGAACTAAATGACCTACCTCCTGCAATATTCAAGTGGTATTTCAGAATAATAAACCACACAGAATGCACATCTTTGGAAAAAGAAAATAACTAATGTACTAAGCAAATTCAAGGAGACTGGTAATGTTCATTCACTGTGTTGAGATTACCTCCAGCAATTGCAGACTAAGAGAATAATAATGAGAACAAGTGGCTTGAGTATAATGAATGCAAGCTTCTCTGCTGGCTGGTAGGTTTTCATTACTCACTATCTGCACTTACACAGTCATCGCAGCTTAAGGTTTGGCAATGCTCTTTTTTTCATTATTATGAAATAGTGAACCTTGATATAAAATTCAATTGCAAAATGAACACAAATGTACAATATTCCTGCAAACACAATTAGAAATTTTCAGTTTGCTGCAAGCTAATGGTCTTTGCTGTCAGCCACTCAACTCTAGATAAATATTCTCGTAGATGAATTTCTGTGGAACAACAGTGACATCCAGCGGGTAGTTAGCTTAATCACAGGTATCTATTGTCTGTATCAATTCACATACAGATGTGTTTGCCTTTTTACTTTGTATTCTTCTGCAACACATGGTAGTAGCATCAAATCCTTTCAGCATACTAAGTATTCAACCATATTTTAACTTCATCTCTGTCTATAGGAGTCATAACCTGAAGGCAGTGAATGAGTGGAGAAAATAAGAATAGACGAATGCTAACAAGAAATGGTCTATCCAGTGTGTAAGTCACTACCATCAGTAAAGGCAAGAAGCATATAATAAGTAAGTAAGGACAGGAGCTGTAACAAATTTGTGGCCACTGATTGAGAACTTATTACTTATAAAACACCACTAAGTGACTTTAATATAAAATAAACTCAGACTACAAACAACTCATTCAACTTCCTAACAACAGAAGATTTAAAAAAAATAAAAATAAAATTTTTTATTTTATTTTTACAATAATGAGAGAAAGAAATTATTAGACATCAAAAGGAAGGGCACTCACCACCTGGAAAAAAGTTGAAGTAACAGCCTCAACTCAAAAACACACAATGTACAAAAGGGACAGGAAGCAAATGATGAAAGATCAAATTCACAAGCAGTAATAAAGACAAACAATGGGAAACTCACCCGTGACATGAATATGCAGCATATTTGCTTGGGCAAATATAACTACTTTATACCTCAGAGTAACTCTATGCCAATGTTACTGGCAGTAATTTTAAACCACAGTGAATGACATAAGCCAATGAAATCAGGATTATGGCTCTGTTGATAACAGACAGATTTCATTTCCCTTAAGAAGATGCACAAGAAGTCATTTCACTCCACATTGAGTGGAATACAGTCATATTTCTAACTTTTTATGTACTCAGATGTGTTTGGAGGTCACCTATCAGGCCATGACACGTAGCCTTGATTTCTATTCCTAGCTAGGCTTTCTAGAGCGGGTGTTACCACAGTGGTACAGTGTAGGATTTGATGTGATCCTCAGGGTTATAGCCAAACTATTTCTTGGCATAACAGTGAACGGAACACAGTAGGGCGCAAAACTAGTAAAAAGTGACTGTGTTCAACAGCTATGAACAGATCACCAAGGAGGTTGTAAAGTCATAAAAAGGAGTTTATTCAAGACACTCTGGGATGGCTAGCTGTGAGTTGATGGTCAGCATTTTACCTACCAGAGAAATGGCAAATCTCATTTAGAACGAGCACAAACATCGTAAAAGCAATAATGAAAAAAGATTTGCAAGTAGTAGGCAGTATCTTTTATTTGACCAACCCATCATAGAAATCACATCTACAATTCTTGTCTTGCTCGTATTGTTAGACTATCATGACCATARATTATAGCATAATAATGTAAGAATGAGCATTGTTTACTGAGAAGGGACAAAAGTTAATCCCTATTTATTAACTTTTTCTTTCTAAACAGCTTAATGAAACTTACTRAAGTTATTACAGGAAATATTTTATATTCATGTGAAAAATCACAAGTTTAAGATTCTTCATTACTGAAATCAACCAAACTCTTTAACAAAACAAAATATTTCATTCTTTAGTTACCATTTCTTACTGTTTCTCACAAACTCTCTCACTTGCCAAGAAGAAACTGAATGACTGGAGATGTAATCTTGAAAGACTTCTCCARAAAGCCCTCAAACATGTCATCTTAACCACTAAAACCATCCCCTTCCTATGTTCCTGTGCAACTAATGCATTGACTAYGTGTCACAGCTTACACTCGATTGAATGTTAGATTTCTATTACTTCAACATTAGCAGTAGCATTGAGATCATGTAGGACTTCATCATTACAGTTCAACCTTGCAAATTCTCCAAGTGTTTTGTGGCAGCACAGCCAGACTCTATTAACACATCATAAGGACATATGAAAATAAAACATCCTAATTACTCATCTACTTAAACTCCAAACAAGGACATAAATGCATTACAAGGTTTATAGCTTCACTACACCATTGAGAAAATCATCTGCCCAGTTCTGTGTGCAAATCCTTTTCTTCATCAAACTGAAAAAAACATTTAACTAGCTAGGTCTCTCAGGAACCTAATTGCTTAATGCTGAAAGAAAAAAAAACTAAACACGCCGATATTGGCAGCAGCCTGCAGAAGTTGTCATCATGAACTCAGCCTTTATTAGTTATTCTCACTTGAAAGCCTATAATTGTCATGTATTATACCTGCACYATATCCCACAGTGTGATGTACTAACTATATGAAAACTTTGCATTTTTATGGGCACTTCTGTTCATGTACATAATTATACAGAAAGATGGAAAACAGAAAAGACTCAGGAAAAGGACTGCATACGGCTTACAGTGCTAGTAAAAAGTTAGGGAAGATCACTCAGCTTTTCCAGAAGTTAAACAACCGGTTTTAAAAGAGATAACATCACATTCTAAAGCAAAACTGGGGTGTTAAATAAATG
The DNA here is from genome assembly GCA_030449065.1 of Oceanodroma leucorhoa. Lineage (NCBI taxonomy): Eukaryota > Metazoa > Chordata > Aves > Procellariiformes > Oceanodroma > Oceanodroma leucorhoa. The sequence goes on from JASVER010000024.1 coordinate 6,220,691, forward strand.
TTTGTGCATTTCTTGAAAATACTTTAAGCATCTGTTTTTCACAGATTGCTACTTTCTGATTCTGGGCATCTTTAAACATCAAACAAAAAACTTCTCTAACTTTTATTTCACACCTAACTTAATGAGAGGGAGAAAATACCTTCTTATAATGTAAGACACTTTTTTATGAAGCTGTGGGACTGAGCTGATATGGGAATAATCAAAATATATTTCATCTTAGTATTTTGTCGTTTCTTGTATGATTATTTTCAACATCTGTAGGAATTATATGATACTGCTGATTGGCAACATGTATATTACTCTAGCTGAGTACATTTTCCTGGCGTTTATTTTGCGCTTCAAGTCAAATCATGGGTTTTGCTGTTGGGTCTCATGTGTGCCCTTTACGGTCAGGAACAACTTACTGAATGCCAGTTCTTTAACTAGTGTCTATAATAATTGGTGCTGTAGAACTCCTGGCTCTGATTTTAAGTCAGGCACTTATATTTTCCACTTCCTTAAAGGAAGCAAAACTCACAAATCAACTTCAAATGAGCTTACCATCCCCTTCCTGGTTCAGCTGTAACTCAGGGGAGAAAAACGTACACAAAACTTTCAAAGGTACAAAACAAGATCTCCAATGGAAGCTGGGCATCCTAATTGCCTTTGTAATTCTTCCCTTCATTGCCCTCAAGATTAAAAGTAGCTGTAGATGAAGGAAACGTGAAGACTCAACATGTGTTTTCCTGGAGTGTAGATAATAAGCAATAATAATACATTAGTCATACAGTCTCTGAGCCACTGAAAATACAACCGTCATAAACAGATTCCTTATTCCAAAATAGAGACTTCATAATGTATATTCTAGCACGCACATTGTTTCTTGTTTGCTTTTCTTTTTAACACACATTATGTAGAAGCATCTATTTGGCTTGTGGTAAGTTGTGCAAAAGCCGCAGATGACGGAAGTATAAAAAAGGGAATACAGTGTACAGAATGCAAACTGGAGTCAAACAGGAAAACACTCTAGACTTCATCTTAATTAGTGTTTTGTTACTAATTTTTCAGTTTCCTATAGATTATCCTCTTTATTTTAAAACAGACTATAAGAAAGACTTTCAAAGCTGCAAATGGGGATTTAAACACCCAGATCCCACCCACTTCTTGCAATAGTTGAGCACTTAACCTTTGTGACAGAACATTATCTCCTCTCCCCTTCTCCCCAGAATTTGAAATTTGAACAAGACRGTAAGGTCTATGAAGTGCTCTAACCAGTTTCACGAAGCTACTCTGAAAAATTACCTTCCCAAAGACTTTGGCAAGTTTTCTTGCAAGTGAAAGACTTGAAAGGAAGCAGTTGTACCTCAGTGATGTGCAGATGGTGGCATATGTAGCCTGTAACATTGGGTGGGATGCATACTGAAAAAGGGTATATACTGGGAAATGGCCTTCTGACCTACTACAAAAGGGACTGCCACTAATTCCTGGCACAAAGTTAAAATTAACTGACCTCAGAAAAATAATTACCTGTTTAAAAAACAGCTACAGATTCTGCAGTCTGTTTTTTAACCAGATGAGTTTCTTCCCCACATTCCTCACTAATAACAATCATAGTAATCTTATACAAAAATATTTACCCAAAGTTTGAGAAAAGGATCATCTTTTCCTCTTTGAAAAAGAGTAACATCCAATAATCATTCTAGCACATCAGAGTTTTGTTAGCAGTGTGCTATTACTTGTAATGTAACACTTTCATATCACAGTATTAGCCTTCCAGCCATCTGAAATAGGAGTCATATCCTCAGAACAGCGCAGGCTTCATTCTACATYGCTTCATACCAGCCAGCTTCTCCTGAATCACACTGTACTATCCAGAATACATACGCATTGCATATAATAGCAATTTCCAAATCAAAAATTAATTCCATGTGATGTCACACCTGTGACTCACAGTCTAATATACTTACTCACCACGTTCCAACAAAGGATCACAACAGACAGGAACAGAAACCCTTCAGTGGGAACTTTTCCTAAGGCTAATTGTACCTATCACGAACAGTCTCTGTACTTTTGGGACTAAATGTTTAGTTTTCCCTACTTTCATTTATCCTTAACAACAGTTTCCAGGCTACTCTACTGATACAAAATGTGGGCCTGCAGCAAAAACTAGCAGTATTACTATATGAGCTCAGAAGCTCCAATTACTAGCCAGTAACTTGTCCTTCATTAAAGAACAGATTTACTTCAAACATTCACGATGCTGGACAGCATATTTCTATTCATCCCAAGTGACGCTGGCAACACAAAAATTATTTTTCATTTTTCTTAGTAAGTCACAGTCACAGAGAATATGGGGGAAAAATTCTAACGTTCTAAATCAGAATCCTGTATTATTTAATCATAGAATCATTTAGGTTGGAAAATACCTTTAAGATCATCGAGTCCAACCATACACTTCATTGCAAATGTCATTTTGACCACTGCGTCAGTCTTTCATTCTGCTGGGGAAAAGAGCTGTAGGATGCAAGCACGTCATGGGAATCTTTATACCTTCAACATTTTGCATAAGTGGCTTCCTATTTTTGAAATACGGACGTCAAAAATAAACTGTTTGACACAGGGGAAGCAATAAACTTTGTGAGGCAGTCTGCACCAGTCTGCCAGTAACCAAGTTCTTTTCACTGAGAGTTTGAACTTATATCCAGTGTTTATTTTACAGCTTAGGGAAGCCTACAGGACACAGCTATGGCATCTCAACATTCCCTTACTTTTTTATCAATTTTTGCATATGACCTTTCTTACAACAAGCCTTGAAATATTTTAAAGTGAGAAGTTATTGCCTATCAGGCTGAGCAGAAAGCAATAACATCGTAGGGGAAAAAGTGACTGAGTGGTATGCAGTTGCCCTTAGTGTGCAGGTACTAAAGTCCAGCAGTATTCATGGAGGTTTGTTTTTATGAAAGCTTAATAAAGCACAGTAACTTAAACAATTATGCACAATTCTTTGCTATCCAAAGGATACAGGTTTTGCTGTAGCCACAGCATATAATGGTAAGTTCTGACATGTAAGAAATATCTTGTAGCAGTATAAAATAATTTGAGATCATAACATAATAGATTGCATTCTCAAATCTGAAAGCATGCTGTATTTGGACTGTTAACAGTATCCCARATTAAAAAAGCCTATATATCAGGAATAATAATAAAATGCATTCTTCCAAAGCCACAGAACTACTGATACGTATGCTTTGGCTTCATGTATAAACTGACATGGCAAATTCTAAATTTAACAAAGCCAATCTCTTTTAAAGCCTCATCACACTAATTACATCCATCCAGTGTGTAAAATACATTTTGTCAGCTAAAAACAGAGGACTTCAATTAAAGAAATCCTTATTCAGCTGTTAATGGCTAAAACTCATTAATGAGATGATGAAAAGAAAATGCTCCTACATAGACTCTGTAGTGAGAATTTATTACAAGTACTTATTATTTCCACCTAGTTCATATACTTAMGAAAGTGGCCCATATTTATGTCAACACTCCAATATCACCAGAAAAAGATTCCAAAATAATCTTGTCTGTTTGTGAATGTGCACATATACATATTTGGGGCTTGACAGTCATTTCCAAGAGAGACGACCTTCTTCCCCAACCTAAAGGGCTCCCAGAATAGCCAGCGTGACACTAACCAGCTGTGATCTGCTGTTGATTTGAACTTCAAGACACCTTCTGCACAGAGCTTGGTACAGCTATTTGATAACTTTTTTTTGCACAGTCCCAGCAGCTCATTTGAATAAGTATTCCATATTCCCAAACCTTTCCTCAGCCATGCAGCAGCATGGTTATCCAAAACTGATAACAAAGTTCACCTGGCAGGTACCAAAATTCTGCCTCAGAATMAAAATAGAAGAGTCTGTCTTTTAAGCTGTACGGGTGATAAGGCCTTAATTAGGGGAGAGGAAACTGTCAAAACGGTATTTTAGGCTAACTGTCCAGCATTTTAATTTTTCAAATGAGTAATATGAACACTAATGTCAGACTGCACAGCATGCCTGGGCTTATAAATTTTTGTAATGATTTTGGATAGATCCTCTATTTGAATTAATTCAGAAGAGCAATGGAARGAGGTTTACAGAACTACAGGTGAACTACTACAGCAGGACGGGGGGAGACATGAGAGTCAGAGGAACACATCCCTGTTCTCCAAAACTTGCAAATTTCATTTCAATTTAGCAACATCAGGATTCCTGAATTTTCATCCTTGTTGTAGATTTCAGGATTTTCTGTATGTGCTTATAACCTTAAGGCAGGTTATTATGGGGATCTCCCAATTGCAAGACTCTCCTAGATCAGGCTTACCTCTCATAGAAAGGAAAAGTATCACTATTTTGATTACTTTTTCAGATTTCTCTCTCCCACTCCATTCCCTTTCTTTCCTCCAGTCCAGGCTCCTCTTCTCTTTTGATTATATATTTCCCAGAAATAAAAAGAGAATCCAAGGGCTACATGTAAGTGTACCAGATGCCCTTGAATTTCTAGCAAGTCTACCAAGTTCTACCTGTGCAAAGCCTTGTTTACAAACAACCTGAGCATTAAGAGCAAGTAAGCTTTCAGCAACAAAGAAACATTAGAGACATTTTCACAATAGTTTTAAATTAATTCCCCCAGGAGAGAAGACTCACTGATCAAATAACAAGTAAAATGAGATACAGTGAAGTGATTTATGCTCAAATACTAAGAAAAAAATAAAATAAAGCCGTTCTGAATACTTGTACCTTCTGCASGAACCCTATCCTATCAATTTTAAGTGAAAATTAACATAATGTTCAGAAATTGTTATGCATGAGAAAACAAAAGTTATCTCAAACTACAGGCCTTGCCATAACAGCATGCTGTTTAGTTACAAAGAATTGAATTTTTTGTAYCAGTGCTTTATTGGGGCACTATATGGATATGACAGACAGGACATGTCCTACACTGCAAAAAGGAAGCAGATTTGCCTRAGGTTAATCCCACACTAGCTTAATTATTAATTAATCTCTCCCAAATGCATTTTTTAATGTACTTAAAAAGGCCTTTACAAACAGAAGTCCTCTGTTTATCGATAGGATAGTTTTCAAGGTGGACAGCTATGCTGCAGTATATAGACAAGATTTCTTCAGCTGATCTGGTTAATTAAAATGCATGGTTATAACAGGCTCTCTTAGAACTGCAGCTGAATAACCCACGATCCCTTTTTTCTCAGTACCACAGAACACTTTGCGTCTATTTAATAGGGCTGTTTCAGGATTCAACCAAAGATTTCCAATCTACACTCTGGAACAAGGACTCTTTCCCTTTTTAAAAGGTTTCAAATAAAACACTCATTTTCATAGAGAACCCTTCTGAATATCTGTAGCCTGTGCCCCTTACCTGCACCTTCATTCAATTTAATGCTTGTTTTATACAATTTAATACTTCCACTTCTCTGCATCCCCAACACAAAGAAAAAACAAACAACACTACTGCATGTGCTTTCCAGCATAAATCTGTAAGTCCAATTTTGCTGAATGAATTCAGGAGAACGTATTAACAGCTTTGAAGGGGGAGGGTAACTGGGAGAACTGCAAAAGCTGATAGAAAACCCGTGCCAGGCAGAGGATGGAGCAGGATTGAAAGTGGAAATCCACCTGCTATCTAGCATTGCTAACACACTGCAGTGGTGCTGCATGCTAATGTACATAAGAGAAAGAAGAAGGGGATTTGCAAAGGAATATTAACTCTGAAGATGTATAGGCATTAAACTGTTTGGAAAACAGCCTACAATAAAAGAACGCCTCAAGGTCGGCAATTCAAAACTAGCGACACTTGAAAACACAGCCCCTCCCTATTTCTGTTTATACATTGTAAAAATCACTGTGATAATTACAAGGCTTATTTAGTCAATAATGGTAAAACCTGTGGATACCTGAAAATGAAACATCTTCAGTTCCATTTCAGTTCTGACTGTATCTGACTCAGTTCCTTCACGTGTTGGACCAGTTGGTCACTCACCCAGAGCTAATGCGGATCATTTGTTAGGGTACTCTAAAACGATCCTCTAATTCAAACCTCTAACTCAAGACCTCTAGTCAAATACCTTGACTGGGTTGGCCTATGGATCTTTTCCAARGAGTACTGGAAATCTTCAGTAAGTTGACGAACTTCTATATCCTTCAGAGAAATATTATATATTAGGTTTCAACTGCTTTACATTCAGCTGTCCAGTGAGCCTACCAAAAATGACTGAAAAGAAGCTGTTCTCTAAGCCATATTTTCCTTTCTAATGAGTGAATTCAAGCAGACCTCCATGGTGCAGCCTGCAAAAGGGCCCCTTATTGGCAAAACCATACTGAATGGGTGTTCAGGGYGGTCCAATTACCTTTGCAAAGATCTTTACATTCTTTTTATGCCACTGAAGCAACACAGATCAGTGAAGAATCACTGCACATCCCTCTTCCRCTGGTTTCATTCTGTTTAAGAGTTTGTTCAATGGACAAAACAGTACRCTCTCCAGGGTCTTCAACAGTGGCATTAGCTTTCTCAGGTTAATTGTCAGCTCAGGTGTGGTGTTTTTTTTTTTAGGAAGTGCTGTTTTGCTTGACAGCAGTAACACTGACTATAAGAACAACAATATGTAACAGCAGTAGCCTTATGCTTTSCTATTCTACTAACGTTCCAGAAACCAAAGCTTGCAGAGCCTGTGGGAAAGAAGCCAGCGACCATTAACCTTCACTTTATTTTAAGCTTTCATAATTTTAGGAGTTTAATTTCAGGCTGCAGAGTTGAGACTGAAGTAAAATACAAGCAAAGCAGCAAATGCATGGCACAAGTTAAAAAAACTCTTTTCCTGAGACCCCTGGTCATCTCCCCCAGCCCTAATGCAAAATTTATTTCAAGGCATTTAACMTATTTTTCCCTACTTGGAGTAAATGTGACAGAGTTTTGATTTCAAATAGATGAGGGAGAGAGATTTTCAAATCTTCACTAARAATCCTGCACCACTAACTTTGCACCACAGACGCTATCTGCTTTTGTAACAAAGAAATGCCTCCTGGTTTGAGAGTGGCCAGGCCAGCAAGTCCCCAGACCTCCCCGAGAAGTCACGTTGAGTAGGCAACACCTGACTATCTTTCAAACCCTGAATTTCTTGTCAGTGGACTGGATGGGATGGCTAGGACAGCATACTCATCTCTTCATTTTTGCCACCCATATGAACCCAGGAGAAAACACTACTGCTATTAAAAAGCAGGAAATCACTCTTGTACCCTCATTCTCTCCTTTTGCTCGACWCAGACTGGTCCACTGGAACTCAAGACAAGTTAAGAGTTTTCCAAAGGGTAAGTGTCCCACAAAACTCAAAGTAAGACAGAGCTTATTAAGAATGCACTGGCATGAGGACTTTGTGGGTAGGGTTACCATAAAGCCACAAGGGTGCTTCAGAAAGTTTAACCTTCATAACTAATTCATACATCAAAGCATTCCAAAAGGTTAGCTGAATTTTACAGAAGACTGTCATATGCTGCAGTTTTTAAATCAGCRGTATGAAAGTAGGACAGTGGTATCATGCTGACAAGAGGCCTTAGCATTAACAATTTGCTCACTAAATAAGCATGACTTGTGACGGCTGCAGCAAATCCACTCTTCTCAGTATCAGCTTTTCAGCACAGCCATTGAGAGAGAGAAGGAGACAGGGAAAAGCAGCTTAACATGCCACCTTCCCTTCTCAACACAACATATAGCAGTTGAAGTGTGCCCTTTCCACAGCATCCACACACTCTGTACAGCACGAGGACCAGGCTGAAGAAGCGGAAACATTATGCTACTGTTGTTGAGCGATAGACCCAGAAACCTCGAATGGCCTACACTTTATAGATCTTCACAGACATGCATTACACTAATGCGACGTGCAATGTTATTCCTGTTGAAATTATAGTCCCTTACTGAACGTACAGAATCATTTGGTCTAAGATTTAGAAAATTCATGATGACTGTACAAGGTGCGAGGGAAGCCAGCACTACAGAGAAAGGATGTTTTCATCATAAACAGCCCTTTTTGCATTCTMTTTTTCAAAGGCTCGATTGATTAAATAATATTCATTAGCTCCTATTACACACAAAAGCTGTAGAAGAGGGCAAGCAGGCCAATCTGTTCAGTGGAAAGGAAGATGGCACCACTGATTCTTCACGTTCTTCATGTCTCCTAGAAATCAGGTTCAGGGGGTTCAGGCCATCTTGACCTGTAGGTGAAAACCAGCTGATAATGCCCTTYATGTCATGGCCCAAAATCCTCCTCAGGGAGAAGGATCTAGAGCCACCACACACTGTAAAAAGGGTTGGCTTTTTTGTTTCTGAGTTTTACAGGCTGATGGCTTTCAGTAATGGATTCTGTAAATCTTTTATATCACTGTCTTTCCTGTGTTTAATACTCCAGGTGGGAAGGTCTGGCAACAGGCGCAGGCAATGCTCCGACACGCTGCAGAGTGCCGCTGCAGAGGAGCCAGGCCATTGCCCACCCGCCCCCAATTCCTCCCAAACCAGAGGCCACAAAACACCAAACTATTTTCACTTTTCCAAGTCAAGTCAGTCCCCCAGTGAGCCAAATATCTGTTGTKATGTTTGTTTGCTCACCTTCACATTTGTTTATGTTTTGGGAAGGCAGYAGATAAGGACATAAAGATTTCCTCTAAATTATACCCTCAACAAGAACAAAGTAAAACAGAACTACATATCTTTTGTTTCTTTGCTTGGTGTATGCGGAAATAAAACTCATCAATCTGGCAAGTAATTATTCTTCTTACTCGGAATTTTAGTATCAAATATAAAAAAAACCACTTAATTTTTCAGGAACTTCTAACCGAAAATAAACAGCTCATCAAGTCAGGTATCTATTAATTAATAAATTAAGGATTATAACACTCCTCCCCAACTGCTTCATAATAGAATTAATTAGTTGTAATTAGAAAKAAATGTCACTCCTTAAAGTAATCTTAACAACAAAAATATTGAAGCACCTTTCATTAGAGAGTCTWGAAACACTTTACAAGACATTATTAATGCCATTTATACAGAAAAGACACCTGACCTGGTCCCTCACGGACCATGGCAGCTCTGGGAGCAGACGCTCAGCCTCCCACCGCCATCCCCAGCTCTGACCATTAGATCTGTGTGACTGCCTACTCCACACAACTCAGGGCAACTTCGTTTAATCGAGCCAGAGTGGATTTCCATTTCTGTTTATACCTTCAAACTGGTATTCAAATAAAWGTTGTACATCATCAGCACTTGTGAAAAGGGCTACTCCTCACCGCGTTTTAAGAACTTTTTCAAACAGTGACCTCTGTGTGAGATGGGTGGGAAGAACACCCATCACAGACAGTGATGGGTGCCTCACAACCATCAGAGCAACTTTACAGGGTTTTCCCAAAGGCAGGTATGCTGTAACTCTCAGATGTGTCAAACAGCTTTAAATATGCGAGGGAGTCTGGCTCTCCTAAACCGTGTAGCTCTTAGCTGCAGTTCAGGAAACCCTGATGGGAATTGCCTTCACCCCAACATACATGGAGAAAATTACGTCTTCATCTTAGCTACTGTCTAGCCCCTACTTCAGCAGCAGTGCTGATCACATTTTTGCTTGTCAGATTAACATAATCTCATTTTATACAGTGAAAATTATATATTATTCCTTCTATATCCTTATTCCATTTTTTAAAGTTTATTCATTAATATTATTTTATTGTTTTTTCTTACTCACAAAGAAAGTGGAAATTGGGTAGGAGACATGAGTCAGATGAAGTGAGAGTGAAGGATTATGCAGCAGCAAGGGAGCAAACCCAGACACTACCCATCTGAATATAGAAAGGTACAGAATTTTTTAAATTAAGATATAACCTTAATCCCAYAATAGCACACTTTCAGAAGTGTTGCTTGAAGATCTATAGCCTGTCAAACCATAAAATAAAATTACTCAGAGCTTATAATCACCACAGAAATCACGTAGGCCTGTTGTGGTTTGGCAGGCTTTCCTCCTACATTGACAAATATAAAACAGATGATGGTGGCCTACAGAACTTCAGAGAAACATAATGCTTGACAGCAGAACAACACTGCATTGAAAAGTATTGTATATCTTCCAATAAAATAAACAAATGAAAACTCCCACAATATCCATTCCAGCAATTATGACCACCATAATAAATCCAGAGTTTGAGTTTTTTAGTTTTAAAAGACTCATTCCAGGTTGTGAAAGACTYGTTCCACTTTGTGAATTATGGCTATTCTTTCTAAAGTGGCTCATGATCTGATGCAAATACATGATTGCTTAGAGATTCATTACAGTCAGGTTATTGTAAAATTATTACTGCRAATGTCTATTCAGATGAATACTTTCTATAAATTGAGAAAATTACTAAAATCAGATTTTGTATTTAGCATCTAATAATCTAGTATTAACAAACCTTTTTTTATTAACAACAGTTCAAATAATAACTTTCTATTTATAGTGCCAGACAAAATTCAATTTCATTGCTAATCCCTATATATTGATCTCTACTATTTGTCCTACCCAACATGACTTCGCAAAAGCACGCTGATGTTGTGGTTATCATTTCCAAAAGATCCAAGTTTACAGTTCAAAAGCAACCCATTTTGATCCCAGTATTTATATTAGTACAAACAAGTAGCATTGAAACACACCTGTCTATGATAACTAATGAAATCCAGCTTAAAGACAAGCAGTGATTTCTCCTGGCAATGGCCACACATCAGTATTATGCTTCACCACTAATAGTACATACAGAAATGAAAGATGTGAAGATGTGACATCCAAAAACCAGACAACTTGAAAGAAATGGYCAACATATTTTTTTTTAATGTAAGAAATATTATAATAAAGTGACACATGCTGAGCACACAGAGCCAGGCTTGCCCATGCAGAAAGAACAGGGGATTATCAAGAAGAAACCGGACTAAACCAAGGAAYGTGCTACCCTACCCTCTGCGAGAAGAAACGACATCCTCTACAGTAGAAGTAGCTCAGGAGAGTTCTCCTACATTCCTAAATGGGGACCAGCTACAAACTGCCAAACGCTGCTTTTCTCCGTCTCTCCCTGCAAAACATGATGGCAGGTGAGGAGGGGGTATAAGTGGTGTTTAACAAGTTGAAAATTCTGTTCCAACTTCCATTGACCACATCGGTATCACAAAGGAGTTGGAATACTAATGAGATTACAGCTCTAGAGAAACTCAGAATCAAACTGAAACAAATATCAACACGAAAATTGTTTTCTTTAATCCCATTTTGACTCTCAGATCATGATGATGCATGACACAATAATCTACCCTAAATTCAGGGATGCATTTGCAGAAGCACAGACAATTGCAATACCTCATAAATTGAAGGAATATATATACAGAGCATTTAACTATTTGTGCTTTCTCCTGAGCTAAGGATATCACAATMACACTAGGAAATGTCATATTAGACCTGCCTAGCAGGCTCTCTAACTGTGAGTAACTGGTGTCTAACAACAGGTAGAAGTACATATTTTTWAAAAAAAWAAATAAAAGACAGGCTACAACAGTTAGAGAAGAAGATGCTACTGTCTTAGCCCTAACATATTATCCCTTCAGGAATGTGGATCACGTATCATATTTTTAATTTGAAACAACATACTTGTAAGTGTTCTCATTATACATTTAGAAATGAAATCTTTTTATACAGAAATTCTACTGAAACCTTAAGATCACTGAGTTCTGGCAGCAAGTTCTACAGATGAATTATGGACTGTGAATAAAAAGATTTTAATATGCCATTTTAAAATCAATTCCCTATCCCTTGAATCAAATGCTTCTAAACATTTTGCTCAGCAAGCTCCAAACCATTTCTGTTTCAACTAATCTTCCTTGMTATTACATAATTAGGACTGAACATAGGCTCAAGAGAAAAGGTGAAATATTTACACAGAGGCATTTATTAATTTTCAGTGTATTCTCTAGTCTATCACATATAAGCCCATCTACATCATCGCTGTACTCTGAACAAGCCTTTTGAACAGTGTCCAGAAGGACACCACATACTCTTTTTTCACTGCTAACACTTTGTTTAAATACTAACAGCAGATTTTKATAGCTCAAATTATCCCTACCATTGCCAACAGGCATTACTTTACATTTGTCAATTAATTTTGCTTGGTATGGTACTGCTCATTCATCTAGCTTTGCTGAGTTCTGGAAGGTCCAGGTTGCATTTTCTAGATTTGACAGACCTAAACAAATGCCTATTATCTGCACATTTTGCCATTTTCCCTTTCACAGAGAGTTCAAATTGTACCGCATGAATCTAACCTGAATACCTGAGGACTCCCTGTTCTTAACCTTTTGCCATGTGGAAAACTGACACTTCATTCCTTCTCTTTGTTTTCTGTCTCCAGCCAGTCCCTACCCCAGAAGAGTAGTTCCCCTTTCGCCTCGGGACTATTTAGTTTCCTACATAGCCTCTTATGAGGAACCCTAGCAAAGGCTTTCTGAGAGTCCAAATAAATTCTGTCTATGTGCTCTTCTTTACCCTGTCAGACAGTACTGATTAGCTACTGTGGTAAAGCTGTTCCAGAAAAAAAAAAATATTTTCTGGGTTGGTGCTACTTTTAAGCACCTGAGACAGTAGTAGTTAGCCCCCATTTACCACATCTACTTGATGTGACATTTAGGAGACCGATAAAAAAGCAGCTATGTGCAATATTTCAAGTATCTACCGTACCATCTCCCAGGAAACACSTAAGAAGGACTTTCCAGCAGTGGTTCTGAATTTTTCTCTTTGGTGAGTTCAGGTCAACCCCATGATGGTATCCTTAATTTATTTGTTTTCTGATTTAATTACRCTTAGTGCTAGCTTCCAACAGGATGTGCTTATATTAGGCTAGACATATTACAAAGCACTAAGGCTTAACAGAGTGTAAAGGTACAGCTGTTACCTTCATTCATATGTTAGAAGAGTTTACTACAAAGCTATCATTCTGTAAGGAGAATTCAGTTCTTTCACTTTCCCTTTGGAAATCAGTGAGATGAATATGAAAATCAAGACTTATTATGTTAAAAACTACCATTAAGTAATGGGTGTAGAATTAGATTTGATTAGAGTCTTATTGACGTACAATGCAAAAGCATGTAAATGAGAAAAATTAAAATCTATTTCTTTTACGGTTGACAAATAGAAGTGTATGTAATACTAGACACAAATGGCATGCAAGTTTACAAGCATAGCMAATATTCAGACAAAGGCATATTTACTTCAAAAGTAATGTCTGTTATTCTAACAATCCATGCATGAATGCCTCCATACTAGAGTAAAAAGAGAAGAAAACTAACATTATATAAATTATTTGTTTATGAAACACATATATGAGATCAGTCACATTTTTGACTATCCTATTAAAATACCATCTTATAAAAATTAACACTGTCTATTCTGAGCTATTTTTCACTAAAAAGATAATTTGCCGTCTTTATGCCACAAATAGAGACACTATAGATTAACACATTATAAGTAAACATATTTTTATATATTTTACATATATAAAAACAGGAGCCACTGCTTATTAACAACAATAACAACACTAAATGATATCTCCAGACATCTTCATGGCACTATAATCCAAACAGAACTTCTTCTTTTGAATGCTAATCCACATAAAAACATACAAGCCTGTGTGCTTATAGCGAGGCTACCAAATCCAAACACGAGCACCTTAACTTCCATTCCAGAGGTATATTACTGGCCTGAGGTATGTGGGAGAGGAAAGGACAGGCAAACACACCTAACTTCACAGGAGCAAACTYGATCCCTAAATTATGAATGAAATCTCTTATCATCCATCCATCTAAATTAGACACAGTAAAATCTTAGTGGTATGAACAGTCCTGCCTAATTCCATCAAACTGAATGAGGTGACGGTTGTTCTTAAAATAACATTTGGATGACTACTTTAATAGGGTGGGTTTTTTTTTTTTAAGATTCAGGTCTCCACAGGCAATTTCTCTTTAGGTGGCTAAAACAGCGCTTTAAAAGTTTAGCTCTGGTTTGAACATTGTTCATATACATTTTCCCTTCACAGTTCTGTATAGTGTTCATTCTTAATGTACTTCAAATATTTGTAGATATGTATTTAGAAAAGGCATACCTTTTCAAAATACGAAGCCATTATAACACACCTGTTGAGAGAGAAGCTTCAGAAAACTAGCTGTCTTGTGCAAACGTAGAAATACTGCAATTTTCATAGTCAATAAAATGCAGACATTTATTTACAAAAATAWCAGAGAAATATCTACCTTGCAGGTGCCAACAGAGCCGGGTTTGTTTTTTCTTTTTGTAATAAATTTAAGCAAACGAAATTTAAATGAAAAATCATTTGCAGCTAGGTTACAGAAATCTGCATGTAATACAGAATATTGTTAGTTCATCTGCCCGCTATTATCAGATCAAGATTGGATGTATTTATGCTAATGTTGTCCTTACAGCCCCCTAGAAGGTTAAATATTCTCTCACTTYTGTAATAAATCAGCTGTTTTCTGATTGCATGTAAAATGTTACGTACTTGTAAAACAGCACCTGGTGGTGAGAGAAAGGAGGGAACACGGTTGCCATATGAGTCCAAAATTTGCTCTGGTTCAAAATCCTATTTCATTATATAGCTTYATGCATCTCACTGCAAAATAAGACTAAAGATTGTCTTGCATTATTCTCTCTGGGATACGTTATTGCCAATAATTTTAAGATTATTTTAGGAAATGATTCGGTCAAATTTCCAGAGCAAAGCAATATGGAAAAACATTTAACTCTAATTGTTTGGGAGCTTATTCTTCACTAGCTAGCGTGCATAACGACACAAACATTCTCTTTCCTCGCTAAAAACACTGCAGCTCCCACTTGTCCTTGTATCACCTGCCTTGTATTTCTAAAGTGAAACTGGAATAGTATCAAAAAATTTATCTAATGCTATCAACAAGCAGCATGCCTCACAATGTCCCATGGCCTTCTGGGGATTTCAGGGCGAGTCTTCAGCCTCAGCATCTGCAACTRTGCCCAAAATCAATCACGACAAACATATTAATTAAGGCTGACTCAGGAACGGATTTAAGCAACTGACTGACATTTCAGTAATTTGAGTCACCCGCCCCCATAAACATAAATCCATAATAGAGCACGGACACTCATCAGTCTACCTGCAAAATTCATCTGAGTATTGACACTTTGTAAAAGAAGCAGAGGATCCCCAGAGAAAGATACATGAGTGGTGAGACTTCACGTCTCCTTTCCCCATCTGTCCACAGGCACAAATGTAGAAGAGACATCGGCCAAAGTCAAACATGAAACAGTGGGAGCATTTCCCAAAAGAGGTAGAAGAAAACCAAACCAAATATACATGTGTTTCTATACAAACACTGAGAAGGTTAAAAAGGAGCTGAGTAAACTAGAACACCTACTTGTAAGCAAGTATGTTTTGAAGCATGTCAAACACTTGGARGAAAGAGATCAATTATTGGTACGTTAGTACCTGGGGGCATAAAGGATAAAGAAAAGATGTGGTAACTTATGTCAATAGAGAAATCGTGTTAAGAAATCATATTACAAATAGCTTAGAATCAAATCAGAGCTTGGTGAAATGTAGCAATAAATAACACAGAACCTCTACAAAACTGAAAGTCCGTGTCCAAATGCAGGAAAAAWATATTATTAAGAACAATCTTATCTCTGTCATTTGGCAACAGCGGCTCTGTCATACCCAGGGAAATTGGAATAATTGCYAGCACAGGAAAACCAGCAATAATGGTAGGGTTTAGTTATTTCAGACATGCTGTGGTGCCAAACCTAATCTGTAGATTGTACTTCATGGAGTGGCTAGACAGGGAACCTGCTAAAAGAAAACCAACTTGTGACACAGTCATCAGCAAAGTCGAGGACCTCGTTGAGAATATTACTACCAAGACGACAGTCTGTAAGAGGGACCCTGATAYATTTAGATTCAACATCTCTACAGTAGACAAAAGCCCCCCAAAAATGCACCTGATTTTAAAAAGGTGAGCTAAATAAAAATGAAAGCTTATTAAAAAAAAACAAAATATCAAAAGGTAAGTATTGGCAAGTAGCATGAAGRTCATGTAAGCATAGCATAGTAGAAGGTGAGCGCAAGCATACACCACCCGCCTCAGAAAAACTGCTGAAAGACTAACAGYAAAGAAGCCATTGTGCTTAAACAGCAGGTTAAGAGAGGGTATAAGAAACCACAGTGTCAAAAAAGATCATGGCTTATGCGTATCGGTATAACAGAGAGGAATATAAATCATGGCAGGTTAGTTGTAAAAAACACAGTAYGACAGACCACAAAAGAGTTTAAGGAGCAAGTTGCAACAATACTGTAAGCTATAACACATCTTCTTTATCCTTTCATCGAGAGCAGGGAGGCCGTCAAAGTCTGCAGGRTCATCAAGGTGGACTATCCACAGAAGACACAGCAATTGCAGAAAAATTACATGAGTCTTTTTGCACGTTTAGTGCAGAAAATCTTTGTGAGGTTTCTGTAAATGAATCCTTCCCAAAGGATGATGCAGCTGAAAATCTGACCAAAAAAGAAATGACATTTCATTGCAGAATAAATTGAGAAAGTAAACTGTCAGAACTCATCAGCACCAGCCAGAATTCACCCCCAAATTCAAAAGAAATTAAAGGATAAAATAAGTAAACTAATCCCTGTGGCATGCCATCTAATGCTTTGAAACCACACCTGTATCAGAAGATCAGAAGGCAGCACGTGTGACACAGGTTCTTATTAAGAAGCCTTGAAGACAAGGAACTGGGGACCAGTACACACAGTGTCCATCTAATGTGAAATGGTAGGAGCAATAATAAAGAACCACAGTAATAGGCAAATGGACAATTACAGAGTTTTGACAAAGGGTTAGGGACACTTTTGTAAAGCAAAGTCACACCTCAAAAAGCTATTGAAACTTTATGTAGGACTCCAATAACAGCTGGGAGAGCTTAATTAAAAAATCTAGAAACCCGYTGTGGAGAGATTGACTTGTAAAATGTAAAATCAAAATCGTCACACACACAGAATAGAAACCCAGCTTTCTAGCCTCTCAATCTCATAACTCAGCTGGGATTTTCAAAGGTTAACAAAATTGGGCACCAATGGGTACTTCTTTAAATACTGGAATTTAACATTTTTTGATGTGGTTCTGTGACAAAGTTAGCTCCAGCCATTCCRCTAACAACTTCCTCCAACTCACTTCTGTTATTTCAAGGTAAAATTAATTCCTGGCGTGGTGTTATTTTGCTGCTTGAACACCATAATTATACAGATCCCAAGTTGCTAGTTTAAAATAGACACATTGTTTTTCTTTCACCTCACTGTTCCCCTACCTTCAAAATTCTCCCAGCCCTATTCATCACGCTCCAATAGGTATTTGATAGCTGACAACATGGCAGACACCTAACACGAATATACTTTTAAAGTTTTTGACAAGACAGACAGACAGTTTCCAGGCAGTGAAGCTCTATGAACTCACCCTTTTCCGAAGCAACGGGAAGGCTGTACGGAAGTGGACGCCCCCAAGGAAGACTGAAGTAAGAGCTCACCGAAGGAGGAAGGAGACGGGCAGGGGGACACCCTGTTAAAAAGCCCCCCCAGGAAGCTCTGCTTCTATTTGTTACTGCCCCTCTCCCCCAAAAGCCAAGCTGCCTGTGCCTGATTCGGAAGGCAGCTCCTTTCCCCTTCAAGCTTCCCTGTCAACCCACACATGGGGCCCAAGGCCCTTCACCTCRAAGCAAGCTTCTGGTTTTGTACAGCACGTCCCTATTGACGAGGTTTCAAAGCAGAAGTGAAAGGAAGAGTAAAGTTAAGAGGGTGGGGAGAGGGAGGAGTAAGAGGTAAAGCAAGATAATGAAGAGGAGAATCCAAGCACTTTTGGAGACACAAAGGGATTAMAAGAAAAAAAAAAAAACACCAGATGACTGTAGCTCTGCAGTTYAATATAGCAGTGTTAAATATTGCACTGAAATGCAGGTATGGTGGCTGTTTTCTGCTTCTATCTTGTAGCAGTCTCTTCTCTGGAAGGGTACTGCGTTAATCAAGATCAGGCACAAAAGCCTTAGAGATTCACTAAAGCACTGCAGTTCTATAAATCTGAACAAAAGTTGAGCATAGTGTAACGCGTACACTTCAAAGAAAAAAAATACAAATGTATCTTGAAACCTGTTCTAAAAAACAAGAGTGAAGAAAACAAGGGATGCACTGTCTTTATCTCAACCCACAAGTTTTCTCACTTTTACTCTTCTGATTCTCTCCCCCGCCCCACCGGGGGGAGCGAGCRAGYGGCTGTGTGGGGCTGAGCTGCCCACTGGGGTTAAACCACAACACTTTCCAAAACCAGCCCTTCACAGCCACCATCTTAATCGCTATTTCCTTGAACAGAGCCTTAGGGGGAATGAAACAAACTGATTTAGGCTAGTTTTAAAGCTACACCCTAAATATCTAAAAGTTGTACAGCATGCTCAGATTTGGAGAAATTCTACGTGTCCGTGGGTACCAGCGACCCGAGTCCTCTCTCTCAGCCTGTGCACTTTCTGCTGCAGCCTGCATCTCTTCCTGCTCGTATTTAGTGCAGACTGTTTTGCCTGGCAAGCTGGCTTAGCTGTGCTGCCCACGGTCTCAGGAGTCAATGAGATGGAGACCTTCCACCCTCTTCCTAGTCATGCCTGCCTACTCTTCAGCCTTAAACACATAATCTCCCCCTGTTACGAGGCTGTTCAGGACGTTGAAGGAACTAAGGGCATTCATTTCCTGCCCAGGCATGTTAGGCAGGTCATAATTAAATCTTCTGCTGCAAAGCTTTAAATATTTTTCTATTAACTTCTACAAGATATTTTTTGAGCAGCCTTACTTATATAGCACCATTGTGACTTCTACAAGAAACGTTAATTTAATATGCTATGCTAGCACTTCTCTTACAACAGTAAGAGAAAAGGAAAAGCTTTATAATACAGAAGAGATTTGGATTTAGCAATTAAACCTTAATTTGTATTTCATTTAGCAATATCAGATTTCTGCCAACATCTTCAGAAGACTTTTAATATATCTGCATTAATGCATAGCCCATAACCCACCAGTGCTTTCATTTAGTAAGCACCCTAATGCAGCTGTGGTTGCCAGATCAGCTGGTGCATGGGCAAAAAACTTCCTTGGTGTGACTAGATTCTCCAGTCAGCTTCAATGAAATAAAACAGAAGTAGCTCCAAACTTCAACTTCTGAAAAGCTCTAATACATTACACTTCATATTAAACAGAAGCATGTGGTCTTTCAAATAACATACAGCCTTTGGTGACTCAACACCACTGTTCAGAGAAGCGATTCTTATGTCAAAACAAGAGTCTTTCAAAATACAGGGATGACTCTAATTTATCTATTTTTCATGCTTTAAAAATTATCTGCAGTTTAAAAATACAAAAAGGAACGAYGCAGCATTCCCTTTAAAGCAGAAAGGCAGCATGACCGTTCCTATCAGCCAACTACACAAAGGGCCCCATGTTCAAGGTCTCTGAGCAAGCCAAACATTTAAGTAAAAATATCTGAGAGAGAATTTTGCTCAGAAGGATATTCTCGTGAGGTTTATATTGCATCATTATACTAACGTAATTTCAAGGAGGTGCATAATTTAAAGATCAGCTCAAAGTAGGTGTGCCCTGTCAATGGGGCAATAGGAATTCATCCTGCTTGCAGTGATCCTTGAACAAATCTGCTGTATGGAAGCTCTGCACACAGATGCAATCTGCGTTTCATTGTAATAACTAGGACCGCCCACATCGTGCAGACTTTCCAGAACAGTCTTTTAAAATTGATTCCTTATTACCAATCTAACAACTCTTCTTCTGCCTACTTCCCATACATTTATGAGTGATTATGCTTTCCTGGCCTGAGCCAGAAACTTATCCTTTGAAAACATTTTATACTTGTATACAAACCAAAAATGGCTACCGACTTGAGCAGTCAGGAAGCTCCAGTTCTCCCACATGACTCATCCATCTAATACTAATAAAACAACATCCCTCTTTTTTTTATTTTCATAATCAAACATCAAGAAAGAAAAATTACATTACTGATCAACAATACTGAAAAAAGAATATAAATGAAAATTTTATTAATATGGCATTAGGATCCACACCCCAACATTCCAAGAGTAAAAGTAAAGTCTCGAGCAAATGATTTTTTGTGAAGGATTTGCCCAGGTCTAGAATTAGCCAGGGCTAATGTCTCCTTTAAATGTGTTACAAGTTGTTAAAAAGAAGAGAAAACAAAGCTTAAGGGCCAGATTGTGATCCCCTTGCTAATGTTAATCCCCTTGGCTAATGTTAATCAATGGTGTTCCCATAAACTCGTATGAGTAACTTGTCTCCACAGGAGCTAAGGTCATCWCTATCTAGGTCTGAAAACACAGAAGACTGGGAATATAATAGAAAAAATAAATCTTTAAGATAAGCAAAGCTCCCACAAATTCAAGACTCTTCCTCCTGCCTGGAGAACACAGGATAACAAACAGTATTTCATGCAAGAGAACCAACACTCATTAGACAGCAGGCTACTGCACTGTAACGATAGAAATCCCCAAGAGATGTACAATGAATTGGCACTTTAAAATGGTTCCCTTAGGTAACCACTGGGAGGTCTATCACTTCCCAGTGAGTACTGCTAATGATTCCCTTCTCCAGAGGGAATTTGCATTTAGATCTGACAAAACATTGGTGAGGTTTTGACACCATTTTTGTTCTAGGGAAGGATGAAGACAGACCATTTAGATATTGTGCCTGTGCCTGGGACATTGTTCTAAACATTTTTTAGAAAATCAATTCTTAAGTCCCAAGCTCTGACTGAGATGGATAACCAGAGAGAGACAGACTGTTGGGTGGCTTTGGTTGCTGKTTTTTTTATTAAATCTGTTATTTTCAAATTAGGCAGAGCTGGGATTTAAAGTTTATCACCACTGTCCCAAATCAGTGTCTGAACTACCCAGTTACCCGCTCTCAAAATTAAGTCATTCATTTTGATTCATCTAGCTGATTAAATGTTTCAATTTCAGCATGACAAAAAATAAACACTTTTTGGTTTAGCTTCCTTGTTTGTTCTTAACTACCTCAGCTTCCAATAGCAACTGCAGATGCAAAGCTACTCTCCAAGCTCCCTGACGACAGTAATATTTCTAGCTGCAAACTATAGTAGGGGTGAGATGCAGGAATAAATCCTAAAGAGCAATAGGGTAGCTGATAGGAGTCAAGAACTGAGGAGAAAGGTGCCAAGGAGCAGTACCAGGAGGCCTGGAGCATGGGAGGGAAGTTCCAGGGTGCTGCAGGCAGGCAAGGACGGGGGGAAGGGGACTGAGCCTTCAGCATGCTTTCACTGCAGAAGCTAGACTCTGCTGCTGACACAAGACAATCAAAAGTCTATGTATTGTCTGCAAGGCCTTCAGGAAAATTAGCAGACTAGATAATGAGAGAGAAACCCTTATCAAGGAGGAGAATTTGCTGATCTTTCCCACCCCAGGCTGCAGCTTCGCAGTTACTTTAAACCGACCTAATTACAGACTGCTGCGAAAGAGGATGGGAAAGAGAGTCGGGATTTTCTCTCCCTCTCTTGCGCTGGCACTAGACCTGGTACTGACCACACTGMGCAGAATCTGGGGTTTCACACAGGGCACTAATTCAACTGAAAACTATTATTTCTGCTGTTTTTAAATTCTTATCAAGTTACTTCTAGGCTGGATCAGTTCCCTCCTTTGGATCAGCCAAAGCACCTCAAGGGCACACTTAGAACGGGGCATGAAASCACAACTGAAGGCCCCAGCTCCACCTAGAAAGACAGAAAATACCCATGGTCCTGGGCAACTCTCCTACCTTTACAGCATCTCCCTGCGGTTCTTAAGTCATCCCATCCACCGCTACTTTACAAACATTTCCATCCTGCTCAAATCACTAAGGTTTTTATTCATAGCAGTAGGCTACRAGACAGAAAGCCTCTGTGTGCCTACCAGACTGCAAACAAGCAGTTACAACGTATGCAATGTGTAGTGCAGACAGATTTTAGACTTCCAGTAACATGACATAGTTTAGCAAGGCGTCGGGAAAGAACATTTGGCTATGAGTTTTCCATAAATAGCCAATTTGCAAAAAAGCTGTTCAAGTTCTAGAAATCTGTCRCTTTTCTATGTTCAGTTCTTTATCTCATTATTTTATATAAATGTTGGGAACAGACTTCATACTTCTGAGATTTAAAGTTGATGTCTTTGTGGTTTTTGGCTAGAGGACCACATGCTTCACAGATACAAATGGACAGAAATTAATTCGTGTGATAAACTAAAAGAGGGATCAAATGGCAGCAGCTCCAGTTCTGCAAATCAAGCAGTAATCATTCAAAAATGAAGTAAGAATCTCTTTATAAGCAGAATTGCTATTTATATTTGTCTGTAAATAAGCAATTTATTTCTTTTCAGAAGCTGCTTAGACAAACCATCTTTGAAGCTYTTCTTTGATGTTTCTCAGTGACACTAAATAGATGCAAGAATTGCCTTGTGGCAATTCTCTAGGCTCTTGTCCTTGTTTAGCTGCTTAAAAGTCATGCTTTTTGGCTCATCTTTAGCTCCATACCTGACAAAGTTTTCTTCTAGGKTTTTTTGTTAGGTTTTATTCCACCCCCCCAGGTCTCTCTCATTCTAAACTGAAAAAGCACAGAGGTACCAAGACCATAAYTTAGGGGTCCTGCTGAAACAACCTGGCTGCAGACACACACAACTCAGCTGTASGACCTTTTAGGAAGTGCATCACAGYTCACCTCATCGGGAATAAGGAGAGAGGAGTAGGGTGAAAAGGAAGCAGAGAGATTATATCAAGGGCTCTTGGAACTGAGACTGCAGAAGTAGTTACAAGTCAAAGACAAATCCAGAAACAAAGTCACTACTGCCAAAAATTAGCACAACATGTTCTTTATGGAAGCTACCGCTTAGTATATGGGTCTAACGGTAAAATTTTTCCATTACTGGGCATCAGAAATATTAATGAAATCTGAGGGGAACAGAACTACTGGAACAGACAGAGCAAGACCCATGTAAGTCCGGAGTCAGCACAGAGCAACTGACAAACACCATTTTCCATAGATCTATTGTTAAAACTCTTGTATCTGCCTTTACTTTCACATTAACAGCTTTTAGAAAACTCTTGGTTGAACTTAATTATGAAATTCAGTATGTTCACTGCCAATCCATACATACCCTAAAATTGCTGTGGATGTGCAGATGAATACTGAGAGCTCATCCTTGCAGAGAAGGGTTTAGGAACTCACTGAAGACCAATTTTGCACAGATTATCTATTAATTTCCTAAGCCATAAGTCTATGAAAAACATTACCTTACTCGTATTTYCCAAGAACACCGAAATAACTGAAAATATTTCAGCATTTTCTTGGATCATTGTTGCCATGAATATGCCATACCATTCAGGTTCACTCAAACCTAGTTTAGGCTCCTCGGTACTCTCACAGTGTATTTGATAGCAAGAGAAAGTACTTCATGTTGTAGGCATAGAACACTTCATATACAAAACCTTTATGGAAGATGATTTTTCACTTTATGAATTCCAGTAGAATTTGGTGTAGCATGGTGAATAATAAAGGTAATGATAGCACATGTCTTAATCTCATCAAAACCACCTTCTTGGGCTTCATGGAAAACAAATGAGAAAGTTATGAAAAATAATTTAATGAAATGTTTTTTGAGAGTTGACAAAATATGGTCCCTAACATAGCTGCTTTACTGGAAAGTGGAATCAGATTACTCGTATAAGAACAGAAAAGAAAGTAATATTTTCCCACATTTCTTAACCACCAAGAATTATTCTTCTCCTTTTCGTTTCATATTAAAATAAAGGTCAAGTTAGTGACTCAAAGAAAACTAATGCTGTAAATATTGACCTCCATAGGTCTGAAATGATGGCTGGTACCACTGAATCCTTGAAACATGGTTGGAAGAAGTAAGTGGAAAAGTTTTGTAAACTACTGTAGAATTTTCTAGTGCTGTGTGCACCTTGTGAAGTCTTAAATATCTCCCAGACAGTATAGACAGAAGTGATTTACAACAAACAAGTTCTGTTCAAAATTAGCTAGTACCGAAGAGCTGACTGATCTTCATTTAACATGATTGCATAACCATGAATTAAAATAAGAACACTCTGCCTTTGCAATGTGAAACTCAATTTGTCATAGAGTGTCTCTTTCATGCTTGATGACAAATGACAAGATCATTTCTTTCTGTTTGTTTTAGTAATGCAACCATAGTTAACAGATATTTACTGCAACCTTTCATTACCCAGGTTAACATGCAGTGTGGAATATCCTAGTAGTACTTTTATAGAAAATACAACTTTTTAAAATGTCACTGAGTTGAAAGAGGGAATTGGAATAGGATGAGTGAAAAATTCATTTGTTCCTCCTCCCTGAGGACAAAGACATTTTTTCTTCAATGGAAAATGGAGAGGAAAGTGGGAAAACGGCTTTCTGAGGAAGCGCTTTGCACATAAACAGGTGTAGAGGCCTAATTTACAGAGATAATGCAAAACAGTTAATTCCATTGACCTCTGCCAAAAAGCAGCTTAGGTAGGATCCTTACAAAGCTTCAGCATCACAGAACCCCAGAGCGTCTAATGCGGCTGAATGAGAAAGCCTGGCCCGCTCGGGAAAGGCTGCATTCCCCCGTGGAGCTCTTCGCAGGCTAAACGCACCCGGGGGAGGCTGTAATTGATTTTGCTGCTGCCAGTGGCTGTACGAACAAACAACGGAGCAGACCTGGTCACAGTTTCATTTATGGTGCTTTAAAACTCTATGTTGTAACATTTGCTCAATTAGTAAGTAAATGAGTTCACAGTGTAATCCTTCTCATTTAAAGATGAAAGAAAAGGAATGGTATCTATTTGTATTGGAAGTCAGGGACGCACTCATTCTGCTGCCCAAAGTTCACGCACACATAATTCTTACACCACCACAAGAGAAAGACAAGCAAAATGAACCCCATAAACATGTTTGAAAAGTGTTTTGAATTTATGATGCAAGCAAGCCTTTTGTTCTTACAAAAAGAAGTATGACTTTAATTTAAAAATATTACTAATTTTAAGTAGTTCARAACAGCATAGCGTTAAGAGGTATTATTGGTGACAACACACCAATTAACTGTCAAACAGAAAAAATCCCCAAGCCCATAATATCCTAACAATAAATGTAATTTACTTCAGTGGAAATCTTGGATAAAAACAAATACAGGATCAGACCCAAATACAGTTGAAGCTACAAGTCTAGAGAAATAATCCTACCRCTATTTAACAGAGAAAACTGGTCTCACTCTGAAATAACTTTCATGAAAGTTAATGAAAGACTTGCTAGTGTTTTATCACAGGAATTGGATGGTGCCTTAGCTTTGTTTCAGCGTCGGAGACCATTAGTCCTCTCTCTTTGTGATTTCTAATGGGCCAGGAAAGGGCTGTGGGGAAAGGAAGAGATAGTAATTCTGATTAGCCAAAGAAAATAACTATCTGAAAAGCTGATTCCCATCAGAAATATTTCTGAAATTCTATTATTCCCACTAATAATTCACCCGGAAGAATTTTAAAACGTCTGAACTACAGGTCAGAATACGGGTTAGTGACATCAAAACTACCTAATCCATGGTGCATAAGTACTGTGGATATGGTCACTAAAATTTTTATGCATATGTAACATTTGTTACTTAATTACATTTCAGGAGAACCACAGATGAATGGGAGCATCTTTTTGAAAATTCTGCCCCGCAGTTCTAATTAGCCTAGCACACTTAAATTTAGGAGAAAATAAGATTTTCAAGAAAAGCTGAAAACAGTGCTGATGGGAAATCCGGATGAAATAGTATTCAAGAAGAATAATTACATAAAAAATGGAATTGGAGGGAGGAAAAAACAGATATGAGAGTTATCTTCAAATAGGATAAGCAATTCATGTTGGCTCGAGGATACTTTACATAAAGCATAGGAAGTCTAGCAGAATTATTTCACCCCAATTGACCTGAGCTGATACACTGCACCCAGYTGCAGATACTGGATTTTAAGGAAAACAGAGAAAAAGGTAAAATAATGTAGAGAAGAGAAAAGAAAATTAGAAGAACTACTGTTAAAATTACCTATGATGTGTTGAATTGGTTCAATTTGGAAAAGATAGAGGAAAATGAGAGAACAATCCCCCGCTTGATAAAAATTTGTAGCAAAAGGAGTAATAATCAACATTATAAATAACAAATGGGAAAAAAATAAAGAAAAAAATCCAGTAATTTGCAATGAAGATTTAGGCTGGGTAACAGAAAGCACTTCTTCAAACTCCATTTGCAGTTTTCTCTTCATCCTTCTCTCACAGCAATAGTATTTACTGCCTCTATCCTACCCAGGGAAGAAAGCCTGATCTGTAGAAAGACCACTGTGTACAAACACACTGTTAGGCACTGAAGCAAACACAATTYGTAGCTAAGAGCAACTTTCAGTCGGTTTCATCCATGCTTCTGAGTTGCCAGATGTTGGCAAAGAATACATAAGCTTCTTACAAGCCACAAATAAAAACCACAATTTATTCAAAGTTCCATGCAGCGTTAATACTTCCTATATTAGGCTATCAAAAATATGAAGTGGTCTTGCGTTAAAGCAATGTAACGGATTACAAATTTGTCAGTGTAAGTAGAAAACTAGGCTTTGAAAAAAATCACAGATTTGCACATGACAAAACATAAACAGCTAGATGTATAAACGATACAGAGAAAGATGGGTGATTATGAATAGGCTAGCAAAAGAGGTGAACRATGAGGTTCCAGGACCAAATAATGACAAGATGTCCTAAAAGTTTCTCTCTCCTGGATCAAAGAGTGAAATCAGCGTGTATTCCAGTAAAGAGACACTCTAAACCACCAAATATAAAAACTGCGCCAATAAACTACAAATCACATATTCAGCACAATGAGTAATAAAGATGCCTCAGAAATACAGGAAAAGCAGAAGTAGCCAGATATGATGTCACCAAGCTCATTTAAAATCTTCCTAAAGCTAATTATAACAGGCCAAGCTCATTCCACCTTTCAGGATAAATCAAGCCTATGCGCTAACTGCAAGATGAAGAAACATGATGAAGGGATAACATAGATTCTTACTTCCTTGCATCTCCCTGAAACTGGATATAAACTCAATTTTTCAAGACACATCCTTCTCTATAGAAATGGCAATATTCAGTAGCATATTTCAAGGCAGCTCGGTTAGGAGGCTGCTAATACGGTGTGGAATTTGGCAGCGATATGAGTGAACAGAGTAGCAAGTGTTTTAAGCATGCAAAGTTGTTCAGAGATGACTATAACCTTTTATCGTGTGTAAATACATATGACTGGAAGGTATTTAGCTTCTGGCAGATATGAAAGGATAATATTTAGGACGAGTGATGTGTATGGCACTTAGTTGTGGAGTCCAGTTTGATAGCCCATATGTTATAAACAGTTCTCGGGAGGGGAGGGGAACACATAAAAAAAATGGTTAACATATCACAGAGTTCTGAGGTACGACTAAAACTTTGAAGGGACTAAAACTTATAATAATCCTACCTTTTTTTCCATGTCTCCCCCAAATCCATAAAGCAAATGGAATCAGACTTGCCTCCCATCTCCTCAGTATACAGCACAGGCTCCAGACATAATGGGCAGATTTTAAACCTGACCATCACATTAAAAAATAAAGTTAAGGCTTGCCATTTAACCAAACCTTTCTGATGTTCACACCTTCCTTTCACCTGCTGCCAGTCAGTGAAATTAACTCAGCAAGCAGATTGTCTAAAGGCAACAGATTATATCAGTTTTCCTCACTTGTGCTGTATACTATTCTCTTAACAACCGATTTGAAATGCCACCTAGGGGTCTTGGTGCAATCATGAAACTTGCCAACACTTTGGAGCTGAAAAACTGCAGAACATGAATCTAAAATATGTTTAGAAATACCAAAACTGTGAAAGAAAATATAGATGGATTTTTCAAAACAAGGGATTTTAACAAGAACATTTCATTAAATGAAATGTGACTAGACGGTATTTGTCTGAATTAAATGGATGGCTCCACAGCGCACTGACAGGACAGCCCACCTCATATAGGGAAGCATGATGGTTCTTAGGTCTTACATAGTGTTCCATGCTGCTCTTCCACAGCCCAAAAGTCTTAGAAATCCTCTGAGAAGAACAGTTTTTGTTGTCATGCATGTATGTAAATTCTGCAACACCTAATAGCTGTCCTTTGCCTGGACAATTAGGCAAGTAGGGCTAATATATTTTTTTTTCCTGTATCAAGAGAAAACTCCAGCTCTTCACTTCCTTATAGCATATACTGCAGCTAGAACTGCTACAACTTGTCTTTTTTTCAATGTTTGAATAGTTTCTCTTTTTGATCCTTACCTAAAATTCTCAATTCACAAGCCAACAGCCACAGGTCTTGCTGTAACTGAACTCTGCTTTATGTAATACAGGAGAAAATGCATTTCAGTTGTACCTAAACCAGAAGAAAAGGGTTGGCTAATCCCAGCTCAGCTGCTGCTGAGGCTCTGCCAAATGCTACAGGAGAAACTGTCACTCGAAAGTACACCTCCTACGGAGCAGTATTGTGTCTGTGCAGGCTTCCTACCAAGCACAAAAGTCAATACGGCAGCTAGGCTTGTCTAATGCTACGCCTGAATAAAACATTCAGAAAAAAGCAGCAGCAGAAAACCTAAATACAAGCCAGAGATGCTCTTGAATCAAAATCCTAGACCTGGTCAGCATCCCAAACTTTAGAAAGTCCCATTACTGGACAGCAAGCAGTCCTCCTAAGAAATACGTCTACAAACTTTGTGACCCCTCTCTACTTAGAAGCCTGCTAGGATGTAAGCTGAGAAAAAGTAACGTATCCCCCCCATTTGAAGGTGAAGCCGCTCTCATCATGACTGACGTTAGCACAACTGGATGAAGTAAGTATGTGCCAGCATGCCAAAGGGGACTAACAAATCAGGCATTTACACAACATAGCAAGTACAAAGATTTTCTGCAAGAGACAAAGTATCCGCAGCTTTTCTCCTCACATTTGTTTCCAAATGTGTGGTCTTGTGGTCTTTTCCCAACAGGTGAGACAGGTAGATACGAGTCATTACACAACCTGTCCTGCAGCACCGAGACAGTGTTAGCCAATTTGTGAGCAGATCTGAACTAAGAAACGATGGTACAGATTTTACATGCCAAAATGTAGTGCGAATAAAAACAGGCGGTATCAGTCAGGTGTGTTCCGTGTGCATGACATGTATGCAGAAACCAACCACGAGGCCAGGGGACGTTAAAAGACACGATCTCCTGAGAACCTCTCCTCTATGTTTGACACGTCCTAATACCTTCAACCACTGAAAGCCCACAAGAAAGCTTCTCTAAAGCCCCCAAAGATGTTCTTTCTTCCCCTAATGCAATTTTAAAATATATCAAAACCACCTCATTCTTGTGACAGGCATATTTATCCAGAGACTTAATAGCATCACTTTCCACTGTGCCACGTTCAGACAAATGAGACCAGTTCTCAAATACCTTCGTAAGAGTTATGCCGCTCTCATCTGACYGTGAGGAAATGGATTCAAACCAAACTGCCTTCTCAGAGGCAATCACACAGCAGATGGTAACAGCATTAATAGTTGCCACCTTTGTCTAAATGTCCATTGGCACAGACYACACATCTAATTACTAACTTCTGAGACACCCTATTCCCAAGGACCAGGTTTGCTTTCCTTTTCTAACTATGCCACAGAAAACCTGATTTAGGGAATGTACTACATTTCCCTACTATATTACAGGTAAYGACTATCCCCTTGGTGTTTCTTATATAACTCATTGCTTTTGACTTGAAAATAAACACATGCATTAAAATTGTCTTTTCTTATAATTACACAGCACCCTTCCCTGTAACTTTATCAGACATTTATCGCATTTTTAGCTGCAAGTTACTTAGGGAAGGCCTTATTCTGCTGCCATTATTATGGCCAAGTAGTTCAATCAAATTTAATGGCATCATTTCTTTAATAAGATACTACCGAACATGAGAAAGAATGGATGAATCCAGCTCCCAGTAAGGTATCRGCCTCATTCCAGCTAGAATTATGCTTCTGCTAACCACATACACATTACGTGGTAATTGTCTCCCAACTTTCCCTTGTGCTAGCTTTTCAAGTGGTTCTTAATTAACTCTGTTTTATTTATGGAAGCATATTTTGCTAGACTTTCCCCCAGAGCTTTAGTAAACAGCTATATGAAGCTTGTCTTTACTTATCACATCTCCCGTAATGCTCCCAAAAAGGAGGGGAGAAAGGGAGAACGTTTAGAGRGGCAGAGCTGTGTTTGGGGTGTGAAGGTTTCTGCTACTTTCAGCCTCTCTCTTAAGCCTGATTTCCTTAGGAAATCATAATGTTTTTCCATGCTTGTATATGTGGAAGTGCCAATTTGTCTCCTCTCTTGTTAGTTTTTAGCCAACTAGCCTATTTTGGCCTAATTTAGTAGAGGGCAGAGCTCTTAAAAATATAAGGTTCTTACAAATTATGTGAATATTGGGAGCAGAATATAGGAGAGAGACTGTATGAATATTCCCACTGAAGGGAAGATGCAGTGGACTGTTCAGCTCGTTAGATGCAACAGAATTGAAAAGAAGTAACTTTTCCCTCCAAGGCAGTAAAAGCTTCCATCAACACTGAACATCCATCAACACTGAACATCTGGTAATGCTGTTTTCCACACATCCTTCAGTAGTAGTTGCTAAGTTTGCAAAAAGAATGGCTGTTAATTGTCTTGAAAGGATGCCCATCACTCTAAAGAAAGGCAGGAAAGTGTTTTGCCCCTACTGAAAAAACCAGCACTCYCAGCAGGGTAAGAGAGTTGAAGCATTCTGCACCTCACTTAGGCCTGTTATGCCTCAGTTTGATGGACTCTACCCATCACATTTAAAAAGCACAGGGAATGTCAATAAATATATTCACCTTGCAAATAATTTGTTGGTGAAATGCASTGTTAATGACAATCATTTTCTGAAGGAAAAAATTACATACTGCTTTTATTCAACAGAGCTTACATGCAGATTTGGGACTGTAAAACRAAAAGTGATTGTGCGCTCATTTACTTCTCAAGCTAAACGAATCTTGCAGATTTTTGAGTTTTAAACTTTTTGATGTATACGGATCTGAGAACTGATGGTCCATTTAAAGTATAGTCCACCAAAAATAACTACAGTATCTTTCCATAAAGCAGAGGAAGAAACAGAATTAAGCCAGAGAAAATTTTGCTCTAGCTATGTCTGGGTGAGGAGATGTGGTTCCACACCAGTACGTGTCCATTTGTCTCCTTTCCTGTCAGTTTTTAACCAGCTAGCCTGTTCTGGCCCAGTTTGACCTCTATCTTTCTTAAGACACAGGTGATTTTTATTGTGGAAAGATAGAAGGCGGCACAACAATTTATGTCATTAGAAATGTCAGTTCTACAGGAGAGTCAAATGAACATGAAGCTTAAAAACTTTGACTTTTTACAATGCTTGCCATTAAAGCACTCAGAAATTAAATGAAACTAAATTGCTAAAAATATTCAGCTGTGAAAATATTTTCACTATTTTTTAAATCCCTTAAAATTTCAGAAACTGAATAGAAGTAGGCTGAAAGTGAAAAATTTTATATGTTTCAATATTTTCACATTTAAAATATTCTTATAAATTGTTTCACTTTGCATTGAATAAAGGTATTCATGAATGAAAAACTTTTTTAAAAATATGCTGACTAAAAATTAAACATTAGCTTTCACATCAGTACAAAAAGCTACTTTTCAAACCCAAATGATCATTATCTTGTTTTACCAGAATAAAAAAATTGACATTTAACTCCAAAATAGCCAACCTTCCACCATGATGTGACAATGAATTAGAAGTTACTAGATCCATTCTTAAAACACAAAACAACCAACCAACCAACCACAAAAAAACAACAAAAAAAAACTTGCACAAAGACAGGACTCCTCAAATGCTCCTAATGGCCAAAAGAACAGAGGGAAAGAATACACATTCAGGTATTTTGAGTCTATGCTCACCACACTAGCATTAAAGTGAAAAAAGAAAGTGTAAGCAAGGTTATTACTTTTAAATTCTAGAAATGGATGCACAAATATGGCTATCRCCACAAACACACAACTAGTTTAGCTAAATGCTTATTTTTCTAAACATGAAACCTCAGTCAGAAATCACAAATTTAGTTCTAAAAATATTCAGAATCAAGAAATCATTAAGAAACCATTCTAATCCTTTCGGGTTGGAATCAAAAAGCCTTTTAAATTTGTTTTCTAYTCTCTTTCCTGCCTATGTTTTTTTCCCTTTTTCTCTCATTTGTGGACAGTCAAGGTTGTATATTTGCTTTATGGCCCTTCCCTCCATCTGTGCTAGGCTCACTGAACACAACCTAAATGCCTTGGCCTCCTGTCATCTCATGAATCACATACAGAACTTTCCCATTAACTGCCACTATATACTGAGGGCATTACAAAGAAATGCCAGTCTACAAAACTAATTTTAAAAAATATTCACCTTACCAAAACTAGCTGAATTAATTCAGCATACATTAATCTCTCT
This sequence comes from Oceanodroma leucorhoa, assembly GCA_030449065.1. Lineage (NCBI taxonomy): Eukaryota > Metazoa > Chordata > Aves > Procellariiformes > Oceanodroma > Oceanodroma leucorhoa. Next base: position 6,253,431 of record JASVER010000024.1, read on the forward strand.
TCATTTTAGGGATCCAGGTCTGTGAAATAAAGTTTGAAAGYTGGGACTCAAAACCCATTAGTAAAGCTAGCTTAGGAAAGGAGCTGATAGCTGACTATATACCAATTCTGGCTTTCACAACCATTGAATTCATACAAATAAAATACATTYAGTTTGCTAATTTTTTCACTTTAAGTACAATCTTTACAGCAGGTGTGTAAGAAATCATACCCTTTAAATGTATGTGCATTTGGCTTGGCAAGTGAATGGACTCAAATGTATARAAGTTCCAGACAGAAGTCAAATCAAGTAGGAAAATGTAGCTCTTGCCAAAGCACATTTAATTGCTGTTATGTACACATCAGAAACCAGTCTTTTACTTTTTGTAAATTCCTGAACAGTCCCTTCAATACTACATACATTTCTGTACCACAATGATCATCATATAGAACACACAGTATAAAAGTATAGCTTTTAGATCTGCACATATTAAAAAATAGTGTCCTTTGATTAGATGTGGCACTTCTATTGAACTGTGCCAACATTCTGCTTAAGAGAATGGAGTAAACTTTCTCTTATTTTTTGACCTTTTATGAATTGTCCTATATTAATAAAACATGTTTCTGATAGACATCAGAGTTTTGTAAGCAAATATCAATGTTTTCCACTTTTGCCTCCCTGGCAGACTCCCCATTGCTTCAAAATAAACCTCCTGTATCTGCAGCCTTCACTTGTATTTTTGTTTCAGGCTATAGAATTTAAAAGCAATGGCAGACACAGACAAAAATAAAATATATATGTATAAAAATTMTGCAAGTGCTACCTCCAAGATTTCCATTTAAGTTCACTGAAGTTAATGGAAAAAACCCAACAACATTGAATTGAGTAGGATTTCAACCAAATGGTTACATTGCTTCTTTCTTGTGGCTGAAGGGTTTTTGAAGACTTTTTCATGTCCCCCAGTGAGCTAACCACCTGATTTAAATCTCTCGTGCTTACGTTAAATACCATTTGGGAACATTGACAATTACTCCCATGACTCCTTCCAAAGTCTTGGGAAAGTTATCTAACTTCTTTCCTTCAATTTCCTGCTCTATAAAATGGGAATATTAATACTTAACAACTTTGAAGGATATGATGAACATTAAGTCATACTTGTAAACTGCCTTGAAGGCAAAACACACTATATGAAGGCTAAGTATCATCCCCATCATCAGAAATTCATGGTGTATTCTCTCCTCCTCCGTATATATGAAGGCAGGAAATTATCTTACCAAGGAGATTGATGGCACCTGGAAATTGTAGGCAGCCACCCTCTAAATTACTGTGCATGAGTCACTTTAAAGTATTATAGTTCTTTACTCAGTGGGACTGTATTGACCTTAGCATATATTGTCAGAAACGTATTATGGAGATGTTTGTAAGAGGGGAATTGTTACTGAAGGCTACCTGTAACCGGTACATAAAGCAGCTAGGGCGAACTTCCCAATGATGGAAGAGATGTTGGCTGTATTTCAGTATCCGCATCCCGAAATATGTATTTCAGATCATGTCGGAGAGAAGCTGTGCCGATGTATAACACCACCACCACCAGCGAAGCTGGATCCAGACCTAAATTCAGCCCTCTTACATTATGCTGCATACATCTCTCCACTACATTTTTTCCCTACACACATCATTACCAGTGCCTGCCCTTGTAAAAAAAAAAAAAAACCAAAAAGGCAAGAAATGCAACTTATGTTCAAGGTAACCCAACACATCAGATAAGGAACTGCACTGACAAAAGAGATTTTAATCAAAAGCAAATTTTGAATAAGAACTATTTCTGGCTCTCTCGAACGATTCACAGCCGTATTAAATTAAGATAGTTTCCTTGATATTAGTGGAGCTCTGCTGCTTAACAGGGGATGAAGATAGATAAGTTATTTAAATTCTAAGAAATAACTAAAGCACCACTTGAGGTATTTGAAGATGAATCTCCATTAAAATTTCATTCTTTATAGCTTCATCTTCTGATGGTCTGCATCCGTTAGTCTTTGCAGGAAGAAACCTCACTCTGTTAATTCTATGACAGTCATAGTATAAGGACATGAGCTGTTTGGGTTTGATCTTGTGTAAATGAAATAATACTGAGTTACATTCTATGTGGCAGTGACAGCATATGCACTGAAGAATGTTACTAAAAAAAAAAAAATAATTCAAGTCTTGCTGTCTTGGCTGTGAGGAAAAGACTGAAAATATGGAATAAGTCAACAGTAAAGATTCCAAAAATGAGGTGAAAAATAAAAATAGCTTTTAAATGCATTCGTTCCTCATCTCCTTTTTCCAAATCTTATATTGTGATTTTGCACAGTCCAGTTGATGACTTTTGAACACTTCCCAGTTTTGAAAAATTGCCAGTGCTTCATATAAGAAACAAAGCAAAAGGCACCCTTGAAAATTCTTTCCTCTGCKACATTTAGGATAACAAGACATCTACTGACCTGGTGTTCTCTCAGCACTAGAGKAATGGAAATCATAAGTAACTCAGTCCATACTCTGAATTTTATAATTTGATTCTTAACATCACTTTGCATTTCCTGTTTCCAAAGGAATATGAATACTGTCATGCATAGCTCATTAAAAAGTGTTCTAGACCAGTTTTTCAGCCTTACACATCATGATTGATTTTGGGAGGAATACTCTGGGAAAACTGAAGCTGAAAAACTCATTTGGATTAAGTTCTTTCACATGATGTCTAAGAATGAAAAATGGCTTAAGGTCAGAGAAAGCAATTTCCACACGTATTTTCACTGTGCATAAAAGACATGTATCTACTGAAGACAGAACTTCACAATTCTTCAATTTAACATTGATTTTGACTTGATAATTTTAGGGGTGGCATGAGAAAAGTAATGTAAGAAAGTAGAAGACACATGGAATCATACCAGTGGAAGTTAAAGGGTTAGAAAACCTTTCTATTTGTCTTATTTAACACTGTATAAAAACAGGTGCAAACTTATTCATAGCAAGCTTTTTTCTTCAGTTATGCTTGTTTCCATGGGTGATAAAAATCAAATACATTTTAAGCCAACAGACAACTCAGCATAAAAGACCGCAAAAAAGGTGAAGAACCACTTAATTCTCAAGCTATCACAGAGAACCATAAATTTAATTTCTATCAGGAAAAAAAGGCAAAAAATTGTTGAAGGAACYGTAAAGCATCCATTCACCTTTTATTTTCACAAGTGTATTCAATGCAAGTCCTCAAAACCCTTTACAGGGAGTCTGRAGTTGTCAGGCCCTTTTTCGCATGCAGCCAATGCTTGTTTTGCCATAAGAGAGACTTTTTTTTTTTTTCATACGAAGGCTAACATAACCCTGATGCTGGAGTTCTGAATAACCTGACATGTCAGTGTGTTCTCTGTGTTGCAAAATAAACAGCATAACTCATATACTCAAAGCATTAACCTAGGCCATTGATAGTGGGATTCAAAGCATCACTCTTCTACATCACATTAGAGTTCTAACTTCTGACTGTTCTGATGCCAGCTGGCTCTTTATTTTATTGGAGCAGGACAACTACTACAGCATGTCCTGCATTTCTGTAGCACCGCTTTCACAAGAACGTTCCCAGTTCGTTCACGGCCCTTCCTGTTGTGCTGTACACATCAACTCTTGGGTCTGATTACTTCAGTGCATGATTTCTCATGCCATAATACATCAACCCAAAATTTGCAGTTATTACTTATCTCCAGAAGAGTTTTATAAAGATGTGGATAGGCATGAATAGGTAATGACTAATAACAACAGCCAGTTCATCAGKAAATCGAAAAGCACTGTCCAAAGGTCAGCGTTAAAATCCATAATTGAGAGATGAGGGAACTGAGTTTCAGAAAGGGAAGTCCCAAAGGTGACCAGGCCATGGGCAGAGGCAGGTGACAGAAGCCAGGTTTCCTGCAGCTCATACCCTCTGCACTGGACTGACACAACTCAGAAATCCCACCACAGTTTAGTGACCCTTTGGAAACAAATGTAAACAAATTGTTTAACTGTTCAGGATAATGTAACTAATATATTAAGTCATCTGAATTTCCTCTTGGTTTGATTAGCCAAGATTTTATAGCTAAAGTTTCAGGATTATATGGGCATAGCATACTATGTCATATCAAYCATTAAACACAAAATCAGCTGATTTGCAATAATTCCACCTTTAAAGTGAGAGTTTGAAAGACTCAGTACTAGAAGCAYATTGCTAGTAGAAGCACAGCTTTCGTGCATAGTAGTGTGCATATAAAACATAGTCTTTATGAAACTGAAGCATTGATACTAATGAACAAGGCCAGGAAGGTCTCRTTCATACATTTCCATAGAGCTCTGTGCATACTCATGAGTCCTAACCTCTGATGTTGTGGYATGCCTTTTCCAAGACTGCTTCTCCAGTGGATCTTAAATGTTCCACTCTTCATGAATAAGAAAGTAAAAAAATTATTACTATTCATGACATTTCTTAAGACTGCTGATGATCAAGAAAAGTTAGGATGGGAAAAAATTAAAGGAAATATAATTTCAGAACATGTAGTGTTGCCAGATTTTTGTTAGCTGCCTTTATGTTCATTAAATAATAGGGCCAGCAGGAGGATGGGCAAGTCTCCTGTACAGGAGCATTAACTCTGATTAAATCCTCTCTGTCCATCTAGGCAAGAAAGTAGACCTGGCAATACTGCTTTTTCTGCCTCGCAAACAACCCCTGAACAGGAGGATTTTTCATTAGCTGAAGCTTCCTTTACACTAGCAAACTCACKAAAGGGAAGAATCCACTGGTCTTACCTCTCAATCTGTGCCTTTTTTTGAAGTAAAAGCAACCAGTGCCTTGCTGATAATCACAGTTTTAAAAGGTGTTAGACRTATTAATTCAGCAAAAGAAGAGACAGATAAAAAGGTGTCATCATCTATATCAACCAGATAATTCTATAACCCAGCTCCCTAGTAAACAATGTATGACTAGTGCCAAGCAAGTCATTGCAGCAAACTCCAAAATAAACGGTGATCATAAAATAAAATACAGCTTCCGTAATGCCTTTTGTTTCTTCCAAAAAACAGTTACCAGTATTCAGCCTTATTCTTTTCTCAACCACTGCAAAACAAGCCCAATGTAACTCCACTGAATGCAAGTATTCAAGACTAACACCAACACAATTGAGCTGAAAATGCGAGGCAGAAATGCTGGAAGTTCACAASGACAAAAGTCTTTGCTGCCTAAAGAAAATACTAGGTAAAACACATTACTTTCTAGCCTGTATGCAGAATTAGTAACATTTTCAAAGTAATACTTTTATCAACYGTGCCACAATTTTTAGCACTGCTCTATTTCAGATATTTAGGAAGCTGTCTTAATTAGGGCAGTAGTCCATTAGTACTTTATGCTACCACTGGTCTTTCTTCTTCATCATCTGATAACAGCATTAAAAGACATTGAAAGCCTTGGTGAGTACTACCTATTTCAGATTACTGACTGGATTTTACTAGTCACTTCTCTGTCATCTTACCCAATACAGGCATCTCYCACAGCAGTAATCACTATTTTTCACTGACTTTAAAATAATTCTGAGACTGAGTAGATATCTTACAGTATTTTCTTACAATAAAAAGCTGTAATTGGGTGTCACAGWCTCCCAAAATAAATTATAGTGCCAATACAAGAAATTAAATCCTAAGGAACTAGTTAATAATGGGCCAAATCTTTSGATGCTGTAAATGTCATCAGTGGAATTTTTACACTGACAGAARATTTGGCCCTACAGATTTAATAATGTATCAGCAGACATTTCAGCATTTTTGTGGAGGCACAAATTGGAACTCATCAAGTTTCTGCCTAATGGAAGTAGCTGCAGCCAAGAAACTCATCAGGAGTATCTGAAAATTAACTTTACTAATCCCCTCCATGCACTCTTAGYATGCTGCCTTCTCCTCCAGCTGTTAGAAGTCATATTTTTTGTAGGAGACACAGAAACCAGGGGAACAAGGGAATGGCTAAAGCCAGCAACAATAGGATGCAGTTAGGACATGACTATGTGTYAAAAGCTCAGCCTTATGTCACATTTCTCTCTAATGTTTCAATGGTTCAGATCTTTATATAGGAAGGATAGTTTTGATACATCCAAACGTTATACAGCTTGCTCGTGTTCCCACTAAAGTTCACTTAAAGTGAACTTCTAATAGGATAAATCATATTTCTAATTTTCTTTCAGATTCTTTCTATCCTATTCACATCTGAAGTGCATTGTCTCTATTTAATAAATGTAACCAGATTTACAGCTTCTTCCATTCATTTTTATAATGAATGTTATAAAATAAGCTCAAACTTCCAATATCGAAGTTTCTTATCAACAACGTAAGGAAAAGGAGGAGCAGAAGACAAAAAGAAGAAGGTATAGCTCATGCCCACTTGGCGYAATCTGACTGAGGACTGCAATATGCTACCAGACTGAGTCAACTTGAGGAATAAAAAGTTGCATCATTTCTTGATGCTATGTTAATAGTTGGATAAAACAGCCCAGTGGYCTGATGTTTAGACCATTACATCAGATATATCATGAAGATGGGACAAGCAAGGGAAGATCATAAATTTAGACACTAATATCTAAACAGGTAAATGGTCATCTGGACCAAACCTGAAAGTTCTGGATGCTGACTCATTGTAAAATTACCATCTGATTTTTAGTTTATAATACCAACTTCTGAAATTAATGGGAAAAGCCACAAAACCAGCATGCTAATKCCATATTTTAGTCATACTTCTCAAATAAATCCAGCCGTCTGTATTCTACACGCATGCAAATATAAATACAAAGCTCCTCTGTAAGAGTTCTTGAAAGGTTTCTGTGTTTAAAAAGGATTACTTCCTCAAAAAGGTGACATAATAGCAGCACTTCAAACACAAAGGCCACCAGAATTCTTTTGGTTAATATTCTGTGCATTCAYGTTCATCAAATGTCCACTAGTTTCCCCGTCTCAGGAGACGCCTGCTGAAAATGATTCTTTACTGCTACTCTCCCTTGCTCTGCAGAGACCACCTCCAGATCAGYGCAAGAAACTCATGCCCATTACGTTGTTAGACGGATGAAATTGGCACAATAGTGCCCACCGGGGTGATTTTAAGAGCGTGAGAAGGGGGACTGCATGAAGGCTTCCAGCTGGAAGTATATTTTTAGGTGCTATTTACGATTCACTGCAAGCAAGAGTAGCTCTTAAAACTGCAAAGCAGCTCTGGAAGCTCTGGGACCCCTAACAGCTGTGGCATTTGCTGGGGGTGGAGAAACCTTTTGAACTAACAGAGTCACACTTCTTTGGGGGGGGGGAATCAAAGAAATAACAACACAGAACATTTTCAGAACAGGTGTCTGATGTTAGATTGCTTAGACATGGCCTCTAACAATAAGAATCTCTCCCATAGGATGTAAAACAGGTTCTTGTGCAGTTGGATTTTACARGCTTTCTAAGATATACAGTTTCACAAATACCAACAGCCTTCTGACAGCTTTCTTCCCCCCAGATTGCCCCCTGACATTTATCTTTGTCAGGATGCCTATATACACATTCTAATGTGACCATGATCTTGTGCTTCCCTTAATTGACTGATAATCCAACTACTTCTAATTAGTTAAACAGATTATAAACTCAGAGAATGAGTCAACATTTCCACACTGCATATAGTTATAGCATTTAGATCTGCTTAAACGATACAAAATCAAAAACAAGAGAAATAAGTAAATCAGTCATTAGCAATGAATTTGTTGCATTTTTCAAGAAAAGAAGCAGATTCTGATTCCTGAATTCTGTCACTCCGGGACAAACCGTTTCAGTCTGATTTCCTACAACATGAGATGTCAGTTAAGGATAAAGAATTTAACAAAGTACCAATTGCAAAAGGAGYAGTCATAACCAAACTTTATCAGCTAGTCTAAAGATGCAATGCTGGCTCCTGAATCAAAGAAAGCAGAAATCAATTTWGTTTGAAAAGTACTTTCACTGAGTGTCAGCCTCCTGATCAAACCACTGAAGTTTGCCAATTAACTTTTCAAGGGACTGTATKACTCCCCTCGCCCCAAACACATAACATATGCATCTATAATTTAATCTAAAATGTTACCTAAGTCTATCAAACTGACCATGTTATCARCTCTCTCTGACTCTAATGACACCTTTGCCTTGCCATGTTCCAGAATTAACATCTTATTTTTTGACCCTCATTCCTGTGTAAGGCTTTTACTTGCCAATTCTAYATTTCAGCTCTGAAACCTCTTYCCCTCAAAGATACAACTTCTCTGTSCCACAGCTCCCATTTGGACTTTGATAAAAYATCTGATATATTGCCTTGAAAAACTATTAGTTTTGATGAAGAGATGAAGATTAGCAATGAGAATTCTGYGGTGGATAAGCAGCTCTTTTAAAAGAAGCAAAAATTCAGTGTTTGAAGAGAAAGTAAAGGGCTGGTGAGAGATTATAAACGGGTTATCACAGTATTTTCATTAATGATYTTAGCACAAAAAAGTAAAATTATGCTAATGAAATTTGCTGATACACAAATTTATGAAGAATCATCAATAGAGGGGGATTGGAGTTTTACACTGAAAGAGAGAGATGTCAGAGAAGACTGCAGTAGTAGGAAAAAGATTAAAATTGATGGAAAATAGTACAAAGTCATGCACTAAGAGATGATTTTTTTTTTCTGTAAACAATGGGCTTATCTACTAGAAACAACAGCAGGAAAAAAAGATTTTAATGTATTAATCAATTCCAAGCTTTATGAAGGAGTAATGCAATATGGCTGTGAAAAAGGTAAAGCTGATYCTAAACATGGCAATTGAGTCATTTAAGTAAAGGAAGGGAGGCGCTWACATTATTATAAAAGGTACAAGTAAGAGTTTCTCTTGAATAACACATAATTCTGTTCAGCTATACTTGAGAAAGAGATTCAAAGTGAATCGCTGATGCAGAGAAAAACTTTATGACAATCACTAGGATGGATGAAAGGAAATTAACAGCTTAGATTTCTAATATACAAAAAATAAGGACAAAGGAGAAAATTAGGTATATATCAGTAAATAAACCCCAGAGAAAAAGGTTAATTTAAACTGAAAGGCAGTGAAACATGTTTATATTGACCCTATAACACTGTAATCAGAAATTAAAGAATTTCTAACATCAGGAAAAGGAAATCCTAGAGCAAAATTAGTAAAAGAAAARGGAAGGGAAAAAAWCTGGGTTTCAATGATRAGCTTAAGCAGCAAAAACGGAACCTCCARATTTATGTTCTATTTATCCCAAACCATTGTGTTGTACAGAAACTTTCCTGAGACTTTTTTCTTGTTGGTCTGTATCAACACAGCCTTGATGGGATCGCACGGAGGTCTGGGGGTTTGTGACAAGAATGCAGACTCTCTTCTGTTAGCAACTTCTACACATTTGAACATACAGGGAATGAAGGAATATCAAGAAATKAATGAGGAGGACATCTCAGAAATACCTAATTCATTCCAATACACTGCTATTTTCCTAGTTGCTAGGAAATAGTTCTAGAGCCCTTTGCATGGGAATCAAAAGCTGGAGTCAGCAAAGTGACATTCCACAGGCCTTTGCCCTTAGATAAGGTATCTTTTTCCCCAGGTTATGTTTGACGGTATCTTGCAACTGGATTAATCGCATCAGATTTTAGACTAACCTACTTTCCTAAGTTTGCTTGACTAACTCATATTCATACAAAACAGCATCTCTGGTTATATGCTCTGAATTATGAGAAACTGCAAACCTCTGACAAATGCTGTACCAAATTCAGTTTTGATAAATACAGGAAATGCTTACTGAGCTATTTTTAAGGCATCTGTCCTAAGATTTTGGAAGTAGAGTTCTTTGGCCATCACAAGATTTAATCAAACAGCCACCAACAGGTAGATACACAGACCTYCTTCTTGCCCCTAAAAGACCCCCTTCTAACATGAAAAAAAAAGATAACCAATAAAACTAGAGAACCTAGCAATCTTGTTATAGTCCTCCAGTGAGACACTACCTTTTGACACACATTTGTTATACATTCCCTTTTGGACACAGAATGCTTACGGTCACGCTTATAGTTTCTAAAGTGAATCCTCGATTATGAGAGAAGAGTCAGAATAGATTTTTATGGCACTAGTCTATTCATTTACCAAACTCGTTAATGAAGGTGAAATGTGCCCCAGTTGCTTTCTCAACTGTGTTGTTTCAAAAAACATGTTAGTATAAAATGTATTTTTATTCTCAGGGATTTTAGGAGATGAATGACAAGCCTTAATCATTAAAATATTCCTGAGGCAATGCAGATGCYAAATATCACACCCTGTAATGCTGTAACACTTCTCCAGAGAACTTTAGGATTATATAGAAGCCTGGAAGCAGGGGAACTGATGACTTTTCTGAATTCAGTGAGTTTTAAACTCTCTTGTTTAGAGMAGGTGTTATAGCTTTCAGACAGATCACAGTAAATACTTACGACACTTACTGAAAAGAACAATGACAATCCGGGAGGCATGGGAATCATGAAGCTTATCCACTACCAGCAATATAGCTACTTTGCATTATGTGTAGTGCCCACCCTTTTATCTGTGCTGACCCTATATCTATTGAGAGGTTGCCATCCCTATCTCCATTTATCCGTAGCTGTGGACTGCTGTGCTCGTTAGGGAAAATAATTTTAGTATGTCTGACATAATCCACAGTTTAAACGGTGGGGATTTTCCATCTTACCCATTTGAACATACACGCCTCTCAGTGCATTCAGACAAGCACTTCAGGAGCTTCTACATTTTGGCTGGCATTGCGTAGTGGTCTCAAAGCAAACAAACTGCACTCCTTTTGCATGAAACTAAACCAGAGGATGTGATCCAGGAATGTTTCAACTGCTTGTGAGTGCTCCCTCCACAAGATTAGACATGGTCTAAAAGAAAATACACACAGTGCAGACTCTGGGTCCTCCCCACCAACTGTTTCACTCTACCCATCTGCCTCTATTGCACTCACTAATCTAGATGTAGCCAGTGGTTTCTCTAGAAGTTCCTCTAAAAAAAGCAATACTGGCCTGAAACTTTGCCCCTTAGCCCTGACAATTCTTGGAGCAGTAGAAGCTGAGTGAAGTCAATAATTAGCCGCATCTTTTTTTTTGCCTAACAAAAGAAAAAAGTACTAATACTTTAATCTGGTWCCACATCACAAAGCTTCTATAAAGCAGAGGAGACCATAGAACAAGACTAAARAGTAGAAAGAAAAATGAGGTTGCCTTCTCCTACAGGTACCCATACTGACATGCAGAAGCCATTCTCCCCAGGTCTAAACTTTCAAACTATCATGTGCATGCTAGGCCATTTTATATAAGCAACATGCATATTTTCAATTCTTYTCCCTGTTCCACAGCAGGTGTGATGAGTACAAAGTATGAGAAGTTATGAAATCAGGCCACATTAATATTTCAAGTAAAATTTGACATTTGAATCAACTACATTAAGTGATTGAGTCTTAACATCAGCTAAGGTACATAAACATTACCTAATCACAATTTCCAAAATTTTCATTTAGCAAATTAAGGAATGCTTTCTGTTTCATGTCACATCAATTTCAGACTTTTTTTATAACAAAATCAAATATGCATCAATATGCATGGTTAGATAATATACATGCACAGAAAATCTACTACAAGAAAAATTATTTTACTGGTAATTTTCTTTGCAAAACATTGCCTCCACAGTAAAAGAAAACTTTTCATATGCTCTTGACAAAAATCCCTCTGCAAAGTTTCTCGTCAAAATAGTTTCAGGCTGGTATTAATGGAAGCCATTGGTGGTACTGTTACAACATCACAYGGTGGCAAAAGGTAATGAAAATCCAGAGGGATGGCTGTGCTATGGCAGAATGATGTCACTGCCAGTCTGAGGAGATGACTTCAGAGTAGTCACTGGCCATGAGAGTCTTTGGGGATGGCACCATGACGACACCACCACATTGCAGTTCTAGTAAAGCCATAATACTATGAACATTTAATTTGATTGTTTGGCATCTAAATAAATTACTCACGCAGCACCAGCTGGAAACTAATCAAGCATTGACTCAGCAGCACTTACTCACCAGTGCCATAAAATGATAAATAGTGACTTTCAAGGGAGAYGAGGTATGAGAAGAAGGGAGAGGTAACCAGCAAATTATTTTGTATGCAACTGCTGTGAGAGACCTCCCTAACAAACAAATTCTGCATCCATCATAATTACAAATAGACACAACCCAAAAATGTGATGATTTTGCTGCCTTTTGAATTCTGAGCTCATTTGTAGATCCCAAGCACTGTTTCTAAAATGTTACAATACAAATAACGTCTCCCAGAACTCTGACGCATAAGATACTAAGATCTGGATGCAAATATTGCAATTCAAGTCTATTTCTTAAATAAATCTTCAATCAAATGTCCTGAAACCACAATTTCCAAGTACCTGTCTTACAGGGTACAGGGGAAGTAAGAAAGAAAGAAACAAAGAAAGAAAGAAAGAAAGAAAGAAAGAAAAAAAAAGAGGAGGTAACTCAATCAAGTAGCAACCATTTACCTACTATAAAGCTATTAACTAATACAAATCTCTTCAAGCCAGGATTTACCTTATCTACACAATGCACAAATTTTGTTTTCCAACCCTTCTGGTGATAGTAATATGAAATAAAATTTGGTACAGTTGTGAAATTAAGAAAAACACTACACCATCAAGGTGTTCATTAAGTGCCAAACAGGATTACGCAAACACAGAAAGTGGGGAGAGGAGGAATCTCCTCCTGATCCCTGTCTGGTTGATACTTCAGACTACAAAGCTATTACAGAAGATCCTAYAGCAGGTACAGACACCTTTCTGTTTTGTCATTTCACCTTTCTCAGTATGCTTCGTGTCCTTGTTTGAGATTAATTGCCAACAGCAATAGACTAGATAAATAGGATTTTGGTGTGATGTATTATCCAGGAATGCGTGATAAATCATATGGCTGCTGCCTTTCAAACTCAYTTTCTCCTCAAAAGGCATATCCATATATTACGTATATACATATACTATCACGGCAGGTATGTTTGTCTCTAAYTGTTCTTCACTTAAAACTGCTTCTGCCTCACATGCATCTCTATMTGAAAATACAGATGAGAGGTCAGGTTCGAGAGCATCGCATTTGGGCCATAACACTTAAGAGGCTAAAAKGGCTGAAGAGAGATTCCTTTGGTGGGTATGATAATTTAAATCAGGGCAGAAGATGGGACAAAACCTTCCTCTGAGCAACCAGCACACCAAAACGCAAACGGGAAAGAAACCCCAACTCTCCCTCACACAGCACAGGTGCCACTCAACCCTGTCCGTCTCCCAGGAGGACGACAAGCAATCTCCACATAGACACCCTGCAGAACTCAAAGCCTCTTGAAAAAAGGAGAGAACTATTTCCAAACTATGTGACTGAATTCAATTCTCTCAATTTTGCTGCAATAAAAATTGCGGTAAAATTAAGATTTGCTGGGCCTGTCACTCCTGTATTCAGATATCCCCACTTTTAACATCAAACTCCAAACAACACAACTTCCTTTATATGGGTTCTAGTCCACTGATGAGATTTTAACTCAAAATCTACAGGTATAAAAAGTAGTCACAGGTTTATTGAATATATACCATGTTGGATGGGACATACAAAGTAAAAGTTAAGCTAAATACTAACCTTTATAATAAAAGCAAATATTTTCTACAGTGCGTTCAAGCTGATCACCTGAAAAGCCCCACTCCCCACCTCACATAAACCTTGATTTYAATGCTGAAACAAACCCAAATAAAATTGTAAAAATACCATGCAGAAGGTAAAATTATGGAGGTCCCTAGGACGTTCAAATTAAACCTTTTTGTTATGCCTAAATGATACCAATTTCAGAGTATGCAAAATATTAAAAAAGGACAACACTAAATCCCTTAACTTGAGGCACTCTGATTATGTTAGCTTTTCTCTGAATAAATGTAGTCTTAATGAAAACTGTCACTGCAAAATGGAATGTAATCATTAGATAAACTATTGAATTACGAATTCCACCCACATATGAATGGGTACATAGGTGTTTGACAATACTATGAGAGTATTTCTGCACCAGGATTACTAAGGAGCAAAGCTGCCTGAATTTTCCTTCCAAACAGTTTATTCACCACAAGAAGCAACAATGACTTCCTAAAACTACTTGATAAATGTCGGTCAAATGTACCAAATTATTTTGGCCAAAACACTAAAAAAGTTGGGGAATATCAAGGATTCTAATGTAACTCAAAACTTTTTTCCTTTATTTAGGTTTTTCAGCCCATCCCATAGCTAGCTAGCATTCTTGAGAAAAGGTTGTGGTGAAATTTCATTAAATACAGTAAAAAATGTATTGACAGGTAGCAATTTATTTTTAATACATTTACAACCTTTTCATACATCATGCAGGTTTTCTAATTAACATCAATGAAAAACTGAACTGCTACAACAGGCAAAAAATGTCAAGACCTATATTAAATAAGTATCAGCAGCCTTGAAGTTGATTATGCTATCACCTGTGCTTATTTCTTTGCAAAATTCCATTGCAAAATTCTGTTTAGTGTAGTTTTACTCCATGACGTAATGACCAGCCTAATTTCTTTCTGGATGCTTCAGACTGAATAAGAGAGCAAATATTAACTATTCAAAATCGCAAATTTATCTTCTTTAATAAATACATGAGACTTCAACCTTCTTGTCCTGAATAAGGTATATCCTATTTCTATTTTAGTTCAAATATAAAACATCTGCTTATGAAGACATTGGCGAGCCTTCTATTCACATTTAATTTACAGTATTGCTGTAACTCTATCATAAACACAGCCATGCATGAGATTAAATGCAGTTTGTGAAATAAGAACGTCACTTGTTTAAATTGTTTCAAGTAATTCACCYCTAGTGCATTTAACAACATAATTAAGTTAACACCAGTGCTGTTCTCTACTGCATTGTGTCCAGAAGTGCTGCACTTAAACCTGCATCAAGGTCACCTTCCCACATAACTCTCATAATCCCAAATCACCACACAATAAAAAAACCTGCTGTCAGTGGCTGAACAGATTATATTATTTTTAACAGCCYAATAGAATTAAAGAGATGTGCCACCCCGAATAGAGGCCAGATTTTAAGTGACTAGGCACGTAGGAATATTAGACACACACTTAAAATGAGCTACGACGCTTCCCATATTCCGTAAAAGTCAGCTTCCTCAGTGGTTTACAGGCCTTTAGAATTGCACAAAAACTTGCTGGGAAAGGTCAAGAAATTGCTCATTATACTAAAAGTACTTCACCTAAATATATTTTCTTTGGCCTATTTTAAATACTGTCAAAGGGTATTTATGASGCACTGAAATGATACAAATACCATCACAGCAGAAAGTAATACTACGATATGTATAAAATATGTCAGGTTCTAATACTGCAATTAGCTTCACACTGGTAGATTAGCAGGCCTGCAAAGAGACCTTTTTKAGTCAGCTGAGCTCCAAAATGCCCTTGTGTCCAGCAGATCAAAATTCATTRAATAGGACATTTTATAATTTCCTTGTTTGTATTTCCACTATATATGGAATATATGGAAATATATACATGGAAAACTTTTGTACTTATTTCCCCTAAGTTGGCTTTTATTAGACTTTAAAAGACTGGAAAATYGTCAGTATCACAGAACAGTATTTGCTATGTGAAAGGTTATGGTCCCACGGATTTTCTCTGCCCTCATCAATCTTCATCCAACCCTGTCCCATCTTAGGGCATAAATTATACTTTCAAGTCCTGCTTCCTTAAATTAAGGCTTCCAGAAACTTGAGGTGTTAAATATGGTACCAGGGCATTTGTCTCTACCCAGATTTTCCAGTCTAGCTAATTAAAAAGCATCTATTCYTGCTAACTGAAACGCATACCTCCTGAAGAACCCATATTCTGTGTATTCTTGGATACTTAGATCTTATCCCACAAACATTCTGTATTGCTACTGACCTCTTCCTGCTGTGGAGCACTGCTAGCAGAATCATCCAGAGGTTCTTCAAGTAATAGGCCACCCACTTCACAGAAACAAAATAATAAATCACATCACAAAATAAGTACACTTTTACAGATCACACTGCATTTTACTATTTCATTCTCCAAGTTTGTCATAAAGGCAAATTCAAGCTATTAAAGGGGCAAGTAGTATTTTTACTGACTTAGCATTTCYGTAGTTTATATTTCAGGACAGCAGCGCCCATGAACCGCTAACTTGAATAGATCACRAAGAACATAATCTTTTCACTATAGAAGTTCATTTTTTTCATTGTGTGATTAGTATAGAAAAGCTGGAAGAGAAATCCTTTGATCCAGGAGGATAATACTTTAGAAAAGACCAAATGGTATTTTTCTAAATTCCATCACTGGGCAAGAAAGATTGACTTAATCAGTCTGGATTTCTGGAACTACTCCATTTCTACTTTTCTTTTGATCAAGCTATATGTGTTAAGATGCAATAACTCCAGGCAGGCCAAATTTATGCACAAGCTTCTTTGAACTTCAAACAAGCTTGCTGGACCCTTTAAATTAAATTTTATCTGTAACTCAGTTACGGAGAAGTTGTTCTCTCTCCTCCACCCAAGAAAATATATTTCCATTTGCATCATCTCAAAATTTCATATAACCTCCTGTGGAATCCTATTTCCCTTGTCAAATGTGATCAGCTTCCCCAGGAAAGTTATAGACTAGAGTTAGCRAAGTATTTATTCACAAAGCTCTCTGTAGTCTATGCCCCAGTAAAGATGATTTCAACATTTAAAATAATGCCATTATTGTCATATATGAAAAACMAGAAACGTACCTCATAACTTTTGTACTACAATCAGTTTAATTCTCACTGAGATCTCGTAGGAAAATCACCTGCTTTAGAAATAAAATGGCTCATTATAACTTGTTATATGCTAGATATGTGTGGGCAGCCAATCTTGGCAGGAAACTATTTGCGACAAAAACCAGACTGCTATTATTTAGCTAYGTCTAAAAGCAGATGTAGTACCTGCAGTGAATATCTGAGTACAACACAGGAAAGAATTGCAAAGCAAACTCTGTAGATACCAATGCTGCATGGATATCGTAGCACACAGAACTCTAGCACAGTGGGAAATTGCTGTTCCAATGTGATATTATRTCAAACAAAATACTTACTGAGTTATCTTCTGACATATCTGTAACTCTAATACAAAAAAGTTTGTTTCTACTGTAGGCCAASATGGCAAAAATCTCCTTTTACTGTAGCACATYGCTCTCYTGTCAAGAAGTCACCTAGTGTACCCTCAGCCCCAGGACACAATCAGCTTTTCCTRGATCATTCTGACARATACCTAGAAGATGTCCCCATGACAGCAAAGCCACACTTTCCCTACGCACACTGCTCCCATGTTTTGCTATAGTTAKTATTAAAAYWAATGAAGCCTATTCCTTCTTGTCCTATCAATCTCAGTGCAGGAGAGCAAGCCCCTTTCCTCAAAGCAGCTTTTAAGCCCCCCGTGCGGTATCCCCCAGGATTGCTATCAGATTACTATCAGTTCAGTTAATAATGTTGCTGATATAGAAATAGAGATGGAAACTTCACACATCTTTGTGCTTGGAGAGGCAACTCAAGCTAACTGTACTGCACACAGGCTCTCGCACACCACATGATGCTAGTTACCCACACCGGTGAGGCCAAAACTGTGAATCTGCTTTATTTGATTATCTAGTGTACCCTCAGCCCCAGGACACAATCAGCTTTTCCTAGATCATTCTGAAAGATACCTAAAAGATGTTCCCAAGACAGTGAAGCCACACTTTCCCTACACAAACTGCTGATTTTATTTAATTACAAAATACCAATACATCTTTTCCAATAAAACGTCACTATCTTTGCCAATAACTTAGCCCTCTAAAAGCTTGGGCAAAACTGTTGTAAAAAGACAAAGACAAATCTTGAGGCCAATTAACAACTCCCAAACTTCAAGCTGATTTTCTGCAATTGTATGGACCTGTGCTCTCAGAAAAAAATACATGGAACAGACAGCTATTACAGATAYCCCCCACTGCCTTACATGCAATTACAGATACCCTCCTAGCAATTGACTGATTTTCTTTACAAATAGATCTCACAGTGAGAACTTTTTAATCCTTTTTGAATTTGTTCTCAAGCAAGTAGCCTATGCCAACTCTACACTGCTTCGACACTCATTCTGCTACAGTACTGCAGYACATTCAGCTCATCGCCATGCGCGGTACAAAAACAGGGCCAGGCCAGAACGCATKGCCAGAGCTAAGGTTTCTGAAAGAAGCATTAGCAAAAAGATGCCTAGCTTCCAAACAAAAACCAAGTAGCATAGAATACATACATTTAATTTTACAAATTACCCATGAGTTATTTTGACAAGTGTGGTGAATTTATTAAGCCCCAATGAAATATATCAGCAGATTAACCCCCTGTTTTCCTTTTACATCTACTGTATTATTAGCATAAACCCAGTCAAATCWGACCTGATTTATGATGCTTTAAGTGGTAGACTAATTAAATCCATTACCCCACTCTCCCAGAAATAAAATATGATATATACCATTCCAAGTGGCTTGATGAGGGGAAAAATATTCCATCTAGCCAAAATCTTTAGTGAATCAAACGTGAAAGCCCCTGTGCTATCCATCCTACAGGGCTGTCTTTCCCAATTACTGCTCCCACTTTCACCACCGTCTCTTTCTTCAGGACAGGGGAAGAGATAAACCTCATTAGAACTTCTATAGAGAACAGACAGAAATGGCAGCCATCTATTTTGAGCAAAATACTGCCTCAGCAAAACCAGTTCAAGATAAAATAGAAATAATCTCTTCTCCTAGGAGTGCCTCTCTCAAGAGGAAATATTCTCTTATATCTCCAATGAGCCATCAACAATCAACCCAAAGCAATATTCCTCAGACCTCCAGGCCACCCACAAGGGTGCTGTGATAAGATGCAAATGCAGAATTTCCAATGTTTTAAGCCTGCTGTAGGTGCTACCCTTCAATCACTCAGCCTCTAAATACACTCCCAGGCTACAGGCTACCCAGGATTTCTGTATGACAGAGCTATGCCATATGCTATAAGCTACATGCTTATGACAGAGGATTCAGTCCTCAGTTTTCAGGCACATCTTTTCCCATAATTTCAATTAAGGTGCAATTTTCCTGTTGCACAGTTTTACTCTTAAAGAGGAACATCACAGGTGTGATTAACACATACACAAACATAGACAGACTTTGCAAAGAGTCCTGAATACCGGGTTTCTCAGTCAATCGCAGAAACCTTGGGGAGTGGGGCTGCCATCTATGTCTATAATATATAGCATATATATATATGCTATATATTATAGCATAATCATTCCTTTAGTTCCTCCCCATTTGTTAAAGACAGCTTCTTAAGCTTTCCTGGATCAGACCACTCCTTAATCAGGTGACTTCACTACCAATGAAACCTCTCCACGAAAAGTCAGTCACTATTTGTGATACCTGCATTTGGAGATCCAGCMCGACTTCAGGGCTTAACGTCAGTCAGTCAGTTATGTCTCCATTTGGAGTGCCAGCACAACAGAGAGGTGAAAAGAAAACAGAGCTGAATAAAAGCTGAACAGATGGGACTTCGGCAAGAACGTCTCTGATCCCACACAAAACACAGATCTCTCCAAATTCTCTTTTAACTTACTTGTTGGCTCTATTTCTCTACCTAATAAGGACTATCCTCATCAAAAGTGTATTTCTTTGATGTATACCTTCTAATTCTGGAAACAATCAACAGCTTTTACTTATCCAGGAACTTTTCAAGGCTAAAAAGGAGGGGTTTTTTTCTTTTGGGTGGGGAATGCAAATTCCAACTACAACAACAAAAAGTCTTTTATCTAGAAGCTTACTGAGAAAATGTTTACATCAAACCAGCCTTTGGAAACACAATAAGGGGAATTTTCTTGTTCAGATTTAAAGCATCATTGAAAACTCACATTTTAGAATAGGGCTGGAAGGACTTGGGAAGATCATCTTGTCCATCACTTGCCCCAGCAGGAATGGCCATGATGCTGTCATCCTTGACAGAAGTCTGGCTAATCTATTTCTAACTTACTTCCTGTGAAGTACACTTCTTTATTTCCTCCGTCAACCTATTACACTACTTAATTATTTCTAACATGAGAAGCTTAATCCAATTCAATCCTATTTAAGACGTGCTTCTTGTTTTACCCACTACTATGATGGAGAACAGATCTTCCCTTCTTTGCAGCAGCATTTTATATATCTGAAGGGTTTTATCACATCTTACTTCATCTTCTCTTAACTAAAGACTCCAAATCATTCCCCTAAGACACCACTTCTAGATTCTGATTTCTCCTGATGCTGTCCTTCAGACAGCCTCTGATTATTTTTTTAATCTCTTTCTTTAACCACACTGCTCAATACCAGACAATATTCCTCTCCAGCCAATGCCCCGTCAGTGCTGGACAGAGYAAAAGAATTATTACACATGCCTTGGCAGTGAACTACCTCATATGCCGTCCTTTTTCATAATAGCACGATAATGCTGGCTCACATGCCCTGTGCCATGCACAGACACTTTCTTGCTGAATTGCCACTTACCCGGTCGTTCCTCACCCTATGGGGACACAGCTGACTAGTCCCACGTGAGCGCAGAACCAGGCACCCTGTCTTTTCAAACCGCCTCTCCTATTTGCCAGCAAATCTAAGTTTTAGTTCTGCCCTCCAACATACCTGTAGTCTCCTCCTACAAATTTAATACTCAACTCCATTAAGAATCTGCCTTATAATCAACATATCTAGAAGAGGCTTCTGCAGGACTTTATTTGCTACATTCTTCAAACCTGAGAGTTAAACTGTACAGCTCACTTGTTGGAATGCTCCTCCTATCCCCTCACCTGCATTTCAGCACATACTGAGTAAGTTCACCTTCCAGTTCACATTCCCCAACATGCCCTCTTTCACTTCCTAGTTTTTCCTATAGCATCATAGTCAAATTAACATACACTAAGAGATCAATTTGAAGTACCCGTTTTATCACTGTTTTTTCAATTTAATAACATTCATGCTATGTGTAAATAACTAGAAAGACAGCTTATACTACAAATACTTTTAAAACATATATAATATGCAAAATAGACATTCAGATTTCTTCTACAGTGTTTGTAGTTCATATGGCTACCAGGTAGAAAACTGTGATTATGACACTGTGTACCACGAATGCCGCAAGGAGTCTGAAACACATAGGATATTTYGGTGTTATGGCACGTGCCCTAAGCAGCTTTCCTGAGTCAGGCACGTCTACTGCCTCTGTTCCATACATCCTGGCCCTGCTGAGCCAAATGTGCTATGCAGATCAATCGCACGCACTCAATAAATGGAGGTATGCCAGCTCTACCGTTCATGTGTGCAGCTCAGCAGCAGAGTGACCTCTTAGGAAATACTCATGCATACGRCTTTGAAATCATCTCTCTCCAATTTTTATATACATAGATTTRAGAATTCACACAAGAACACGCAGAAATCACGTAGAAAAGAGAAGCAACTGCAAGTGTAACAAAAGCTAATTCACTTACCATGCATTGGACTATAGCTACCGTGAAAATTGCTTTAACCAGACATAGCTGTAGGCTGAGAATGAAATACATTCTTTTTAAAGCTTAGCAGAAGAAATAGGCATTAATKAAACACTCTGATTTTAAAAGTAAAAATAAGAAAATTGGAAATTAAAGTTCCCAAAGCAACTGGAACACTGTCATATTTTATGTGTGTATTGAAGTGAAAAATGAAAATACATGTATGCACAGAGAGAATTATAAGAACTGCCATGAAATTGTATAATAGCACAGTATTTCTTCAAGGGCAGGATTCATCAGATTTCTGTTTCACTTCCCTCCTGAAAATGCAGCATACTCCAAGATAACTGAGAGCTGGGTCCAGGAACACAAAGGATTTCCTTGAAAAATTGAAAAAGTATAAGGGCCTTTCATCTGGACAGGTTTGAAATCAGGATTAGTACTGTTATATTAGCCAAATGGACCATGGTTGTACACAGAGGAAAAATTATTCACAAATGGACCAGTTCTGATATTAATTAATGCCCTATTCAGCTTAAAGCGCTGATCTTGATGAAAAGTGGCATCAATTATGACAGGATCAGATGTTCTTTGTAACACTTTTACATACGTAACAGACATTATCAAACCAATTAACAAACACTTCAAAGCCAAGCTATTATGCACACCAAACTACAGTGTTACTCAACATACTCATTCTGAAAAGGTGTAACTTGCAACTAGTAGACAAATGCAGCTATGCAGGRTGGATACATGGGAGAGTTTAACATGGGATGTTAGAAATAAAGCCAGTTTACAATCTGACTACAGCTTTTAAAAATTCACTTGCAATAAACAGATGCTCAGTGCCATGTATAAAATTGAGATTTGTACGTGATAACCCACTACCATGTACTAAGCCCTGATGTCACAATTAACTAGGAGATTTCTGGAAGGACACCAAATGATACTGAATACTCTTTCAGTACTCCGAAATCTTGATTTAGTAAAGTCTCTCATCCTGATCTCTGATAAATGAGTGATTTCAACCCGTATATACAAGAGGCCAGACTGTGATACAAAGCCYGGATATGTGGGATTATTCAAGGACTAGTAATATATTTGTCAATGAGAATGAATATATCTGTGTCTCTCACTGCTAATTCAGTAGTCAGTTGAAAATATTACTTGATCAAAGCATCCCTAATGCTTTAAAGGATAGTAACAATTAGATACAATACCAAGATGAGACRTCAATGTTCAATTCTTATCATTTATTTGAACACAGAGCTATACTACTATTTCAGATGTAAGTAGATGCAACAAAAATGTGAAATATCTATGAAATTGGTAAGACACTGACAATTAAAAGAGAAAAGGAATATTTAATGGTAACTAGTTTAAAGATCCCCATCCTATACATCAAGCAAGATAATTTGGCAATAAGCACCCAGTAACATTAGGAATAAATATGTATATAGTTCTCCTGCTGCTTAAACAAAACTAGTCTAAACAGCCTTTTCAATCTGAAGTATAGAGCTTTAACTTGTTGCGTATTCTACAGACACCACAAGCAACTGTTTAAACTTCAGCCAAGAAAAAAAAAAAGGCAAAAATGGAGTGGGATAGTTTTATGCTAAAGTCTCTCTGCACAAAGACTTTCACTCAAAAAAAAAAAAAAGTATGTAAATGAAATGGAATTTCTGTTATTTCAGTGCAGATTTCTGTGCAAACAAGCTGCCAGTTACTTAATTCAGACTACAAAGGCTGAGCTATACTGGAGGCCCCAATTCCCCCTTTGGTGGCAATCAACATTGGATTTGTTCTGAACAAAGCATTTTTGGATCCTTTTTCAGACATCTGGTAAAAAACTCTTTGCATACACTATTAACTGGTACATGAGAAAAGCACTTTACTGAAAGAAACAGAAGATAATATTTTATAATGTAACAATATCAGATTTCTTTTATATTTGGCATGTCTGCACAAATAGATGATAATAGTAGTACTTCATCTTTTCTAGGTAGGTCACCGTAAGTACTTGGAATTATATTACATTTGTCAAATTGGAAAATTAGGATTGCAGCTGGTAATAATCTCACTTTGCCAATTATGCATCTTGGTACAACCATCCACCTTATATTTATAGCAAATACTTCTACAACTAAATAAAAGAGCCAAAACTACAGATTTCAACATAGAATACAGACCGGTCGATTTAAAGACCCTGTAATGCCCTATAGTTACGATGTTTATATGATTAACAATCATGTTCGTATACAGTATTATAATACAGGCAATGGAGCAGTCTGCCCGCTTAGGTGATGGAGGAGTCCATTTGTCTGACCGGAAAGTAATGCTGACTCTATCATCCAGGAAGTTAATAATGGCTTATATGTTAAAAACCTCCTAAAAATTAGCTACCAGGTTGGCTGGTTTGTTTTGACAAGTACTTGCCAAGAGTAAGTATCCTAGAGGTTTTGAATATGTCCTCAAATTACTGAGGAAAAAAATGGACATTATACGYGCACTTGACCTCTTGCCCACACGGATAACTGTTTCCCTTCCCTGCCAGCCACAGCCTCCAAATAAGAATARGGAGGGCCAGCCTTTGAGGCAGTCAGGACATTAGGTAAGGAGGAGAACATAAAGCGCCTCTCTTTCTGCCCAGTGTCAGTGGCTATTCACTTGCCGTGTCAGTGACACGCAATCCAAACATTCACTTCATGCTCTGGCTTTGGAGTCCCTCAGTGACAGCATTTTGCAATGTAAAGGTGGAGCCATGTGCTTGGGTTGGGCTTTTTCCCCCTAAAACAACAAGAAGAGATTCCTATCTTCACAAGAAATGAAAAATCAAAAGAAATACTTTCTACCGAGACATGGAAAGTAGGTCCGATCCAGTTTACCTTAATATCACAATACATCCAGCACCTTAATATCACAATACATACGAGAAACATTTGGGTGATTTGGATGAGTCAGGGTTAACATCGGAGATGTTCTTTATTTTACTGTTGCACATTTTGTCTGACATGGTGGTGCAGTGCTGACCAAGGGAAAAGATGGCTGGCAGGAGCAGGATGAGTCTTTTAATTATAAGAAGCTACATCCTGGCTGGGGCTTTATGTTAACAATTTGCTGGTTAAGCAACCACCTGTTCCATTGAGTTGGCCCTGATTGAAGAAAAACATTTAGAGAAGCAGCTGAGAAGTATTAATAACCCTCCAACACCGAAGAAAATAAAAATACAAAAGGGACATAGAGTCCTACCCATCAAACCAGAAGATTCCACAAAATTCAGTAAAAAACATGTGTTGCATATATTTTAGATGTTAGAACAATCCACCGAACAGCCATATTGCTGATTACAGAATAAAATGAAGATATCATAAAAAGCTCTGCCAATCCTCATGTTACCATGCCCATATAATGGAGCTCTTACAAGCAAGTAAGGTGCTGTGCCCCACACGTACAAAGGGATGCCCAGTGACAGAGTCACTAACAAGCAAAATTATATAGGAAGTAATGCTATGTTACCTGAGGTAAAGGAGAAAAGGAAATGAAAAAGAATCTATCTGAATAGCTACCATGATGCTGCACAAAACTCAATATATTATGATCACAGCACAACAGGGAGATTAAAAAGGACCCCTGACCAAGGAGAACAACACTGGAGAGATATATCAATAAATTATACTATGCTTTAAAAAAAAAAAAAAAAAAGAATAAACACATAATACTTCTCAGGAAAACCATTTCATTGATGGAGAGTTTTTCTCCAAAAGGGTGTTTTCAACAAGGAAATTAACAAAGATACATAGCTTGACAATGGCAGAGACTCCCATAACTCTGAAAACCTAGCATTAAGGCTCTAAAATACTACTGCTCTCACTGCACTAGTTTTTCTCAATCGTACAGTTAGACAAGTTTAGCTTTTTAAAACCTTCTTCATATGACACGTGTATTTGTGTTGCTTTTCAGTGGAGATCCTGTCCCAGCAATATCATCATGCTTCTCATATTTTGGCTAAGTTGCAATTTCCTTACCTTCCTTTATTTATCCCAACAAGCTGCAAGAGTTAATGATTTCCTTGCACTAGCCATGAGATTTCTGTACAGCTCACACTGGCTTTATTTCTCGGCTGTGAGCATCAGATCAATGTCATTCAGACCTTGGGGGCAGCAGAGCAGTATCAGTGAAAGAAGTACAGCAAATGCAGCACGAATAACAATCTGGTTTCTCACATACAGTAAAAATGCTATAGTTTAGAGACTATGTGTTTGCTGCAGGGAAGCAAAGAGGTGATATAAAGCAGTAGCACATGTTGCTCAAACGTCTCCAGGGGCAGAAAGGAATAGAAAGGACAGGTAGATTAAGCATAGAGACTAGAATTCTTTAAGGATTTTTTGTTTGTTTGTGTCTCCTCATTTTCTTTTAGTCAAACAACATGCATGAAAGCACTACATACTAGTCATATAAAAACAGAACATAAAGAATCTCAGAAACTGAAAATCCCATTAGGCTGTAGGTATTGTTCTTATGGATTAAAACAGACGACATCATGAAGAACAAATGAAGATATCAACAATTTAATGCAAATCATCCAGCCCAGCTATACAATAACTTCTCTGAATGGCAAATAATTTTTGCCCTTCTCATTTTTTGCTTGTCAAAGCTTTTCTTTCCAAACAAAAAAGATAATGTGTGTCATTTATTCAAAGTGCTTAACTACTTCTCAGAAAATGAATTTGTAACAGTGTTTTGAAAGCTCTACTGCGATTTTTACATTTACTCCATGAACTGAATGATGGCATGTGCTGAAAAAGCTGGATATCTAGGATGCTGAGTGGTATATCTTGCAGATACAACCTGAGTTTAAAATTAATTGTTCCTCCTTTCCTTGTTGCACTCTTTCCAAGTTGCTGCCTTATCTCTGGAGTAAGTTGCAACAGAATTTTTCCATTCCTTCTCTCAGTAACATCCAGACAACGGTAACACTGAATACAGTGTTATCATTTTGCTTTCTTACTTTCAAGCCACAAGTTATTATTTCTATATAAGCCAATTTTAAGCTATCACTGTTACAAGATTTAAAAGACACCGCACATAAATCTGCACTGTAAAACACAGAGCAATGGAGAAAGGAAGTAATCCAACCCTGACTGAGGTTGCTTATAAACCAAAGGCAATGGGGCTGGCAGTGCCACTAAGACACACAGACCTAACGTGACGATATTGTTTCTGGGATTTGAGTTAGCAGCTCTGTACCACAGTGTGTAATGTAGAAACCCCCTGACGAGCATTTTCATTGGACTGAGAGATTTGCTTCCTTGAGTAGAGTACCTTTGCTCAGTAGTTTCAGATATCCAGAAGTCTAACCAGTACATTTCACTGTACTGCCAAGGACACCATCTTCAGATAGGACATGTCTTTGATACCTTAGGGAATGGTGAAAACATTGATAGAGAAAATGCAAGGTATTATTTTAAATGGCAGGAAAACTACCAAGGATTACCTTGTGTTGACAGTAAAGCAAGAGCATTTTCTTGGGCATTCACTGCAGCATAAATCAATCTACACACCAGTTTGCTTTGAAGTAACTTCCTTCTCAAGCCAGCCTTCACTTACTACAGAAATTCATACATGAAAAATTAGTGCATTTGCCTTCAACAATCAATAATTTGGCTGTATGTTTCAAAAATCATGACGACTCAAATAATTATTTTATCACCTTTCTCTTCCAACAGAGTGCCAAACTAAGAGTTTCTGCCACGTCCTGAAATAGTCCTAGGAAAAAGTAATCTTTCCTGGGCAGCACTTTGCCTTCTCCAGATCCATTTCCTATCAATGCCAGATCCAGAGTGCAGATAAAGTCACAGATTGTGGCTGCCCAGACGGCTCTGTGGAGGGCAAATTACAAGTGAGGACCTGCCTGTGTGGCTGGGACACAAAGCCACGGTGGAGGCACAAAGTCTTCTAATAGACTTCCAGGTGGCCACAGCCAGCTGCCTGATTTAGGAGCAGGTGCCACAGGCTCAGTGCATAAAGGAATGAACTATCTCAACAGCACTGAACTCTCCGTTAGATTCCCTGTAATCAAATCCTTTCCTGGAACAATACCACTACTTCTGGATCCTTATGCGATTTATAAAATGTGTTGTTAAGGTTCATGAGGTTAGAGAAATTTTGTCTGTACAACTGTAAAATCCATCGCTAGAAAACAAACACGCGATCCATTCCAGTTAACTTCACTACCTTCAAGGTAGAAAGTCTTTCATAAGGAATTTTCCAATATATTTTTGAGAGACTGGCAGATTTCTGTACTAGCCATCTGCGTCTTTGGTTAGCTCAGCTGAATCGTTCTCTGTTCATCTATTTTTAATGTGCAAAGCACATTACCAAAAGGAACAAAATGATAAACAGCAAACTATTCTTTAAAAAGGCAGAAAACATCTCTGTCATATGAAGTTATATAAACTATTTCTCTTTTATTCTAAAATCACCCTAAAGAAATTCTGCCCAAATATGTAAAATTTGTTTTGTGCATTTAATTAGATGTTACCTGTGACATTTGATTGTGAAATTTGGTCAGATTTTCAGCCCATCTGGTGTGCATATTAAAGCATGCAAATCCAGATTTTGAAAAAGTTGTACTAGAAATTAATTATGGTTTAGCCATTCTCATGCAAATTCTTGTAATGAAAGTTTTACACAAAAGTTTTCAAAGAAGATGGATTTAGAGGGGGTTTTATAGGAGATGAAGTTAGCCAAGACAATTCTCTGTGGAATCACACAGTGGTCTCTCAAAAGACACAGGCTCATCAAGCACCTATACTGGCCCTTCTTCAGGTCTATCCAAATTCTTTGGATGAAACGCAGTGCCATCAGCACATGTAACCAGTGTTGTAAGCGAACATCTGTCTTCCATTCCTGCAGTGTTCAGCACCACTTAATCCAGCTTCCAGATCCAAACACCACTTAGCACAGCTGATGGATTCCCTGGTGGTCAAATTAGGATCGTTATAAGTCCACAAATAACACTGAACTGCAGCAACCCAGGAACTTACAGGTCAAMGATCTAAGGAAGACGACTTGGGGTTGCTGCCTCTGGTTCAGGTGCATTAGCATTCACTTAAGTGCCATTTAAGCTCGTACATCCTTCTGTCAATGAGGCCTTGAACCTGCTGCGTGACTTCTAAAATCAGACCCATAAACGTTACTTTGAACATGCAGTACTTTCACAGGGAACAGTCCAAATGCATGCCAGCATCATTTAATTCAAAAGCAGTTTTTCAGAAGTCATCTTGTATTGCCTAGGATTGTAGAACCACAAGAGCACTCCGTGGTGACTAACCAATGGAGGAAAATCCTACTCTTCCTTCACTGACAAAACGCTACTTGAGCTGTGAATCAAAGTCAAGCAAATGCAAGTAAGCTGTTACTGTTCGATTGTCAGCAATCCCATGCAAGAGAACAACGCTCCAAAGAAGTGACACATACTAATTGACCTTTTTGTTTCTTTGTGGCTAGTAAGTATTAAAACAGAAATTTATGATTACATAAAAAGCCACATCACTCATAACATCTTTTGCCTTAAAACTCCTAATACTATATAGGATAGGTGGCATCACAGCCCTTCATATGAGACAAGTCAAAGTCTGCACCTATTTTTTATCGCTATGCTCCAAAAGAGAGAATCCAGAAATGCCTAAGGAAATTGAAAGGAATAAAAAGGGGATCCATGCCACATACTAGTGCGTAACATACACCAGACAATGGTTCGCTCAAGCACCCAGATRATAAAGAACTGACATAGTTATTAACTATATTCTTTCATGACAACTTAATTAAGTCCTTTAATTAGTAACAGCCACTAACCATTGCATTACCACTATTAGTAACTCAACCTATTGTTGCTAGATTGCCTTTTCTGTTTGAACCTGATGTCTCAGATGAGATGTGACAGTACTTTGCAAACACCATCATGCTAATGGCATGATCTGGCCTCAGCAAAGGAACCAATCCTTGGAATTATCCYCAAGGTACTCAGAATTGGTCGAAACCACATGGATGGATTTTTCCATCAGATAATTCCAATTAATGAAATGTGTTTAAAAAAAATAAGAAAAGAAAATCTAGCCACAATATTTCACTAAAAATTCTGGAACATTTGGATTAGATCAAAATGTTCTCATTATGATTTTAATACACTGTTACCATTTTTAAACTCTAATTAACTTTTCAAAAATCAATTTTGATAATTTGTATTGTTGCAACTTGAATTATTAATACAGCATGCCACAAAAACAGTTAGAACAAAATACTGTAATTCAAAATAAAAATGCTTCAGTGCTGTGAAAAAATTCAAAAGTCCTAAATTATTTTTCATTCTAATTCACCGTATATCCAAAATCTCTCAGTTTTTTTAATTTCCACCTACGTGGAAGTTCATATTCTATCATCAGGATCTGCCTAGAGCTAGCACACATAGATCATGCAGGCTTCAGGATGTACATTACTCAACATTTTGAAAAGCAGCACTATTTTATTATCTTTAACATGCACATGCCCCTTAATATGGACGGCTCGCACATCATCTTCATATTTCTCAAATACAGAGGGTAATTTCCTTTATTACCACCCAGTCTTCCCCCACTTGCCCCTGCTATCGCTACCACCTGCAGGCAGTGAATACCGACGCTAGGCCAAGCAGACTGATGAACATCTAGTGTACCTGTATTTAATTCTTCTTTGCACACACTTGGGCTGGTTTACTATGCCTAGCTCTTGAGCCCTCTAAGTTTGTCTTGTTTTCCACAGAGTTCTCTCACTTGTTCTAACAGCAAATAAGCTATCTGACCAGAAACATATCTTCTCTTGTAAATTTTGTGGAAGTTTCCATATAGAATTACATAAATGGGATATATTTATTACATTTTCTGTAATATTTTCACTTGTTTCAAAAATATTCAGGCTCCATTCTTTTTCGCCAGGCCAGACCTGTTAGAAGTGCTGGCAGTGCTGCTCATCACTCATTTTGTGTGTTCCTTTAAACTCATGCTATACATGTGGGCTTTTTTAATACCCTTTAACATCTCAGGTGGCATGTTCTGAAGAGAACCATCCTCTGCCTACCCACCTACCAAAAATAGTATAAGCTGCTTCTTTTATCACAGCAACATGACTCCGTTTTGACCTAAAGAAAACATGCTAACCAAAATAGCTATGCAGTAAGTACGTATTGATGTCTCTTTCCACAGTTAATATAAGAAAGTAAACGTATTTGCATGACTGGGTACTAGGAAAGATCAAAGTGACTGGGTTTAACTGGCTGGCTCTAAATAAATGTCCTAAACAGTTTTCATTTCCCTCACTACTTGAGGATTTCTTTAAAGGGGAAATCACTTTACCTGTACAAATCTGAAAGGAATACCACTGGTATCAACAGGAGGATGGGGTTTTAAGGGCCATTTGTCAAAAAAGCCATGAAGGGGAATAATAATCCAGATACAGACTGAGAGAGGCTCTTTTTTATATTAGTCCTATTCAAGTTCCTGTACCACGAGGGCTATAAAGGAGTCAGCTGTACAGAGATAACAGAGCAGCCTCCTAATGGCTTTTGGTAACTACCACACTGCGCTAAGCAGATGAGTCACCTGGATATCTAACGCTCCGAATTCCAGTCCCAATTCTATCAACCATGCAAACCAGCAATTAAGGTCATCTTTAATGAACCAAAAAGGTCTACAACAACTTTTCCAGGATTTTTTTTTTTTTTTTTTAAACTACTCTACTCAGCTTTGGTCCCTTGCCTGCACACCTCCAACTCTGTCAGTGTATTGTCTATGCTCCCTTGCTTATTGTAATTTTCCTGAAAATCTGCCACAGTAACTAACTAGTGCAGCATTTAAGAGTGAAAAGGATGATGAACAGCCTGGCTATCAATAAACTGCCACTTTATGCTCTGAATGTTTGGCCTGGATTTTAAAAGAATTAATATTAAATTGGCGAAATAATGCTTTCCTGCCCTGCAAAATTTGTAGTCCTTCATTGAAGAATTGCTTAATCATGGACAGATATACAAACATCCAGCCTGAGTGCCACGCAAATATCTTAGGAGCAGTGCAACCGATGCACATGATACAAATATTTTAACAAGTGCAAATATTAATACTTCTTATCAATGGAAATAATCTAGCATATACTGCTTGGGAATGTAACAGAGCTTT
The DNA here is from genome assembly GCA_030449065.1 of Oceanodroma leucorhoa. Classification (NCBI taxonomy): domain Eukaryota; kingdom Metazoa; phylum Chordata; class Aves; order Procellariiformes; genus Oceanodroma; species Oceanodroma leucorhoa. Next base: position 6,285,291 of record JASVER010000024.1, read on the forward strand.
TTCTCTCTAGAATCATACAGTGATAAAATATAATATGAAGGCCACTTAAACACACTCACAGAGGGAAAGAAGTTTGAAAAAAGAAAATTATTTCATTAACACAAATATTAAACAATATATGTAGAGGATGTTTTGGTTAAGGAAAAGAAATACCATACCGTTACTACTGTCACATCAGAAAATAACAATTTTATATTTGTCACGTAAACACAGTGAACTTATTAAGAACCTTTCCTGAGAACTGAAAGAACCATATATCCCATGCTCGCCATCCATGAGATATATAAATTATATTAACCCCTGCTCTTGTTTTTTCAAGCTGCATCTGGTATTAGCCTTCTGTTATACTAGAATTCAATTTTTAGCAAAGATCTTTCTTTAATTTACTTAAATAATTATGCAGAGCTTATTCACTAATGTAATCGGAAATACTTCACTCAGATGAGTTTTATGAAATTATACTATTTTGTAGAAATAAACAAAACACTGCTCATTGCATGGTAAATTCCAAGAACTGAATCTGTTAAAGCAGTATTTTATTTGAACATTAAATGTAAACTTCCCTTTTTTTCTTTTAGATATATTAATCTCTAATAATTTTGTAAGTTTCCAGTTAGAAATTTGACTTTTGGATTAAATTCTTCTATGTTTTGAGTTGTTTCTCCCAATATCCTTTAGGAAGTCTCTTCTCTCTGGGTGAACATGTCAATTCTCCTACCACTAACAAAGAAAGAGGACTTCATTCCAGGAGAGCCTCTGCCAAAACTGCACTAGCATTTTGGCATCATTTAAAAGTTTTTTTAAGATACCTGAAAATGTCCTTGTTCAAACATTTAGAAAAGAGCAATACRCTAGTTATTTAACTAAAGTGTAATGGTAACTCTATGGGGAATTGCTATTTCGCCTATTTTAGTTATTCTTTGAATAGATAGATGATGATCCAATTCTTTCCACTCCTCACTTGTACTCTTTGAGCAACACAAACCCACCTCACAGAACAAGGACTCCTACTCCCTAACTGTGGTTTTGTGACTGTGTAAAGCCACGTTAACCCCCCTCAACCCGCCTGCCTCCACCCCCAGCTCTGTGATGCCCTGGCATTGCCTGAGTTTCAGCGTAACACTCCCTGTAACACACAGCTGCAGATTACCACTGATAGCACCACCTTGCCTCTAGCCRAGCCAGGAGCTCCCAGCTCTTGCTTCTTCAGCAAAGTGCACTTCAGGGCAACAACAGAAACAAAGACTAGCTTTTTAGCAGCTTGGCTGGGAGAAGGAACAGGAAAGGAAGGATGGGAGAACACCTGGAATTCTGTGCAGCATGTACTAAGTCTTTCAATGAGAACAGATGCATTATACAGTGCAAAATGGATTTTAAAAATAAAACATTTCCTACAATAAACAAACCATTTAAGCTTCAACAAATGATTGAATCCTGAGGGAATCTGTCCATGTCTTCCAACTAATTTAAAGATCTACATGCAAAACTCAGCATGTGGAGCACATCTGGATTTCAGTCAGATACTTCAAGGGACTTTGGGACCATAAAAAATCAGCAAATGGATTAAAGCAGTCTCAGTACAGGTTTTCCATCTCTGACAGGCATGTCTGGATTAGTCACTGAAATAATACTACTCATATCATAAGCTGATGCAAGCTATGAATGTAAGTTAGATTTTTTAATTTTATTTATTAATTTGTTTGAGAACACTGTGCACAAGAGGACACCACTCCATGGAAACTGGTTGTTTAAAATGTAAAAAGCGGAATTTATATTGCAACACACTTGAGAATGAAACAAAAAACACACRCTTAACATTCTCATTCTTCATAAGTAGTTTCCTACATCCAAAGAGACATTTTCATGACATGCCTTTTAAATGAATCCACACATGCCATATATATCTAGGTATGCTTTGGCCAACCTCAAGTACTGATCAGCATAACCTCACAAAATAAGGCAGCAGTACAAAGAGGTATCAGAGAAGGGTAAGGTGAGGTTGAGGTGTGGGGTGTGTATTTTTTTTTTTAACCTTTCTTACAAACTTCCTAAGGCTCCCGGGATTTCATTACATAGGAATAGTCCTGATATCATAACATATCAGTGACCACCGAATGTCTCGATATTACTGAAAGTCAGCTGAGAGTGCTGTAATAGCAATCACACTCATCAGAACAATCTAACAGCAGACCTCCTGCACCAGCTGAAGAACATCCTCACTGATACAAGCTAAGCTAATAAAATTCAGCATGGCTGCATCTGCATGAAGGGCTTTGCCAGCACACCTGTGTTGCTGAGAGCRCGTGGTGACTTTTCAGTTACAAGAACACTGTGGACAGGATCCTGTCAGCTATAGATGTGACTGGAAAACCTCTTCTCCAGAAATGTCAGGAGAAGAGGATTGAAAGCATCAGGTTTCAGTCGTTGTTTTTTGTGGTTTTTAAATTGGTACCCCAGTTTAATCTCAAGCTATCAGTAACATAGAATTCAGACGAAATACATCAAGTTTGTCTTCAACTCAGTTTTCTACACACAGAATTCTGAGAGAGAAAAATCAAACTAGCAGAGTAAATAAGGCCTCCTCCTTGGTCTCAGAGATAGCGCAGGTTCTTTTCCCTTCAGATCTATAAACCTTTTGGCCCTGGCATCTGTTGGCCCATACAACTCCAATTTATCCAAACACTAGATTAACTACGTGGATGTCTCATCAGCTCATTYGAGTAGGCTAGTCACACCTGCATGCAACAGTTGGCAGGATCAGACTTTGGACACTATGAAACCCACAATCACGGTTCATTCAGCAGGAGAACTGTTTCAACATCAAGGGCTAAAAGCTAACGCTCAAAATTTAAAACTGCAGCGGGTGGTTTCACTGTGAGTTTCTCTCAGCACCACCAGGCTTTCCTGTCTCCTCTCCCGGTCAAAAGTAGGCAAAGAGATACAGTAGAATACAAAGACAAGCCAAGGTGAATGAGGTAATAGACTAATGGCAGCCAACAATAATATATCTGGAAGATGGAGAGGTTGCACAAATTATTAATACAGTTAATAATAAGAAGGATGCTTCCTCTTAAAGACAGAAATAGAGGGAAAACAATAAAACAAGAGAAGTAAGAAAGAAGAGGTTAACAGTTGGGAGAGGGAGAAAGGGCRAAGTGGAAAAAGGAAGACATCTATATCTTCAGTATCATCAAGTTTCCTGGCACTTCCTAAAGCCCTTACTATTGGAGCTTTAAAAACTTCAGCCTTCACTAAAGTTAGAACCTAATCTTCATAGTTAGATACAAAAGCTATACAATATTCCCCAACTGCTCACACACCAAAAAGTAAACAAGAAGCTAAAGATTATATCAACAAATATACCCTCCTTTTCTTAAGGTAGGCTCATGATTTCTTCAGAGTCTGACTTGTGGTTCTGAATACTCAGAGTAGGCAATACTTCAACTTCTGGTTTATTCAGTGTTATTTATTTTGCTGCTGTTTTATTTCTCTGTAAACAAGCCTCATGAAAAGTAATGAGATTGCCTGTTACAGCACTTAGGGGATATTAAAATTGCTTGTTACATTAAAATAATTAGAGAAGGATAAAGAAAATAAGATCATATTAATCACACTCTACACAAGCCTATCCAAGATATGAGAATTTAACCTTTGAGGAATAGAGTGCTCAAAAAACCTACTTATAGGCCTATGATGGACCAAAAAGTTCAACTATCAACCAAAACAATCACACTTAATGAAAATCTGTAAAAATAACTGCAGTCTATGCCGTAACTGATTAGATATTGGATGTAGCCACTCTTCGGGGATTCTTGCTCATTAAGAGGAATACCACAGAATACCGTGCACAGACTTTACTCCCCACAGAGCTCTCCTAAACAAAAAGTCTTCCCTTCGGTTTCTGCAAGACATCCTGCATGACCAGGCCCTAAGGTATTTAACAGAACAAGGCACTCTAATGTTTAACTAAGCCTGGCTTGAACAAGTTTTTCTAAACTTAACTGTAACATGTTGTTTCTTCAACTTTATGATACAACAGGGTTTTTTCAAGGCAGATAGACCTCCCCTAAATATGAAACAAATTTATGATATAAATAAGACTAATGCCATTGGTTCCTTTCATTCAGCTCCCTTTCCTTCTATATATACCAATAAATTCTAGTTTCCTTTTTAGTATTCYAAAACTTTCAGAGGACAAGGGAAGGAGCTGCACTGACCTCTTTCAGGGCTTGGACTTACAAGTGTATGCGCACAATATATACACACCTACCTGCCTACGTGTGGCTTACAAATGTACTCTCTTTGAGACTTTACAAATACATTATTTACTTTTCAAAGGTGTCTTTTTYCATGTGCTTTTTATTCACGCAAATGCTTCATATTTTAAGATTATCTATTGATTGCTAAATAATGAATTTTAACTAAGATACAGTATGATGGTCAGGTTCTCCAAGCTGCAACAAACTTTACCAAGACAAAAATAGCTAGCTTTTTCTGTATGTAGCAAATGCTTGCTATCTAATACTTTGAACCGAATCCATCATTTATCCAGCATCTAAAGTAAAAGCTTTATCTGTGTTGATTTACTTTTAGTCCCACAAAGTTTGGAGATGTCTTTTTTAAATGATACTTCAGTAATTATGCCTTCAGAGCCTATCAATAAATACCAAGTTTTGTATACAAATGAAAAACAAATGAGAAACCTAAAAAGGTTAGTGCTCAAGATATGGATCTAATTGTAATAATATTTTTAGAAATACTTTAGGGCAATATACACTTCATTATTAAATATTATGAAGCATATTTCAAACAACGCATCAATTGAAAGGACAAATTTTTACTCATAATCATACACTCTCATACCTACTTCTCTAATTAAATTTACTACATTAGAACTTGAAGGACTGTTATTTAAAAGAAAAAATCCAAACCTGCAGGCTGTTAAAGGAAAAAAAAAAACCAAACCCAACAACAAAAAAAACCCAACCAAAAAACCCAACCCAAACCAAACCAAATGAACCCACACACACAAACAAATAAAAATCTCAAAAGGGCATATATTTACCTTGTCAAGCAGAACAGTATTTATAACTTGTTCGGGTTTTTAACATTAACAGCTAACATAAATGTCTAACTAAAACAAAATGTAATACATACTGCTTTCAAAGCCAAGCAAGCAATTAAAGCTAATCAAGTCACAAGTTGTTCTCATCCCACGAGTGTCACATTCTTTGCAGGAAGGAAAGATGTTAAGCAAATGCCACCCTGTTCAAATTTTGAGAAAACSAACAACATGCAAGACAAAATGTCCAGCAACCAGGAAACCACAGCTCACTATCTCTTAGTCTGAACCCAAATGAACTGAATCAGAATGAAAAATAAAACCTTTTTAGTTCTGCTTCCTCCTCTTTCTCATCTTCCACGTCTTAAAAATAAAAAGAAAGGGGTGATATTCTGTAGCAGCTGTTAGCAGCTGTTCACTTCGGCATTTCAAAAACTGGTAAAGGCCATTGTCAAAACTAGCATATTCAACTTCTGAAAAATTTTTGCCAATTCCTTCTACTTTAAAATTAAGATACCAAATCTACATTGACATAACTAAAAAAAATTTGCATGGTTTTCTCATGGAACCCAGCAGTGGTTGAATGCTCTCTGTACCCTCTCCCATCCCTCAGAAAAAATCAGCTTAGTGTTTACATGTCCAACATTCAACACAAAGGTTCAAAAGTATGGCCTTTGTTTTTAAAGGTGATTTTTACCTTTTAACGCCACCCTCTTCTCCCAGGGAATATGCTGCATCATAAATTACTTAAAATTCATATTAAACATTGAACAGATAAGAATACTAYTACTGATGGACTATAATTCCAATCATGCACTTACTAAAGCTTTTTCTTTTTTGGTATCAACATAAACACAGGGCATTCAGCCACTAGAAGTGAAGTCTAGAAGCAGCAGCTACTTCAACAGGAGTTTTGAAATAATATGTTTCTTTTATTGCCATGGAGACAACTGGTCCTCATGTTCAGTGTGACTGAATGGATGGTTTAAAAAGCTTAAAACACAGATGTGACGCAGACCTCCCMTCTGTCCTTTGCGTCCTCACTCTTGTCTCTCTCTGATAAGAATGTACAGTTACAACACATGTTTAGCCTAATATGGCAGTGAAGAYTGGGCACAAAACAGATGCATAGTAATACACGTTTGGTTTCGGTTGCATTYATTTCTCACAATGTGGGACCCCAATTTAGGTAACCAGAGATGAACACATTGGAATAGAATACCAAACACAAGCAGAGCACATGAAACATATCACTGCTGCACTTTATTGCCCAGATTTACTGCAGAGAAGGAGAATCATAGCAGAAGAAAAACAAGTGTTCTTGAGCAACAGAAAAGAAATTTTCATGTTGACATCACGTACAGGTGGGCAGATGTGCCCTTTGAATAGAAAACACAATTCTCCCTCACTAAGAGGGCATTAACTTAACGTTTGTGTGAAGAAAAATTTTGCTATTCAACGAAAGCTATTGTTACTGCTTACACTTTTGGTAAGTTTTTAATTACAGCCTGAACTGAGTAGAAATGAAATTTGAGAGAAGCAGAAAAAGCCTGAAAACATCCTTCCCTTTGCATTCCTTCACTTGCACAATTCCTTCCTGCCGCTCACAAGTAAAGCTGGGTGAGTTAATACCAATGCCTTGTGACATTTCATGCCAAAGTCACCAGATGATCTGATAACATACTGCCCTTTCCCAGGCCTTTAGAATTTGGGCTTTGAAAGGCTGAAATATGCAGACACAAGTTTTAAAAAAAACACCTAAGAATTTAGCAGTTTAAAGGAAAACTAAGATYTTTAGAAGAGACTAGCAATTTTTTCAGCCATCCATTTTCAGCACTTTAAAGGGATCACAATTAATCTGASGTACTCACTGCCTTACAGAAAGGCCTCACAGTGTATGCAAATACCACCAMCAACAAAAAGTAACTTCTGGTAACCTTACTCCCATGGCTGAGTTACATTTTGGTACAGGAGCTAGGAGGATCTGGACTGTAAATCCATGACTGTCACGAATTGGCTATAACAGGTTTATCTATTCCTTTAACAGAAGCTTGAATTTAATTATCTCCCTTATTTCACAGCATAGCACTTTTAAGTAAATACATGCTTGAAGAAGCAGACAATGAAAGAAATGGGATGAGATCATAATCAGATAGGTACTTCCTTTTCATAACTATACCTACCAGACAGCTCTAGGGCTTTCACAGAAAGCCATTGGATGTACTACCTAACAGAGAAAGTAAGGGACTTGTTACATGCAAGACCTGCCTAAATCACAGACAGGATTTAAATGCGGGGGTGCAGGGGCAGGAGACATAGGCGAAGGTACAGAACAATCTTGCTACAGTCTTGTCCTAAGATTCCATAAGGAACAGGGACTCAGCTTCAAGGAGAAGGCAGTTAAGAAGCCTGAATGAGTGTTCAGATAATTCTTGTGCGACCTTATCAATAAACTAGAACCCTGCGAAGTACTTCAAATATTCCAAGATTACCTAGGTTATTGGAAGAAAACAGGAACCGCTAAGGAGCAGAGTAACTGCAGGGCTACTACATCTGCCTAGGGTGTATACTCAGCTGGTTTTCTCCATTCAGAACAAGAAGTAGTTTCTAACACGAGTCCAAAAATTCACAGAACTGCTACAGTCCAGCAGCACTGGAACAAGAGGTTTTGGATTACACTCTTACATAGCATTTTCTCTGCATCTTATAGCAACAGAAGAAAAAGAAATAACCAAGTTAATATAGTCCTCTTAGGGAAATAACAGTGTTAAGAGAGCAATGGAAAAGGATTTGGGGAAAATCAGTTCCTCTTGAGAGAAAACCAGGACACAGAAAACAGGGTAACATGTTCTGAGAGGTCKCTGGTAAGATCTGGGATAGGCGTTACAATGCCCTGCAGTGTTGCATATGAAAACAAAAGGGCACCTATGGAGGACTGCATGGAAAAGAGGCAGACAGGAAAACCTGAGAAACGGTGCCTATAGCCTCCATTATGCAAGGTAGTTCTGGCTACAGGAGACAGCTCTCAGAGAGGGCAGGATAAGCTGCATTTCAGTGGAATGAGCTTGGGGTAGGCCAGAGGATAGAACCAGTTGGTTGGCAGAGGGATGGAGTCACTGGAGAGCGAAAGGCAGATGCAGATGCAGTCACCAGGCATTGTGTGAAGGGAAGACTTASAGAAATGGAAAGGAAAAGCACGGGACAAGATAGGAAACATGCAGATGAGAAATGTGGGAAAATAGGACAGAGGGTGACAGAGGAAAACAGGTAAATGTGTCTGACCATGCTAAAGAATACAGCATAATGAASTTTGGAGTAGTCAAGTTGGGAAGTTGAGAGGGAGCTGAGAAAACAGAGGTAGCAAAAACAAAGCACAATTTGACAAGTGATCTGCAAATAAGAAAGCTTGTGGGAAACAGAGGTATTTAGAGAAGAATCAAAGACATCCCAGAAATACTGGTTAGTAAATATGAATAACATGGGTTCGCTGATGCTTTGCTGAGAACAACATTCATTAGTGAGCTTCACGGGTATAGGAAACAGGGAGAAACTAGGATTTTGGGGAGYTCCCAAATGAAGACATAAACTGCCTTCACTTGTAATTTAAAGTCTGAAATCAGGTTGCTAGRATTCATGAATGAGCCAATTTAGGTAAGATTTCTTAAATACATTAATTATAATTTATTCTAATGTATTCTCTATCTAATAGACCCAAGGTATTTTATTCCTTCCAAGCCTTTTACACRCATAACGATTCAAAAATAGTACTATTAAAAATTTAACCTCCAATAAATTTAAATAATATGGCAAATACATCACAAAGACAAACTAATAGATGGTAAAGTATCAGGTTTGTTTTGAGGTTCATTTGAAATAACAGGGTTCTTCACAGTGGTCATGAATAAAGCATTTAATTTTGATTCATGCCAATAAAACCTTTATGGTTCCCTAGTATATATTACAAGGGCTTGTTCCCTTTTTTTTTTTACTGAAGCCAATAGCAAAATTCTACTGACTTCTATATGAAATAGATTTMATTCTCATATGTTGACCATATGCTGATATATTATATTCCCATGCCTACGTTGTAATGACATTTCTATATTCTGTACATTTTCAGAATGATATAGCACAACTCCATCACTTCTATTGCTTCCATCCTTCAGYTCATTTTATTCTCCTATTTCAGTGTACAACCTGGTTTACTTATTTTCATCACTCCTGTTGACAATCTTCTGTTTTTCAACTTCTTTTCTCTGACATCTCCATGGATAATATTCCTTTGCCCTATTGTATTTTCCCATGCCTACATTCTTAACCACTCCAGATCTGTGGCTATGCCCTTATGCCTTTAGTTTCCAAGCTTTCATTTCCAGGATTCTGTGGCCGAGTCTTGAAATCCCCCCAGGAGGTTTGAACATCCCATGTCCATTAAATTTAACAAAACACCAAAATACTTAGGCTGAAAATATTGCCTCTAATTCTAAATACAATAAATTTAGAAAAAAAAATGCAATTCTGCTTCTTATGAAAGCCAAGCCAAGGTCAAGCAATCAGATAAGARCACAGCCTCAACACCAGAAGCTTAATAAATGCTGTACGCTTTTGCTAGAACCTTTCCCATTTTTGCTGACTGCCAAGATATTCATCTGTAGCTAGCAGCATTCCCCTCCCCAACCAGTTCACATCTGTTTAGTAGTGAATATACTTCTGCAGTCTGGACAAAATAACCTATTTCCTGCAGATCTCTGTAATTGCGAGAGAGAAGCCAGAACCAAATTCTCAGCCTCATTTAAAAAAAAAAAACAAAAAAAACCCCAAAACACCACTTCCTTTTTAATCTGTGGTAACTTTTCAACTGCCAGTGAGGATCAAAACAGAAATGCGAAAACATCAACATCCCAAACACTGGATTAAATTCTTGTCAGGACTGAACAGAATGATTTTTTTAAAAAAATCTGGTTTTCTATACAGTTTTGTAAATGCAACCTTTTAGATACATTTTCTATGTAAAGCAAGTCTGGAGTTTTAGACTTCCTTACTGAAAAGATATAGGGTTGCTGGAACTTTTTTCCCCACACACACTGTACAGAAATTTAATACTATGCCATGAAATTCAGCTTGCAGGACAGATGCTTCCTTGAATAGTAACTGCAATGTTAAGGCTTCTGAACTGTAAATCTGAGATAAGGYGAGGCTTCTTGGATGCTCATCTGAACCTGAATTCCAAACAATGAGGTTCACACATCACTAGTAATTAAACAATGCAGTGTCTTTTACTCCAGAGTTGCTGTCAAAGAGAKGAGAGCTATCATTGCAAATGCTGTGGTAGTACTTATTTGAATTTAAAAAAAAAGTTCAAAGAACATGAGATTTGTAGAGACAGAACTTCTACTGAGACACATACCACTTTCAGAAGCAAAACAGGAAGGAAAAATGCAAAAGAGGAAATACAAACAGGAATGTTCCTTGTTTAATTATTACCATGCCATGAGGGTTGACCTCTCTGTTCCAGGACTATAACCTGAGAAGCCCAAAGTGATCCAGCACAYCCAGACAGCAATAAAGCAGCAGCTGGTAGCAGCTTCACCTGATGGTTACAAATGAGCTGCGGTATGAACTGGAGTGACCAAGAAGTCTCCTTCCYAAAATACTTACACTAAAAAGAAACATGGCAGGTGGTCAGATCCTGACCATTCTAGGAAATAGAGACAGAAGGGGACACACTTAAGGAGGRATAAAAGATGCAACAAGAGAAAAGGAGTAGGTCAGAAGAAACTATCTGGGAGATTTTATAACAGGTCTGAATATCACTRGTTTTCTAAAATGTGCAGATTTTGCATTCTACAGGAATGACCTAGTTTACAAGAGAACCAGTGCAGATTCTTCTGAAGAGTGCCATCRTTCCTGGTTCATATTTGCCCAGAATAAGGTAGAACTGCCAACACAATTTCATACATCACTTCAGAGAACAGCAATGGAGAACCACACAAGCTAATTTTTTTCAGAACGGAAACTTTACCAGACTAAGGAAAATGTAACTAATCCAAAGGTTGTTCTGTTTCTCTAATCTCAGCTAGGCCTTAGATCTCCTCCTATGTGGAGATCTCAGGCCTGTACGTGTGTGCATGAAAGAATGCATGTATGCAACTGTCTACATTTCATGGCAATTGCACACATCGGTTTGCCTAGCCCACCGTACACTGCTGACCAACTTCGTGTGGAGTTGCTTTACTGCAAGGCCATCATGTCAGCCTCAGAAAGAAATTAGAACAAGYCCATAACCATAATCAGCTTGTTTCTGACCATAGGTCTGAAGCAGTTCCTCCCTTCTGCTTTCTTTCTATTCTGATGTTGCTGAAAACAGAATATGATCAAATGTCAGCAATTTAGATACCTTACATGAAAAATACATGAAAAAAGGCTACTGAGAATATGACCAGGTATTAAGATGATAACACACACACACTTTTTCAAGTCCAACATACATACAACAAACCTTTTTCAAAAATGTATGCAAGCCTCAGCTCTTATTACGGACACACAGAGACAGATTTTAATTTCTATGAAGCATGTCAACCTATATCTTCTATTTTGATAAATGTGGCACTAAATATCTCTTCATTGACTATTCCAACCAAAATGTGGGCAACAACACATTTGAAGCCAGATTGTACAACATTTTGTCTGGTTTCCATGGAAGCGTGGATACGCATTAGTGACTCAATCCCATTCACCACCTTTGCTCCTGTAAAAAAAGGGCAACGCAAATATGACTAAATTAGTTGAGTGGGCAGAGAAAAAGTAAGTATCAGCACATCTACATGATTCCCTGCACAGCCAGAGCCTTTATGCCACTTTTCCTTTTTGTACACTCTTTGGGACATCTCATGCCTTCTACCTCACTGTTTACTAAGATGGTCCATTCAGCAAGAAATTCTGTGTATCTCTCAGGCACATATGTCTGGTCAACAGAACATGAATGGAGWTGGAAGTGGCTTTGCTTACATCCCATCTCCAGGATTTCTGGCAGTCTTTAGGTTAGGTACAAAGAGGACCAGAGATGTTTTTACCCTACAGCACCACGGGAACTGAAGGCACAATCAACCTGGGAGGGAGGGGATCAGTGCAGTTTACAGTAGGGCTTAAGAATTGTGTTGGTTGTATTGAAATTGCTACTTGAGGAGAGCACTTAGGGGCCAGGGTTCTGGATGTGATCACAGTAATGATGAGGACATAGCGTAGCACTGTAGCCTTTCCTCTAACATGAGAGCAAAGCTGCAGGAGACAGTACATGTTCATTGCATTGCAGCCCCCAAAAGTAATCCATGCCCACAGTGACACCAGCCAATATTGTGCCACATTCATGAAATTAGGTTAGGAAATATATTTTGGGCTGTAAAAGGAAATGTTCAATAGTTTAAGAAAAGATACTCTTAGTGTTTATGAAGAGGGGAAAGTGTGGAGCATTTCTTCTTATTGCATGTATTTAAAATGCCAGAGTTCTTTCTCAGGTAAAGTCTTTACATTATTTTAAGAAAGTCTGAGGTGTTCATCCAGTGTTTCATCATGAGGAAACAAACAAACAAACAAACAAACCCACAAAACACCCCAGGTGGCTACATGAAATTCAGAGAGAGCTCATGAATTTTTGTGAGTGAAGAGGTACAGATCACCAGACTCCTATGATAGAGAATGGTGCCTTTAACCTTAAATCTTTCAAATACAAGAGTCGGGATAGAAAAACATACATTCCACTGGTTTTCTGATTCTATCCTATGAAGATACAGTTTTGTCACAGGTTTAACTGATAATTCTTCCAATTCAGACAGTGTGATCACATGATATGTTACATACGTCCATCTTCCAATCTAAATGTTATTTATCTCTTCATGAGCTATCGATACCTCGTATGTAGGTAGAAAAGTCATCCATTTCCTTATATTTTTCAGTGTATCTCCATGTTTTGCATAGCGTATGAGCAGTGTTTATAATGGGACTTCCAACATGCTATCATGAGCATGTAGAGGTACAGGTGGGACAAACAAATGCATCAACCAGTTGTGCTAATGAGAAACAGTTTTGTTTTGTGTTATTTCACATTTCAAATTAAAGTGTTTTCAAATATTACCTGTATTCACATTTAGTTTTATTACATTTCAGTCAGTCTTCAAACTAACAGCAAGAGAACAATAAAAGTCACAAATAAAAATTGTTCTCTAGTTTTAAAATGGATTGTAAATCTGATTTTTAAATACTTTAACGCATGATCACACAGCCATTACAATATAGTCACCTTTTTCACCCTTCGATTCTCTTAATGTATATATAAATAAGTCTAATAGTACAATACATACAATTCAAAATCTGTATTAATTTCACCTCTGATTCTACAGTGTATTGTAAATAATTCTATGCTGAAGTGTGTTCAAAATCCTCAAGAAAATAGTAAAAAAACTTTAATAACTTTTCAGCCTAAAGCATTTGAATTAAACCTGCAATAGTGAAGCTTCCGGAGTTACCATAGCGTAACAGTGGATGAAGCTATCATCTACCATGGTCCAATATGAATGGACCATGGTCAATATGAAAGCTGATAGATTCAAATCGATGCTTAATGCTATAAATAATAAGAAACGTGTCATCTGTATTTCCCAGCAAACCAAAGGTATCACACCCACTGATATATTCAAGCAAGATCCATTAACCACTCTTAAACTTGAAAAGCCATTTAAATTTTATTTGTAATATTCCATATATCCCCAGTTGAGTCACTCCTCTTTCTCCTCCCCGAGAGATTGATTTTAGCAGAGGCTAATTACATTCTAAAGATAATTTGAGTTCAATCACATCTTAATCCTCACAAACACATTCAAGCACACRCCTAGCCCTGGGCCACGAGATCAAAGGTGGCAGCAGTTAGGCTTAAAACACCCTAGGAAAGACCAGGGTTCGGGTGGAGTGGAGAGGGTAGAGGGATAGAGAGAAGGAAGCGATTTTTTACATGCAGCACTATATTTGGCATTAGCCAATGTTTTTAGACAGTCCATTTCTTCAACATCAAATTCAGGCAAGTACAATTTGTTTGTGTCTTTTGGTAACTGGCTGTTTTTCATCTTTGTTTTCCCCCTAGATACCCTTGTCTATGAATGTGTCAACATTTCTTGCCTATGATCAGCCCACGATAAGTTACTGTGGAGTACATCATGAACTGCTTGCTCACAAGCCCTATGACTCAAATAACCAGGAAGAAACAGTGGAAACACACCTAGAAACTGATCTGGATCTGAGCACAATAACAACAACAGCACGAATCAAGGAACACAGTCAGCAGCTGGCTTAACTGGGGGTTTTTTTGTTGGTTTGGTTTTTTGTTTGTTTTTGGKTTTTTTTTCTCCTGTAGCAGAGGCTGCGACCAAATTCTATGTAACATTATGGACAGAAGTGAGAAGACATAATATTATGGATTCTAGGATCCCTGTTCAAAGTAAAACAAATCACAAAGATTAATTGTTTCAAGTCTACAATTTGTAATTAGTTAAGTTGTGCAGTATTTTTTTGACTTCAGAGTACGACCCTTAAAGTGAAACTTTTTCAAAACTCATCCTACCTACCTGTATAAATTGTACAGATGTAATGTATTTTTCATATTGTAAAGTTTCAATTACCAAGAACAGCTGGTATGTACAGTACCATAAATTAATTACATCTTACTTTACAAGTTTCAGTTTCTAAAGTTTCAAATTAACAAAAGTTATTTCTTGTGTTATTAAGTTACTCTGTTTTGTAGGGATCATTTTGTTACTGCTTTTGTGCCCAAAAAACTTTAATCTAAAATTCTGTCCTTTGCAGAATATGCACCGTTTTTACCGTGTTTAATGTGTAGAATTTTATCTACTGGTTCCRGAAGTAATGCATTAACCAAAAGGAGGGTTTAACTATTCACACTTCTAAGAAATTCTTGAAATACATAGCCACGTTTTCTTATAAATGAAAATAAAAAAAAATTTAACAATTCTCCTCACACTTACCTGTTGCCTTGAAATACAGCCTGATTTCTAAATCAGAAAAATGTAACGATAAACAGATATATTTTAACAACAAGGTTTATGTATGCAACTGTTAGCCGACRCTGATGATGTTTTGTAAAATCCCACTGTTCTGCAAGACAATATGGACAGGAAACTTCAGTAGGCAGCTGTCTTTACAAAATCTGCTGTGAAAGTATAGCCTGCCAAATCAGGCATTGTATTTCTACTTAAAGACAAAYGGGCCCAAAACCTACTTCTGTCAAAGATAGCTGCTGCCAGAAGTGGCAACAGAAACAAGCCCTTAGAGTTATACTACTCCTAGAATGTAAAATGTTACTCAAAAGTAAGAAACGTCTGCTTTGCTGAAAAATACAGTAATTCAGACCAAATGGTAAAGGTTAATAGTCCTTTAACATTATGATACATCAAGCTAAGAAAAAAAAACCCAAAACCTTTAAACACACAAAAAAAATTCTGGTATTAAGTCTTTAACCATTACTACATTGCTTATTTGTCTACCATTTAATACCTGGATTGAAGCATTCTTATATCCCATTCTTTGGTTTTAAATCTTCAAGACTTCTCAATACTGTATGAGAATAACTTTTATAATACTATCCTCATGTTTTAATCATAAAAGATTACAGAAATTAGAAACACATTATATCATGCTGACTCGATGAAATATAAAAGGGAACACGAGCCTTCCAAAATATAGGAGAAAAAAGTTTCATATGGTGAAGCAACTTTTTATAATAAAGAGAAATTATATAACCACAAATCTATTTTTCTGAATGTTTATCCCACCATATTTTCATGTGGATTCAAAGCAGAAGACTGAAATTTAAAATTACAGTTCAATTGTTTGTACAAAATATAAAGCAAATATAACGAAAAATAGCTTCAAAATATTGTTAACAAATGAATCTGCATTCACTATCTTTTAAGTGGAAACAAAGTGTCAAAACAGAATACATTGTATCGGTTATTTATTTAGCATCTTAGATTTTGTAACATATTTTGCATAAATTATTTGCTATTCAAAACATTACTTGTCTTTTTAAGACTCATCTTAAACCTCCACACTTCAGTTTCTTATTTCTTTACTACATGGGTTCTTGAATTTCTGGTCATCTTCTACAGTGCTGAAATTTTACTATGCAGAGCTTGAAAATACATTTTGCTAATTATAAAATGAAACCAAAAACGCAGGTGTCATTCTGGAGTCAAGTGACTSTACTGCAGGAAGAAGTTAACTGCTTCATTTCAAAGTTGTTTTTAAGGTTTGATGTTTAGGCAYTCTGGTCATAATAGAAGGCCTGAGCTGTTAGGATCAAATACCATCCTCCCAAAAGATTATTTCAGWTAGTCTTACTCTGTACTACCTATTCTTTACCTTGACCCACTGCCGTCAAATATTTATGATGYGTGAACATGGTGCTGGCACTGATGCAGTTATTCAAAATGCACAGATGTTAAAAGGCTCCATGTACTTCTAATTTATGGAGAACTGTACGACATGAATATTTTCAATATTAGACACTCTAATGAAGTTAGGCTAAGGAACATGATAAAATATTTCCTTATGCCAAGAGACACACAATCTTTTTGACGTATCTGGTTAAACAAGCACAAGTGGGTATATATTCATGCAAACACAAACATTTCTCCTTTTGTTTCTTCTCCTCAATAATGAAGCACACATTAATGAATCTGGTTTGTCTTGGACCTCTCCTGAAAGACTTGTCGTTTCAGACCAACATATCCATAGACAAATGGTACAATAGCAGGGTCACAGAAGTAGCAGCGATTCTGCACCTCACAGGTCTGCTATCCTATCCCAATCAACCTCCTGGGCATTTGTAGTGCCAGGCTCTCTGTAACCCCAGTGGGCCACTCCAGTGCTCTGAAAGACAGATACAACATCCCAGGGTCCAAAGCAGCAGCCGAATACATGCCCACCCCAAATCTAGATGTTAAAACATACATTTCCATACATCTAACTGGACACCATTTTTTTTAATGGACAACAGCAACCTGAAATCTTCTCAACAAGATGGATGTCTTCAAGAAAACTAGATGGCAGGTAGGTACCTTCCCTAAAAAATCCATATCATAAAAAAACCTAGGTTAAGCTAACCCAAACAAGGACTCACTTCTAAGGTCCTATGTTAATGTGTGTACACCTGCTTTCCAACAGATTTTTGCCAGCTATATACTAACTCCTAGTGCA
Source organism: Oceanodroma leucorhoa (assembly GCA_030449065.1). Lineage (NCBI taxonomy): Eukaryota > Metazoa > Chordata > Aves > Procellariiformes > Oceanodroma > Oceanodroma leucorhoa. The sequence goes on from JASVER010000024.1 coordinate 6,302,617, forward strand.
CAGAAATACCAAATGCCCTAGTTAAGTGGACAAAACAAAAAAGTATCACCTAATAAAGCCCCAGTCTTCTAAGCTACAAGTTAGCAAGAAGAAAGTAGGCCGAGCCTATGCGTTCAAATGTTTATTTACAGAGCGTCACTTTCATATATCATCTCCCTTTGCAATAAGATCCATAAACCAGAAATAGAGGTAGCCAACAGCATTAATCTCAGTCTTACAGTTAAGTGACACCACCATACCCTGGTACATCATTTTATCAAGAAAAAGCTGGGCAAATTCATTATGCTTGCAAAATACAAACTGATAGAGAGTATAACCTCTATCACTAAAAAAACACAGACAATTTTAAAAATAAATCTAGCTACAAGCTACAATTCTCACCATCCATCAGTGGATCATGCTTGTACAGCAATTTACAGGGTTGAAACACCCATTAGGAAATTGAACACAAGCATCTGAATGGAGGTCCTACCTAAAGAAGAAGGTATATAGGAAGATTAATGATTAATCTGACAAATTACTGCATATGTCTCAAGTCGGTATATATAAAAACATAACAAACACAAAAATAACATCTATACAAGAAAGCAATTGACTGTTTCAATTAAAAACTGACCAAAATTTGCAGTATAAGGAATTGTACAAACTACTCACAAGGGATCTGAGAGATACCACTAACAAAAAAAAAATATATATATACATAGTTTTCAGAGATACATCACAAATATCCGACTACTTTTGGCAACATACAACAAACAGAAGATGTACCAGCCTCAGAAGTTGTGTACTAGCTTGCTTTACTGACAGCCACTCAATTTCTCCCCTTCTCTCTAAAGGCATATTTTATCTCCTACTGTTATTTCCAATCCTCAGATTGGACAAGAAAACAGAAATTGTGCAAAAACCATAACGTGAATGGTAAAAAAAAACAAAACAAAACTGCAAGGGCAACACRCTGACTAGAAAAATAAAGCCAGGATTCCAGTATCAACGGAAGTGTAACAAATTCTGGAAACTGCTTTATTAGCAATGTAGGTACTCAAAGATGGTTAATGGAAACAAATTACTTGATATATAGTRTCAAACACAAACAGCTGTATTTAGTTCCCAACTGGTCTAGCAGAAATAGTCTGTTGAACAGGTGAGAAAGAACAGTTCAACTCATGTTCCCTCACCTGATCCTCCTCTCTGGAGGGAAAGATCTTTTTCCTCCAGACCTTTGCATGGGTCTCAGGAGCCTGGGCTTCCTGAAGGCATATCTTACCAGTAAAGGCATAAATATCTGTAAATGAATATAATAATGGTTTTACTTGGTCAGATCAAAGGTACATCTAGTCTTGATAAGCTGTCTCGAACAGCAGCTGAAAGATGAAACCCAAAGAAGAACTGAAGAATGGCGCAAGCACACAGCAGTATTTCCCCAGAATGCCCCTACAGTCCCCAACAATTTGTAGGTCAGGGATTTACTGAGCCAAATATGGTGTCTTAATAGTCCCTCCTTGAATGTGTACACGGCTTCTTTGAAGCCATATAAATTCGTAGCATCCACAAGTCCTGCAGAAAGTAAGCTTACTTTGACAAAAAAAGCTGCATCTTTTCTTTGTTCTAGTAGAAATAAATGATAGAGTAGTGTAATAATAACACTTTTCACTTCCATTTTTGACACAAATATGATTATCGCGTAATTAATAATGACAAACTGACGACTTCCAGGTAGCTTGAATAACATCCATCCAGTCATCTAAAGTACAGACATTATCTGAAACCCTGTAGATGTAATTATCAGATTTCCCTCGGGGGTGGGAGGGGGTTCTTAAAATCAAGATTCAGCTCACCAGAAAGCAGAATATTTTTTCAGCTCTCTCAAGTCCATCACGATGGTAAACAAAAAGTAAGCCTGTTTCTCACAAAGTATTGAAAACACTTTTCAACATAGAAAGACACATATGAACCTCTTACTAAATACAAGTTTGGCTGTATGATCCATATTTAAAAGCAGATGTTCATTAAATTCCTCAAAAAAAATCTAACATTTAAGTGCATTAATAGTTCTATTACGAAGTAACAGGGCCATATTCCATTTTCCTGCTCTACCTAATTATAGAGGTAGAATCTGATTAATTTTAATTATAAATTTTCAGAATAAATCAACGTGAACATCATCAGAGTTCATGATTAATGTTATTTTAATGAACACCTAAGGAATTAACATTTTGCCACTAGAACCTTGCCAATACTCTTTAGGTAAGCTGAAGTGCAGCGTGTACAACTGTGAAAATCCCACATGGCATGGAGCTTATATTYTACTTTATCAACATCAATTTTGTATGTAAATAACTCATTCTTAAAACTGTCTCTTTAGATGGTTAACTACAAAGGAGCACCTGCTGTGTAATAGCAAATGAGCCCGCAACATGGAATTCATTATACCCAGTCCTGTTACATTAAAGCTCTAATACATTCATAGTAGTGGACACTTCAACGTGTCACCACTATAGACATGACACATGTAACGATAATAATATACAAGTGAGCATTAATTCATGTTGCATTAGTATGGAATTTCTTTGGATTAACATTAATGTTTGATGATTGCCTCACTAATTGCCTTAGGTCAACTGACATAAACAGGATGGATGATATTGTAATAAACACTAAAGGATTTAAAAATGTTCAGTTATATAAGAATATGAGTTTTCCAGCTTTCACAGAGAGTACCTGCTACTTTGTATTCCGCAAGACATAGACTTTTAAGGTGGATGCAATTCAGTAATAGTTCTATCTACAATCTAATCATAAAGTGATTGCACCAATGAAACATACTTTAAAGTCAAATAATTTAAACATTGTATATACTTATTCTGTGCTTCTTAGAGAACAAAACCTCATCAACTAGGGATGAGAATACTCATTAAAATAAAAYGATGTGTCCCTCCAGCACTGTGCACTTCAATAATTTCAGTAGTTTTATAAAGAGTGTGTCATAAACAAGGCATGGGAAGCCATTAACTGAACTGTTCATATTGAATACATTTTGTTGTCATTTAGYCTTTCAAAGAAATAATGAAACTGATTTATTTTTCTAGTAATGATGATGCACCTCCCTTTTATATCTTGCTGTTGGTAATTTTATTTTTAAAGAATCTGTAAACTCATACAATTAGTCTAGACTTCACTATCCAAAAGCCTTACTCTCATTTTCAGGAAAGGAAAAAATACAGCTATCAATGGTATATCTGAATATGCAAATAAGATTCATGAAGAAGATTTTTTTTTCGTCTTCTGCTTTAGCATTATCTAGATAGTTCATATTTCTTCTCCTTATACTTCTGCAACTTGCCTTTTCTCCAAGTTCTAACTGTCACAACTGAGAATGCCAKAAATAAAAAAAAAAAATATTCAGGCTGAGTTATTACTAGAGGGAAAAAAAAAACAGTGTTAAATGCCTTTCAGGTATCCATTTCCAGAACAGGTTTGCTGCCTACCGAGCACACGCTAAAGTTTGTCTGACTGAAGTGCCTTTTATTTCACCACTAGATCTTGCAAATATAAACTCATAAATATGCTAATGCTATAACATTCTAATAAAAACCAACCTTTTTTTTTTTCATTCTATGACTACACAAGGTGGTGTTGGGTTTTGTTTTGGGGCTTTTTTAAACTCTTTGCACCCTGAAGTCTTGAATACATATGATTAATACATGTCAGTATAAACTGTCCTAATTCCACTTTCATCAAGTGAT
>JASVER010000024.1:6306574-6421997 GCA_030449065.1 Oceanodroma leucorhoa
TTTAAATTTAAAATGATAACTCAAATGTAAATTGCTGCCAGTATCTCCTCCCATATTCACAAGCTTTGGCACTTATTCATTCTTTTCTTCYCTACCTGCAAGCATTTTGCCTCGGGATTCTTGAAGTTCCACCTTTTCTTTAGCAAAGAAATTAAGAAACTCACTGAAATTAAGAACTGATTTCAGATCATTTATACTGTTAAATTATCTTCTAAGATTCCTTCATGTAAYATGCAAGTATCGTACTAAAAAACAAAATTATTCTTAGAAAAAGAATAAATTAAATTGTGCTTCCAGAAATAAGTATTAATGGCCTATTGTAAGACTTTGTGTTTAAGTTTTTCTTTTACAAAATTTGGAGGAGGGGGGGAAATTTATGCAGGGGCATTGCTAATACCACAAAAATACAATAGTTACTGAAATAACACACTCACTTTGCTAGCTAAAACTTGAAGTGATTTAAATRTAGAGATAATTCAGTGTTACTCCTGAGAGAGGATGTAAAGAAAAGGGATATAAACATCATAGACTCAACTAAGTTATGCTGCAGGAACAAAAAAAWATATTCTCAAAAATTATATGGAGCTGGAACAAAAGATATTTAAGGCTGATTTTTAAAAGGAGGTACAGGCTAATAAGGCACTAAATAAAATAGGAGAGGAGAAGGACTAAATTTAAAGTCTGGACTGAATACACACAGGTAGACAACCTGAAAATGGAAAAGGCTTCTGCCTTCCTCCCAAATGAAGAAGATTTTATTTCCTTTTTCTCTAGTACTAAAAATTTTCTGCATATCTGAGTAATCAGTAAGACAGTATCCAAATGTAAATAATTAAGAGGGATAAAAAAGCTGACCTTATATACATGAACTAAAAGGAGTAACTGACCACAGAGAAAAAGAAGACAAGACCCACATATGYAAACATTTAAATCTCAATTCTCTAACTGCTCTGTGAGGCAAATAAATAACTCTACATTAGAGCCTCGATCAAGTGCTTTTATGTTAAAAATAACTTATTGCTACTGACTTGTTTCACCTRAGAGGACTTTAGGGAAACCAAGGGAAGCAGAAAAGTAAATCAAAGACAGAATTATTAAAAAGTAAATAAATAAACAAACAATAATATACATAAGGACACCAAAATATTGCTCATATGAAAATTAATTCAATTACATGGGGCAATGAGGACATACAATGCTCCCTATCAAAAGCAGAGGTCTGCTATGCTTTAGTGGTATATTTTTCCATTAACAYCACAGTTTTCAAGACTCTCAGTTATAAAGGTAACGTTGGAAAATAATTTAAAAACTAAGCAAGCATTATAAAAGGAAAATCTTTAACATATATATTGTAGCATCAACAGGTCAACTAAGCTGAAATAGTATGAGTTGCTTTATAAGTTTACTGTCTGACTGAAGAGATAAATAAGCAAACCAGCAATTAAGAATGAGGGTGAAATGTGCCAACTACCAATAACAACTCTTGAGATCCTTACAGTTATTTCTTAYGCAAAGCCAGTATCTCCATTAAGTTGTCCAAAAATGATCAGCATTTCACTGAAAAACATCTTCTCCTATGCCATAAACTTTAGAAAATACATCCAACTAGGAAAAAAAATTAATTCTATCTATACAGGAGAAGGAGTAGATGTGTAAAATGGAGAAAGAAAGGACAGAAAACAGTAAGAGAAGCAGACATAAAAGGAAGACCAAAATGATTCAACTATGAAGGACTTGACAAAGCTGTGTAACTGGTCATTATGGTAACAGATTAAGATAAGCAACTACACAGGAAGTAATGAAAATGGGAAGGCACAAATTAAGCTGCTCATTCATATTGATTGGTCCCAAATCAGATTTAATCCTCTGGGGAAGGGGAGTGAACACCACATCTAGATTCAACAAGCTGTCTACCTCATCTGCCACGGCAGTAAAAACAGACGAGTAAGATGTTATGTTACRTGAGGATAGGATAGTAACACAATATATATATTAAGATAGTACTATTTGAATTGATGTTATCTTTTCAGCTTGAATACTTCATTCTGTTTGGACATCTCAAGGTAGATACATTTCTTTTTCTTCTGACAAAAAGGGCTTTTACTTTGCAGCAATAACTCTCAAAAGAATTAGTTTTTTAAAAATGCATTTTTCACCTTTAGTAAAAGCACACCAAAACCAGTAAAATACTCTGCTCCCAAAATTCTTATAAAAATAAGAGCTTTGCAATCAGATATACTTGATTTAAGGATAATGAAGCAGGTTTTGTGGGCTGCAGAACCTTATAAATCTTTTCTGATTTCTTTTGGGGTAGAGGGAAAAGGGGAATTGTTGATGGAAAAGATGATAGATTACATTTGCCTGTGGGCAATAAGGCTTCCTACAAGGAGAAACGGCACACTCTGAATAATTACATGCAGTTTGAGGCCAAAAGAGACATAGAGAGTCTAGACCTGGTCAGAAATCTCGGCTGCCACAAAATACTGATAAAAAATGCATGAGGAAAACAGGATGAATTCACACGATTTTTCAACATCTTTTCTACTGCTAATTTGCTTAGCTTAAACAGTAGGTCAAACCACAGTTTATTCCTTCTGTTTTGCAGAAATTCTTCCATCTTGCATCTCGAATGTCAATAGAAAAAGAAAGCAATAGCCAAACTGCATAGAGAGAATGTCAAAACATCAAAAACACAGCACAATWCCAATAAAAAAAGAGCTATAACCAGGACTGTATTTTAATATTGAGTATATTTTTCAAAGAATGTTTATAAGACACTACAATAAATATGGGTGTCTGGCAATATAGGCAACAACAAAAAGCACAGCATGAAATATTCAACACAGAGCACACTTTTTAAAAAATTAAGACCCCCTTCCCCACCTCACCTACCCTTATTTTCATCAGATACTACACACCTGTCCTTTTAATATCCACAGAGCTGAGCTTAACTCCTTGAAACAAGATGATATTCTGGCTCCATTAAAGCCAGCTGAAGTTCCACCATTGGCTTTAGAGGATTTGACCTTTTAAAGTAGTGGGATTTTTGCACTTCTGCAGATGATAGCCAGAAGTCAGCAATGGAGATAAGAATGAGTGTTTTATGTAGCACAGTTTGACGTAGCCAATAGCCACAACACTCTAGCTAATCTCATAATTAAATACTCACCTGCAGCCTTCTGAGATATTTCCTACACCTGAAAGAATATTTGATAAGAGAGTAACTCCTTCCTTCTCACACTGAAAAAAACCAACTCATCCATATAGCGATTTAAGAATTTAAATTTTATGTGTCACTGAGAAGCAGCTATTAGGAGCCTCCCAGAGACTGCCCCCCTCTTGACCAGAACCTCCTCCACCTTTTCCTTAAGAGAATCAAAAAGACATTGAATCAAAGCTATGCTTTACTGCAACACAATTCTGAAAGAGCGAAAAAAGCTGTCCTGCTGGATAAAAGARACTAAAAATCAAAGTGTTAGTCAGCCAATCCCTCCCTTGCTCATCAYATACCCTTCCTTTCCTACAACCTTGTTCTCAGGCTAAGAATTCTCAGTGGGGGTTTTTTGAGATGCAATAACTTTATAAAACTCCCTCAAGATCCACAGAAATACTACCTTYTTTCTCTGAAGTCTCCTCCAAGAGATACCAGCCCCTAGCTTAGGAAACTCCAGAAATTTCTCTCAGCTGAGCACACTCAGCTGTTCTCAAAGGAAGTGCATTCTCCCTTCCTTCTGGAAAGCTCCACCTGAACAAGGGCTACAGGGGCCAACAAGGAAAATAAGYGACCTTTCTCCCTGCCTCTGAGCCAAAATACATGTCGTGGTTTAASCCCAGCCGGCAACTAAGCCCCACACAGCCGCTCGCTCACTCTCCCCCGGGGTGGGACGGGGGAGAGAATCGGAAGGGTAAAAGTGAGAAAACTCGTGGGTTGAGATAAAGACAGTTTAATAGGGAAAGCAAAAGCCACACACGCAAGCAAAGCAAAACAAGGAATTCCTTCACTACTTTCCATGGGCAGGCAGGTGTTCAGCCATCCCCAGGAAAGCAGGGCTCCATCATGCGTAACAGTTACTTGGGAAGACAAGCGCCATCACCCCGAACATCCCCCACTTCCTTCTTCTTCCCCCAGCCTTATATGCTGAGCATGACGTCATATGGTATGGAATACCCCATTGGCCAGCTGGCCTAGCTGTCCCGGCTATGCTCCCTCCCAGCTTATTGTGCACCTCACAGAGCATGTGAGCTGAAAAGTCCTTGGGACGTAGGCTACTTAGCAACAACTAAAAACATTAGTGTGTTATCAACATTCTTCTTATACTAAATCCAAAACATAGCACTGTACCAACTACTAGAAAGAAAATTAATTCTATCCCAGCCAAAACCAGGACATTATAACAKACAGTAACATTCAGTAAAGAGTAAACAGCTTATATCACAATTCATAGACCAAAAGCRTCAAAATAACTTAGATTTTTCTTCTTTGTAGTTTTAGGAACTTCAGGCTACCTTCTAGGTTGCTTTATGTATTACTTCAGCAAAAGCTAACAAGATATTGAGTGAGAATTCATTAGCAGCTGGTCAAGTGTAAACAGCCCATCAGTCATTTTTATTTCCTTACTGTCAGCAATTCTAATTTCAACTCTGGAAAAATCTGTGTTTTAAACTATGAAATATATCACATAAACTAGTGACATTTGGTAGTATGTTTTTAGATTCCCAAGCYTATTGTGAAAAAGTCAGCTCAACACATAACGAAATCATTCTTCCTTTATAACCACCAAACCCAACCAYAGAAGGGGGAGAAAAAAAAAAAAGAAATAAGGAAGGAAAAAAAAAAAAGCTGCTTCAACTAGATGAACAAACTACAGTCTATTCCAGAATAAATCCATCYGTTTGTACCTAAAGCTCCCGTAAAAATTCTGGAAGAATTGCAAAGCTCTCTCGTGTCTTATATTTACATGAGTTCTGCCCAATGAAAAGCAAATACTTATTCAAATACATATTACCTTTTAAAATAGCATGGTATGAAGTGCATACAGAATACACTGAGAGCATAAACATTGAACAACACAATCACGCATGGCCTGTYAAGCTGGCTGTTTCCCTGCTAACAGGTTAGGTAAAGTTTCATCTGCCTAACAAAATGTTAGGTGAATCACTTCTCCAACCAGAGTCAAAAGAGAGCAAAGTGATATTCCCTCTTACATAAAAGCACTAAGAACAGCGATATTGAYATTTCTTAAATTATTAAATAATTATTAAAATAATTAATATTAAAAGTAACAGCAAGTACAAAAAGTAATATTAAATATTATTTATTAAATTTTATATTAACACTGGGAAACTATTGTGGATTTCTGCCATACAACCAATTTCTAGAAAGGTTTGTTTTGTTGATTGGTTGGTTGTTTTTTTACAGTGCATATCAACTTTCTTTAGAGAAAAATGATAAAATGAGAGAACAGCTCACATATTACATTACACAGATACAATTTGCTTGCTGTTTTAATCTTGTACAGCAAAATTCCAATCTACTTCTTGTACTTGAGTTCTAGTTCATGAACAGATTATAGGATGTAAAATTGTTARGTAGATTCTAAAATACTAAATTCAGATAAATCTTTCTAATGTGGTTATAAATTTGGCAGGCTAAAAAAAAGTCCTGCTGATATGATAAGCTGAATCACTGTTAAATGTACTACTTTCATGCAAATATCTCATGAGGAAATAGACTCTTAGTATGCATACAACTGTTAATAGCTTCTTTTGTATATCCAGCCTTCCCCAGATACTGAAGGCAAAATTGTAGAAGGGACAGATTATTATCTGTAGATAACYTGGAAGTCTAAAAGCCCCAGCAAATTTTAGTCCAGTTTTGATCATTGCATATGAAAAGCATTCCCCGTTACAATTCKACACTAATCTGGTAAAAAAACAACTTGTGGTAAGAAAATGCACAATGAAGACTGGGAATATTATCTCAATAAAAATGTAAGCCAATAATCAGAGGGTTAAAGGGACCTCATGGTCACTTTTTCCATCCTGACCACTCTGAAACAGCACAGATGTTCCTAGATGTTTGCCCAAACAGATGTTTGCCTAACCAGTATTTTACTGTGCCCMTAAACAAATCTCTACAGCCTCCCAAGGCAACCTGTTCCAGTGTTTACTCATCTATATGGTTGATTTTTTTAACCTAACATTGCACAAATTCTGCCTTTTGCCAATTACATTTGTCTTTCTTTTAACAGATATGAAGAATAACTTAACAACATACACCTTATGGAAATGTCTTCCATATTTGAAAACATTATTGTGTTCCTYTTCTCCTCCATCTTTTCCTTTCTAAATTACGCAAACTCAGTTAAATCAGCTTCTTCTTACTTCTTATATATTCTAAAATCCTTGCTTCATTTCGTTCCTCTTATCAGTCCACACTATTCTTAAACTGTGATGCCCAAAAGTACATACTGAGCTGAGCCCTACTGACAGTTCATTTCATCTGTAATTCTCTACAGCTCCCAAAGCCAGAAATCCTGCATTTTTATTCATACAGCTGACTTCTTCCCAAAGGTAATCATTTGCACTTGTCATTTCAACTTGCAGATTTCAGACCATTTCTCCAAATTAAAAAAAAAAAAAAAAAAAAAAAGGTGGGGGTGGGGGTGCTTTTACTGTCCCATAAAATACTGAGAACTCTCACCAGGGTAGCATCATTCAGTGCTCTCAGTAAGTCCACTCCTCATTCCCTCAGCCACCTTATTAATGAAAACATGTAATATACATAGAACCAGGCCTGTCCTTGCAGAATCAGACTTTATTAAACTATCCCAAGTTGACCTGCAATAGTATGAATAACAATTCACTAGCAACGTTATTTTTCAGTRAACTGTATTTTCCCTCAATACTAAGTTTACTATGCTTCTCAAGTTTGCTTATGAAAATGTCTTCCTCTCAGTGTGAAACACCATGTGCAAAGTTACATCACGTTTACTACTTTCCTTTTAACCACTACCCAACTATTCTGTTAAAGAATAGTTGTATTTGACAATATATTTGACAAATAGATGTATTTGACAAAACGTATTTTGAAAATTCATGCTCATTGTTCATCACCACCTTTCCTGAAGAYTTTTAGGAAATGAACATTTAAGGATTTTGTGCAGCTTCTTCCTGGTTATCCAAGTTACAGGGCCTGATCTATAAATTCCCTAGTTTTAAGATAAGTTTTGCTTTTCTGTTACTTGCAAATACTCATTCCTCACCGTTTTTTACAATCAAGGCCAATGGTTCAGCAACTCCTTCCTTAAATATTCTTTAACCTCTTTCTGGCATGTATTTCACTTTGTCTTATTAACTGCATTAAACACYTATTCTCAGCTAACTATTTACATGAAGCCTGAAGCAGGTAGAAAAATCATGGTATTTTTGAGTTACTGTCCCCCATTTAGAAAGGTCTTTACTTTCTTTCTTAGTTCCTCTTATTAATAATGGATTAGTAGATTCTAACACATTCTGTGATTTTAACACATTCTGTGTCACAGCTTTTTTGGCTGTGTSCACAATCAATGCTTGTATTTTTATTTACACTGCATCTCTCTTTTATTTTCCAATCACTAAAAAGCTCCTGATGCAGGCAAGTTGGTCTCTTTCTATGCTTTTCACGTCTCCAGAAGTTTACTCTTGTGCTTTAAATAGCTTCTACCCTCTACCTTCTTTTGAATCCTTTGTCTTTATTGCAATCTTTTAATGAATGATTTTGCTGTTTCACTTGTGATCTTTAGAATCATGTTTCTTATTTTCTCATAGTATTTTTGACTAAATTACTTCCAATGATCAGATCTCTGCATGACCATTAAAATTCACTAGTTACTTCTTTCTTCTAACAGAGCAAAGAAGTCTTTGACGCTATACAAAAACTTGTTGGAGTGTGCCTTGCTGTATTATTTTTGCAACAGAATGTTTGTTACTTGGATGAAGGAGCAAACAGCCATTCTGACCAAGAAACCACATACAAAAATCTTCATCTAGCCAACAGCCAGGCCTTACAGAATTGAGGGGAAGGTACGACTTTCATAGACAGATGGCGGCAATGGTTTCCCAGTACTCCCACAGGAGCACTATGTTACAAGGTTGTCCTAAGCATGGAGCTAGATCTCACAGCAATCCCACGACACTATTTTCAAACTTCTCCTCATTTACTTCCTCCTGTYGCTGAAGATTCACTCTCACCACCAGCCAGAGGGAATACTAAGGACAGGATCATATTCTGGCAATGCATGATTCCAGATTTACAGGCTGGCCTATAGATCTATATCATAGATACACACAGACTCTCCACTACAATAATAAACTAGAGAATAAAAAAATTAAAAATCCCACCCTGAATTAGTGKTCAAAACAAGAATCTAAGAATACTCCTCCTGGTTATTTTTTCAACCTCCCTATTTTAATTAAGTTGTAATAACTATTTGGGTTTGTAATAGTATTCCACTGGAGCTGTATCTAAATAAATGCCAGGCAAATAATTTGAACATCTGACCTTTGCCAAACATCACTTTTGCTCCAGACACGGAAAAGCCAAACTCTTTGGCAATGTCTATGAATATACAGAAGCCTGAATTACATCAGGCTTCTGAATTACATCACCCAATTCACCTTTGTCCTCACCAGTGTTAAGAGTAGGATCGCCTCCTCCCCATGTTGCAAATGATACTACTACTAACAAAATTTACCCTTCCTTTTCTTTTCTTTTCTTTTTTTTTTTTTTTAATGTATGTTCAAGGGAATGTCATCTGCCTCCTTCTTTAACCTCACCCTTGGAAAATGCCATCTTGTAGCTCATACACAACCCACATGCCATTCAGTTACAGTGTGTTTCTGGACAACCCAATTTCCCCAACCTGGCTAATTACATTTTTATTTTTTGTCTCAGCCAAGAGCCAATTATAATCTACAGATACATGCAGAACATAGAGATTATCATAAAACACATTTCATACTGAAACAAATCAATGAGGCACAAAAACAGGTGAAAGGAGGCAGGAGGCCTCTGCTGCTTCTGAGAAGAGGAGCTGTTAATCTAAAAAGAGGTGTTGGTATATCCAAGGAATTGAAACAGGCTCATGTTTCTTCATTGAAATAAGCACTATTTTTCTACGGAAGTGAAAACCAGAAAAAAATCAGGGAGAAAAATCTTCCCTAAGCTTTCTTAGGAGGAATTAGCTGCAAGAACTAACAGGTGTTAGGAAGGAAGTTCTCTAATGAGAACCTCTCTATGGGTGCAGCCTGAGGCTTAAGACATGCATTAAGAATGAATCCGTAACACACACCTTGCCAGGAAAGGATGACGAGTCAGATGAATAAGGGGGAAAGTGCGGGGGTCTTTCCGATTTCCCAGGGTGGACTGAGTTAACAGCTCACAGCCCACAAAAGGGACAGTTCTGCTCAGCTAGCCCACTTCTGCACTCTCAGTTACTCATTCCTGTTTCCCTGGGGATGTATACAGAGCTTGTGTGCCCTTCTCAGAGTTTGACTCAGCTCAGTAAAAGTGAAAGACAATTAATCCAACAAGAACAAATGAACAGTCAGTTTGGCAAGCTGACCTGGCTGACGGACAGGGCAACCTAAGTATCGGAGCTAGGGCAAGGAAGGGGACAGACCTGAGTGGCTGACAGCACAAACATGCAAAGTACACAATGGGACCACCTATTCCAGCTGAATTGAGCATTAGATCAAAGCAAGGGGAAAGGGAAACTCTGATGAGATAGAGGGAAAAAACTGCTTCACAATGAGGATGATAAAACACGGGGATAGGCACCCAGAGAGTCAGTGGAATCTGCATCCTTAGAAATCTGACCTGACTGAACATGGCCCTGAGCAACCTGACCTAACTTCGTAGCAGGCCCTTCCTTGACCAGGGAGTATCATCAGATGTCCCTGATAACCTAAAATATTATAGGATTGTATTTTAACTAAAAGTTTCAACAATTAAGTTAATATTGATGAAAGCTACAGAGACAAAATCAAGTAGTCAGAGGGCTTACTACTTGCTTACAATTCTATCAAACATTTAAAATGGCATTGACAATGCTACAGACTAACTGGAAAACAAACATAGCAAGAATCGAAGCACAACATCAGAGATCGGGAATACAGCTGACTGGAAATTCTCCAGAGGAGTCTTTCTTCTATTGACTTTTGCCAGTTTATCAAAAGCAGAATATTCCATGGAAATAGAGCAAGCACAACAGATCTTCTGTCAAAACACAGGCATATGCCTTGCCAGCTCTGCAAGATGGCCTTGGAACCAAAATCTGAAAGTTTCAGATCCGCTGCTCCCAGTCTGTTCTGGGAAGAACTTGGAGGTACCTGAGCAGTCTTGCTCTACAAAAATTCTGTTCTCACAGCTCAGAGAGGCAGGTGTTCTGAGGATCACAATAACTAAGGAGCCAAACAGCCTAAGAAACTGGCAGCCGTAGCTGGGGCTTATTCAGGTTTTGTATACTCACTCATATGCAACAGCACTCTGATTTCCCATTGGGATCTAGAATACTACTTCATCTCTCATTTCAACAATCTGGTCAGTTGGTCCACAACTGTTCAGGAGTGGACAGGTACAAAACTGATAATAATCTTGGTAGTATCAGTCAGCATCACTTAAGACATCCCAGTGTATTTCATTTTGAAATCTTGCTTTAATGTGTGCAGAGTTGAACACGGGAGGTGGCTGGCAGAATCCAGAAGATCAGTAGGCCTCTTTTTTTCCAATTAGAAATAAAAAGTTTTCCAATAATTTGAAAGCCAAGAAATAAAAACTCTGTTTCCTAGCCAGTTGTAGCAAGGATCAAAAATGTCACTATGAACTTGCCTCCTTAAAAAATGGCTACAAGCCGTCATATAGCATTTCACAATTTCTTTACCTAGTCATTGTTTGGTTTCATTTAGTTCACACTTTCTACTGGAACCTTGCAAAGTTTTAATCTATTTCTCTTCCTTATTATTCCAAACAGTAGACTGGAAACATCATTACRAAACCAAAACGGGTCCTGCTTGTGTGCATATGCTCTCTCACGTACACATTGTCCATTYGTACATATGCACAGTTAGTAAAGAAACATCAATAATAGAGTGCTCTTTTCCTGTATCAAGAAGAAAAAAGTACTAATCAAGTTTCCAGAGAAGACATTTACCTTGGGCTCCAGTTTTGTTTTCCATTAACTGCTTCCAGGGTGTATGCAATTATTATATTCATTATTTTCTCCTATTTACATGGAATTCAAATTTATTATTATTCTTCATTTCTCCTGCAAAAAGCTAAATATATTCAGTAAGAGAATGGAGAGAGGGATTCCTTTACCAGTTATCTCCTTTTACAGACTGATAATTCCTCCTATACAATATTAAAGTTTTGAAAAAATTAGAAACATCACTACTTGATAGCAAAGATAATCCTAGATTATTCCTGAGGACAGCCTCTAGTTAAGTAGCTGGCTTATCCTTTCTTTCCATCTTTGTATAGATTTTCTTTAATTTTTGCTACTGATAATGAAACAATGGTTAAAAATAATTAGAATAACCTAAGATAGCGAGGATTTTCCAGTAAATAGAGTAATTAGAATAATTTACTTTATTTAATGTGTTATTGCAGCTGTCTGATTTGAGACATTTATTTCTTCACATATTCAAACAGAAAGAAACTGTGCCAATTGGCAACACAGGCTCAGAAAACAACCACAAGAAGCAGTTCTTGAGAAAAGCTGATCTTGAAAGGACTTTTTTTTTTTTTACATTAATACGATGGTGGGGGTTGGTTTCATTGGTTACTTTTCCAGCCTTCTGATCATATACATTGGTCACAAATCCAATGATACAAAAGAATATTCTTCCTTTTTATTTTTAGTTAATTAAGAAAAAGAAGAGTAGCACATCAGACAGAGAAACAACAACTGGAAATGAATCCACTGAAATGAAAGTTAAAATAAAAAGGAAGTACCGATAAATGCTGCTTATGACTACAGACAAAGATCTGGTTTTGTTCTTTAAGCCATGTTTTGATTTTCTTTTCAGAAAGAAAATGGAAATGTGGAATTTGGATTTAGATCCTCAGGTCCCCAATCTCTCTTAAATCACTGTTTTAAGATTTGGCTGAAGAGTAAAGACAAAGCATTAGAATTTTTTACGCAATAGTTTTATGATACAGTACTGATTTCATCAAAAGTTGCTTAGCTACTACTCTCCCGTTCACCACCTCAAGATTGCCAGAGATTATTCAAAYTAAAGAAACTTTCTTCTTGCTACTTTACTCTATGTAATTTCTTGTCCTACCCTCATTACCAGAGTATCTTTTTATCTATCTTCCATTAGTAAATAATGGGATTTACTTTGTATTAAAAGAAGATGGCCGGGACATCCAGGAAGTTGCACAGACTTTGGCATTTATTCAAATATTTAGAATCACAGATTCCACATATTGAAGTCAGCAGGGACATCTGGAGATCATCCAGTTTAACCCACTGCTCAAAGCATGGTCAACTACAGCTGTGTTCGTTTGGGTTTTGGATGGGAACTCCACAACCTCTCTGGGAAACCTGTTCCAGTGTTTCAACCACCCTCACGGAAAAAAAAGTTTCTTCTTTTTTAAATGCAATTTCCTGTATTTCAGTTTGTGCCCATTGCCTCTTGTCCTGTCACTAGGAACCCCTCAGACGTGTCTAGCTTTGTGTTCTTTACTCCCTCCCATCAGATATTTGTACACATTGATAAGATCCCCCTGGAGCCTTCTCTTCTCCAGGCTGAACAATCCCAGCTCTCTCAGCCTCAGCCGCTCCTTGTATGGTCACCCCTCCAAATCCTTAATCAGCTTCACAGCCCTCCACTGGACTCTATCCAGTATAGCCGTGTCTCCTTTGTACTGGAGAGCCCAGCACTGGACACAGCACTCCAGATGTGTCTCACCAGAGCTCAGTAAAGGCGAAGCTGCTGGCTATGTTCTTCCTAATGGAGCCCAGGAGACTGTTGGCCTTTGCTGCARGAGCACATTGCTGGCTCATGGCCAACCTGGTGTAGGGCTTGGCCTTTCCCTTTGTTGAACTTCGTGAGGTTCCTTGTCAGCCCTTTTCTCCTGTCTGTTGAGGTCCCTCTAAAGGGCAGCACAACCAGCCGGTGCATCAGCCATTTCTCCCAGTTCTGTATTATCTGCAAGCTTGCCAACAGTGCACTCTCCCATCAGCCAGGGCACTAATGGGTTAAACAGTACTGGACCCAGTATTGRCCTAGGGATATACCACTAGCTACTGGCCTTCACCTGGACTCTGTGCTGCTGATCCCAACCCTTTGAGCTCAGCACTTTAGCCAGTTTTCAGCCCACCTCACCGTCAACTTATCTAGTCCATACTTCATCAGTTTGTGTTATGGGAGACAGTGTCAGAAGTCTGACTAAAGTCAAGTTAAACAACATCCAGCATGCTATCACACTGAACACATGTTTAAATATTGCACGGAGATATTTGGGGTAGTGTAAGTTACATACTTAGCAATTAAGGGTTTTTTAAGAGAAGAATTTAAGGTATTTTGGATTTGTTTACAAAAATAATTYTTCCATTGAAAAACTGGATTTGGTCTTCATTTGTCTCCAATATCAATATTCTATCAAGAGTTCCCTAAACTGTCAATGRCTGATCTTTTTAATAAGAATTGTTACATAAACAAGAATCCTTTTAATCTGAAAGAGAATACATTTTAGAAATATATTTGGACAACAAAAATCAGCTGTCCTATACAGAGGATAAAAATCAAGATAAATGCATTCTGAAACACCAGACTTCAGTARTGTTGCTAGAAATGGCATACTAACATTTAGAAAAATGATCAGTCTTTAACATCCTCCAGAAAATATGAAACTGGTCAAGAAAAACCTCGCATAATGACAACCATTTTCCATAAACTGTAAAAAAAACCAAAAACCAACTTGTAAATTAAACAGCTAGGTAGATGTTGAGTTAACAAATACCGTAATATTTATTTGTAATGCTTGTTTATTACCATAATCAAGGATTTATTTCATCTTGGAGAGGGAAAATGCTACTTTATTGAAGGTTCCCTGAAAAAAAATTAGTCTTCAGCAACCCAATRTATTTCCAGTCCTGTCAGATATACCAAATACAAATTACTGACTGTTGTACTGAATCATCCTCTACAGAGCCATGAGTCGCTCATCACGCTACATTACTTCAATGCAAGCCTTAAGTTAAGATCCGATTAATCCTGAAATAGCTTGGCTYGGAACCGTTAAATGAAAAACAGGGCTTAAGAATAGAAATTTTTTCATTATCTTTCCCTAGCTCACGTGCATAGATCCCAGTTTATTGCAAATTCTGTRAGACCATCTATAATCTGGTAAATTTAACTGCAGCTTATTTTTCAACTGTAAATCTATTTGGGGAATTCAGTAGACTACTTTTGTCTTTTAAGCACACTAAAAATCTTCCTCCTGAATAGTTCATATCTAATTTCTCTATAAAACTAATGTTTGACAAAAGTTCACATTTAGAAAAATAATTTTCAATTACACATACTGCATATAAAATGTAAGAAAACCCACTGTAGGAGTGTTCAAAGGCAACTGAACTAAGTACTCGGCCAATGTCAACAACAGAATTAAACCTAYATGTTTTCCTGCATAAATGCCAGCATAATATGCCATATGGGCATAGCAATTTTACTGGAAAAATCTTTTTTCTGAAAACATAATACTCAATAAAGTCATTAAAAAAACCCTGAATAAGAAAAATATGAGTGACACTTTCCACCCACACATCACACATTGAAATTTTTATAGTCTACATTTTGCTATACCTGACTTCCAAACTTCTCTGGAACAGCAGTTTTTTAAAATGTTTGAATATGGAGARGACAGTAAAGTAAGAACATTTGAAGCCATTCTTTTTACAAAAAGATGTGAATACAAGCTCTGTTTGTTCATGTTCCTATATAGAAATACAGAAAAAAGGATTTCAGGAAGTCAGTTCAAACACTTGCATGAATAACCAACAGCTATTCTGTTCTTGAAGACTTTAACAAGGAATTTCTTCAAACTCCCTGGTTAGTCTAGTCTGCCAAGTCTGGGCTCAGTTCTTCAACCAGAGAGCAATTACACAGAACTTTTCAAGATACATATTAGTGAAAGAAAGTGGAAGTAACCAAGAAAGACACGTCAAACAGTTCCCTATTCTTAGCTCTCTAGACGTCACTGGCAACAATTTGGAGCATCTGATAGTAAAGTATATTATTGAGCAAATAACATCTTTAACATAATTCTAAACAGTTGCTGTAATCTTCAGCTGTGTCATGTATGATTGTTTGGAATCATTTTCATTATATGGAGAAAGTTAGAGACACATCAAGCTAAACAGATAAAGGTACAAAGCTGTATATGAAAATGCATTTCTTCAGTCATAGCTCTTAGATTCTTTAATTAATGAGCTGAATTATCAATTTTACAGATTCACAGTATCATGTAGCCACACAGACAATTTCACCAGAAGCTACAATCAAACCACATTTTGGAGCTCTGTAAAAAGATGCACACACCTTAGCAGAACTGGTAATGTCCTTCCAGCAGTTTCACCATCATCATCAACAACAACAACGGACAAACAATGTGAAAATGGTACATATTTGGACATGTATCAATATGCAATCTGTGGACTGGTTGTAATACTTTTGATATCTGGCAAGAAGATATCTTATGACAAAATTTTAACACACATCACCATAGCTGTTTTCTATAGAAGAGCAAGGAGTAGCTGGCAGGTACTGAGATGAGAAGGTTTAAGTTTCTAAGTCATGAAAAATGTATTCATGATGGAAATTATACATTCCAAATACATTTTCAGCATACTATTAAAAAATATTCATATTAGACTGCTCACTATACCCCCACTCCAAAACATAAATGCAAATTAGCCCCAAATTAATGAAACTTAAAAAGCGGCAAACACTACATTTTCTGGAATAGCCTGTGTTCTCTGAAGCCCATCTGACAGGAACAGGTTAGGTGAACTCTTATATGAATGGAGAACATAAACTTTACCATAAAGACCTGTAGCAGATATGAAAAGTGTCTGGAGCTTTTTCACAAGTTCMGTTATTTGATTCATGCAATGTGAATTTTCTCTGGTAAGAGATACCATTTTGTGCCCTAATTTCTTATTTATGGAGTACCAGTCTTTTCATACACATATTATTAACCATCAGTAATCCACTTTTCTGCAGCTATAGCACACGGAAAATTAAAGGAAAGTAGCCCCAAGAGATACAAATATCTAACAAAGACGACCAGGCAATTCTTTAAAATAAAAATATGAAACATTCCCTTTTTAAGGTGAACAAAATGTTTTCTTCAATCGGAAATAACTCTTTTGGAGGAATTCTTGCAATTTCCRGAACTATCAAAAATGTTCCCCCTGAGCACTGAAATGAAAAATCCACTGCTCAGAGCAAGATTAAGTAGCTTAAATAYAAGATACACTGCACCACTGTGATAATAAACCAAAGTGTCTTGTCTTCCCTCTACCCAGGGAAGCRTTAAAAGTCGTCATCAGGAAACCATAAAGTACAAGTAACATGAAGTTTGAGGTATCTATATGCTTGAGGTATCTATATGTCCTTCCACTCTAAAAGAGTAAGAATGGCAATAAAGTACTACACAAAATGTTATCAATCACAGGCAGTGTCTACATAGAGACAGTGGGTCAAACCTTAAGCTGTTGTTGAAGAGTACTCAATACAGGGGTAAAGCAAGGCATTAGCACTCCACA
Source organism: Oceanodroma leucorhoa (assembly GCA_030449065.1). Lineage (NCBI taxonomy): Eukaryota > Metazoa > Chordata > Aves > Procellariiformes > Oceanodroma > Oceanodroma leucorhoa. Next base: position 6,323,395 of record JASVER010000024.1, read on the forward strand.
GCACTCAAATTTATGAGTTGAGACAAAGAGTAAGGCCCAGAACCATGCCATCAATAAATAGACTCCTGGTTTTCCATTCGTTTTCTAGTTTTGAATTTCCAATGCTCAGGTTCCAGTAAGTGAACAACAATTACAATTTGAAATCTAGACAGACACAGCTGCACAAGTCCCAACTATCCACTGTATCATCTTACCCGCAGTTGGACCTTCCCCATGGCTACAGAGGACTCTACCACATACCTTTTCCTTTGAGGGTTCAGCACAGTCCAGCTCACTCCCTGTCTCAGGTGTCCCCCTACGTTCAGGGATCCTAGCTCCTAGTCTCATCCTCACAGCATTTCAGTTTATGTGCTGATCCAAATTTGCCTCAAATCCAAACGTGTCTCATATTCAGAAGTTGTGGACACAAACCTATGGTGAAACAACAGGCTTCAGAGAACCCACAGGGAACCCAAGGAGATAAAGCTCCAGCAGCTGCATTCCCAGTGAGATATTGCATGCAGGGCATACTTGAATAAGTGCTTCACTATCTGCCACCAACTACTTCAACTCCCTTGCAGCATCATTCCCAGTCCAATGCTGTCTGCCACAAAGCAGATGAGATCTATAGCCAGCCTCAGCTTGGCCTGCCCTTAGGCTACATGGATGGTCAGGGCTTGATTAGCAGTACCCTAGATACATAATATAAATATGCACAATGCGGTCAACTTCAGTCCACTTCCTGATCTCAAGGTAAAATATATCATTAGTCTCCTCCCATTTTCTTAAATGTCTCATCAAGAGACTGAAACCACCACTGGTGTGAGAAGGGATGGCTTGGCTCTGCTCCATGCCACACTCAGTACAGCAGTGCCACACACATGGTATAGCTGTGGTACAGCAAGCAGCCGCAGCCGCCACCACCTGTGGCACAAGCAGCACAGGGACGTCCAGAACTGCAGACTAAATTACTGAGTTGCTGCTGGTTTGCAGAGTCACACATTTCTGTGAATTGTGTGTGAAACATTCTGTGAAATATTTTTAACAAGAGAAATTATTCTGTGGCGCTGACGCGTTTTTCAAATCTGTATGAAGTTGGCTAATGTRTTTAAAAAGAACAAAAGAATATTGTTTTTATAAATATATTTCCAGATCTCAATGTTTCAGATTCTCCTTTGAAACTATTTTTAAAGGTGGAAGTCTTGAAAACATGCAAAAACTTTGAAAACGACAATGAAAAGGCAAACTATTTTACTGACATTTGACCCAAAAACTTAGGTAATTTTAACATAAAAACCCAGTTAAGAAACAGAATTTTCTGAAATACACTACAAGAAAGAATGAAATCACAACCTATCAGAAAAGGCATAAAGTATACTGGCCTAGCATGCATAACAGTGTGCATGTGTATGTGTATATATATATATACACGCACATCCAACCAATATCCAGAATAAGCTGAGAAACTAATAAAGCTCAAATATCATGAAACAGCATTCCAAAAGTAAGGAAACTTTAATTCAAGAAAGCAGCTATCATACCATCAGTATACCTGACCTTTCTTTACCAAACTTTTTTCAGCCTTGTCTGAACAATCTAGCCAGTGATCTTTATTCAAACCCACAGGTGAGTGGAGAATAATTATTCAGACATACCCTCCCTGTTTAATGAAGGCAGAGAAAGCAGTGCCTGCGATCATCCTAACTGCTGCTCACAACAGCCACTTTAACCCACACTCATTCACAACTCATCCCTTTTGATCACCTGGATAAATGCATATCCCTATTGTAACTGGGAGTAAAAGCAGACAAAGAACTCAAGAAACACAGAGTTAGTATTGCTGCACTCCAAYGTATTCAATAACTTCTCATTTTAAAGGATGAGCGGAGACAAGACAAGAGCTTGTCATTAGGAAAATGCAAGTGCTTATTACTAGAACAAAATGATTGCTCCTATGGATACATTATTATCCACACACCATAGTATGATTCTACCATTGATAAGCTATCCAAATTCACAGTAGTAACTCCTGTTATTTGATGTCCTGAAATGCAAATATATCCCTCAACAATATATGTTTATGAGTAAAATTCAGAGAAAATAATAATAGTACACAAATAATTCCGAAATACCAGAAGAAAAATTGTTGCCTTTCAGAAGAGTTATAAACATATCTGCAATTTACTATATGTCTGAATTACTTTGTGAACAGAAAACCTTAAAGCTTCTTGGAGACAGAGTGGGTCTTTATTAGTGTAGAGAACATTTGCTTAACTTTCCATTGCATCACCTCGCTGTGATACAGCCCCTGTGAAAAACAGCCACTTAATGTAAAACACAGTATCTACTGAAAAGATGGTTCTCCCAGCTTGCAGTAAAAACTCTAAATTTTATCACTGACACCAATAGGCCCTTGAGTTCACTTGATGTCCTTAAGGTTTGTTAGAGACTTAGAATAATTGAGAAAAAAAAAATGAACCAAATTTAGGAACCACAAAAGCTGTAATCCTTATCCTGTTTCAAATAGTTAGGGCTAAATCATAAGTTCCTGTACATTTGTTTAAATACTGAGGGCTAGTTTCAAAAAAACAGCCGATGCAGAACTTGCTCGGAATTTAGGCACTCAAGACCTTGGCAATGATCCTGTTAAAGCTATACACTTACCAGGCAGGCCACATCCACCATCAGCACCAGACCCAGGGGCTTTAGAGATACACAGGGTGCATGTGTCTCTAAAGCACAGTGTTAGTGCAGCTCATACAGCTTCCTGGCAAACCAGCTGCTAGGGAAGGACCTGCAAAGGTGGCACTTACTGTGTGTGGCGTCTCTGAAGCAATGCAGCTCCCACTAGCAACACTCAGATAGAAAGAAGCCTTGAGAAAAGTAATCAAACCAATATACTAGCAAGAAATGACAGACACATATCCAGAAAAARATCTTCCAAGCAGCTGACTACTACAACTCATGAGAGTGATTGAAAAGAACTGAAATGACAGTGGGTAGGCTATGTTTTGTGAACCATACACCATCATGACAAAGACAGGAGCAAAAGCATGCCCTTTGTGGATACTGCGCAAGGAAAACTTTCCACTCTCACGTACAAGCTGTGGTACAGAGCCTCCATGCCTCTCTCTGGGCATAGGGCGCAAATACACCGTAAGAACATACACATAGACTCACATGAAGTATTACGTAGACAGTGCGATTGCTTGTGGAGTAGTATAACAGTATTCCCAAGGAGAGGAAGGGAGTCACAACCTAGTCCTTAAATTGTACTACGTTAACAAATGGCTGGCATATTTTTTATAGCTCATTCATTTCACAGTCCTAGCTTATTAAAATTATCAATAGAAGAACCCAGAAGACAGCGATAAATCAGCACTGTCTCCTGATCGATCATCTATTCTTCRGTGTGTTAGAGTTGTGAAATAAAGTAACTGACACCTGATAATCTTCTCATTGAAAACCTTACTTAATCCAGTCTCAGTAATAGCCGTAAACTATTCTTGGTGAGAGTTCTTCCACTGAGATCAATATTAGTTGTATAAGCAGATCAAGAGCACTAAAAGAAACTAAAAACTTTAAATTCATTCCTGTCATTTAACCCTAGTGTAACACCTCATACCTTTAAATTTTTTGTATTTCTTCCTTTCTGCTTCCCTCCTCATCTTTGCCACCTTGTGCAGACACTGTGTTCTGCAGCAAATTATATGACACTTTCCCTTTTTGCCATATTTAAATAGCTGCTTCCTGACTTTCTCAAGTCAGTAGAGTGGGTTATGTATTCGTCTTTTCCCCTTAGTCTGCATTATGTAACCCTAAACCCATGATTATTTCTGAAATAGAAAAGATAATCACCATTTTGTTTCAAGAGTCCAAGAATTTAAGACCGTTTGACTTACAATCATGTASATTTACTCCTACAAGACACAGAATTCCTCCAAAGCTTTCTTGCGACAAACCCACAGTGATCGTTAGGACTAATACGGGTTGCTATACACCACATCTGCATCCTCCCACGCGCTCTGGCTACTACAGGTTGATGCTTTCCCTTATTAAACTTTCAGCCATTTAACAGCAAACATGATCCACCCTAGAACGGATATTGCAGCAGACATCTGCGACAAGAAGGTATCAAAGACTAACATTCCAAGCTAACCAGAGCTAAAGAAATCTCACATAGCTAACCCGTGTGTAAAGCACCACCAGAGAGGTTCAAAAATTATGTTGCCTTCAACAGAAACTGCAGGTTTGAGTAAAAATATGAAAGTATCTTTGTCTGGTATAGGGACTGAAAGAGYAACTTGAATTCACAGAAAATGAAATAAATCAGCTGTAAATCCCACCTGCCCCTCCCATAAATAAAAAGAAAATATCAACAAGTAAAATATCTGTGAAATGAAAAAATATCTGMTATGCATAGATTATCTTAGTCCCTACACTTCACGATCCTAATGCCAATAGGATAAGACAAAGAAAGTCTCATTAGAACAGCTTTGGACTGGGTTAACTAGTACAACTTACAGAATAGAAATGAATTTCAGCTTCCAAAAAAAGAAAYTAATAGCTGTATCATACAATTATCCTCTCAATGTGCTTGATGAGTCATCTTGAATTATCTTTAGATAAGAACAGTATGCCTACAGAAAATGTTTCCAGAGGAAAAGCACGATATTAACACTGTGTATGCAGATGAATAGTATCCGAGTCTCCACTGTTTTATCATTTAACTGCCAGACATAAGAAGTGCCAAATTCATTCTCCAAATCTAATAGTTATTTTTAAAACACAGTCAAACTATATTCCTTTTCTAAAATTCACAGATGAATTGGCCTATAAGCACGCCAGACAACCAGATTTCTGGATTTACCAAACAGTCCTAGCTTTCTAATTTAGCAATTAAGTAATTTCTACACTTGTAACTTGGTGCTCTTACACAGACCAAATGTAGTGGTGTGAACACTACTTTAAAATGATACTAACAGATTACTTACATTTTAAAAATATATTATTTAAATTGTTGCATTCTACAGGAACAGAGATCACATTTTAAAACTCTGGTCTAGGAAGTGAAATTACGAAGGAGCTCTTGTTGCTAGCATACGAACGATTATGTCTGTTCTGTACTAGTGACAGTTCATAATAAGCATAAAATAACGTAAACGTGTACATTGTATCTGTAATACAGCATTTTCCACAGACTGTATGACATAATACAAGTCTTACTATTTCTGRAGATCCATATTTAGCTTTTGCTTAGATTTATGTCGAAAAATGTTCCTTTCAAYCTTTTAAAGAGCATGTTGAGAAATGTAGGTTAAACTCTAATTTACACTAATTATGGGTTAAATTCTAATATACACTAAAATAAACTTTGAGACAGACATTAAAAAAAGGAAAAAAGTCTGGTTACCTACATTGTTTATGTATTCAGAAAGCAGGTCTTGAAGAGCTTGGCGGATAGCATTGCATTCAGCAATGATGCGCTCTCGATGAAAATCRCGTGTGCAGGAAGAATCAGCTAGCAAAGCCGCTCCACTGATAATAGCTTCCAGACGTTTCTCTAGTGATGGCCTTATTTTCTCTTCATTCACTACAAGAGGATCCAGGATAATTAAGTTCTGGAAAACATTAGGAGTACAGGTGAGAAAAGTCAGGCCAGTTAAGTTGCTGCTTTATTTTTCACTTGCATGAACTATAGTGACATTATGCTTCCTAGACTTGCATCTAGCCCCTTCCCTTTCAAGTATCCAAAATACTTTTGACCATGGCAGATTCTGTTTTCCCTACTATGCACACAGGTCATTTGCAGACAAAGCCAAGTTCTCTCTGCCATTCAGATCTCACTAGTTCTAAGCCAATATACATGTTATCAAGTCCTACTGGCCTGGACCCAGAGGTAAGATTGCTCCAGCTGGAGCTGGTCCACACCTAAGCAGCTCACAGAACAATTAGAACAAGATCACATTTATCTGCAGGCCATGTTGACATCTTCTGACTGCAACTGCCTTGTCTCTGAGTCCTTCCTCTGTTTCCTACTTTTGCTGYATGAGATTCAAGATTTTCATCCTTGGCTTCAGTCCCTCCTCCACCTGTATCTGGCATTTCTTCTTCTACAAGGCATTTCACTTCTCCTGGAAMCAGAAATGCTATTTGTCTACCTTTATAAATATGCATGCATTCTTATCACTGCAGTATCCATTTGGTCTATCAATCTTCACAACATCCTACTCTACAATGAAAAACTATCAACCCCATTTTATAAGCAAAGAATCGAGGCCCAGACTGCCAGGTTCACGGCCATACAGAAGGTATGTCTTAAACAGGCAACTGCATGCCATCTTCCAAGTTCTCAGCCAGCATTTTTTCTCCTCTTYGAGTTTTCTCACTGCGGTTGTAAAAAAAGTATTTCTTCTTTCAAACTCTTTCCTGTGTCTGCCTACACTTCTTGAGGGTTATCTGTCTTCCTTATCCTCCCATACAGTGGGCCTGTCTTGTATATTTACCTTGTAATTTCTTAAAAAGAAGATATGTGTCTTATGCTAAGCTTGTAATGTCTATGTACAATTATGACACTGTGTATGAGTTCACTACTCAGTAATATTCCATGTTTTATCTAAGTATCTCAGACCAGTCTCAGCTTTGCTTGAAGGAGGGGTTAAACACCTCCAAAATTTAGACTTTCAGAGATCAGGAGGACCTTGGGATTTAACACAAAAACAGCAGTACTAGCTCACAGCTGAGAATGTTAAATCAGATTACATGAGCAGTCTAGTTCTGCTGATTTTTAGTCTAATGCAATCCCACATTGTGACAGAAAGTCACTGCTGCTACCTTTAACAGGCTGAATATGGCAAAGATCAAAATAGTAGCTTCTGTTCAACAATTGTTTTTTCAAAGGACATAGATGTAAGTGTCCCCTTGCTTTTYACTAGCTAGGGTAAACAAAAGCAGCAACTGTTTTGGCATGATAAAATTAATTACATTTGTGTGTCAAGCAAATATTCTAAAAAGAAAGAAAAGGAGAGGTGGTATTTTCATGAAATGTGAAAGTAAGTATATTCAAGCTTCAGCATTTAAAGAAATTCAAACTAGTAATTTTTAATCTAACTGAACATCTGAAACAGTATCATTATGRTCCAGAATTCCAAGCCTATATTCCACATAAATCCATTCACCTGTTACATCCATATGTGGTTCCAAGARGGAATATTAAACAAGAAAACTATGCCATATACCCTTAAGTGGAATTTAGGTCAGGTAAATCAGAAGTTACCTGTRCCTATCCAGTATGTGCTGGACCACTTTTAAGCTGAAGAATTTTAATTATTTTTTCAATGTAGATTTAATATCACAATTTCAGGTACTTAGGCAATTCTAAGAGTAGTGAAAGTGTTCTATTAGAACATCGTAAGATAAAAGCTTAAACTGCGAGGAAAGGGGACCTTGAAATTTTCTTGTTGGTTATTATTAACATTCTCTTACAYGTTAGATATGATTTAGGGAAAGGAAGACTTTGTTACATGTTCAATGAAATCATAGAATCATTAAGGTTGGAAAACACCTCTAAGATCATCAAGTCCAACCATCAAATATTGAAATATATTTTTGAAATATATTTCTGGAATAYACAAAAATTGTTTAGAGACAGCTGGGAGATTCTCCAGCAAAACTAGCAAAAAATCGGACTCCATGATCTGAATATTTCCAAAGGAAACTAATGCAGGTTCTTTCTGCATTACTGTGTGGTTCAGATGGAAGCCTSTATTTCCCAACTTGCAGGATCAGTGTAGGTTTCTAAACATTTCACCTCTACTACTGTTCCATTGCCCTGAAGTCCTCCATCTCATTTAAAAGCATTCTAGTTATTTAAGTACTCTCAGCACTTCAGCCCCATGCTTACTACCTATTAACGTACATAACATCAGCGGACAATGAAACTTCTTAAACAACCTCTGTAATACCTTCTGGGGCCTAAAGTTCTAGGATTATGTTATGCTTTGTACCAGAAACTGGGACCACATGAACTCAAGTCCTCAAATTTCCAGACAATGACCAGAAGGAAAAGGTACTAGTGAATTTCTGTCTATCTCCACATTTTCTGTGTTGAATTTGGGGATTTTCATACCACTGCAGAGTATCACAAAAGAACAGGCCAGTGCTACTGCTAGTGCAATTTTCTGTTGTCTATTCTGAGAGACTATAAAAAGTCTAAAACTAAGTTTATGGACTTGTTTCACCAAGTGACAGGATAGACCATTAAAATGGTTTACAGGTCTATGTCAGGTGTTCATGTGCATCCAGCAGATGCAACCTTAGATTAAGTTAAAGTATTAACTATGTATTTCTAAGCTCCTGGATTTTCTCAAACCAATGTTCACCTATCCAGATACACACCATATACTGAAAAGGAGTTTATGTGCAAGCAGGAGGGAAAGAGTTTAAATATTTTGAAGATGAAAAACACAGCTATTTGTGTATCCATAAAAGCAACATATTAACCCTATTTGTATGTCTTAATCATTTCCTAATTGAAAGATGTAAAAAGTATGTTGAWCGTGCAAACATTAATCTCATGTGCAACTTTGGAACCAAAGCCAAACTGGGATGGAACCATAATTTGCCCACTAGCAAAGATAGAGCAAAGGAAACAGGCAGTCCACTGCTTTCATCCTCCTTTGCAGAAGTAAAGAAGTTGGAGCCAGTTAAGAACTATTTGGCAGCTACAAAAAATCTGACTTTTGCCCTCTCYGAGAAAGAGAGAAGAAAAGCTGAAATTTTGCCAGGGCCTGGCAGACCCTGCCATGAAGGCTAAAATCCAAAGAAAAAAAAAAAAAGGGCTCGGACAGAATGAAGATGGCTTGCTCTTCTACTCTGAAATATCTCCACATACCCACACCTGAAGGCTGCAGCCAATTAGCCATTTAGCCAGCAAAATGACTGCCTTCAAATCTCAGACGAAACAGGAGTAGCAATGTCTTCCTTTAGGAGACAGTTTGTAGAAAGTTCTCCAAAGATGGACAAATAGCACCGGCAAAAAAGCTACTACAATTCAGCTCTAAATAAAAAAAAAAAAATATCTAGGCAATAATAGCCAGGAAAATATGACTTAAGATTCTGCCCACAGATTAAATTCTTCAAGCAATTTCATCAAATATTTATGACCAGTACATCTACACAGAAAAGATGATCCAATTTCCAATCAATCAGAGGACACCAGATAAGCAACAAGCAGTTTTGCGGTTTTGCTTTAACAGGRCTAAACAGTGGTTAGCTACCTGAGTTCTTAAACATAAGCAAGCATTTAAAGCAGAATTATTAGATCACTATTTTCTCCCTCATTGGCCTTCTGATCCGTGAAAAAGAGCAATCATGGGTATCCAGAAGTCTGGTTATATTTCCTGACATTTTKGATTGATTTACAGCATTTTGACACCCCATGTAACTGCTCTGCTAGACAGCCACAGTCATTAAAGGACCACGTATCAGATAATACGCTGACAGAGAGTCAGGCATACAAGACCTGTATCATCTTGTGAGAAATCTCTTTACATTCAGAAGATGCAAGACCAGTCAAAGGCATTAGATAACCTGCACCTACATGCTCTTTTAACACAGATCTTAATACGCAATTAAATTTGTAACATTACAATTTTGTGTTTATTTRTGAATGACATGGCAGTTATATGGAGCCTTTAAGAGGAATTCTKGAGAATCTACTGATTTAAGAGTTAGATGCCCTAATTTTACTGGTGGTTTCCTCACCTATAAATCTGTAATAACTTTCACACTGYCAGCACTGGCAAAGGAAGAATGACATTGCAAAACATCTAGATACTAGATTGTTGGGTAAGCTCCGTGATACATTTCCACACTATAAACATATAATGAGATTTGTTCCCAACAGACTATTTACTACATCAATCTATTTCATGGCACTGTATTTGCAACAAGAAGATAGAGCAAAGGTTATTTCAGGTCCTTAGCCAATAGAACTTTCTGTAAAGATAGAAAAGTGCAACCATCTARTTCATAAAATCATTTTAAGAACTTAAATGCTCTATAAATTGCGCTTTATCTAACTCACACAGCTTCAATTCCCATTTGTGTTACCTAGGTAAAACYTTATTTAAAACTCCATAAACAAATGGCTTTTTACAAGTCAGACTTCTATGTTCTTATGTTTCCAAATAAAAACAAATTCAATCCAAAAGAGAATTTTTTCCATTTTGTGATTCACACAATTCTTAAATTTTAAAAAAATATAAATTTAATTAAATTTTTAAAAAATCATTAAAATGTTAATACTCACATACAGTCAAGATRAATTCATCTACAGTCAGAAGATGCAATCTTTTGCCAATTTTTTCTTTTTTAATTTGTAAGTAAAACAGGTAAATAATAGCTTTCATYTGAAGTATATCATTTGTCATTCAGAGTTTCATTGTAATAAATCATGTATTACTCTTAAATGTTTCTTTTTTCTTCCATTTATTAAGAAAATAGATTAGAAACTACAATCTTAAAACCCAGTGTGAGAAGTAAGGAAGGATGACATGTAACGTGCAATTGTAGCCTGTTCCCTTGGGGGGAAAAAACCTGTCAGCTTCAACTTCGAGCATGACTGAGAGGTCTGTTYTGATCAATAAACTGCCACTACAAGATTTGTGTCATATGTGGATTTCAATGTATTTCTCTAACCTTTCACTGAAAATTTTAGACAAAATCTATTACCATCAGTCATGGCATCAATTCTCTTGAAAATGTATGAACAATAGTTCCGAGGCTGAGATCTGATAAGTCCGAGAATTTACAACCAAAAAGACCCATATTTGCTAATGTGTTTAGAAACTTTCATTCCTTTTGTTGATCTGGGCCCACATCAGTTACACCAGATGAGRAGCATGGTCTGTAATCTCATCTACAGGAGGTCTTTTACCATTTTTTGCAGGACAATGGAAAATAATACTGGTAAGAGCCAGAGCAGCCATGAGAAAAAGGGAAAACTCCATACAAAAGCTTAGGATCAGGTCAGGAGTAGAGAAAAAACTGACTTTCTCCAAGTATTTGGTTAAATAATGGAAGTAGAAATGCACAGTTTGTGAAAACRTATCGGTTATGTCACTTTATTTAATGATAAGCAGAAAACACAATTAGGTTTCTAAATCCTTCAATTATATAAATTACATAATGATCCCATGACAAGTTTTGGAGTAAAGGACTTCAGCTTGTACTAGTTCAAATGCAGTCAAGGTAGCAGTGATCACCATCATCTGATAATCACTGTTATTTGTAAACTAAACTCATGGGTTCTGCCCACTTATTCAAGGATGTGTCTGTCTCCACCATTAGTGACATACTTGGAACTAATTCTTACCTGCTGTTGGAAGGAAGTCAAATACTGAACATACATGAAGACTTAATTCCAAACTCTTTTGAAGGAAGTGACCCCTCCCAATGAAATAATTTAGAGTGATACTATTTAGACTAGGACTAAGCAGAGCATCAGTTTCTAATGCCTTTAGGTCCGTCACTTATGATAGCAATAGTTTGGGKTTTTTTTTAAATGAAATAAACCATTTTTCCAAAAACGTTGCAGTCTCACAGGTTTACGGGTTTACGTACCTCAAGTTCATCAAGTGCACTTCCAAGAGTAGCTGTGTCAGATACAGGTTGTCCCATTTTATTTCCAACTCCTTGGGAAGCATTAGAAATTACATTGAGAGCATTCTGTATTTCATTGCAAATTGAATCCTTGCTGGCTGTAAGGGATGCAACATCTGAATGCTCCAAACAAGCTGAACATATTGAATGTAGCAGAGAGGAATTTTCCTTCAGGGATGCACGTGCTGCAGCGATTTCATCTCGCTGATTGCTAGATTTCAAATCCTGTCAGCAAAAGAACATGCTGCTTATTTCCAAAAGCACTTCAAAACTGGCAAGTAATGTATAAACAATTTTTTTTCTCCCTCTACTCTGTTTAAGGAAACATCGAGTTAAATTCATCAAAGATTGTGAAAATGGGCTACAACAGTACTTACAATTGAACCATCTTTATCCATGAGAAATTAACAAAGTCTATGTAAAACAATCGAAATTTTTATTGTGTCTTATAACCAGCACCATGAACTGTCCACATTTTGCTTGGTTTTAAGCAGTCTTCCTATAAGAAAACTGGCCTGGAAATTAGCTGTCTTTCCTCCCAGACATGTCTTTCTTCATAAGCAATAGAGTAGGACAGAGGCGCAGACAGGATTAAGCAAGGAATTCTGTAATTGTTGCATCTAAACAAATTTCCTGTATTTGTTTCCCTGCCCCACCAGCATATGTCCGGAGCACACTGCAGAAAGGAACAGCAGGTCAGGGATGAGAATCCTGTACTCCTGGGAAATGTGAAGGATGGAAGGTTTGGAAATGAAAAAGGTGCTTGTGAGAAGCCATCTCTGTGAAGTGCCACTGCCTGTTTCTCCTCTCTCCCTGCTATGTACACACTTAAAGCACTCAAGGATCTTAACACACTCATCTTGTTCCTCCCTTCTCCACCCAGATCTTCTCGAAACCCTACTGCCTCCTGCCAGCCCAGACAACAAGGAGCACACAGCTCAACAAGAGCTACCAAGTCAGATTTAACTGCTTCTAGGAATCAAGCTCAGGAGCTGTTATTTGGACAGCTGAAAGTTATGGACTTTGGTGCAATCATACAGTCAACACCAGGATTGTAAGGAACCTCCTGTTGCACCCTATTTAACTCTAGACCTTCTCCCCACTCTCCTTCCACATCTTCTCTCTTTGAAAAAAACCTAGTAGATATTTGCAAAATGGCTTGGGTGAAGGAGACAGTTAAATTCAGGGGAAAAATAAAAAAGGAATGAAAAATAGCACATCAGAACAATAAAAGCCTGTGGCACCAGCTTCAAACGATGAGAACAGGCACAATGAAGAATGAACAACAAAATGCACACAAAGCTGCTTGCAGCCTGCTCTAAAGCAAGCTGAAGTCTTTCTAATTATTTTCCTTTGCATTGCATCAGGCTCTATATGCATTATTTACAAAAGCATCACACCATTCACTTCTCACTGCATAAAGTTTATAAGTTTATGGCTGAAGAAAAGAGCATTCAAAATTAAATGAACCAGTCCTATGCTTTTAAAATCTCATTTACTGAAAGATATGCATTGGACATAGGATCACATTTTACCTCCTCAGGCTAACTTGGAAATCTCAGGATACAGTAAAAAACAAACAAACAAACAAACAAACAAACAAGCAAAGCACCACAAATGGGGGGAGGAGGGGGGTGGAGCCTTAAACAGAAGCAGGCAGTTGTTACACCAGCTGATCATCTGAATTAGAAAACTGAGTTATTTTCTTGGGCATATTAATACTTAATATATTTTTACTTTTTCAATAAACCAATATATAAATGAATCACCACTGTGCAGGAATTACTTCATTGCCCAGTGTGCTCAAATCCAAATACTACTGCACCTCCAACCTTGGTAAAGCATCTGCAATTTATCCAGTCCATCCTCAGCAAAAAGTGTTATTTATTTTTAAACACAGACTCTTATTCTAATTAGTGAATCTGTGTTCCCTACAAATAAATGAAAAGACAACAGAATGCCCTCTTTTCTCCTGTGCTGCAAGGAAGATACAGACCTAGAGGTACAATGGTAAGTCAATACAACACTCCAGTCTAGCTGGTTTCTATTCTTAACCATTTCTTACTTTGCTGCATCATACGCAAACAATCAAACTCAAAAGTCCTTCCAAATGATTTTTTTCTCTCTAAAACAGTACTGTCTAACTAGGAACAAGGGGTTCATAAGAAATGCAAAACTGGCAAGACAGTAGCACAAAGCCAGTAACAGCAAGTCAATAACACAGCATCCAGAAACATGTCCAGAAACAGTCCAAAAAATTCAATGTCTTAATGTTTTTAAAACATCGAATGTTTTGTTTCACACAATATTGTGTAAAGTTTCAGAATCATGGTATTGGTAAATTCACCTATGAAGAGCCCCACTTTTGTTCAAGAACACTTTTAAAAAAAAAAAAAAATTCTTAGACCCATGAAATTCATAACTACTTTGTTGTTTAGTTGTGAGCCTTGGACAGCCCCAAAAGAAGCTGTAGGGCCATTGTTCTTTCCCACCTTGATGAAAAATTAATTCCTCAAGATTTTTCACGTGAACAGGAAGAGACAGTTGATAATGTTAGTCTGATCTTCTGCACAAATGGGCCAAAAAACCCTACAATCGAGTGATTTCTCTATCAAATCTTTGCATATGGGGATTATCAGACTAACGTAACTAGTTCTCTGGAGAAGGAAGTTAGTCTCTACAAACAGATTGTTAACCCATAATCTGTAAAATTTTTCCACTGGAGAGAAAAATACAGAAACGGTCCGATTCCTTTTTTACTTGTCGAATACACCATCAGGAAACACAAGAAAGTAACACTGAGAAATATAAAGTTTCTTTTAAGTTATCCTTTTATAGAATATATCACTTGAGAACTACAAGCAGAGTGTTAATATTTCTCCTATGAACTATCAAACCATCACAGCTCTAAACAAGTTGATGGGCATTATGCTAAATCTGAATGACTTGCACACTTTTAGACAAGTTTCCAAACTAAGACCACAGACTTTTAAAGGTCTGAGCAATCAGTGTGTCAAATCTGGCTGCACTGAAAGTTGGACTCAAATAGGTATTCTGTACGTACTGACCCTTGCGCAAATACACTACATCATTAACTTTGGCACAGAATGCAACAAGACAAAATGTTACTCAAGTGTGCAAAAGAGTCATACAGGGGAAAGTATGTACATACAGGATTGAAGTATCTGTAAAACTTGGCACCAGAACAAAAGGAACAGGAGAACAAATACTACAACCATATTTTTTGTTACTCAGAGATTGTTCTAAGTACAGATGGATCATCTCCCACCGGCACAGAGGCAGAAGACAAATAGAACTACAGAGAAAAAATTTTCCAAACCAGTTCTTACTACTACTCTATTCATACCATAATATCTGAGCATCTATAGTTCATCCAGCTGCATTACTGAGCTTTAGCCTATTTTTCTTTTTCTTCACAGCTTACCACTTTCCTCTTATTCCAACTTCTTTTTAGACTAGTGGACTATTTCCACTGGTCTGGGATGTGCTCTTCCAAACTACGACAGCAGCTGAGCTCTAGATATGTCATATGAGACCAGTTTAGATCAAAGATAATGTTGTCTCCAAGCACTGCCAATCTAAGAGGCCCAGTACAGTATACTTCCCCAGGCTTCTGTCCCAGCCCTGCCAGAACATACTATTATGTCTTCCTCATACCTGGTTGTCCCTGATAAGAATGGGAAATGAATGGATAGTCACAGATTCCCAGCTGTGGATTGTGCCAGCCAAACATGGTCAAGAAGACTTTGAACAGAAAACTACCTTCACAGTTCAGCTTCGGTTGCACTGCTTCAATAATAAGAAAAAAAAGAAAAAAAAAAAAAAAACAAAACTGTTCTTTATCACACTTAATACATTTAAGGTTTGACAGCACAATACACCAGGAAGCCAGCTCTTGTTCACTGAGTATTCATATCAGCACAACTCATGGGATCCAGGCATCACTGTGGGTATAAATCACACTGCCATATTTTGCACCGGCTGCAGTCAACATGAGGTTCACAAAGGCAGCTTCAAATAAAGTGCACTGCAGTCCCCTAGCTCACTCTTTGCAGAGACAGATGTGATTGAACTGAGTTCTATATCCAGGAAAAACACAGACATACAACCCCCCACAATTTCATACTACTATAGGGCTGGGGGACAAAAGCATTGCTTTTTATCACAGCTTAAACTTGAGCTTTAGTGTTCAGCTTTCAGTCAAAAGTGACTGCCAAATTGCATGTATTTGGTGAATCAAAGACAATAACAAAGCTCAAACTCTTCTGAGTGCACTCATGCACTGTTTATCTGGGTAAGGCTCCAGTTTACACACTTCATAAGTACTGTGTAGTCTTATTCAGTGGAAGGAAAATATCTCACAGACAAGAAAGTGAAAAAGACCTGGGGTTGATACAGACCCCCACATTGCTCTTCACTGTGTCAGTTCTTCCAAGATAATACTACTTTCAACACAGGTTTTAAAGCCTTGTTCCTGTCAGGGCCCTGAGAGCACTATTAGGCCTCAAAGGCCCTGCCCAGCCTCAGCTGGGGGCTCCATCGGCCCCTCACCCTTGGGCCCTGGAGCCCCAGTTCAGCTCACCCTGGGACCTTCATTCCCTGCCTGAGCTATGTCGTACCTCCGCCACAGCTGCCCCCGACCCAAGCCTCAGCCCACAGACTGGCCTCCTGAGCTCCGYCCTGCCCTGCCACCGGCGTGCTTCTGAGCAACCGCGGGGCTGTCTCTCACCTGCTTACCCTCACCAGGCCTGGCCCCCAGCCTGATCCATGGACTGACCTCCCMGCCTGTCCTCTGACCTGCCCCATCACCACAAACCTCCCTGACGATCTGGACTCGTGGTTGAASCCGGTTACCATCACCTGGCATGCCCGGCTCACCTTGATGCAGGGCAGTGGTTCGGGGCTCTGGCTGGTGAGGCTCCCGCCTCAGAGAGCAGCCAGCCCTCGCTGCACCCCCACGATACCATTTTCTAAACAGATARGCATTTACCATCAGCAGGGATCACCTGTTATAAACTCTATCGTAAAGCTGACCCTGCCTACTCTACAAAATGCTAAGTTTACAGAAGTTGAACATGACCTAATGGCCCCTTTCCTCCACGTCAGGCTTTTAACTATACATCTGAACTGACTGCCTACACTGGTGACTGTACAAAAGATGCAAACACACATTGGGAAAAACGCCTGAGGCAGGATAATGGCTTTGTTAGCCCAAGGGCAACATCGTTAGATCGTAGAGCTGCACTACACTGACCATAAAAGGTCACCTCACATGCATTCACAGCAASTTAAACACCACTGAGAAGGTATGCCAGCAAATTCAGAACAGCACTGAAGCAAAGGAATTTGTTTAAACACACCTTTGTGCATTTCTCATTGACTGAATCAAAATCCTGCCATTACCTTCACCAGTCACTGTTGGATTTAAGCACTCTACAAAGCTAATGATTAAATCTTCCAGTGTCATAGAGATGAAAACTCACTGGAAAGTCGTCTTAAAAATATCTCATCTGCTCCTTCATAGAGAAAGCATGTATTCCCAAAGCCAGTTTGTTCACATTTTGCCTTTTTTTTTAAATACATATGTTTCCAGAGATGACTCCAGTCCAAACAGGCAGATGAAATAAATTAACACTGTTACACTCCAGAAATGTAAAAATTTTTYCTTTCTCATTTCTCTTCTCCAATAGACAGGCAATGCTGAAACACTGACAATCCCCAAAACAACRTTTGCAGGCACCACAGAAGTAAGACATTTTAAAAGATATATTTTATAGATTGACTAGGTCTGGAGACAAAAATAGGAAGCTATCTTTACAAAGTAGCAACACAGTATGTGTTTGATTATCAGGAATTCCTAGCTAACTTTCTACTAAAAAAGTCTTAACTGGCCTCTAGATTTATTTTKCCTGACTTTAGAAGTCATCAGCAGTTCCTAGTGTCTCGTGCTAAACTATACTACAGTGTGTATACAGAGTATATATACACCATATATACACACACACACACACACACACAAAATATACATACTCCATCTGGCTATAAACTGTAGGCAGAGTTTGTTTGCATCAGCCCTATAGATGAATACACAAAATGTGAAGTGTTACAGTACAAAGCCATGTCAATGTTATCATAGGACTAAGCCTTAAGTAATACCCTCTGCCTCTGAGACGACTCTGCACTGGCTTTATAAAACCACAATTTTCAGTCAACTTAGAGCAAGCAGGAAACATTTACAGGACTGAGGTTCCCACTAGAAGTGAAGCCTTGCAGCTTTCTCTCTGTATCTATACCTATTTACTATTAACCATACTCGAACTGATATATAATACCACAGAAAAGCAAAGCTATCTTATACAAAGTATCAAAAACTGCCCATGACTGGTTAATATCCCAGCTTKTTTAATTTACTAATGATTTTCAGGAATTTGCTGTTCAGCTAGAGAAGACAGTTTCTTTTGATGACTTCGTTGCATCAGATTGCAACTGCAGAATATTCTGTGTCTCATAATGCTTCAGCAACTTCTAGTCCAGTTACAGATGATAGAGAAGTGACAGCAAGGTGTTGCACTATCTATTATTTCAGGATTTTATCCCCACGCTTCTTATGCCCTGCTCTGTTAACTATCAGTCTCCTAGATGAAGTAGTTGATTTTGAAAGGTAGCAAAGCAATTTTTCCCTGTAAGAATTAATGTAAGAATTTTTCTTTAATCCTTTTTCTGAAAACATATACCACTTAATAGATTAGCTCACAAAGGTYTTCTCCTAGTCCAGTTATGGTCACATTTGTCATCCATGAGCTTGCCTGGAAGTAAGGCAGGAAAGAGGAGGAGGGGAGCCCATCAGGGAGAGGGCTCWGAAGTCAGGAACCTCCAGAAGGTCCTATCACATCTTGAAGAGAAGGAGATGGCTAATGAAGATGTGAAGGAGAGGAAGTGAGGAAAAAGAGAGGAAGGAAATACAGCAGAAATATAGATTAATTTAAAGAGAGGGAAACAARGGAGATGTAACACAAAAGAGTGAGAATGAAAAAGTATAAGGAAGATTAAGATGAAGAAATAATGGATGGGAAGGAGTCAGTGATATACCAACCTCACTTGATTCCAAGCACCTGAAAATAGGATAGCCAGTGTAGAAGCACCCAAAAGTAGGGCAGCAGCAGCCTACAGTCCTCATGTAATTTAACGAGTAAAGCAGCAATCTTTTCTTTGTAAAGAAAAAAAAAATGAGTAAAGCAGCAGATTTTTTCTTTGTTAACATTCCTACCTAAGGAATATCTTCTCTTTTTGCTGCTGTCAAATACAGTTTAAAATTTTCAGAAGTCCAGTGTTTTCATGGCATAATTTTCTTTTCCTATCTAARCTTGCTTTGTTTTCAGCGCTTAGTTCTTAATGTGACTTGGAGATATCTTTCCAGAAAGCTAAAGGGCTGGCAGGTGTAACCATTTGTTTCAGAAGTGTGTTGTATCAGCTAGCGTCAGTTTGACCTRTGTTGTTTAAAATTCCATCTTACACTTTCAGTTAAATAATCTGCTGATTAATGTCCACCCTTGAGAGGAAAGAGCTAGAGATTGACACATATTTCTGGCAGTCAAGATAATTTATAATTTATAATATTAAAGCAACTTATCACAGTTTTCAATAGAAAAGGAATTTGTGCATACACATCTAACTAAGTAAAGTAATACCAGGCAAACAATGCAGAACATGGAGCTTGCAGAAGAAGTATGAAGTTGAGAAGATACGCCAAAGCAGGACCTAACTCCTTTCATAGGAGTAAAGACACCTGGAAATCAGCATTTGTGAGAAATGACAGGTTAAAACTATTCTGTAAACATTTATACAAAAAAATMAAAGTAAAACACACCGAGCAAGACTCAATACAAGATCTTTGATACAGTAGTTATTTCAAAGGTATGGAAAATATAAATTACCAACATTCATATATAGCACAATGCACAGAATACAGCTGTTAAAGCTTTCAGGAAATATTTTGGCCTGGAATTTTTTCAATGGAAGATGACTCAYTGAAAAATGTGGCAGAATGACATTTATCCACAATTACTTATTTCTGCAATTTTATTAAATTCTCATAATACCAGATGTGATTATTTTTTACTTGTTTCTTTTTTGAGGTTTTAAAATCAGAAGGGATTTTGGGATATTTATTAGATTGAAAATTTATTTCATTCTCTGCCTTAGTGGTATTAGGCTACTTAGAAACAACTTAAGTAAAACTATTAGTAGTGGAAGATCATGTTATAACATGGTCCACTAGCATTTTCACTGATACACAGTTTAACAGATACCATACAGACAGATCTTTCACATTTAGCTTGTTCTGTTTTAGCCTTCTTTTTATACATATAATCATGTCTAAATGTATTCTATCTTCCACAAAAGTTCAGGATCTCTCTCTCCAACAAATCAGCTCAAGTTCCCSTAGGTACAAGTTTCTCCTCATCTTGAACAGAGCACAGTTCAATTTCCCTAGATTTAATATCTCAATATGAAAGATGTGAAATCATCAACAATAAACAGGTACGCGACACATATCAGGCAGCCTGTTCCAACTGCTATTTTCTCACAGATTATATACACAACAAATATTCATGGCCCTGGCCTCTATTCTTCTGTCAAACTCCAGTTACAGTTTAACTATTTTTAAACATTCATTATAAATACTTCCCAGATATTTAAAATAAACTAGTTTCCTTTTTTCTAATTAAAAAAATCCAAAACTAAAACAAGCTGAATCAAGTATATCARTGACATCGCCTCACACACTCTCTTATGGTGCACACAATTCAAACACTGCAGGGAACATTAAGTTTCTGTAACATGAAGACACGTACAATTGACATGCATAAAGAGTGGCACTCAAGCAAATGGAACTGAAGTGCTAATCCATCAAAACAAGCTTATTAGCATTACCAATTTCAGAAACGTTAACAGTAGGTTTGGGTTTTGCTGTTCAGCTTAAACTGCAAAATGAGCTGGTTTCAAGTATTTATCATGGACAATACTGTTTCCTTTTTTTTTTTTGTACATCAGTTTAAGTTTTTTAATGTCGTTTTCTGCATACCTTGCAAACACTTACAAGACAGCAACTCAGAGCAAGAAAGAAAAAGCCATAAGCCCTTGAGCTCTGTACTGAATGTTAATGCATTTGTATATGATAGATTTAATACAGAACTGAGAATAAATGACTTCCAGCAGCTGTACTCTGGACCTATAAATCGCTGTGAGTACTACAAAATCCATACAGAGGAAGAAAAACATCAGTATCTGTCAAGAAATGCTGCAAATACAGAACTTGATTTCTTTGTTTTAACATTCCTATAAAAATTAGAAATTACCCTTACATAGATTCTATTTAGATTAGAACTTYTATGCATATTCCCTGATGGCACTTCAATGCAGAATGCCATTTAATTCTTACCAGTGTTAAATGAAATTCAAAAAGCATAAACACCAAAAGAGTTTTATAAAATAAATGTAAGAAATGTGTAAAAAGCTAATGATAAGCACGTTATGTTTTGCATGGAATATGCTTTAAGAAAATCAGAAAAGTATAGTACTCTGACCAGATGATTTATACTATACAACAGATATACGCTATAAAAATCCACAAAAAGCAAATGTTGGGACAAAGGTTTAAACAGTCGGATATTTCTCAAGATGCATCCTTGCAAACAGTACTGACAGCCACCAGGTAACACACTCCTATTCTTCTTTATGCTTGAGATAATTTTGTGTCACCTTCACAGCATAGTGTGACCAGCCCAAGAGTATGACCCAGTATGCTATAAAAATATGTAGTATAAGGCAGTAGCTATAACAATGGTATACACTGTAACCAATAYCTAAAAACTGCAGAATTTCATTAATTTTATGGAAGAAATCCAAAGTTTGGTGTCCAAAAGTCACATGACCATTCAACAGTTATACATGATTGCTTATTTGTGAACACCAAGCAATGGACTTTTAAGGGATGAACGAGATCTGAATTTTTCACTAACGAGGAAGTACAACTTAGCAGCCTGTGG
Source organism: Oceanodroma leucorhoa (assembly GCA_030449065.1). Taxonomy (NCBI): domain Eukaryota; kingdom Metazoa; phylum Chordata; class Aves; order Procellariiformes; genus Oceanodroma; species Oceanodroma leucorhoa. The sequence goes on from JASVER010000024.1 coordinate 6,345,108, forward strand.
TTTTGATTCAGAAAATGAGAAAAACTTCTGAAATTTTTTTTTTTTCAGACAACAGATATTTTAACAGTTGTATTTATAAAAAACATTGTGTACACAAGTAATTTCAAAATCCATGGAACCAAAATGATTTTGTTTTGTTGAAGGCATTACAAACAGTTCCTTCAAGAATGAGATCAGTATGGAACTGCATTGCCTAGTATGCCTACTACCTTAAGAGACTACTGTCTGTTAACAGTAGTTTAAACCCCCATTTTAATTTATATGTCAGCTTGCAACTTTTATAGTTGAAATGACACAACTTTTATAGTTGAAATGACTCAGTAGGAGACAATGTCTTCCTGGTCCCATAGCAAGTGACAGCTAACCCGGTGGTGCATTTCTTACATAGTAATGAGGTTGGTAAATACAGTTTTCTTGATCTCTAAAAATATAAGTAATAAGGTGTTCAAGTCCCATGAAAAAATCCAGCTGAGGTAAGCTGATTTGAAATAAGACATTTCATTATGATTTTTGTTGCAGAAAATGAGAAAAGTTCCAATACATAGTTTCCATTTTTCTAAACTGAACGCTCTGTAAGAAGTTCAGTCACATGAAAGCCTTTCAAACTGGTCAGAACTCAGCTTTATCCCYGTATCAGGCACATAACACTACAAAACAAAACAGCAAGCCTGTTTGTAAGTATTATCTCATATGGCACTAGYTGTTATGATTCAGTGGGTTCAACACAATTCTTAACCTTAATACAAGGGGTACCACAGGCAACATCCTCTAAGACAGCTGTGTTCAGTAGAAACATCATCCAAGATATAATGATCCTCATTAAGACAAGAAAAAGCAGTGGAAAGCAGTCACAGTTTAAAGTTCATTAGGGGAAATTTGATGAGGACCCTAAGGACACTGTGAAACACTGGAATTTTTCCCTTCACCAAATTGTCCTTTAATACTTTAGTTACAGAGTTGCACTGTATTTCCTAAAGAATAAAATATTAATCATCAGAAACAAACAAATCTGCTTCACCTTGTTATCATCATCTCCCCACCTCAGGAGAGATCAAAATAGCTATAATGGTCTTTCCCTGGAAGAGAGGAAATGGTGAAGGACTTCCAGCTTCACGCAGCAGTGGCAGCAGTTTTGCCAAAACATCCTCCACCCATTCATACGCTGACTTCCCTATTTTTTTGACTCATCTGAGAGAKAGAAACCTATAGGTACCTTTCCTTGTATTAATAATTTTTCCTTATTAATTCAATCTTTTCATTAGAACTGGAAAATTTCTGTAAATGGCTAAAAATTGTTATCAGAATTAGTTGGGTTTGGTTTTCCTTGTTGGGTTTGATTTGGTTTTTTTTTCTTCCTTTTTTTAATGATAGTATCAACAGTGTGGAAGAACACTTATGAATCCAGAGATTCATCTAACTAAACTGCTTGAGAAGTTTTTGAGTTTAAGGGTTTTGTTTAAGTACAGTTATTCTCTGTAGTATCAAATTCCTGCTTTGGAGCAACTTACTATTTTTCTTATAAACCCCTCAGCATAATAAGCCTTAATAGAACACACTCATTTCTATGACTAGCGGTTTTGCACAGATGATAATGAGGTCAGTTTTTCCACTGGGGAAAGGTCACTGTCAAAGAAAATGTCCTCATCGGTAGCATTTCTAGTTAGAAACTACAATACTATAAGGACCTSGGACAATTCAGGGAGTCTAGGACAGCCTTCTTGAATAAGAAATATTTACATTACTCAGACTTAAGTGTTTCTAAATAAGCCATTCTTTCCCCTGTTGAATCAAACACCTTAGTATTAGTTAAACCCCAGAAATGTATAACTGTAAAATAAATGATACAATCTTCAGTAAATATTCAAGTGCTCATGGTAGAAATCTAGAAAAAAAACAAATTCTTTTCTTTAAGAACGAAAATTGAAGAGGTTAAAAATAACATCAATCTTTCTCTGCTTCCCTTGRTCATAATAAAAGAGCAAAACCAAAAGTTATTACATGATTCTGTGCAGATAGTTTAGAAAATTTTAGAAAGGGAGGTATTTTATGCTTCCTCAAAAATAAATCTGAAGCTTTCAGGTTTGTCAAGTTTTCAAGAGTTCAGTGGAAGGCAGCTAGGATTGTCAGCTGTGCTGGACACATAGCAGGAGGCTGCAGGAACTAGGTTTACTCAGGCTTGAAAAGAGAAGGTTGCMCAACGTGAGGGATCCCATTTATAGTCTTTCATTACAAAAAGGGCTGTTGCAGAGTAGATGGAGCCAGACTCTTCTCAAAGATCCACAGCTAAAGGATGAGAGCAAAGCAAATTGCCATCAAGACTTACAGGGMGGAAAAAAGTTCACCACAGGTGGGTGACGCACTGCAACAGGGACCTAGAGAGGCTATGAAATTTTCATCCTTAAAGATACTCAGAAGTTGACCTGAGCAACCTGATCTAACTTAGAACTTAGCCCTGCTTTGAGCAAAACACYGGACTAGATCTCTGGAGGTCCCTTTCAGCTAAAATATGATTCTAAGTTTCATTATTCAAGGGCTGAAAGAGAATATTCTGTAGCTTCATGGAAAGTCAGGAATCTTCCTTTTCAGGGAATTATATAATAACCAAGTCCTGCTTGAATGGTCCCCATCAGGGTGAAGGATAAGTGATTTATTGTTATGGAAGATTCAAAAACACATACATGTAAATCACTAACCACAAAGTACTCCAAGACCCTCATTCTGCATCTTTGATGCAGAAAGCTCCTACTATTCAGGATATGCAAGTCTTGTCATGGTGAAAGGCTAACTACCCCATATTCCACAAATCTGACAGACTGGGAGGAGGAAATACTTTAGTAGTTTTCTTTCCACTCCCACCCCCACCCTCCCACCCCCGTAGAAATTCAAATTCCAGTTAGTTTGGAGAAACTTAATGAAGAAAAAATAAATCACAAATTGCAGGTGAGATATAAAGTGTGGAAAAAAAATTGGCTTACTTCGCATTGGCTTGTGTAACATTTTCCATTATCAAAAAAACTGTTTTCAGCTGTTCATAATTTTGACAAATGAATAGGTTGGGCTAAAACGGATCACATCAGATATCTGGAGGAGGCCAGCTGTTTTCTCTTATCTGAAGCTTTGTTTGCTTACAGAAAAGACAGGTTCAGGCACTTTCAACTTAAAGGCTAAGGAAAGCATTCTCTCCATGTTAATAGAGTCTGAACAGTACTTTCTTGAGAAAACAAAGTACTTCCATTTTTTGAAGAACTGACTTAAAATTTGCTTCCTTTAATATCATGTAAAGTTGCAGCTGCAACAATAAAGGTCAAGTACGAAATATTCTACAGCATAATGGTTAGGGCACTTTTCAGAGAGAAGAAAACTCAGAATCCATCATCCTGGGAGACTGCTCTGACAAAGAAGCCACATCGTTTAAGTGCGCCAGGGTAGACAAGGTCACACTGAAAATACTTTTTAACTTTAAGCCTATGTCACAAACTCAATGTGAAAAAGCAGTTTTATCTAAATTGGTTTTAGAAACTATTCTTTAAGCAAGTTAGTTATTCCTCTGTACTAATTATAAGACATCATATTGAAGTAATCACATACTATTCTTAGAGTTAGTAATTCGGTGCATAGTTTGGCTACTTCTCACAAAATAAAAGCAGAACTCTASAGAATTAAAGCAATTATCTGTAATTGCCATGTTAGCATTTGGAGGCSTGATGGTTTGCTGTCTGTAGGCTCTTTTATGTTTTCTATCTGTATCCCATCAAAGCCTATTCATCATCAGAAGGCATACTTCTTACATATTACCTGATGCTTGCCACATACTTTTCTCAGCGAAACGTTGGCCAGTGTTTTGGTCTGCTCTATCAGCTTCCTACAGAAACAGCCCCTTTGCTGCTCACAGCTGCAGCCATGAGCAAGACTCGTGCACAGAAGCTCACTTTCCCCCACCTCTAATGAGAAAAGACTCCACAATGGCTACATATCACACAGCAGAAGTTTGTCAATTATGACCASTCAATATGCAAGTGATTTCCTCCAGCCCTCACATATTCTCCCCATACTCTTGAGAATGAGAGAGACTGTGATTGGGATATAGGCTCTGACACACATTAGAGAAAGCAAAAATGAGAGGGAAAATGAAGGAAAGATATATAGATAAGTGGATAAGGAGAAAGAAAATATGGAAGAAAAATAAGTTAAAAAGCAGGAATGCTAAATTAAGGAAAGAGGTAGGGAAAAAGTTAAAGGCAACAAGCAGAAGGAATTGCAGATATAGCAGACTATTAACACATGGCCTTCAGGCCTCAGTATTACGTGTCTTGTGAGGCCTAAGATCTTCTCAGGGCATGTGATTTGACAGGTAAACACAGCAGTCCCTCCTGATAAAGGGTGAAAGATGGATTCCAACATCCCAAGTGTCACAGAACACTGAGAGAAACCTCAGTTTCTCTGTCCCCTGGTTTCCTCTGCAGCAGACTCCTTTTTTCTCTTTAGCTCTGTGCCAAGGAAGGAAATAACATACGGTAGATGGGAACCGAGGCTCAGCAACCATCATTGAAGCTACTACCATAGACATAACCTTGTATTTTAGATTTCATTTCTCAAGGACTCATTAGAAAATGAGGCCAGGTAAGGCAGTCTAAGCAGCACTGTACTTAACATGACCAAATAATTTATCACACAGAAACCATCTCGACACATGTAGTATTTAAAAACTTATTTTTTCCAGATTTCATGCAGAAACTTAGTTTCATGTGCTCAGCAAGTCCTGAATACTTAAGCATTAGGACTTTGTGCCACTGTATACTTTTTGCTAGCAGTCACTCCTCTGAGATGAATACCATGTTGCTAATAAGCCTATAATTTTCCATTATTAATTACAATTTGACTAAGCACAAATTTGATCCTAAACCCCTTCAAGCCAAGGCGAAACTGCTCTGTAAGTCTTTGCAAAAAATTGTGAATAAAATACCATAACATAAACAACAACAGAGTCTTCTTTTGTATTTCTGGATTATCTGTTTTTTAAAAAGGTGACTTAGGCATTTCTTTCATTGACTAGCTAAGTTCTGCCCAATTAATTTAGATGTAATTGCTTTCATCTCATTACAGTATTAGTCTTTTGTTTGCAGCACACTCACAAATTCTAAGACTTACAAGTATCCAGAGTGCTTTTCATTTATAATTCTGGATGAGTGGTTTCTGGGTTGCTGAGACTAGAACGCAGTAAATTGTATTCTCTCTGTATCCACCCTAAGCCACACTACAATCAACATAATATCTTATAATTTCAGAACTGTGAATTGCATTTATATAAAAACTGCAGTAGAGTTATTTTGTCCTGGAAAGTTTATTTAACATGAAAACAACCTTTCTGAAATGTTTCCTTTCTTCTAGATTATTCTTGTGGTATATTAATGCAGCATTAAAACTTTTTTCATAAGACAATACCTCACAGTTAAAATGATAAATCACACTCAGTGACTRTCTAATCAGTTTACTTTTTAGAATATTATCAGAACATCATTTCTGAAAAGTGAACAGAATTTTTTAAAAGTGTAATCCTTCAGAGACCTCATCTTCAAAGCTAAGAAGCATAACTGCCTTCTGAAAGGGAACAAATCTATTGTATTTTATTATAATAGTCAATTTTTACACAATATTGGAAAAGTTATTCTTGCTCATGAAAAACCTCCAACATTTCTAACATAAACTTCTTTCAGCACGAATGTGAGATGCAGTTGTGTATTTGTGTATTTCAAAAGTGAGCTTCATAGGTTTCTCCCCCGTAACAGATTTTAAATTTGTGAACCATATTCTGATTCTGCGATATTAGCTCTCTAAGAGAGAAGTAAAGGATCTCCATTCATCCGCTGGCACAATTTGCTGTAGGATTGCATAGTAGCAGCTGGGATCAGAGCCTCAGCATACAGGCACTGCATAAACCTAACATGAGGGACACTTTGCTCCTGACACAAAATAACAGAAACAGGTCATGCTATAAATAGATAAGAGAAACTACATGGAAAGGAGAAAACAAACACGTGAGCAGAGGGATACATCATTTTAGCCACACATTCTGCTTTTTGTTCTCTTAAGCACAATCAGGCTAGAGGGAGAAAGGAATGAAATAGGAGAAGGCAGGAAGCGTTTGTAATTATATGGGACTGTAGCAATCTTAGGAAAGCTTGTTAAATGYATGTGACATTCTCAGTACCTCAGTAATAGTAAAAAAGAAATCTCAGTCCTTTTAAAGATTACAGAAAGAATAGCACCTGGCTATGACAGGAGTCACCTAACGGAGAACAAACGAATAGTGSTCCCACAGAGGAACAGAAGCCATATGGACCACTGCAAGCCCACGGACTGCTCTGAGGCTCTGAACAGGCCAGCTGTACTGTGCGCTCACTCCACCGCTTGTCATACGGAGCAAAGGAGAAGGTTCTGCACAYGGAGTCCCACAGCACCTTGGCAACAGTATTCTTCCACAGCTAAATAATCCTTCACTTCAAGCATTATTCATGTTAATCAAATATCGGTAAAAACTACTCCTATCTCAGCCTAAGAAGCCATATATTTCCTGGTTTTGGGGGTTCCTTTTGTGTTGATTGTTTTTTTGGTGGGGTTTTTGTTTTGTTTGGGGTTTTTTGGTTGGTTGAGGTTTTTTGGGGTTTTTTTTTAGGAACCATCCACTGAAACCAAAGAAATCCATTTAAAAATTGCCCAGGTCTCCAACATAATTTCAATGTTCTTCGACCCACATTTTCTCTACAGAATTGTGACCAAACTGGAAACTGTATTAGAAATTGTAGCATGGAAAACATTCTTCTGTTAAAGTGCTACTCATACACTAACAACAACAAAAAAAAACCCACCCGAAAAAGATCTTTAACAAATGCATACACCTGCATTCTGTATACTTACTCAACTTACAACACCCACACAGCAGCTGTGGAATGTCTGTTATTACCTATTTTTCCCCACTTTTTAGACACTCTTAACTTAGACAAAAATAATTTGTCCTTGTTAAGCAGTCTCAGAATGCCAATTTCTAGATTTAAAATCAGTCTCATCAATCACTTCAGCACAGAAAAATGTCCCAAAAGCAAAATATTTGAAATTCTTTTGAGCACTTTATTAAAAACTCAGGTTTGTGAAAGTCAGTGAAATATGTTCAAGTCTGTTGCTGATTCAGCCTGTTAATGCCATGGTAGCAATAGGAAGCTGACAAAAATCCAACCACATAATAACAATTCCCACTGGAAAACAATTTTGATAATTACAGTCTCTTCAGATAATCAAGAACAAAAAAAAAGTAGTATCTCTGTAAGAACATTTTTTTTCTGTCATAACAGAATTTTGCCATAGCATTTGTATGTTGCATTCAATAGCTGCTATATTGCAAGGAGACTTTCTGATGGCTCTGGACCAGTGCCATGTATGTTGTCAGACAACTTGGTACATCTGGCAACTCTCCTTACAAGGCACTGCTTGTGGACTTGCACCTAGTCATCTGCAAGGAGGTTTGAGTGTCAATTAGTGAGAATCCTTCACAAGAGAGAATGAGATGTGTAGCTGACTGCCAATAAGTACATGAAGTATTCAGAATTCCAGTGACGATAATCATGACAGTTTACAGTGGTTAGAGAGCGTAAATAGCAAAACCAAAATACACATTTTATCTGACCTGGCTGAACTTGCAGTTTCAGTAAATGGCAAAAATAGTGGTATAAATGGGTATACCTGCTAGGAAAAAAGCAATCAGCATGAGAAAACTACATAGCCAACTAGCATATATTGTAAGATAAGGGGAGCAAAAGTTCATTATCTGTGCAATTAAAGTATCTAGGCACCTTTTCCCCCACTGGTTGCTGCATGGCCAGTACTGCTGCAGGAGAATGGTGCTTTGCAGACCGCCTGAATAAAAGGATACCCAGCCAAGTGAAAATTCTGGGTCAAACTGGTTGTTCAAGAGCAGTTAGGATTTGTGGCTTGCTGTCAACTTGGAGGAAATGCAACACTCCTTACTCCCCTCTGGAAATAATGGGATAATTATTACTGCTTTCAAATGAGGCTGCTTAACTCCTCCAAAGGAGATGGTCGATTTCCTCCTCCTTCCCTGAGACCTTGTACCTGAAGAGTACCGCAGTGTGCAAAACCTTGTTAACATAACTACTCAGCACTTAAGTGAAACCTGCAGGGACTAATTAGTAGCTTTTGGAAAGCTTTGCAAAGGTGCAGCTCAAAGCAGCCTTATATTCTGTCTAAAGTGCTCCTTTCTGTTGTCCCCCCTCTGATGAAAAATCACACGTGGAATGGAAACTCAATGAGCTCCAGCTTGCTTTGAGTGGGACGTGGATGAAATTAAGAGAGAATGCTGGAGAACCAGCGAGAGCTGTCACGTCCAACAACTGAACACATTTCTTCTCTGATTAGAAGAGGGGTCTAGAGTGAAGGGACCGTACAGAACCCTTCCGTGCATCTGGAAACCCAGAAACAATGACTACCTGAGTCCATGTTTCCCTAAGCTTTCACTTCCCGGTGAAAACAGGTCTGTTCTTTCCTGTTATAAAACAGAAAAGAAAAAAAAAAAGAAACTTTCAGAGGATAAATCAGTAAAACAAGTTTTAGCTACTTCTGATGTGTAAAGAAAAATTGCATTTAGTAGTTTGCTTCTTAAAGAGAACAAAATCAAAAAATGAACGTTACTAATATCTTGCTCTTTAAAAAGGCTCCTTATCAATACACAGACCAATGTACTGGCCTATTGGTCCCTGTCAAGCTCAGACTCAGTTCCTACACACAGGGCACCAATCCAGGAGAAATTGAAGAGGATGACTAAGCTTTTAATCATTGAGCTGGAAACAGTACCAGTCACAACATGACCTTCAAATGAGGAATAATTTATTTTCAAAGAATTGACCCAAACTTTATTGTTAGGTTAAGTAATAATTTATTCTGCAGTTTCTCCCCAGGGAGAGGTACAGAATTTTCCAACAGACTGTCTATCTATCCATTAACACCAGGAAAAACCATTCCAAAGTCATTAAAACTCTTTCTTTTTCTGCAAGGAACATTTTTTGGAAATAACTTTTTTAAGATAACAAAGGGACCTGATTCACTTAGCACCTACTCTCTACTCAGGCTCTGATTCAGCGAAGGACTACATGACCATGAGTTGAGTTAGCCTCTAGAGCCGGGAGGGGGACTGCGCCCTGCCCGCAGGAACTGCCACGCAAACTGCAGCGCCACGCCATTCCAACACGCCACGTCCTGTTTGCCTGCCCCACTTGCCGCGCTGCTGGCAGGTACCCTGCTGGGAGTCTGTTACAGACCACCCAGCCAGGATGAAGAGGCTGATGAAGCATTCTACAAGCAGCTGGCAGAAGTCTCATGATCGCTAGCCCTTGTCCTCGTGGGGGACTTCAACTTGCCYGACGTCTGCTGGAAATACAACACAGCAGAGAGGAAACAGTCGAGGAGGTTCCTGGAGTGTGTGGAAGACAACTTCCTGACACAGCTGGTGAGTGAGCCTACCAGGGGAGGTGCCTCGCTCGACCTGCTGTTGACCAACAGAGAAGGACTGGTGGGAGATGTGGTGGTCAGAGGCCGTCTGGGGCTCAGCGACCACGACATGATAGAATTCTCGATTCTCGGGGAAGTAAGGAGAGGGGTCAGCAAAACCACTACCATGGATTTCTGGAGGCGGACTTTGGCCTGCTCAGAACGCTGGTTGAGAGAGTCCCTTGGGAGGCRGTCCTRAAGGGCAAAGGGGCCCAGGAAGGCTGGATGTTCCTCAAGAAGGAAGTCTTAAAGGCGCAGGAGCGGGCTGTCCCCGTGTGCCGTAAGAGGAGCTGGCGGGGAAGACGACCGGCCTGGCTGAACAAGGAGCTTTTGCTGGGACTCAGGGAAAAAAGGAGAGTCTATCGCTGTTGGAAGGAAGGGCGGGCGACTCAGGAAGAGTACAGGGATCTCGTTAGGTCGTGCAGAGAGAAAATTAGAATGGCAAAAGCCCAGCTAGAAATCAATCTGGCCACAGTCGTAAGAGACAACAAAAAATGTTTTTACAAATATATTAACAACAAAAAGAGAGCCAAGGAGAATCTCCATCCTTTATTGGTTGGGGGGGGGAACACTGCCACCAAGGCTGAGGAAAAGGTTGAGGTACTTAATGCCTTCTTGCCTCAGCGTTTAGTAGTCAGACCGGTTATCCTCTGGGTGTTCAGCCCCCTGAGTTGGAAGACAGGGACGGACAGCAGAATACGTCCCCCGTAATCCAAGAGGAAGAGGTTAACGACCTGCTACACCAGCTGGACACACACAAGTCTATGGGGCCGGATRGGATCCACCCAAGAGTACTGAGGGAGCTGGCGGAGGAGCTTGCCAAGTCGCTCTCCATCATTTATCAGCGGTCCTGGTTAACAGGGCAGGTCCCGGATGACTGGAGGCTTGCCAATGTGACGCCCATCTACAAGAAGGGCCGGAGGGAGGATCCGGGGAACTACAGGCCTGTCAGCCTGACCTCGGTGCCGGGGAAGATCATGGAGCGGTTCATCTTGAGGGCGCTCACGAGGCAGGTGCAGGACAACCGGGGGATCGGACCCAGCCAGCATGGGTTCATGAAGGGCAGGTCCTGCTTCACCAACCTGATCTCCTTCTATGACCAGGTGACCCGCCTAGTGGATGAGGGGAAGGCTGTGGATGTGGTTTACCTGGACTTTAGTAAAGCCTTTGACACTGTCTCCCACAGCATTCTCCTGGAGAAGCTGGCGGCTCATGGCTTGGACGGTGTACTCTTCACTGGGTAAAAAACTGGCTGGTCGGCCGAGCCCAGAGAGTTGTGGTGAACGGAGTCAAATCCAGTTGGCGGCCGGTCACGAGCGGTGTTCCCCAGGGCTCAGTTTTGGGGCCGGTCTTGTTTAACATCTTTATCAATGATCTGGAYGAGGGGATCGAGTGCACCCTCAGTAAGTTTGCAGACGACACCAAGTTGGGCGGCAGCATTGATCTGCCTGAGGGTAGGAAGGCTCTGCAGAGGGATCTGGACACGCTGGATCGATGGGCCGAGGCCAATTGCATGACAAGTGCCAGGTCCTGCACTTGGGTCACAACAGCCCCAGGCAACGCTCCAGGCTTGGGGAAGAGTGGCTGGAAAGCTGCCTGGCGGAAAAGGACCTGGGGGTGCTGGTCGACGGCCGGCTGAACATGAGCCGGCAGTGTGCCCGGGTGGCCAAGAAGGCCAACAGCATCCTGGCCTGTATCAGGAATAGTGTGACCAGCAGGAGCAGGGAGGTGATCGTCCCCCTGTACTCGGCACTGGTGAGGCCACACCTCGAATCCTGTGTTCAGTTTTGGGCCCCTCACTACAAGAAGGACATTGAGGTGCTGGAGCGTGTCCAGAGAAGGACAACGAAGCTGGTGAAGGGTCTGGAGAACAGGTCTGATGAGGAGCGGCTGAGGGAGCTGGGGTTGTTTAGCCTGGAGAAGAGGAGGCTGAGGGGAGACCTTATCGCTCTCTACAACTGCCTGAAAGGAGGCTGTAGAGAGGTGGGTGTTGGTCTCTTCTCCCAAGTAACAAGCGATAGGACGAGAGGAAATGGCTTCAAGTTGCTCCAGGGTAGGTTTAGATTGGATATTAGGAAAAATTTCTTCACCTAAAGGGTTGTCAAGCACTGGAACAGACTGCCCAGGGAAGTGGTGGAATCACCACCACCGGAGGCGTTCAAAAAACATGTAGATGTGGCATTTCGGGACATGGTTTAGTGGGCATGGTGGTGTTGAGTTGATGGTTGGACTTGATGATCTTAGAGGTCTTTCCAACCTTAATGATTCTATGATTCTATAAACCTAACTGAAAACACGAGCGACGTCACCAACCTCCATGGGACTAGAGGCATACTTTCTGCTTAATTTAAAGTAATTATGATGTGGGCATTGGTAGACTAATAAATGGACAGAGATGATTGCCAGTAAGACAGAGAACAGCTGTTACATGTCATCTCTAATAATCAGAAGAATTTTCAGATTGAACCTCTGGTCTTCAAATGAAGGCCTCATATACTGGTATCAAAGCCTTGGACCAAAAAGTTCATCAAATACCATATGTCAAAAATCAAAGACTCTAATCAAGTCTTCCTAGTCAGTAATGAACCCTAAAAGAAAAATCATCCTATCACTTAGATGGAATACATTTCTCAGAATTTGCCAGATTCTTTTATTTTAGAAAAGATTAAAGATTTAGTTTTTAAAAGGAATCTAAGGCTTTGATAATTCGATAATTTGTACAAACCACAAAGCAAGACTGCCCATTAGAAGAACTACAGGTAATGAGTTTATCATCTTTCTGTTGTCCAGTCAAGAAAGAAAAACAGACATTTTCACTCTGAAATCAACAGAAGGCATTCAGCTTTTCATGAATAGACAATTCATGATGGTAGTTATGAGAAAGCCAGGAGGCATATGCTCACAATATGGTGTAGTTAACATAGCCAAGAGATCAAGACAGCCTGTCTTGTGTATCAAAATCCAGAAATATTCAACACAAAAATCCCGTATTTTCCACTTTCCACATTAGTGCACAGGATCTCCAGTTTCTACAGATGTAGATACCTTTTTGGTCAGGATTATGGTTCTACACACTAGCACAAACAGATTAACTTCTGCAGGACTCCATATTCCACTCTTAAACGCTGCAAACCTTTTTGAAAGCTCTTTGCTTGCAGTTCCTTGGTGATACTTTCAGTTGAGGGAGGATAAGAGTGATCAGAATAGTAGCTCTACAGAACTACTTGTCTATTTATACGTCATCTGCAATTCCCTAAATCATGCGGATTTGCTTTGAAGAATATTATACTTTTGCATTTGCAGTTTACTATCACAGTCAAGATCAAATGGATAAGCTACAGCAACTAAATTACATTATGCTACTGCTTCATTAGGAAGCCTTATGCACAGTCATGTTGCAATGCACTACTCACAATATTTAAATCATTAAAGGAAAAAAAACCTTACCGTACTCAGAAGTACTTCAATGGGTAACAAGTTGAAAAAACAGATCCCAGTAACTCATTTTAACTTCATTTAATTCAGAAAATTTCAGTTCAGTTTTCTCAGATTAATTATCAAAAGTATTTGCTCAGCACACTCAGCAAAAATATGTCATTTGTTTCAGCAGCTTCAGTGCCAAGCAAAAACATATATGAATGAATAAACAAGAGGAAGAGTGCCATTAGAAATAAGGCTACTAAGCTCAAATAAAGAAGTTACTGCATCCAGGAGACACCAACGCTTGGTTATACAAAGACATACAACTCTTCCGTACTGCTGCTGCTGTGCAATGATTGGGATTACACAGAAAAACCGAAGTTGTTTGGTGAGCAGCAGAGCTAGAGCATAGATACCAGACCTGCACCACTCACTACCCAACCTTCAAAAAAAGCACCCAAGTCCTGTTTGTTTTCACTGTAATCTGTGGTGTTCTTCCACACTTGCTAACAAGGAGCTGGAGTTCTCAATGAAATAATTGTCTAGTGGATGCATGCCACCTGCTACCATTTAGACAAAGAAAGAGCTGACTGTGTTGCATCTTGGAGCCATTTTATCTCCACTAACCAATCCCGCTAGAAATGCTTCAAGGCTAGTGCAGGTCAGCACAAGTTTTACAGGTCAGATACCCTTATGCTTTTCCAAATAAATTACATTAATCTATTCCTGCACCGCTCATCTTTATCCAACAGATCAAGGCAAGTCACAGTTCTAGTCTCTGCATTCCCAAGGATTACAAGCTTTCCTTCTCATACTAATGACCACTGATTCTTCTGCAACCTCATGCTACCCTAGTAATTGCCACATCAGAGCAAAAAGCCCGCAGGTTACAGCCTGTTGCTGCTTTCTGCATCTTGGTTACACCATCACATGGATGCAGAATGCCATTTGACTCATGCATTTTACTCTGTCATAGAATCATAGAATAGAATCATAGAATCATTAACATTGGAAAAGACCTTTAAGATCATTGAGTCCAACGGTCATGCCCACTAAACCATGTCCTGAAGTACCACATCCACATATTTTTTGAATGTCTCCAGTGTTGGTGATTCCACCACTTCCCTGGGCAGCCTGTTCCAATGCTTGACAACCCTTTCGGTGAAGAAATCTTTCCTAACGTCCAATTTAAACCTCCCCTGATGCAACTTGAGGCTGTTTCCTCTTGTCCTATTGATTGTTACTTGGTAGAAGAGACCGACCCCCCACCTTGCTACAACCTCCTTTCAGGTAGTTGTAGAGAGTGATAAGGTCTCCCCTCAGCCTCCTCTTCTCCAGGCTAAACAACCCCAGCTCCCTCAGCCGCTCCTCATCAGATCTGTTCTCCAGGTTATGATATAGTTTTGGTTACTTTTTTCCTTTAGCAAAATAAAAAGAAAAGATTTTAAGACAGTGACCTATGACAAACAGTCACAATGTGGGAAATGGAGAGAAAAAGACCAAATGGGTTAATCTTCAAATATTTCTTCACCTTCTCAGAAGGATGAAGGCAGCCTACCCAAAATAGAAACTAAGTCAGATTACTACAATCAAATTTAAAAGAATAACACAAACATATAAAGGGCAAAAATCAATACTGGCAAAACATAAAATGAGCGTGAATTAGCCAGGGACACCAAACACAGCAAGAAAAGGTTCTGGAAATGTTGAACTAGGAGGAAGATGATGAAGTAAGTGTTGGAACACTAGAGGGAAATCTCCAGAAACAGATTATACTGTGAAAGACAAAATGTTCACTGCTTTTTTTTTTTTTCCTTCAGACTTGACTTGAAAGATCAGTTGCAATCGTTAATTAAAATCAGAAAAAAATAGTAAAGTTTCAGATTAAAATTGGAAAAGAACACATTAAAGAATACTTCCGATAACCTCACAGCGTACAAATTGTCTAAACCTATTTGGTTTCATCCCATCATACTCTGGTCAAGCCTGAGAGTCATAAGTGATTAAACTGAGACCCTGCTGGAGTATTGATGAGGTAATTAGAGAACTAAGAAAAAAAAAATCCTTGAAAGCAGAGATTCTTTAAAAAGAGGAAAACAAGGAAGAGTAATGGAGTAGAAATTTAACTGTAATTCTGGGGAAAAAAAAAGATTATTTGTAAGCACAAAAAAGAAAAGTGACAAGTGAATTAAGCTAATTTGGCTTGGCTCAAACCACCTCATTCCTTTCTCTAAGAGGGCCTTGGTTATGTGACTAAATGAAGTTGACAATAACATACGCCTTTTCTCTAGCATGGTTTTTAACCCCATCACAAATGAGGTTCTTCAAAGCAGGTTCAGAAAACATGCTCTAAATGAAATTAGTGTAAGGACTGTACAAACACATCGGCAGTGGAAGCCTCTTGGACTAGATAACAATGGACCACTACCAAATGGAAATATGTATCAAATAAGGCTCTTCAGAAATTTTTTCTGCGCCTGGAAAAACTAAATATTCTCAAGCAAGGTTATGAAAAAGAGAGAAAGCTGAAAGAGAACACAGAGATGACAAAGGGCAAGATTAAAACTGAAATAATCTTGATAACTTTCAGAAACAGACCTAAACCTAAAAACAATTTAAAAAGCACACATTTCAACAGGCACAAATGTCTGTACTCAACCTGGAAAAAATAAACTGCTGGCTATATTACAGTCCTACAAAAAAGAATCACAATAGTGAATTCACAAGCTTAGTGCAAGGGAAATACACTGCCCTGTTGTAAATCCCTCTCCAGTCCTGTCTGAAACAGCAAATATCGAAGTGAAGTGAATTAATAGATTTTAGCCTGTAAAAACATCTGGTTACCTTTCAGCATCTTTAACAATGATAAATCCAGAGCTGAAGTGCTGTGAATAGTTGTGGGCATTATAATCCCTGCCCCCCCTCCAAAAACCTCTCTTCAAAACATAAGAGAGCACTGAGCATGCACAAGAGTCCTAAAAAAAMCACTTTAATTTAGAGTAATAACTGAGGAGATGGAGGGTGCAAAGAAAAAAGTTACAGGAATTTTCAAATATATAGAAGTAAGTGAATCATCTGTTCTCTGTGATCACTGTGAATAATAGATAAGAATAAAAACGGATTTAAGTGACAGTAAGGAAAACAATTAAATAAAAGGGGAAACATTTTAACAGTAAGGATAGTGAAATACTGGGGTAGATTGTACAGAGAGGTTGTAGCACAGATAGGGATAGATGTTTTAAAGAAAAAAAAAATCTGTTGGAACTGCTCACTTATATTTAACTCTGGTTTGGGATGCATGGATACTGGATGACTTCCCGCATTCCTTTCAGACCTACTTTTCTGATTCTATGAACACACATTTTCAAACAGATAACAAGTATCACAACTCTCCACCAGACTATGCAAAGAGAGATTTCACATCCACTACAGAAGGAAATGTGTCTGACTGACAGAAGAGAGTTACAAAGGCATAAAGAGGTTTTCATTATGGGTCAGTAAAATGGATCTGTTTCTCTGGTCATGACCAAAATAACTGTCTTGTACAGACTTATATAAAAATATCAGGCATGTTGTCAGAACAAGCCAGAAGTACACAGGGTCCGTGCTTCTGCTCTGTTAGCCTTGTGGCTAAACACATCCGTGCATGTGAATTTTGCTCAATGCAGCAGCTTGCACAGCCACTAAATTAAATGCTACAAAACACACATTAATTACAACTACGGTCTAATGAGTAAGCTGCACAAGAAGCACAGAAATCTAAAAAGAAAACATTAAAAACAACTACTTACTACACACATATGTTCTTCTCATTCAGTATGTCTGAGCAAGTTCCTAAATCACAGAACRACCTGACATGGAATGTAATGTTTGTGTTTTGGTCCCAGGTTTTAAGTATCCTCAGTTCCGTAGTGTTGGCATCTCAAATTTACTTATCAAGTAGGTTTGAAATTATTCCAGAGAGCATCAGACTGCACCTGAAAGCATTACTTAAAAGCCTGAACGCTAATCGTGTACAGCCAAGCATGGCGCAGAGACCTCACACTAGGACTGACATAGGGTAATACATCTCCACAGCACAAAGACACAGAGAGACAACAGCCTCAACCCAGAAGAAACTTCAATATGTTAGTACAGTGCTGCGCCGTGCCAACGCCACAGTGTAATTTTACTGTCCCAGAATAACCCCTCCAGAAAAAGAGGATTAGTATTTGGGGCTGTCCTACAATGATCAGTGTAGCACGGTGAAAGGAAATCCAAGTTTATTAGCCTTGCGCAAAGTTGTGCTGATGCAGCTGGACAACTTTGGGATTCTTGCCCACCTCTGTACAGTTGTACACAGACACGACAGTTTGAATCAGCACCCATTCAGGTGTCTGTGCTACCATATTCCTTGGCTTCTCTGTTTCCTTGCTACATGTGAAATCCATTCCATACACTTTGTGTCTCTGCTGTATGAACCTCAGAAATTTTACCAAACATACATACAGCAGTGTTCCCTGAGAGATACAATTTTTTTTCATAGAACTTGTGGAAAATAATTCATGAATCATAGTAATATTCATTTAATGATTAATAGTAATAATTTAGTGATGTATATTCCAACCTTTCACATAATCTTTTAGAAAGCTATGACTTATATTCTGGAATCCCTATTATTACAACAATTCTCAAGCTTAGCTCCAAACACACTATCAGGCCTAAGAACTTCTCACAGACTCTTGAACACATCTCAAACTTTTAACAGAAAAGATCTCTTGGAAAACACTGCTTACAGCAGTTCCATGAATCAGCCACATGCCCTGGCACCACAGCTTTGCAGACCACTAGTCTAGAGGATCTTTATACATCACAAGAGTGCTGTGATTAGTGCTACACAGACTGAAAAGTAGCAGAGAGAGATGTTTAAACATAAGCAGAGAACTTATTTAATAAATGTTAAAGGTTTCGTAGAATTCAACAGGCATCCTGTCAAGTGGTGTTTTTTTCCCCCCACTGATTAAAATTATGTGCCTCTGATGTGCCTCTGCCATCACCTTCTTCCCCTCCTCTTCAATTTCCTCATCTAAGAGCCCTTTGTTTACTTGCTTTATTGGTCTTGTGAGTGAGGCAGGCAAATTATAGACATTGCACTGATCTGTTCTAAGGGCAATGGAGGTTTCAAAGTCTTGCTATTCTCTCCATGCAAGCATGTGACAAGTAATGTTTACAAACGTCTGTTATTATTGGTTTAGACCACCCTGGGTCTTTTTTAACTACACCAAACCAGTAATCACCCTGAAATACCTCCTCTCACAGCGTGTTTAGTTCATACTCATGACAGTTTTGCATTTAGTCATTGTGGGATCTCTCACAATTACTCTCTTACAAACAATGTCCTACAAGAGGGTTGTAGGGTCAGGAACTGCTTTACTGAAACTGAGGAGCCTTCAAAAATCAGCTAGTTGGTAATCGGCAGTGATGACCAGGACATGCCTCGAAAAAGCATGTGATCTCAGAAGGTCTGTCCTTTCAGGCCAGTCATGGGCTTTGATGGGGTCACCCACAAAGAAGTCCAGCAGTAAGTACTCATGGCTAAGGAACAGAAAAAGCTTCCTACAATTTCCTTCCCCCAAAAGCAATGCACTGGATCAGCTCTTTCTATTCACAGTCGAGCGGACAAGGACAATTGAGAATCATGCTGTGTTTTACAAAACAACTTAACTTAGTCTACACCAGCTCTATTTTAAAACTTTTTTTGTGTATCCCTAGTCATAATTCATGGCATTTTATACTCAAAAAGAACATTTTTCAAGTATCTTCCTGCTCTCCAAATTTCATATCCACCATAAAGCTGTATTAAGCTACCTATCTCACATTTTACATCACTGCAACATTTTGAAAGAAGACGAGGGTAGCAAAGTTAAATCAATTAACATGTATTTCTTCATTATGTGTTTGAATAAATCAGCATGAGAATATAAAAATTATTGCTTTTTCAAAAGTACATATGGATGGCTAGAAGGCTAAGACTCAGAATTTAATACATTTTGTTTTCAATTCCATGTTTACAGTGAATGAGTCACCTTTCATTTTCATTTCTTGGAAACTCTGGGTAGATTAGTAAATTGACGAAAATTTTGACATATTTTTTGCACTAAGATCTGACTAGTTTTATACTCTTTTTCTCTTAATTTGGTTGTATATCAATTGATTTTGTGAATCCTAAGCTAAATGTAAAAACCTGTCTTTTTCATTTGAACATAGACATTCCTGAACTGAACTAATTTTCAAATAGTTTCTCACAGTTTCAGAGTCAACTCTCCAACCTCAGATTTTCATGACACAGCCTCTCTCTATTCATCCAAAGACTGTCTTCTCAGTTTATTATATATCTGTTGTGCTGGACTAGGAATAATGTGCTCATATATAAAATGTGAYCAGTGGCTGACCATGGCGAGACACTGGTCATGTTTCATTGCAAGTGTTCAAGTTTATTTAGAATCATAGAATCATTAAGGTTGGAAAAGACCTCTAAGATCATCGTGTCCAACCATCAACCCAGTACCCATGCCCACTAAACCATGTCCCGATTTGCTTCACTTCAGCACTTGCAAAATATGGTGAGACCATTGTGTAGCTGAAAACATCAAATCCAGCCTTGATGAACACACAACTCTTCAATCCACCAGCCCTGCCTTTCACACAGAAATTACAGTTCACATAATCCCCCTGAAGTTACCCTTACTCCGACACACAAGTCACAGCCTACCAGAAGTAGGAAAGAACTTTTCTGAAAAAGCAGAGACTGGCTGCAATGTTAAAAACATTTTCACCTACATTTGTGTTTTGTATTCACTGTCCTTAGTGACCTCAAGATTGAGAACTCAAAATCCTAAAATTAAAGCTTCAATGAAGTTACTTTTGTAACGCTGGAAATTTCAATACAACTCACAAGTTTAGAAATAACAAGCTACCTTGACACTTTTCTATACATTTCATAAACAACAGTCACTGCTCAGCAGTCTGTCGGTCATTTTGCACTCAATGAATTTCCTAGACACCTCAGCACAGAGCTAAGGAACAGCTTTAAAGGAACACCTTTAAAATATTTGGGCTGGCATCCTGGCCCCATCAGACCTTTAGCATTGACTTTAATAAAGAAAAAAAAAAAGGGAAAAAAGAAAAAAAAGAAAAGAAAATATATTTTAAGTGTCTTTAGTCCTTTATAAAGCAAAATACTTGCTGGTCTCAAAGATATTTTACACAAGAAAAGAAAAAGGCCAAGATTACTTTGTTCTACCTGACCACAAAAAAGAAATTCTAACATTTGAGAAGTTTGTCCATTTAAACAGAAAGCAGTAATATCTGCAGCACTATTAAGCAGACATTTCAATTAGAAAACTACTCCTACAACTACTAAAAAAATCAAAAGAATCTCTAGAAAATAGAGAATGATTCCAATAGCTCAGTTAACCTACACACTTCAGTCCAACCCTTAACAACTATGACACCACACGTTTTTAAATCCCACAGAAAGCCTTACTTTCGTAATACAGTTGAGTTATCACTGGCTCAAGCTAAAAATAGTATGTAACAGCAGCAGAATCATTTAAATGTTACATTCCTTCACAAGTGCTAAAAAGGATCAAGAATTAGGAAAATACATGGAAAATTTTTGATATTTTTTTGGAATTTTTTCAGTAAATAATGGAAAATATCTCTACTGATTAGTTTACTGAATGTCAGATTGTTTGGAAACTGTGTAAATATGATAAAAATGTACATTCAGTAAGGTAACCAAAAATGCCTATTTAATCAGTGCACGTTCTTTGACAAGCTGTAAAGCGAAGCAATTTTTGAACATTTAAAAAATATTAGTGTTGAAAATATGTATTATTGAATATGCAGACAACCAAATATTTATGAAATCCACTGAGTGATAGGTAATAAACATTGTATGAGGGCATTCTTCCTAAAGTACTATGTCAGAAACACATCCTGTCAACATATAATATGTACATACATTAATAAATAGTTGAAAGGTTTAACAAGGAGTACAGAGTCAAACTCTGCAATTTACAATCGCCTTAATTTAGCCACGTAAAAATTCTCCATGGTATCCATTCTCCCACAGGTCTGAAAGCCAGTCCTTATCACACCTAGCAGTTTCTTTACGGTGCAGTGTAACTACTCTATTTCTCTGTAGCCCTATTCTCTCCTCCTCTACGTCAACAGACCATTCAGCAACTCTGAGGAAAAAAAGAAAAGGGAGGTAGCTCTCTTTTTGAGTAGTAGATGGGGAGATTCACTTGCAGGGCCAAAGAAAAATCCCTGCAGTGCCAATCGTGACAGCTAGGAAACTATCAGGGGTTCCTTAGCAACCACACATTAATGATAATTGAGCTTTATTTCCCTACAGTTGCCAAGGGTATCCTATAATATTTCTTAGCTACTGCACCAAGGATTGAAGAAGGGGTGGGGGTCACAGGGGAGACAAACCATCTGCCATTTCTACCTTGTTTAGACTTCTATAGGAAGAAAAGTTTTCCATATCTCCTCTTGTTCTGCCGGAGGGAGGAAGCCAACTCCCCAGCCTGCGCGCCGCACACCATCAGTAAGGGACTGCAAAGCAGCAGGAGGCAGCGGCTCCAGCCCTCTCTGGCCACGTAACGCTCCCTAAGATCACTCTGCCACCCAAAACACAGAACAGACAGGGAGGGTGCCTGGATGAGCAGCTGTGTAAACAGCCAGGGCTCTTGTCCAATTGGAAGAAATAATTAGATATTTAAGATTCAGACACTAAAATGTATTTATATAAAACAAACGCTAGGAAAAGCTCAGTTACATCATTTTTTCTAAATAAGCTATGCATACAAAAAGGACAAAAAAGATTTTATCAATTTGTATCATCTTTTATGGTTATACCAATTCAACAAGAAAACTGGAAGCGTATATAGCAATACATTAAAAAGAGCTTCAGTTATTTCACAAAACCAAGGAAAAACCTGAGAGGTTATTCACAAGAATTTAAATCCATGTTTCCATCAGACCCATAAAACCATCTATGATACTGAAAATACTTTTGAGACTGCAAAAATGTGTGACCCAAAAAGAGATCTATAAATATACTTRAACACTACAAATGCTAAGTTACGTAATAAAGTTAGAACAAAAATTTTAAGCATGTTCTTTTTTTCCCAACATTTATAATTTTCTTGATCCTGCAGGTCAGAGATGCTAACAGTCAGAATATCACTGCTCATCATACTTTTTATTTTCAGCTCGTGATTGAAAACAACCTGGTATAATGTTGTCTCACTAGCTTTTTGTTCCAAAATCCTGTAACCTTACATCCCTAACGGTTGCTGTGATCACCTGTGTGAAAATTATTGCAGCAAATGTTGAAATTGGAGAAAAATAAGATTAATTCAGGTTGTACTAGAAGGGATATGTAAAGCACATCACACTGCTCAGTTTTAAATAGGTCATGAGCTAGAAGGGAAACGAACACCGCTCATGTACCAGGGAGCTGTGTAATGTTAAAAATCTTGTATTTTCTCTGACACTCTAGGATGAACAGAGATCTACTGAACTCTGTATTACTGCAGTAATACTGAAGCAGTTTCATTTTGATAAAATTTATTCACTAAAACATTAAAAGACTGTGGAAGCCAAAATATTTTCTCCTAACAAAACGGAAGAGAGCCATATTCTATAGTACAGTGGAACAGTTAGACTTCTCTTCCCGTAGAACCAGATACTGTGTGGTTCAACTCTAAGATTTTTTCGCACTGCAGCCCTGAAAGGTTTATACCCACTGCAGATCATGTATTGACTGAATGGCCCTCATTTATTTTTTGAGAATGTTTTGGAAAGAATGGGTTATGTTCCAACTCTTCTTTTCACAAGCTTCTGAAATGCTGTCCGTGAGGATTTAGGCCAGTACTAACAGGAATGCTGGCAACTTCCTGTTAAATCCAGTTTGATGCAAAGCCCAACAGACAGACCCTTCTCTGATAGCAACAGATTCTCTGTTAGTCCAATGGTTATATAGCTGTCCCTATTTTTATATTTTTCAGGCACTTGTTGCAGTCATTTAACAGTAACAAGGTTTTTCAGAGAAGGTCGAAGGTCCTAATATTTACTAATCTCCAAAATCTTTTCTCTTTGTAGAAGATTATAATATAACTATATAATTTGGCATCATACTGAGCTCTGTCTTCACTGATTACTCAATTCTTGCCAGGATAAGCTGCATGCCATTCCCTTCATTCTTCATTATCACATGACTACCATAAGCTTTAAAAGCAGTTCTTAAAAAGCGTTAAGTGTGGTTATAATTTTTCATCACAGCTGCCTGCTCTCTTCCACACTTCTTCTATACTCTTATTCCAAATAGGTTTAGCTTTTTTAATGGGTTCTAGGCACTATTGCAGTTTCTAAGTAAACTCCTGTGAAAGTCTGAAATATTTTCATTACAAAGAATGTTTCCAATTTCTTTTTCAAAGTCATTGTCAAGTATTTCCTGACAAGCCAGCACGTCTCACAAACGATTTGTGTCCTATACCTAGGATCTTATTTCTGCCTGACCCCAGCCGTCACATCTATTTTAAATGCAGACACGTCTCTCTACATGCAAATGGGGTGTCTGTGCCCCTTGAACTGCACGTGCCTTAAAAGCAGTTTAAATGCCCCTCCCATGTTGCTGATCACGAGTAACCTCCAACTCGGGGAGCAGGAATGCAAGGGAGGATGTAAGATAATCAGAAGCCCTGACTCGCCAAGGAAGTAGGCCACCATCACCGAATCACCTCCGTGTTCAGCCGCATCCTGAGTGATCGCAGGAACCCTGCTTGTGAACTTAAAGTCAGCTCTCCCTCCCTCAGGCTTTCCAAGGTTTTCTGCTACGTCTCTCGTGGCTATTGCACGTACAAAGGTTAGGGTACGCAGTCAGAAGGCCAGGAACTTTGACCATCTGTGGTACACTGCATTTCTTGATATTCTTATCACTGTTACAAAATGGAGATAGTATTTCACTTACCAGTTCTTTTGATTATTAAAAATGCAAGATGAAGATGAAAACATACACAAAAGATCACATTTCCCACCAGCAATCACTTCTTTGTACCAAGGATTATTAGCTGAGGACCTATCCCTGGGGAAATGTTGCAAAAACAACAAATAGAATTTATGCAGATTTAGAAATATATCTACATCAAATATTACTAAAAAGTAATGTTGTTCTCATTCTCAGTCTAAACTRCTTTCCTAAATAAAATATTTTGAGTGCAAAAGTAAAATATCATTACCTAAACTCCTCTATCTATTTTATCTAGAGGAATCCCAGCCAAACCTTTCTGCCCTCATGCCTTCAACCAAGATCACTGACACAAGAAAATTAAGGCTTCAATGAGAGGCATGTACACCCCACTRAGAACACAGTGGAGCTGGAGCAAAACCCTATGCCAATTCCTAAAACAGTGAGAGATTAGGCAAACACCTAATATAGTTACTGGGTTGGCTGAAATATCTCTGCCTTAAAYACAGACTCAGAACGCCAGAATTGCTGCAGGGAAGCACAAGACCTGGATGTCTCAAGGTCACACATAAGCAGTGGCTCTAAAATTTGTTCCAGTATTACTAGTTTATCATAGCCCTGGAGGGCTACTAACCAAAACCACAGTGAATTTCATATATATTCTTTTCTGRCTTCTGTTTGAGGAAACTATCCATGGAGAAGCAGAACAGCTTATATATGTGTGATAAGAGACAATGACCATTTAGGCAAGGAATCATAAATGAATTATAATTACAGAAGTTACCAAACACATTYAGTTTTATCTAAGTAAAACTAAAAAAGTAAACAAAACATTTATGCATATGTTTCAAACACACCTATAGATAACATCTCTGGATTATTTCCTACATTTCATGTGCTGTTCCAAAAGCTTTGGGTTACAATACCTGAAAAAATCCTTATGTTTGATTTTATTGATGCAATGTACTACATGAGTACTTACAGCACAAAGCTGTATTATTTTTGCTTGATTGTTTAGTCTTTAATTGGGAGTGATTAAGTTGAATCTGCAGCAGTTTACCTGCTCTACCATGTCTGTTGTTACCTGTATTCAGACACAAAGTGACTCTATATAAATAGTATACGATCTTCTGCAAAAGATTATTCAAAAATTCCTTTTAATTTGTATGTGAGCACTCATTTTGTCTCCACACCAGTCCTGTGAGAAAAGCACAATGTTGGAAAGGTCTGGCGCAGTGCAAGCCAGAAGCAACAGTGACAAGAAAAAGCTCATGTTTGATCCTTCTGTGCAGATTTAGAGGTGGCTGCATTAAAATTTTGGCAGATGGACAATGGCACAACTACTCATTGATGTCTTCCCCTCCCTGATAGTAGTCAAAAAGTGATGTTGGTGTGAGAAGCATTAACAGATCTTTGAGTAACAGGTCAAAATTAAGCAACAGTCATCAGCATAGCRTATGATGCAGTAGCAAAAATAATTGCTACAATACCTGCAGTCTCAGGTGGCAGGAAATACCCAGGTAACTGAAGAAGTAGGACCTGGGGGGCGGGGGGGAAGTATCTCAACCTACTGCTTCTCCACATTGCTAGTCCCAACTTGGCAAAGCTACATGGCAATAGACTTGTAGAATACTGTCTTTTCAGTGCCATACTGTGATAAAGTTAAAATTTCARTCGTGTTCTTTTACCTAAACCAGAAAGGTCTTGGTCAACGCTTTGATTTTATTCTATAGCAGAAAATGACCCCTTATATCCAAAATACAAATTCAGTTCACAAATATCACCATCAGTCAAAACACACTGCATTTTGTTGCAGCTTAACATTGCTAATAAAGTTTCTGCTGATTTCACTAACAAGCCGGAAACTAAAGAACCATGTAAAATCAAAGCTATCCTGCAGGCTGTTTTAAATTTACATCTACAYTGGAACATTCAGATTTCTTGCCATAATTTTTTAATAACAACTAATGCAACTAGACCAGCACATCAAAGGCAAMTATGCTGACCATATACATGACGTGTACATGTCAGTATTTAGCACTACYGCTCTGCATAAGAAAGGGTTGCAGAACAGGTCCACAAGTAAGAAAAATCATCATTGCAAACTTGTGCAGCAAAGTGTTACAATTAGCACTACAGTACAGATAACCTCCTTATAACACAGTTATCTCCATGCAGATGTCACTCATCATTGCCTTTTAAAATCCACTAAAATCCACTTTAAAAAAAAAAAAAAAATCCCATCTTCCTGTAACACAGCTGGTTTGGAATTTTCAGCACTTGCTGCCTGAACATACAAACACATAGTGTTTTTTGTGGCAACTTTATGGACTCTTCTGCTGCCAATGTTCTCAACAGGCATTATTTTTGTCAAGTGTGGTCAGCCAGTTAGCCACTGAGGTCTTAAGCCAGTGAGATATACTTTTAAGAAGCATTAGGCGCGTAACACCAACCATTCAGTGAGAAAAAAGGTGTAGCTAGCAATTTGGAAAACCAGGCTACTGCGTTTGAAAATACTGATCTGACTGCATGATGCAAGGACCATAACTGAAGAGGCATAATCCCACACCATGACCTTGGCAACTTGAATTGTTCAGCGAGTTTAYCAAGTGCAGTATGAAGCTATTTGCAGAGAGAAGTTACAAAGCAAGCAAAAAGGAAGATTTTTCTAGATTGGGRTAGAGAGAGGAAAAAAAAATATCTGTAGAAGAGAACCAAGAAAAAACAACCTGCTTTGAGAATATGCCCAGTTTCTTCTCCCCAAGAAACTTACTACAAAGGTTCTAAAGTCCCATCTTCAAATGCACACAACATACCGCCTGGAATTCATTACCTAGTGGAAAGCCAGCTTCGGCTGTCTTAGGTAGGCAGTTAACAGTTTCGGAGAAAAAAAAGTTTATAAAAATATAAAAAAATATAAAAATATAATATAAAAAATATTTATGGCATGAAGTTTTGCCAGCATAACCACATTCTACTCTTGGAAATTTCAGTCTCATACGTTTCTACCAAATGCTCTCCTTTTACCACTGTTTTTTGCTCATTACTTCATCACTAYTTCCCACCCTTTCAGATCTGTGGAAAGGAAAAAAAAAAAAGAAAAAAGAAGAAAAAAGAATGTTTGATGTTCCCTCTGCACTTTATGACATCTATTCCTTAGATTTGCACAGACATGTTGCAGATATTGGTCTACAACAGCAAAGCTTTAAAGGACATGATTCAGGAATCAGTTGGAATACTTACCTATTTGTGGTTAAAAAGGTACTCAGATGCGTGGCTGATTCAGGACCCCAGTAGTTTCAAAGAACAAACAAAYATTAACAACAGTCTCCACATTTTCCAGGCTGTATAGATAGATAATTACTTCTTTTTTGGCTTTTGGGGAATTTATTTAAAAGAGAAACTGTATTTGCCTGCCTGCAGAAGCTGCTGTGATTAAAACATCAGTATTACATGAGTCAATCAGGAGGGAAAAYTGGAACAGACAATTCTTTAGAAGTTATCTTAAAATTATGTCCAACTGTGGATGTTATGGTTCCTTAAGAATTCAGGGATTATTTAGAATTGTATCAGAAAAAGTAATACAGAATCTCAAGGTATATGTTGTCTGCCATTTTAAAAGGAAATTTTAATCTTAAAAGCACCAAAGCACATATCATGACTCTACACTGAGCATACAACATACTAAACATAAAGCTAACTTCTAAGAATCTTCCAGAGTASACTAAATTTCTGTGTCTTCCCCATAACTTTATGAGTAAAGGGACTAGATAGTGTTTTCTCCWGCATTCAGAAATAAGTTCACCTCTGAGAAAAGGTCATCCATGAAAAATTTCAGACTTAAGGAYGAATATTTGGAAAGCTCTAAGCATATAAAACAGAACGCCAAAAGAAAAATATTATTGTAACTCAAACCAGACTGGTGTTTCAACCCAGCAAATTTTGAAGGAGAAATATATTCTACTGMTACTGCAAATTTTTATTTCCTCACCAAAAATAGTGACCAAAGAAATTTATTTTCCTTGAGAAGTCACTCATTTTGGAAAACAAAAATTTTTTTTGTTTAAATAATTTTATCAAAGACATATTAATTCCCTTTTTCTAGATAAACTGTATGTAATAAAGAAAAATTTATCTAAAGTTATGGGAGATCACATTTTTAACTTTACTTATAATACCAATAAGAATAAGGAATTCATGCACAAATATAAGGCACAAACTATAATAGTGGGTAACAACCTGATTGGATTTATTTCTAGAACTAATATTAATAGCCTGTAGGTAGTCTTTTTTTCCCCACAGAGAATTATAATGAGTTACATCCTTGTCTGCTTTGCAGTTTCTTTTAATAACACACACTAGAGACCAGGAAGTCTCCCTCAGTCATTCCATTCCAAAGATTATAGCCTGAAAGTTCACTCTGTATGTGAAAGTATACTGGAACACCTATATAGAGTATAATTTTATTTATTTATCTATTTACTTAAAACCTTTTTATACCAYTTCAGGTTTACTATCTCCCATTCCCATGCTGCAATTAAGTGAAACAAAATCTTCCAAACCTAGACTAATTAAAGTTGTAGTTTCTCAACTAAACAGTAAGTATACACAGATATCTATGTACATTTTCCTGTATTTTCATTATATATAAAATACATTTTCAATTTCATTACTGGTGGTAAATAAACCAGAAGTACATTGTATACATTAAAAAAAGAAACGTGSTTGAAAACTCTTTCTGCTCAGGCATTTTCAGGGATAAACTGTAGAAGAAGAGCAGGTCAAAAAAAGGTCAAATTTTTCCATTTCAATGTGCACTTTAAATAATCCATTTGCTCCATTATTTGCACTGAGAAGGGCTAACTCACTTTGTTYTCATGAAAATTTATACATAATTAAATGCACTGCATACAGCTTACCAAACATAGATCTTTATTGTATATTATACCTTCAAGAATTGTTTCAGACGCCTACATGAGCCCCTATCTATCCCACATTTCAGCCACGTTTGACATGACTTTGTGATTTCACTGGCTTTTGGGCAACCTGAACCACAGAAGACTCTAAAATACAGCTCTGCTAACATTTAGATTTAAAGATTAAGTCAGRACTATAATGGAGAGCAAAATAAAACTATACATTGTAAATGTCTATTGGAAAGACTATAAATAACTGCAAGTTAAAAGAACTGTGAGAAGCTGCTTTATATTTTTTTTATCCACCAACAGTAAAGAAAAAAGCAGGAATGACAAAAAGAAGATGACTTCAGAAGTGTCTGGGGCTCAAATTAATTTTGAATACACCTTGATAATCTGTCTCCAAAGTATTTCATATTCATACATGTTTTGATTAGGAATAGGAAAACCACTCCAAATACACAAAGGCCAAATTTATCAGCAGTCAAGGCTCACATTGCTTTCCTACGAACTATAAACATTTGTTCCGTAGAAGATRACAGGACATGCATGTGTAAGCCAGCAATGCTACTACATCACACCTGCTCCTCCAAAGGAGATCCTCACAAGCAGTGTTCTGCACTACAGATTCTGCTTCTTCTGGTTAAGTTACATAAATTCATATACTTGTTCCTGAAGCTGGAAGACCCTGATTCAGTCCCTAATACTGACCAACGCAGAGATTAGCACAAATACACATTGGATCAGCTTGATGATATTTTTCTGAAACWTGCAGGCAGCCACTCCCACTAGAAGATTCAAAAACATTAATGGTCAAAATAAATAAATAATCTGCTGAGTTTGTTGAAGATGGGTGATTATATTTGCTACTGATAGATAACAGGAGTTTTGCACCTTTTCCATCAGGTGAGCATACAAAAAGATAAGAGAGTGGCAACCCTTTGGTAAAGCTGTGATTTAACACTGTGCAAAAGAGCAACTTAGAACAAGGAGACATCTTCAAAAAGAGGGGGAAAAGAAAATGAAAAGAAAAAAATTAACAAAACCCAGAGCTGTGCTAGGAGAGAGCTCCTGTATGAGAGCTGAGAACCTGACAGCTCTCCAGCCACACTGTCCCTGAGGCTCAGGTCATTGCTTCCTGTCCCACTCTTCCCCATCATTACTGGTCCCTCAGGAAAGCACCCTCAGCACCTCACCTCTGTTCTTTTCAGGTGCCACTCAGTCCACACTGAGGCCATACCTTCGGTATCCCATTGTCTGTCCTGCTGTACCCTAAACCCTAGAAGTCACGTGCAGAGCCCAGCATGGTCTGTGCCTTCTGAGAAGAACCAGCTGCCTCCTYTCTCCAAGACAGTTTCCTCCCTGCTTTGTCCCAAAAGCATTTTTAACAGACTTGAACACACACAGAAGTTCTACTGGCTATCTCATGCTGGTTCAAGAAGAGGGCAAAAACTGAGATCCTTGGTAGATTCTCTAGGCTGCAAAAATTCAGCTGCAAATTGGAGCAAAATGGGCAAGAGCACACCTGACAGTAGTCCRTGCAATTCATTCACAGCAGATCTTGAAAAACACCTCTTGTATTCACAACATTCCATAATTCTTGGCCGCCTAGGCATAGCAATGGGAGGAAAGATGGGTTATTATCTTTTTACATAAGCCACTGCTAAATTGTAAATGCAGGAATAATACGATTCCATCTCGTTAATAGCAGTCCTTCAGACTTGTAAGATCCTATGACTATCGTGAAGTGTTACATAACTGAGCTTTGGAAGATTAAATTATATTTTGATAAGAAAAGCAAATTAACTTTCAATGTGGGAAATTTTTTAGGTCCACTGCCTTTCAACCAAGCGTTTCCACACACTGTAAAAAAAAAATATTAGCTGTTTGTATACCAASTAAGACGCCACTAGAAATATTTGAACATGCTCCTTCAGCATATTAAGAGATCAACCAAAATGAGATGGCTTTACTATCACTCTGACCTTGAGTACAATACTCTCCAAGTTTACAGAAACCTTTTCCTGCACAGGCAAGTAGTGCAATACAATACTCTGCATTGAAGCCTCTGCTCAGCTCTTCTTCCTCAAGCATAACTCCCTGTGAAATCAAGGGAAACTTGACTCAAAACAGAACTGCTGAAGAGATCCAAAAGTAGTGATGCCTCCAGTTTAGGACTATTTCTGCCTGCCAACAGACTGTGATCAGGCATGAAACCCTTGCTCCACTGAAATCAAGAGGACCCTGCCACCACGGGACTAGATTTCATCTTTTCTGCTTAAGTGTGTTTGTGCACTGGAAGTGCTACAACATTGCTCTTTAGAAGAGGGATAGCGAACTGGCAGGGCAGAGACTATGTTTGGTCTACACGTCTTTCTTGTTTCCATGCATACTGCACATTACTAAGGTCACAGTTCTGTGCATGCCATCACAGCAGGGACAGAGAAGCAAAAGCACTAAATTCTCTATCAGAGAATTTTAGGTYGGCTACAGGCCCTACGGGTCTGGCTTCACCAAAACATGTAAATGACGATGGTCCCTGATTGCTTAGAAGTCAGTTAACCCTGCCTCCGATATGCTGCATGCATGGTGTTAATGGAAGTCCCTGAAGAGACGTGCATCAATTAAAGTGCTTTGATGGAAATTCACAGAAGGAAAGAATATGGATGCTTGTGTCCATTGTAGAGACGGTTAACAAACTACTYAGATATCCAATAAAACAGGTAAAAATATATCTGATCATACTAGCAGTTATAATGAGTGCGTGTACACATGAAATTCCAATTTCCTTTCCAGCCTTGCAACACAGCTATCTAGAAATTATGTTTCTGAAGTGCTTTTGTATTTCATTTATTACAGTGTATCATGTATATTATATAGGTCAAATATATGTCTAAAACAACAAGAATAACCGTAAATATGTTTTCACAGTAATCTTAATTATTCTTAGCTTATTCATACCTATACAGGCTGTACTCTGGTTTATTAAGTACTCCACTTACTGAAGTCCCTCTACTTCACATGCAAGAAGAGCCTCTTTTCACCATAAAACCTCGTAATACAGACTGACTTTAAGGAAGACTGCAGAATTGCAGTTTACGCTGCATCAAGTTAAGACAGTGTTTTACAAAAATGAAGCACCATAAATCTGACATAGAATAGAACTGTAACCTGCACAGTACTGAAAACCTTGAGATTCACCTAATCAAAGTCACTGCTATTGCAGTAAGGAAATAACCAAAATAAAATTTTAATAGTTCTCTCTTGCTGGACAAACCATGCTGTTTCGATATGGTTCATGCCATCAAGTGCCTAAAGAACCAGAATCATACTGAGCTACTGAATGTTCAAAAGGAATCCAGAGCTCCTCTGCRTGCAAATTTTTTTTTGTTTGGCTGGTTTGTTTGTTTGTAGTTGTTTTTAACAAGACCGGGGAGATTAGATTTTGTATGAACCATCTCCTTTATTCATACATAAAATTCTCTGAAGACTGACCATGGATGAGAGATGAACACTAAACATCAACACTGTTTAAGGAAGCGCTCAATAGATGCACAAGGGACTTACAGACCTGTAAGGCTAAGATGAGTGTGAGAAAAAGAATCTGCTGGAGTTCTTTGAAGATGTAACTGCTGAGACAGTTAAGGGAGATACACTGGTTGTCAGAGCTTAAAAATTATTTTTGCTGTCTACACACAGTACAGCAACCCTTCAAACTTGTATAGAAATCTCAATTACTGAAATTTAAAACTCTCAAATTTAAAAGGGAGGAAGGTTAGTGAAGCTTCAGTTGTTTATCTGGCAAGGGAGGGCACAACATGCTTCTGCGTTACAGAGTTGTAATCAGTTCAAAAACCATAATAAAAAGACCCAACTCCAGCACTGCTGAAGGCAGTAGCGTAACGGGATACAGCATCATGGTTAACATGTTTAATGGCAAGGAACAGGGAAGGTGCAGTTGTTATGTTGATAATGTGCACCCAACGTCCTTCATCRAGTCTTGAGGCCCCGACAGTTCCTTTAGTAGAAGAAAAGCACACAACAGAGCTGAACACAGCCTTTGCTGCAGACACCATGCCCCGGCCCATATTTCTAAAAAACACCTTTCCCTGATTACTCTTCTTGCAAGCGATTCTATCAGAGACAGTCTTGGATTTCACAGAGGTGGAGTTGTTGCCAATCACCAGAATTTTGCCTTCCAGAATTACTCTGAACCCAATGAACACTGTCCCAAAAGGCTTTTCAGAGCCCTTTGCGGGGGAGGGGGAAACAAAAGACACAGAACCCAGAACTCTGWGCAGGATAGGCTACTTGGATAGGATATTAATGGGATTAGTTGCAGGTACCAAATCAAAACTAATCCGATTTTTGGGATACAAGTTTGTAGGGTTTTTCTTACTTATTCACTCATTATTAATTGGATTTATAATTATATATAATTCATGCAGCTTAAAACTCGTCTGTCGCACTGTGGTGCATTTTTATTACTGTAGTAACATCTAAAGGACCAAGTTCTGACCAAATGCCAGTTTTAAGATTGAAGATTATTTTGGTGAATTTCCTACTTTTGTGGTAAGGATATTCAATACAGAGTCAGAGACAAATGTATAGCTGTACTGTTCCATTGTTACTAAATCACTTTTCAGAGAAGAAACACACTGTATGATTTAGCTCCTTTCCAATGTAGCTTTTACAGCTCAGAACAAAGAAGCTAGTATCCTGTGATAAACCCCCACAAACGTGCTAAAGAACAACAGCAGGTACTTGTCACAGTTTATGAACTTTTTTTAAAAAAACCTACAAGCACTACACCCCACAAACTAGTGCTACAATAAATTGCTTTAGTTTTAGCAATAAAAAATGCTAACAATACCACTGAATTTCTATCACTTACAATCTTATATCCTTTCACTTGTTAGAAGCAAGTCTAGCAAATCTAATGACTGTCGTAACCTCTATTTACTCAATCAAACCAACTATCAACCCAGGGTTTTATTTGTTTGAATAAATACAGAATAGCATAATGTTTCCCTTCCTAATAATTACAGTTTAAAGACTATTATTTAACAAAGAACTTTCTCAGAGTCGTCACTCTTTGCTTGCACGTGTACTGACGTTACTGATTTCCTACTTAACTCCTTACTAATCTAACAGAAGTTCTTTAAGACAATATAACTGAGATATTTTGATGGGTCTTTAGAGGCAGGGTCACTGGAAAGACTGCAGTAGGGTTCAAATATCAGGGTGATAGGTATACAGGAACATATAAGAGGCAGAGTATTTTGTTTATTTTTTTCACTTGCCAGACATCAACAGAGGAGGAAAATATTTTTAGTGTGACACATACAAGCCAGGACATGCAAGGATACCTTATGTGTCACTATTACTTGCGTTGCCAGAAGTACTATGGATGATTAAATGTCATTTTGCAATGCATTTCGAGAAACTCTTTGCTGTCTTATCCCCTAGAAATCATTTTGAAAATCTTCTGTTTTCTTCTATTGTTAATCTTTATATAAAGAATTAAGATGCTTTAAACAAAAAACCTCTGTTAAAAATGAAAGATTAAAATATTACATTCCAAAAYGCTTTGATACGGACTTTAATTTGTATTCTGACAAATTAGGTCTAGAATCTCAAGCTACATTGTGAACCTCACTTCTATAAAATGTTGCTATCTATGGAAGGTTTAGCTAGACTTGTTTTAATCTACAGGCTAATAATATTTTTGATCAGTCAACATGTTTGTTAGCATTTACTTTTTATTACTGTGAATTTATTATTTATTACATATTTTAGTACTGCAATCTACATTCTTTCTGTTACCCTTTGTTTAAAAGCAGATGTATCAAGAAAGATCATAAAGTGACCCAAATAATCCGTAAGTCCACATAAGGTCGTACCTGCTGTTCAATGCATGACATAATGAAAAATATAAAGCATGAATGAAAAATAGAAAGCTGATCTTTTTAAGATTACAGCACCCCTTTGAATGCTAGGAAGGACTTAGTAGGGTGTATTTTTCTGAACAGTTGACTGTGGTCTTGTTCAGTAAGTGATTGAGCTGTGCTGAACTGAACTTTCAAACTYTCTGAGGTTGATTAACATTACCTTCACAACAAATGTCAAAATACAGCAATTCTATCTGGTCAAAACTCTTCCCCCTGCCCCCTCTTTATTTCTTCTTGTTTTAAAAGTTTCTCAGAAATGAAATGTTGACAATAWTAAAATAATTTTGTGTAAGCTAGTTTCAACGGAAACACACTTTCAAAAACAAAATGATTTTCCAATTCTTTCAAGGTAAACACAAGTTGTAAACTTTTAGAGAGCTGACTGGTTCCTGGAAGCAATTTTGCAATACATAAATGTATTCTTGCTTATGTTTATGCCACCACTCCATGCACGTGAATCCACTTACACGTTTAAACAGTGTAACTTTAATTGGATTACAGCCATGAAGACTGATGCTTTAAGTCTCTGTACACAGAAGTCTCATTCAACTCAACAGGATTTTTATCCCCTAAAAAATGGCAGAACCAAAGCCATATGGCCTTTTGGCTTGGATTATAGTATCATATGAATATTGACTTTTTACTCTCCTAGGGGTGAATTAACAGAGTCATGGAATATGCAGTGCCCTAAGGAAATATTTGTGCCCAAAGGCTAGAGCTGACTCTTTAAAATCACAAGGCCTGTTCTCTCACAAATGTTTCTAAAGTAAAGCATTGGGCTTCAGTCAGTGATTGTTAAAACATTTACAATGCAAACAGATAATGTACTTTTACTGTTTTGTTTTGTTTTCTTTACCTCTGCACCAACAAATTTAGACATATACATGAAAAGAATTTCATCCTTTAAAGTGACCAGTTTAGAGGTCGGCTGCTCCATTATGCGAAGGTGGCTAATACAGGACTCCAATAAAATTACTCATGTGAGTAATGCTTTCATGAACAAACCATTAACATCCTGCAGACTTCCACAGATATAAAGGAAAATAAATTACAGTCCATATTTCTAAATGGTTGGTCTTATTTCTGTCATAAATGTGTATCATTTATATCCCCACAAAAATTCAACTTTATAAAAAAACCCACAGTTTACTTCTATACCAGTCTTCCCCAATGTACTGTAACTCAGAGGTAATTAATGATTTCCCTATTATAAAGATATTAATGTAGTTCCTTCAGTTTTTATTACTGAATTTTTCAGAATGAAGATGAATGTTGACTTGTGTAAACCTCCTGCTGCTCTGTACACCTGCAGACTGCCTTATGCAGCCCTCCTGTTGACCAGTGCATCTGTTCATATTTTACCTTCAAAATGTACTGCTTCTTCACATTTTGATTTCCCCTACAACTCCTTAATAAAATTTTTGTAGAGTCAAATGGTGAGAAATTGTAAGCCTCGCAAAGTGGCTTTCCATTTTTTTCAATGGCAGATTTTGTAGTACCTTAAAAACTGCTCTACTTCATCCCCTTGAAACACTGGTTTTTGTTTATTAATACTGTGTTTAAGGTAATTAGGGGCCACTGAAACAACTTATTTCCCCGATGAAGAGAGTACATAACCTGAAAATACTGAATGCTTGTCATATAAGATTTATTCTACCACTGTCTTTTGATTTCTTCCTGAATTTCTTACAATGGCACCATCCATATAATTAAATTCCCAAGAATGTATAAGCCATTAAAAATATTAATACAAGATATTTATAACGTGCTAAATATTCACACTAAATTCTGTTGAGTTTTACCAGTATTGCAAAAAAATACAAATCATAAAAAGRTCACTTGAACAAAGGTTATCCTATTCAAGTTGTTCCAGATGAAAAAATATGGTTTTCCCAGATAGAAATGCTTCTGTAACTGCATGCTATCTTCAATCACAGGATAAAGCTAACATCTGGTTTGGTGGTTCGCTATGAAAATAAAGTATTTTGTAACCATTCACAATGGAGAAATACTGTAATMTTAAGGAAAAAGCCCTAGAGCCAAAAGCTAAAAAATTGTATGCAACAAATCAAATATAATATGAAAAATTCAAGGAACAGTGTATATTTGTTTAGCATTTATGCAACATAATTAAATCCAGTAATGAAGACRTGCAGTATTTGACAATAAGTTAACATCATACAATGCTTTTGTAGGGTTGGGATGGGGTGGGGAGGGGAGGTGGCTGTTGGTTTTCAACAGAGACACCCAATATATCATGCAAGCTTTCAAAGACCAGGCTCTCCAGGAAATATAACATGGCTCACTGCTCCCTAAAGCACATCCAGACCTTACGCATGTCAGTAACATCACTARCAGCAGACTGAGGCTACTAAAATTTAACAGCAAGGAAAGTTTCCTAAATCAACACATATGATGGCAAAATGGTAGTCCTCCTAGCTTGGTCTAGCAGGCTTCCTCGGTCCTTCTGAAAAGCGAGCCTACAGGTCATGGTACAACGAATCAGTATTTACAYATACAGACTACCACTGAAATCAAACCATAAGGCTTCCGTACACGTATAGCCCCCAACTCACCATTAAGACTATTCATATCAACAGAATCAGACATGTGAGAAGCAAATACAAAAATGACAGTTTCATAATAATGAGGACTGTCATTAAGAYAGTAATTGCTTCCATAAGCTGTCTGATTGAAAGTATGAAGCAGTTTTTTGTATTTTGCTCATAGAAGCAAGCCAATGCTAGACTGGAATCCTTAGATCTCAGTCCCACTCTGACCCATGAATGTTTGAGTCCCAGTTTAAAATAAGAAAAGAGTAAGGGAGGGAGATGAGAAAGAAGCTAGAATTTTTTTAAAAATAAGATTTGTGTTTCTGTTTCAAAAAACAGCATCTTTGGACTAGAGAAAACATTTATTTTAGATTTTTCTCAGAAGGCAAAAGAAAAGAAAAAAGCAGTCATATAAACAATGGGATTCTTCATGGGCCAATAATGTATTTTACTAGAACAATTCGTGAATCTGGAGAAAAAAGTAGGTATGCTTTTGTTCAAAAGCATTGTCTGTTAGCCTAATAAAAGCATTAGCTCTCCTACAACGTGGACAAGTTTTTATC
The DNA here is from genome assembly GCA_030449065.1 of Oceanodroma leucorhoa. Lineage (NCBI taxonomy): Eukaryota > Metazoa > Chordata > Aves > Procellariiformes > Oceanodroma > Oceanodroma leucorhoa. The sequence continues at coordinate 6,383,085 of JASVER010000024.1, forward strand.
TTCAGACTGCTACAGCTACAACACAATCACTGGCTTTAAACCTTCATGCTAGGACATTCTGCTGCAAAGTTTTGTACTTCATGTAGGTTTAACTTACCCAAAGAACAAGAGTGCATACCATAAATGTTTTCCTGAGCACACAAATTGGTATTTTGGAAGAATCCTTTATAAAAGACAAATAGGCAGGAAGAGCTGACAAGTTTCAGAAGCTAACATTAAAAAAGACCCAAATATCAAATCATTATCTCATATTCTGCTTTACATGCCAGAACATTTCAAGGAATTCATCTTGTATTCAATGCTTCATCTGTTAAGAGAAGTTAACAGGTACAAAACCAAACTGAAGTTAATTTGTATTTWTATATATATATCTATACCTAGGTATCATAGAAAATTATTGCTGATGTTCAGGAAATGCCAACTTAACTAGATGACTGGGAAGGCTAAGAGAAAAAGTCCAATGAGGGGAACACAAACATGAATCTGTRAAAGAACATTCTGTTTACTAATACATTATCTACTCTAAAATTATTAGTTTTGACTGGAGAACCTAAATTATAATCACAGCCAAATATTAATGGGCTAAAGTAAAATAATTTCTTAAGTAAAGTATTTGAAGGACTGCTTTTAAGAGCATATAAAAGAGAAATGAAAGAGAATTAAAGAGAAAAAAAAAGTCTTCATTTGGTCAAGTTATGTGTCTTTTTTTTTTTAACAATTTGGGTTGGAAGGGACTTTTCTACGTGATCAGAATTAACCAATACTACAGAAATAAATCTAATAGATAATGTACATGACAGGTAGTRTCAGACATGAACAGAAAAGGTACACATCTCTTTGCATTGTCTCTGTGTTTAAATTCAGAATTGATAGTATGTGCATATACATACCAGCTGCGTGTCTCTCATATATTCACAGAAAGATACAATAATAAAAATGAACTCAATAATATCATTTTAATAAGCCACTGTCCAGCTTGTGGAGTAAAAAGCTTATAGGAAACAGGTGTGATGACTACTAGAGCTGTCCCAAAGTCCTGTTCATAAAGTATTTATACCCAAAATTTCTGATCTGTTCCTCTTCAAAAATGGTATTTAAAAAAATCAACAGTAAATGATTCTCTGTAGCAGAGAGATATTGCCATTCATTCTTCTGTTACTAGTGCAGCAGCCGCATTTGCCTCTTCCTGTCATGATAGGATTACACTGAATGGACATGATATGAAAATACAATTTTATACTTTCTATTATGCAAATAACTTTTACTCTGTGCCACACAGAAATTCTCATCAATRTCATAATGAATTACAATGTACAGCTAAAACCTGTCAATTCACAAACTTCTCCAAGTCTCTCCCCATATCTATGGAAAGATTTAACAGTGGAGGTGGCAGAAATTCTGTCTTATGAAAAATCCATTATTTTCACAAGGTATTTATTAATACACTATGAATAGGTCTACAACCACACAGCTATGAGTTCTACAGTTCTTCCGAGCAAACATCTACACAGATAATTTTGCAGCAAAGGAGTACAAGTATCAAACTAGGACACCTGGTAAAAATTTTACGAGCAGTAAGTCTTCTGGATAAAGGGGCTGACACAATGTTTGAATGCCTATCAGAACCCATGGAAAGTGCAAACTGTCCCTAGGCTGCCCCTCTGCTGAGGTGCAGGCACAATGCTTCTAAGGAGCTAACATGAAAATAAGAACAGCAGCGAGGAGAAAGTATTAAAACTAAAGTTTCAGAACGGGCATAAAAATAGATGGCCCCTCAGTAGTACTCGGGACTCCTCAAAGGTGCCCAAGGAATCAGACGTTGTCAGAGAAACAAACTCTTCAGAGAGATGAGGGAACCAACACACGGAAGCAAGTCTATAATGAGGTAGACTGCCTTTCCCCTTCCAGTGCCACCCTGATTACAATCACTACTTGTCACGATACCACAATGTGTTATGGAAGTAACAAATAGAGAGGAGTCATCCTCTGTGAAACAGTATCGTGCGTTCCTATCTAGCAGTTCCCAGTCCCATTGCAATGAAGAGCAACCATTACCGATTTATTTATTTAGAGTTCTTCTTATGAGTTACAAAACGTAAGCCAGGAGATGGCATTTCTTTTCAGCCAAGCAAGTATTTGCCTGCTTTGGTTTTGAGACAACTCTCCTATACTCAAAAAAACTATGGATTAGACATATTGGAAAATAATTCATCTTCTAAGACAATTGCAAAACAATTGTTAAATAAGATTAAAGCCTCTTCCACTCAAGACAACCATATGTTGGACTGACCACTGATTCTACCAACCTATGAATTTTAAGTCATTTGGTCTGCCACTGCTGCGAGTTACAAAAGGAAGTAGCGTACAAGGCTGTATGAAAAAGTTTCTTCATGTGTAAATGAATACAGAAAACAGCTTTATGATACTGCCTTTAACAACACCTGAACCATAGCAGATATACCATTCTATTTATAGAAAAGAATTTATAAAGTCTATGCACTATATTCTATTTAAATGCATCTTCCACAGAAAAGGGATTTGCTGTATAATTCACACACACAATGTAGATATGAGGTCACAACCCTTCAAACGCATATTTCACTGACACTAGTCACGCCAACGAAGATATGAGCTTGCCGGTATAGTGCCAAAGCGATTCTCTGGGAAGATGCTTAAGGAATTGAGGCATCAAAAGCATCCTGGGCTGTACTAACAGAATCATAGCCAGGAGGTCAAGGGAAGCGAGTATTCCCCTTTACTTGGGGCTTGTTAGACCACATCTAGAAAACTGTGTCTAGTTTTGGGCCCTCTGATACAGGAGAGCCGTCAGTAAGCTGCAGTGATGTAAGTGGAGGGCCATCAAATTGCCAGGGGGCTGGAGCACTTCCCTGTAAGGAGTGGCTGAGAGAACAGGGCTTGCTCAGCCTGGGGAAGATACAGCTTTGGGTGCACCTAGCAGCAGCCCCTCCAGTACCTACAAGGAGGTCATCAATAAGACAGTCAAGGTCTGCACTGCGGTGCATGGTAGGAGGATGAGAGACAACAGGCACAAGCTGAAAAAAGAAAGGTCCAGACTAGATTTAAGCAAAATCTTTTTCCTCATGAGGACACCCCAACAGTGGAGCAGGTTGCCCAGAGAGGTTGTGCAATCTCCGTCCTCAGAGATTTCCAAGATGCAACTGGATAAAGCCCTGAGCAACCTCATCTGACCCCCAAGCTGACCCTGCTTTGGGCAGGAGGTTGTACTAGGGCCCTCGTGATGTCTCTTCCAATCAGAATTATTCTGTGATTCTATAGTTATAAGGAGAAGCTAGAGGAGCTGGTAGTCATAAATAAATCATTGTGACATTTTTGTGACATATAAAATAATATTGCAGCAAAAATTATTATACAAGAGTATAAAGTCTTTATACAAAAGTTTACAAACCATTCTTATAGTATGTATGAACATAGTAAAATTGATATGCATGGTAAAATGTCTAATATAAAACTTTTATAAGATTTAACTAGTTACATTTTATTAGCATTACTTCCTTCCAAAAAAGAGGATTAAGTATTACAATTAAGCACATCTTGCTAAAAGGCAAGTATGCATTTTAATATTTAAGTAATGGACATGCTTCAGCTTTTAACTTTGATTTTCTAAGTAAATCTTGTCTGTGCCAGAAAATTTTACAGAACAATTCCCACCAGTGCTAGTACTGCCTCTACTGAACTCACATTAACAATACCAAAGGAAGCTCTAATTCAAATTAGATTCTTTGACTAGGACCACTCTTTTCATTTTGTTTTTCCAACTTAACTACCGGAACAACAAATGTGCTGCAATAACCTGGAACCTTGTTTACATTATGGCTAACATCAATTCACCTGAACCCACCAGAAGAGGGGTGTTTTGTTGTGGGGTTTTTTTTAAACAGTGAGATGTGCCTTAATGATTCTATACCTGACTACACAAAACATGGTTCAGTTCTATCCCCAAAGCAGCTTTTCGAGAGCACACAGTCATGTTTGTACATGTATTTCCTACATCTGTCAAACTCGGTATCCGAAAAGGCTGGAAAAAACAAGATCTCAGCAGAACACTTCACTTTCAGAGGACACATGCACAAAGCAAAATCCATAAAGGAAAAAAAGAGTAACCTATATGGATCAGACTAAATGTATATTTAGTCAAGCATCCTGTCTCTGACATCTGAATAGGACTAGGTCAATAACAGCTGCCTCAAAGAGTATCGAATGCACCAGGGTCTGACTTCTCTGGCTGGGGTTTTAGGATATGTGCTATAGTAGAACTCGGAAAATTAGAAATATTGGTGTGTGTAGCTCACAGCATGCCTCACACATAGCTTCATAAACTTCTGATTTGGTTTAGGAATGAGCACCACAAAGAACCCTTTTTGTCACAAGTCACATGAACAATGGTGATTGTAAATGAATGGCAAGAAAGACAACAAGTACTTAACCCAATTAAACGTTTTTCTTCCCTGGCTGTCACGTGCCTTGTTGCCCAACTAAAAAATACTGCTTTCTAGCTTTAATTTTTTATTTTTTTAATAGATAGGTAGGTTGATCTCTATACTAGTCAGCTGACTAGCTGGAGGCTAAATAAACACTACTTCTTTTTTCCTGTCTAGTTCCCACGCCACTGAGATGTGCATGAGTACTACTGACAGCCCTCATCCCACACCAGGGAGTTCGCCCTGGGCAAAGATTGATAAACTGTGGGACGATGAGAATAATAGTAATATAGACTAGCAGGAACAGATGTATGAACAGTAGCCTTGCAGGTCACTAGGACAATTGCACCTATGGCAGACTCGCTCACCAGCAACCCACAGACTGCTAAGATATGTGGGTAGTCGGTATCCTCAGTTCTGTTTCCTCCATGGGTACCGGTTCCTAGAGGGAAGGGTACCAGTGCTCAGTGGATAGGTGACAGTTCCCTGCATAAATACCTGAAGGCGTCATCTCTAATAACATTTTTAAAAATCTCATTCCTAGTAACACTCCTTGCAAGACTCTTGTAAGATGGGTTAAGGCTTATCTCTACAGACAAAGACAAAGATTTTAAGAGTTGTCTTACTGAGACTACTAAAAGCAGTGAAGAAAGGATAGAGAGAGAATGCATTGAAATTATTTTGAATCTTCTTAAAACATTTCTCTTTTGTATCTTCTTTTGAGGACTCCAATAGCAGTCATATCTTTTTTACATTATTTCTGTTTGTATTTTATTTTCAGAATTGCCGCCTTTGCTCCCTCCCCTGACAACTGCTTTAATTTCACAACTGTGTCAGAAGCATCTGTCAATTCTTCCCTAAACTATTAAAGACACTTGGAAAGGGCGTACATTGCCTTTCTGGACTATCCTTACTGCTGACAATATTGGTGGAAAAAGATTAGGCAAGATTCATGCAGTGCGCAGGCAGATACACACACTTCTTTAAATTAATCTTCATTTGTTCTAACCTTTTCAAGATTCTTAAGAGCTTCTCAGCTAGCTCTTTGTAATTCTAATGAATCATGTTCCACGGCAACATAAAAACCTTCCCATTTCATTTCCAATAAGCCAAGAAAGTGGCCAAGGCCAGGATCAAGAACTCTTTAGCATGCTTTCAATTATCTTTGTCACTAACTCCTTTCCCTGACCTCCTCGGTTCAATTCTATACATACCACAGTAATGAATCTATCCGCCCTTCCTGTGATAAAATGCAGTCCACTTCTCTAACAGACACTTCCCATTGAGTTCAGAGGGGATAGGTTCAAGTGTATCAGGACACTTTGCTATCATTTTACTTGTGTTTAAAAATTATAACCTACCTGTAAAATGAGAATGAAAAAAAAAGAAAAAAAAAGATACAAAAATAAAGAGATAAAATTACTCCTTATATTGCCTCCGTACCTATAATCTCCTCTCTATCTATCTATCTATCAATAAAACATAATCAGCATCTCCAAAGTTTTGGTCTGCAATCGAACCTTGGTTCCATGGACTTTAGCTCCTCCATTTAGGTTCAGATCCTTGACATACAAAGTACTGCTCTAAGAATGCTGGCTATTAGTATTAGTGAAAACATAACCTCTGCCAGAAATTTCACCCAGAGACATATGGTGAGCAGCTCATTTCTGGCACATGTTATTTGTCTATAATCAGTAAGGAAGTTAAATGTAATGCTGCACACACTGTTCAGATCCTGAAACAATTTATTGACCTCTGCTAACTTAGAAGAGTAGAAATGCTGCAGTATTTTCTCAAGACGCTCAAGCAAAGACTAACTTAACATTAGCTTACCCATCCGAATGTATGAAGAAATGTATAATACTTCTATCTAGTGTCTGTCCTTGCTAGAAGCATAGTATAATATCTGTATCAGTCAGTAGAGAGAATCAGTAACTAACCAAAACAGCAAACTAGTACTCAAATATATATCAAAGTTATTGACGCCATCAGCTCCAAGGACTTCTGCCTCACACTTTCCCTTTGCCTTTGCCACTTCCTGCAATGGTTTGTGAGTATGTGAACAGCTCAGAGAATGCAACTAGTATTTCTGAGTACAACTAAGTACTGGGCTGACGCACAACTACGTTTCTGCATACAAGAAATGCAGCAGCAGGCTTGCTTAGTTACAGAAGAGACTGGAGAATATCAGTGATATCCACCAACAAACATAGCTATGACACTCATTTATATCTCTAATGATTGTAAAAGTTAATTTAAGCCATGCCACACAGCTGTAATATCACTAAAATACATGTACAGAGCATATACTGTGGACAGAGTCTCACAGTATCGCTGAAATGGCTCTTGTGTAAATAGAATTGCTTTCTCATTCTCAACGCTATGTTCATGGTTAGCATTTCCTCAGTACAGCAGCATACTTCCAGAAAGATCTGGAAGATAATAACAAGGCTCTGCCTTCTCCTACCTTTTTAAAGGTTTTCAGTCCCTGATGAGAAATCATATACCAAAACTGAATCATGAATATGCCTCAAACACCTGATTTCTCCATGCTTTTAGCTGCCATTCAACCAGCACTTGCAATAGCTGCTTTATTCTCAAATCTTTTCTGAACTGACTGTGCCTAAACTGACTGTTCCAAGGTAGATTTAGCATTGATTGTACTATAGTACAATCTGAAGTACTTTCCTGGTAATATGCTTGCATTGTAACTTTTTATATATTCAGTCTATACTCACTGCAGATTACTAGACCATGTCAAGATCATGTAAGACCAACCGGTGGTCTGCTAATCAGAACTTTTAAATCCATAACAGCAATTCTTCTAGGTCTCATTCTCCATTTCTGGGCCATGTTCCAAGGGCAAATTAAATATATCTCTTTAGTACAGTAACTCTGCACTTCAGACATACCATCTGCAGGAACTGCTCAGAGACATCTTTCCCAGGTCCCAAAAATGAAAAAGGGAATCATCATTAGGAGATCTTAGCCTCCAGTTTTCTTTTCCCTAAGGATATTTAACTGTACTCTGTGACCATGTGGTCTGTTAGTCTCTTTTACACTTTAGTGAATCCAGTGTTGAATTTCTTGAGTGCAGATAACATAACTTCGTAAGTTTATACAATAAAATGCACCTTTTTTTTTTGGCAACCCTTTGTGATCTAGCTAAAATAAACAAATACATAAAATTGTCCTGCAGTACAGTTTGTACTTCTACAAATCAAAGAGGATGCTCATCTTTTTCCCAGTGCTAACCAACCAAGTTACAGCTAAAATTAATATAATTGTAGTTGCATATGTAAAGCTTGACTGAAGTAAGACTTTATTACATATTATCTCTCATTCTTACAATGTAAAGTTAGATCCATGGTTAAATTCATGCAGAAAAAAAAATAATCTTTCTTACTCAAGGAAATAAACCTAGATTTAAACTGGACATAGGAAAGCGTTCACTGTTCCATTGCCAGCAGAATTTATTATCATTATCTATAAAAGCACTGTTACAAGTATCAAAATCTTACTACAAAGAAAGTTTTGTTCCATAATGACCATCTATAAAACCACAACTTCACTAAATGACATGAAGGCAGACTTCAAGGTAGATTAACTGAGTAATAAAGTCTATACTGAAAAGGAAGCAGCTGTAGCACTCTTAAACCATGAAGATCTTACAACACAGGCTCATGTTTTAACAAAAGCTAGGTAACAAATAAAGGAAAATATTAGAGCCTGGTGAGCCCCATTAAGCAAGAGGAAGGTCCAACTGGGCTTTCCCAAGTCCTTGATGAGAAAAAGAGTCAGTGATGACAGGCCTATATATCGCATACAATCAGATGCATTTCAGCTGGGTTGGGACAAGGATCTGGAGTTCTAGAGGGACAGGAAGGATAAATTCAATCATGAAGGTCAAAACTAGGTCGGGGCAGTGATCTCTGTCATGACCCATCCTTTGCCCTCCTTCCTCCATGCACAAAATCACTGTGACCTGTCAGTCCGCATATACACACGCTCCAACCCTTAAGGGTAATCCTTCAGACCCTACATAAAAACATACACACTGTATATGCAGATACATACTGTATTTTTTGTGCGTGGACAGAAGAGAATAAAGGGAAACAGTATATGTGTGGGTGGAATTGCTATGTTTGTTTGAATCTAATGTGATAAACATCTTTCTGTGAGCAAAATGAATGAGTAAATACCTTTAGAATGAACAAATAGAAATGAGGTGTCGATGACAGATGACAGAAAGGCTTGGAGGAGGAAGGAGACAGATTGAACAAAAACTGATGCAGAGTGACTGCATAAGAAATTTAAGTGCTGAACGACTAGAGTGAGTTTTAGAGGGAAACTGCACATGGGTAACTGCACATGGGTAACATTATGCAAATGCAAAATATAGAATACAACTTTATGCAGAATATGTGCCGGGGAAGGGGTGGGTGTGTATGTTGGGGAGACAATACAAAAAGAAGAACTAAGAGTCCAACTCGATAATGTCACAAACTACAAAGTAAGACTATTGTCTTAAATTCAAGACAAGACTAGCAAGTAATTTGTTAGTGTATGTAATATTGATTTCTATCTTTAGGGTTTTGTTTCAGCCCTGTGTAGCATTGTTCCAGCTTAGCAGTACCCTCAAACAGCTGGAATCCAAAGGCTGTATGGGCACATAGCATTCAAGTGACAGAAGCCTCATGAATAGGACTTACGAGTTCTTCCCTCAAAACAAAGTTGTTAGCCAGGGGTGAGCTATGAAGCTCACCTATTACATAACCCTAACTGGTTACAGAACTTGAGTTTCATAGGAGACCCCTACCTTTACCTCCTAGCCTGTGGCCAGGCAGCTGAGGGTATCCACGAGAGAAAAAAAAAAAATATCTACATCCTGCATTAACTCTCTCAGGTTCAAGGAGTGCAGTAAATGCAAGTTTTCTATTTCCTATGTGAATGTTCTATCTACTAAAGCCCTGAAATATGGGCAAGTAGTATGGGCATAGTAACTGCAACACAAGCTCAGCCTTTGTGCTGGTTTTGGCTGGGATAGAGTTCGGTTTTTTTCATAGTAGCCAGTATGGGGCTATGTTTTGGATTTGTGCTGAAGAGAGTGTTGATAACACAGGGATGTTTTCGTTACTGCTGAGCAGCGCTTACAGAGAATCAAGGCCTTCTCTGCCTCTCACCCCACCCCACCAGCAAGTAGGCTGGGGGTGCACAAGATGTCAGGAGGGGACACGGCTGGGAGAGCTGACCCCAGCGATATCCCACACCATATGATGTCATGCTCAGCATGTAAAGCTGGGGGAAGAAGAAGGAAGGGGGGGATGTTCGGAGTGATGGCGTTTGTCTTCCCACGTAACCGTTACGCGTGATGGAGCCCTGCTGTCCTGGGGATGGCTGAACACCTGCCTGCCGAGAGGAAGTAGTGAAGGAATTCCTTGTTCTGCTTTGCTTGTGTGTGCAGCTTTTGCTTTACCTATTGAACTGTCTTTATCTCAACCCACGAGTTTTCTCACTTTTACCCTTCCAATTCTCTCCCCCATCCCACCCGGGGCGAGTGAGCAAGCAGCTGTGCGGTGCTTGGAAGCTGGCTGGGGTTAAACTACGACAGCCTTAGAAAAATACGGTAAGAAGACAACTGCTCCTGGCAGAGTTTGCTTTTGCTGTTGTGTGCTACGGGTCCCTGGAGCAAGCACTTCAGGAACAGTGTTCCTGCAGGATTTGTCCATCGTTCCCAAGCATTATGTTCTCAAACCGTTTCCCACTCACAGCTCAGTCATTTTGCATAGCTTTGAATTTCATCTAACCTGACTTTTGTGAAGGGCCAAGATAAAGAAACATTTTATAAGAGAATTTATTTTTCTGTGAGAAACTAGTATGTGTCTCTCAGGCTTAGATCAATACAATATAACATCCTCTTCAGATACTCTTTTACCAACCGCTATTACTGTCATTTTCACCATGACATAACATCATTCATTAGACAGTCTTTCCTAATCAGGGCTCTACACTCCAAACTGTTATTCCACTTCTAACTTGCATTATTTCAGCATCTGAACAAGAGTTTTTTCTCATACTTTAAAAACAAAAAACAAACCACAAAAACAGTGGCTCAGACTATATGTTTTATGCTGCCTCTGACCCTGTAAAGGTGTGTCAGTTGTGCTCAGATTGAACTTCACTGAACTGCTTCACTCAAGTGAGACAACTGAGAGCAAATTCTTAATATGAAGATCCCATGCCAGTCTGGCCTAGTATAGGGCCTGTTTTCTCATCCTACGCTGACAGGACTTATCTAGTCTGACATAACTCTGTCATAGTCTGACAAAAGGAACTTCAAATATCCACAGAATTTTACTGGCAAGTCCTTATACACCTATAGATTTTTAGCTCTTGGATGGAGGCATTTAGTGATGTCCTCCAGTAGGTCTGGTACTAAGAGGCTTGCTCAAGGTCACACAAGAAAGCTGTGAGAAAGCAAATTTGAAAATGTTTACAAGGTACCTATATACATATCTCACTCTTCTCTTTCTTCACTTCTCAGTAAGGAAAATCTTATTCTAACCACCACTCCCTACTGCTCCAGATTGGTTTACTTAAAGAAAAGAAGGTCAAATCACAACAGCACATACATCATCTTTGATAATGTTCAACAAATGAAGCATCCTCTATAATTCTTGCCTCTTCTGTAGAATATTCAGATATGTTACTTCCCAGAAAATTAGGGAATGTGTTTTCTCCTTCTATTATGGTTAAGAATCGTGCATCACTTTACTAGGTGGTGATTTCAACCAATAAAAACGTACTGAGTGGTAGATCTATAAGACAGGGGACAGTCTTTGAAAATAACATCCCTCAAGCATTTCAGCCTTCCAGCCAAGTTTTTATTATTTCCAGAGATATAAAGTCAGCACTTAGACCTAGTCCAAATCTAAATATTGATTCTCATGCACAAATATGACAGTGTTACGTTTTATAATATCTTTGATAAAAACCTTTGTCAAAGTTCCTTAGAGTGTAACACTTTACAGATCATAATGTTGCATAAGCTTTTACACAAGGCTTATATAATATAGGAATCTTGACACGTGTGTGAATGACATTAAAACCCAGCAGTCCCGTGGCCCAGCAAGACCTGCAAGCAAGCTGCTGCAAACAGGAGTTCTCAATAGTGAACTGGCAGGGGAGAGGAAGATCTGTACAGCAAACCATACCGAGAACATAACATAAGGGAAATTTTTTTGTATACAGCTGGTAGAAGCATCCAAAGTGCAGGACTTACAAAACAGGCTTTGAACTACCCAGTGGGGAAGGGAATATAGTAGCATAGAAAATGTTCAGCAAGATCTTGAAATGCATTAGTGTTTGGTAAGGAAGGTGGAGCAAGTGGTGAGAGGGAAACTCTTTTAGATTTGATTTTAACCTACGTGGAGAAACTATGTGAAGTTCTGAAAGCCATTTTAGTTTAATGATGACACTCATTACTCTTGGAAAGGCATGATGAAAACCTGCAAAATAAACAGCAATGTGTTCCATTAAGGCAGTTCGGTTGAATGAATGTCATCCTGTGACAACAGAGAACTCACCGACTGATGACAAAGCTATCAACGCTCCTTGCTACCAATGTTCCCCTGTGAAAGAGCTGGAGACCTGCATGACAACGGAAGACTGAAAGGGAGCAAACTTGACGAGTCCTTTTCCAAAGAAAGAAACCAAGGAATTAGACCAGTCAGTTACACTTAAATTCCTGGGGAAAAAAATTAGAACAAATAATGAAGTACACTATTTAGTTATCTAGAAATAAACACAGAATGAGTAATAGCCACCATGGGTTTGTACAGAGCAAGTCTTGCCAAATCAGTCTAATTTCCTTCTTCCTCTGTTCTTGTAGTCATAGGATTAGTAGTAAATGTCTCATAATATGGCTAGATTTTTGACAGTCTCATGTGACTTCCTCATAAATAAATGGGAAAAAAATAGATTAAATTACTCCGGAATCAATGGAGATGTCTTAAGAGCAGTTACTAATGATTCACTGCCACTACAGAAGAATGCATTACATGATTTTCTGCAAGGGTCTGTTTTGGGTGCCTCACTATGCAACATAACTTGGATAAGAAAACAAAAAGGGATTTGTTGGGGGGGAGGACAAGGGACACTTAGTGCTCTAGAGGGCAGGATTTGAACCCAAAGTAATGTTTATAAAGAGGTGTGATGCTCTCAGATAGGATACAGTTCAGTAAGGATGTGTACAAGTCATCACAGGTAGGCAGGAACAGTCAGCTGCACAATGTATGATTAGAAACAACTGATTAGGCAACACTACACAGGAAATTGTTCAAGGATCATAAAGATGACTGTGCTTACAAGAAAGGTCAAATCACGTACGTGTAAATAGAAGACACCAGAATAAATCCTTCCGTTCTACTTATCAACAGCATCCTTTAATAAAGGGGTAGAACTATTTGAGCCCCAGAATATACAGAAGGTGCCAAAAGCATGACCTAGGAGGAAAGACCGAATGGTTTGTGGCTAGTTGTTTTAAAGCAGAGAAGCCTGAGAGAAGGCAAGATGATATACACAAGACCGCAGCAAAGCAAAAAGGAATAATCTGCTTCTTATGTCCATAATAGAAAGTACAAGATGCAATGATCTCAAATGTATTAAGGAGGATTCAGATTAGACATTAGGAAAAGGAACTTTTAGTGAAATGTAAGGACAGCCAAGGGATGTTGTGGAATCTGTCACTGGAGGTTTTAACAAAATTGTAGATAAAGACAACTGTCAGAGTAGGTCATAGTCTGATGTTATTGGTATCATTTATCTAATTCTGTAGTGGAAAACCACAATAATGTTCTCTTGGTGTACCTTTTAATTTGTGTTTAAAAAAGAAAAAAAAAAAAAACACAAATAGATTTGAATATATTTTTTCTTTAAATTTTTTTCATACTTGCAGTAACTACCGAAGCAATTTGAAACAAAGACTGTCCAAACACAAAGGCTTTATCAATACATCCATACCAACAAAATTCTGTCCAGAAAAGGTATCATTTATATCACCAAATAAACTCTCCTTCTTGGTATAAACTGTACCTAGATGGAGAACTTCGCTTGTGTGGTTATGTTTAGAAAATTATGTTGGTTTGTTTTKTTTTTTTTTTTTTTTTAATGCTTTTAATATGAGAGGAAAGAAAAATTTGGAGTGGCCTGTCCCCAGTGATATGGAGATTCTGCAGTCAAATTCAGACACCACCATACTTCTTTTCTATGAAGTTCAGAGCATTTTATGAAGCAAATTATGTATCACCAGCCTTTTCACTATCCTGCATATTGCAATCTTTTATTGTAAGAAAACTAACCCAAGTTCTCAAAATTCTGAATTTCACAGAGCAACTGAAAAGTGACTCAACCTTTTTGTGCTAAAGGTGTTACCAATAAAACTTCGACTCTGTATATATCACAGCTTTATAGAGCCATTATCCCACTATGATTCCATCTACTGCATGAGTTTATTTCTTGTGAGAGAGATTAGCTATGCTGTGGGAAGATCTACCTGGAATAAAATTTATTATTTCCTTATAAACAAGAAGATGCTTCCATGTGAGACAGTCTAGATAGCAGAAGCAAGGAAAATTTACTCAAACAGCAACTGTTTGAGTGTCAACCCTGCTACCGCAACCTTTGAAAGATTAAAAAAAAGATTACTGACTTTTGTGAGAAAGCTTGTTACCCTGCCACATAAAAAAATAATGGTTATTTTTTATTTACTGTCTAGACAGAGCAGAAACCTTTTTTTAAAAAAAAAAAAACTAGATATTTCTTTACCAGGAATAAATGGAAGACTGACAAACCAGTCTTGCAAAAATTTTTTTTTTTTTTTCTTCTCTAAAACAACCTTCTAGTTTCATGTCTGGGCACTGGCTCTCCCGCTGGAATCTAAGCCGCTTGTAGACGTCCTGCTGGGTTAATTGATAGGGTAACAAGGACTATCAGTCAATAAACTTACTGCTTCCTTAAGCCACACAGGGGTTGCACATAACTCTGCAACACATAAAAATGTACCAGAGTTAGGTTGTTCTCAGTAGGGATAGCTGCAATCTTCTCCATGTTCATAAAAACCCCATATACACATTTCATGATTGCAAAATACAAAAAGAAATGTATATGCACAAATCACAGAGTAAGGAAATCAAATATACCACACCTGAACAYGCAGATTACTTCTGAAAATATTCAGTCATTCAGTTCCAGGACACAGGCATACTTCAGTCTCAACAAACTTTGAGGTAAATATGGAAAAATAAAAGTCACAAATGGTTTAACATCTGACAACCAAATTTAGTGTCAAGGAGCAGCACCACTACAACTTTCAAGTTTCTCATAGTTCTCATGAAATGAAGACACAATCACTTTCTTATAAGCAAGTAGGTGACTCTAGTAAAACATTAATCTTTCACTTACAAAACACCCCACTGCCTTAGGATACTTTATATTCATACAAATCTACTTGTTTTGCCATCTCCACTGCATGAACAATGCAGTCTAAAAACATACAAGCATGAAACTCTTCCTTCCAAATCACTCACCCACACAAATCAAACATTTGTCTCCAGTTACAAACCACTCACATTTAAATAGCAATATTAATTTGGAAAAATCCAAGAGTACTTTCTACATTACACCAAAGGCAATCAGAACGCTTCATTCAATAAATCTAAGTTTCACTGCAAGTAGTTATGAAGTAAGTCTACAAGGACACAGACTCCTGCAGATCACAGAGTGGGCAAGCAAACCCAAGAATGTTTTTAATCATTTTAACTCAACAGGGATATAGAGAGAAAACCAAACCAAACCTTATAACTTGTCGTGGTTTAACCTGGCAGGCAGCTAAACACCACACAGCCGTTCACTCACTCCCCCTCAGTGGGATGGGGGAGGGAATCAGAAAAAAGGTAAAACTCACGGATTGAAATAAAGACAATTTAATAGGACAGAAAAGGAAGGGAAAATAATAATAATGATAAAAGAATATATAAAATAAGTGACGCACAATGCAATTGCTTACCACCCGCCGACTGATGCCCAGCCAGTTCCCGAGCAGTGTCCCACCACCCCTGGCCCTGGCCAACCTCCCTAGTGTTTTTGTTCAGCATGACATCATACGGTACGGAATATCCCTTTGGTCAGTTGGGGTCAGTTGTCCTGGCTGTGTCCCCTTCCCAGCTTCTTGTGCGCCTCCAGCCTCCTCACTGGCAGGGCAGGATGAGAAGCTGAAAAGTCCTTGACTTAGTGTAAGCACTGCTCAGCAACAACTAAAACATCAGTGTTATCAACATTATTCTCACCCTAAATCCAAAACGCAGTACTATACCAACTATTAGGAAGAAAATTAACTTTATCCCAGCCAAAACCAGGAGATAACTAAATACAATACGCAAGTTGCATAGAAAAAGAAAGGTGTTTTTCTCTATATTCTCCTAATCAAGGATCCCATAACATCCATATAGAAAAAAACGTAACAAGCACGCATACTACTTTATCACAATGATCTGCTGTGCAGCATTCATATTCTGAAAACATCAGAAGCCTGTACAAAAATAATTACTTTGTCCCATAAAAAAACAAACCACAAATGCACTTACCCTATTACCGAAGCATTCCAGGACAAGCACTCCCCAACTGTTCTGGCAGAATGGCACTACTACATGCCAGCACAGGAAAAACAAACACGCACCAGTGGAGTGGGTGGTGCAAATGGCTGTCAGATACTTGTTAAGGGGTGAAGCTCAAGTTGGTAAGTCACAGAAGAAAAAACTGGAATCAGAGAGAGAGCTAGAAGCACTTCCAGAGTACAAACATCTCTGGTTTGCTGTAGTAGCAGGCTGTCACCTCTTTTTACCCCTGTACATATATTAGGGTTACAAAACAAAGGCTATATAAATGTCATTAAATACTTACAGAGTGCATTGTTGTGAACAAACAACTATATCCTAAATGCTGCAAAACATTTGGATCTCAGTACTCTGTTGTAACATTTATTTGAAGAAGTAGTTCCAAGTTTGTATATCACAAGCTCTGCCTGTAATTCATGCTGTAAACGGACTGGCCTAAACTGAGTTAGCTGGGGGGAATTTGACAGTGACAGTAAAATCTTCATCCAAAATATATTATGTTCTTATCCACGACAGGCTTCTAGATTTTTTCTCTTTAGCTGGTCTAGTCTTCTGACTTAAGACTGCTGCTTTCCTCTCTCTTTTCTCTAATTGTAATGTGGATTGTTGCCCTACTCAGGGTGTTAATTACTGTATGCTCCATCATGTGGAAAAACAAGCGAAAAAACTCCCTGTTTTTATTTTGCATTCACCTCTTCTTGAAACAACACTCATTCCTCAACACCAATTTATGGGCTTAATATGTATTTTGACTCCCTTGTTAATTTACAGAAGTCTCATATATATTACAAAGTATTTGGAGTACTTCCAGAGAGGAAGATGACAACTAGAAGATATTAAACACACTTCAACTAGAAGATATTAAACACACTTCATCTGCATTAAAGCAAAACAGCAGTCTAACATTAATGTCCCAACACACAGTCATGGATGACACCTGCATGCAAAATAAAGATAAAATGTAGTACCTCACAAACAAATGCACTTAGCTACGTTCAGAGCATTGAGCGACCTGCCTTAAGACAACATATCTGCATGAACTCCAAAGGACCAGATCTTTGCCATCTGTAGGAATGTGACAGATTTGAGGCTAAGCAACAGTATAGGTCATGAATATTTTTCCAGGAGTGCTACTATAAAGAGAATGTTCTTACAAATTTAAGAAGCTATCAGGGGCCACTACTTTCTTTAGACTAGTTGATATCAGTAAGAAAAGCCTAACATTTGATATAAATCTAACTTGCTTAATGCAAGTTTTAGTAAATGCTTCATTGCCCCTCCCATTTCTGTTTTTCTGCATGTTCTGAATAGTCTACTCCTTTTTTCCCCTCCTCATATTACATCTTTAGCTGTACTTAATTCAGCTGAGGGCTACAGTTTTAGCCATAAATTATCTGGGTCTTAATAGCTTGAATTTAGTCAATCTGATGCCCTTGAAATGCAATTCCGCAAGAAAAGGACTTCTTAATTTAAGGATGGAACATTTTTCTCCTATCAGATTTCTCCAACATGAAATACCCGGCCAACTCTATAACTAATAATACATATATATAAGAAAAATGTGTTTTCAGTTCATTAGTGGGAAAAGTGTTGGCTTATTTTGGGGTTATTAGATCACCAGGGAGTTTATATGTTCATGTATTAATTCTCAGAAGACGGCAGATTTTTAAGTTGTACATTCCAGAATGTAATGTATTTCTATTTTATCTTCAGAGACATCTAGGCTTGTGATTGTTTTTCTCATTCAGCAGTGAGAACATTCATTTTAGCATGACCACATTCATACAAGAAATAAGATGGAACCATGATGTATTTCATTTTCTTACAGCCTTCACTGTGGTGATTTACTGAGAGGAGAGAGTAACATGTAATAGCTGATTCTCCCAGTGGCAGCAGGAAGACTCATGCTGGTTGGTATCTTTTTTCTTTTTTATATTTTCCTCTCCCTCACCTGGAGGTGTATGTTATGGGTAGCTCAACAGCAACAAAAATCAGGTTTGCCTTGACATGTTACTGGCAAGGCTAAGCAGCTTGCCCAGCAACAGATTGGTAAATGGAAGAAAAAAAAAATTAAAAAAAATTAAAAAAAGAGATCACCAGTAGTCTGTCTGTGCTTGAACTCTAAGTTGCATTCATCAAAACTGTGTTCACAGATAGAATCCGGAAATTATTTTTAAAGTGGTGAAACTCAGAGGAAAAGTCAGGGTAACAAACTTCACATACGATACACAAACCTGATAGAAAATAACTGGTGTTCTTTGTTAATTCATCCTTGTGCTCCATTTTCATTGCAAGTACATATAGTGTGTGCCAGTAACAGGAAATCACTTTGAAGCTATGAACTGACCTGCCAGGTTTTAAAGATTTTTAAGGTGTCTTTTGTAACTGATGAAGTTCATTGTTTCAGTGCTTTGTTGCTGCTGATCTCCTGCTCCCAGGCAGTTTTCAATTAACTCTGTTCATGTATTTATCTTCAACCCCCTTGACTGTTAAGAGCCAAAAAGTAGCATTTTGGATTTTACTCCCACCATTGCTACATGGAATGAAAGACATGAAAAAGAAAGAAGTTTGAAAACTAGAAAATACTACCTTTTTTTTTGAGACAACTAATTAGAATTTAACAGAAAATTTTCAACCAACTATCTAGCACATGAGATCACTGTTGTTTTATATGAGTAAATTTTGTGTTCTGTAGCCTACAAACACTTAGTTTTCTCCTGCCAGACTTCTGCATTTCTCTCTAGAACCGTCACACACACAAAAAAAAAAAACCCTAATAGGCCCATTTCAGGTGAAAATCTTTAGTCCTAAATGCTCTCAGCAGTGCAGACAAATAATTTTGGTAAGCCTGTTTTGTCCTCCTCGTTGGAAAGCCAAGATCAGGTCTTCAGCACAGTGAGTCCTAAGGAAATGAAGCTGGCAAGGGAGTCATAGCATTTCAGGCAGTTGTGGATGGATGAAGGCACTGGAAGCAATCAGTCAGTTATTGGGGTCCTGTGAGCAAAAGGTTCCCCAAAGCTTATTCAATCCATTCTCAAAAGAGAGCTATCACTTGCCTCTTTCAGATTTCACAGAGCTGTATTGGATGTGTTGTCCAAGGCCTTAGGAACAGTACGAGGACAGGGAGGCCAGGGGCAGGTAGACACATTCTGTCACATAAAACACTGAAGCACCTCCCTTCCACCCACTCTCAGTTATAGAGCATATCTGCTACCCTACCCCTGTTCCTCATACCCAGCTACATAAAATACTACAGAGTGCATAGTACATCTTTAGCGTCACTGAACTTCCCCACATTAAATAGATCCACTCAGACATGCACCACAGCCCAGCATCAGGATGCAGAAAAAAGTACAGTGACGGCCCTTTTTGGTGAGCTGTGTGAGAAGAGAGAGAGAAGGAAGGCAAAAGGCCAAGCCACAACTGCATGCTGCAGCATTCCACAGGGTCTTGGGGGATTCAATAAAAGTAGAGTCTGGTACATGGAAATAACCCAGCCTCACAGGGAACGCAAGAGGAGCTCTGCTCTTACGCCTGACGCAACCCGAAGCGCAGGAGCACAGGCAGAGAGGATGCGAATACTACTGAACCCTTCGTTCAGCCAACCTCAGCAATTGCTTTCGGTGACCTACGTGTAAGCTCGGCTCTGAAAACCTAGTCAACTAATAGTTGAGATACCAGGGGCTATAACTGCACATTTAAGGATAGAACTGAATAAAATCTATTCAAACCAAGGTAAAGTACTGGTGCTTTGCTTGGAGTCAGTGTATACTGTCCCTGAGCAAGTCACATGCTGTAACACATCCTGCTGCTCTTCATGTCCATCTATGGTCTCTGCAACTAAGTTTAGCACCTTGTTAGTAGAGTTCTCCATGTGTAGTGGCTTAGTTACATTCTTTTTGACATAATTTTTGTTTTAGTATTCTCCTTCTTCATTATACACCAATCACTTAGGAACGCAAAGACGTAAGGGAGAATTGGGAGGGTGATACATGGGGTGGGGAAAAAAGGGTGCCTCAAGAAAAAATAATCATCATCTGCTTTTTAATGGAAAGCAGAAGGAAGTACCCCAAAATCAAGACAGCTAAGACTTTTCTCCCTTAAAAAAAGAGCATTGTATGAAAAACCATTCTCCAAGGCCAGGGCAAGCTCAGGAGAACCCAGACAATTGGCAGGTCCACAGCCTCTTGACATTCACAGTCCAGAGCATTATGATGAAGTTTCTGAAGTTAGATTATTTTAAGCACTGGATGCTTTTGGCATTGTGCAATGCATATGGTATGTCAAGATCTTTGCCCCAAGGTTCTTATCTAAACATATGATAAAAGAGTTTCCAAAGAGAAGGCAGAAAGCTTCTGACTGCAGGGACCTTGTCTACTGGCAGAGCTCCAGGTTCAAAATTGTCTGGCGTAAGTACAGTAGGGCTAGATCTCTGGAGAAGAGCTTAGCACTTTTATTTGCTGGAAGTGATTCCTGATAAGTTCATGATCCATTTCCAGTGTTCAGAATCTTACAAACACTACAGTGTATCAGCTGGGGGAGCAGACTAGAAGGGAAGTCAGGAAGACCAAAATTCCATTGATGCATGCAACACCATTGTTTTCTAAAAACTAAAATAGCACATACAATGAAGAAAGCAAACAAAAGCAGAAAAGAAAAATACTGTTTGAATTATAAAGACAGGTGTTGTGATAAATGTACCACACCTGTCAAAACACTCATGGTTCCTGCAGAAGAGTTTTGCATGTAGTTCCTCTGTTAATTTAAACACATACTTCAACTACACTTAATGTCTTTAATTTTTTTAGTACTTTCTCTTGTTATTTATTTCTTTTAAAATAAGACTTATCAGAACTGGAAAGAACAGGTTTTGTTTCTGTACACAGAACAGATTGCCACAATCACAGAAACTTCCATTATCAAATAATTGACCCTGTTACTTCCAGCCTAATTTAATTTTTAAGATTGCCCTGGGATAGTTTAGCTATATCTTGACATGAACAACAAGACATTCCTTCCAAAGTGTGTTGACTGCTTAAAACAAACTACATGTTGGTTCTTACACATATCATGTAAAATCTCCATTCATAAAATATTTTTTATCAGGCAAAATCAAGAGCCATAAAAGATGAACATCCTCCCCAAGACACACTCCTTGACGTGGCACTTAGGGACATGGTTTAGTGGTGAACTTGGTACTGTTAGGTTAACCGTTGGACTTCATGATCTTAAGGGTCTTTTCCAACCTAAATTATTCTATGATTCTATGATTCCTTCAAATACCTCTCAGCTAATTCCCTCTCCATTCTGAAATACTTTCATGATAACTTCTTGAGATGTGGTTTGAACGACAGGAAACCTAATTTATGCTTAAATCTGACTGATGACTTTTTGAACATGGAAGGGTTTGGCTTCCCTTGCCTGGTTCTGAGACAAGTTATACAGCACTCAACCCACAACTAAAAGTTCTATTGCTCCAATAAAACAGCCAACAGAATATATTTTGCTCTCCAGGTAGAATGCCACAGTTTAGCAAAAAGGGAAGAATACTAACAGGTACTGAACACTGTATAAACTACTCTTTTATAAAAGTGGAAAAGGCATTCAAGAAAACAGGAGGGAGAAGAAAATATTCCCGACCTTCCTATGAACAGCAGAAGGAGGTCTTAAGACCTGCATAGCCCACAACCATGGTTGTGGTTCTAAGTTCCATGGTTCTAAGGCAGAAGGGCATCAGGCACAGCCTTAGTTTCCAAGAGGATGAGCACTAGGCTTGAAAGCTGACAGGTTCTCTGATGACATTTACATTTATCTTTCAACTTTTCTAATGTTTTAGACTTTTCTAATGCAAATGGCTCTTATTGACAACCAAAGAAAACCCATACAAACTTCCATATCCACAGAAACACTTTGAGTTGCCCCAAAATAGCACTTAAAAGAAAGAAGAGGGAATTCCTCTGATTCTCTCTCATCCATCTTCCCTCCACATATTACTGCTGCTTGTTTTCCCTCCCTAACGTTCTCCATCCTAACAGGAGTTTTGCAAAACAGGGAAGATACATATCCGAATGTCTCCAACAAGCAATCCCATTAATTTCCATGTAGCTTCACATATACCTGAAACAAGTATTATCTGATCCTGTTAAAGATCAGATCAAATTTCTTGGCCAGAATAATCAGGAGGAGAAACAATCACAAACACGGATTGTGATCAAGTTTGAGGCTGTACTTTGTCTTCTCTTTGTACTTTTAATTCTGTTTACTCTCTCTTTCCACATCTCTTGGATTCACTGATGCTACTATTCAGTTCCCTCATATCCATCAGCAGTGCACAACCATTCAAAGTACTTCATTTCTTCCTCTATGACCATATAGAGATTTTTTACTTTTAACATCTGTATCAGTGCCTTTCTACTGCAAAATTCTTGCAGGTTTCAAGAAATTTACTTTGCCTGTCTATCTGGAAACAGGAAAAGATCAACAGAACAAACACAGCAACTAAGACTCACCTATCAAGTCCATTTTTTTCCCCCCAGCTGCTAAGCCCACTCTTAATCACTCCTTAACACACAGAGTTATTCTCTTCTCTAGCAGGTTATTATCTATTCCAAAAGTCCAGGATGTAATTCATGAAGTTCATACTGATCTGCAAAGGAGAGAGGTGTGTGGTGCTCACAGCTGTGTATTGGTTAAATTTACATTAGTCCATGCGAAGCTTACTGCTGATAAATTCTTCCCCAGCAATAGGACTAATTAATGGAAATCACCACAAGGGATTTCAGGAGGAACATTATTTCTGAACAAGGAAGACTAAACAAAATAAACAAGGGGGAAAAAAAAGATTGCTTGATACCTCCTGGAACACTTCAAAGAATTTTTATTTTCGCTGGGAGTGTTAAAACATAGGGAATTATTATAAAGTCCTCTTGATTCTACTATTCTTTGGACTCTTCTAAAAGGTAGAATGCTTTGTGTCTCTCCTGAACACAAAACTATTCAGGAAGGAAATAAAATTACAACTACAGACACTCCGAAAAAAACAAACAAAACACACACACACCATCCTGGTACTCTCTGCACAGAAAATATCTGTGGAAGAAGTCTACTCATGCCACCAAAGTAAGACAATTTTTAAAAGTTTTTCCATTATCTCAAAGTGAATTATACAGTAATCGTAATACTGCTGTGTCTTCTTAACGTTCATTCTGAATACAATTCACATGAATTGTGTGCTGGTAGCGAACAAAGCCAGGCCCCAAAGTAAGAGGCAAGCAATTTAGTTCTAAAACATTTAATTTACTGAAATTGCTCTTGTCCAATTAGAATAGATTCTGACCTTAGCTATATTGGTCTAAGTTTATAACACTATTAATTTCCTGAAACAACTTCAGATTTAAAGCAGCATAAAGTCAGCTCAGAATATAGAAACTAAGTATTGAAGTCAATAAAATACAATGGAAGGCAGAAGACCTAAAACGGTAATTCTCAAAACAGTCTCCATAGACCACCTGGGTTATATAGATCTATTGATACTGATTATAACAGAGACATTGGACAAAACCAAGTATTAATTGGAAGAAGGCAGGACAGTATAAAAGAAGTCCCCTGCAAAGTGGATCATTTATGATCCTTGATTATTTCCCCAACACAGAAGTTTACTAAAAAGTAATCCTCTATTCAGAGAAGCTTCCATTGGTCAGAAAACATGTCATATAAACTTGAAGTATGCCCAGCTCAGATACGTTTCTCAAACCACTGCTCTCTTACTATTTCCAATTATTCTCAAAAACTTTGTATACCTCAAAGCCATTTGGCTAACATGGGGATTATCTTATTAAGCACCATAAACTCATCCAGGGTTTTTTCGTAAAATTTATGACTTGTTCTCTGCTATGGAGAGAGTTCACAAATAAGAAGCTGACCATGCACAGAATTAATATGATGACAAAATTTACATTGATTACAGTTCAGATGTGGATCACAAAGTGGACAAGACAAGACACACAGAAACACAGCTTCTGTGTTTCATTCTGGATGTGCATAAGGGGCTCAGAGGAGCCCAACAAATCAGCCCAGAGGCAAACCACTGTCAATCATCTGATGCACTGTATGCCCAGAGAAGCAAGCTGCCTCTCACTGCAACAAGATCAGCACAATTTGGTATCTGTAAGGAGATAATACTTCAATTACCCTGTGTCCTGAACTAAGCAGAAGCCTGCAGCCACTGCACTGTGTTGTCTCATCTTTCTCCAGGAAAGCTGGTGTCTCTTCAGCTACAGAGACTCCCTAGGAACCCCAGAATGCAGACCCACACTGACTGCCCAGGAACTTCCAGGTGAACTCTGACTGCCATGACTATTATCAGAAGAAAGCAAACCCAGACAACTTTCAGAAGAGATAGTGGAGTGGTTTGCAATTCTTTACGGTCTTATATTAGAGCACGCTGAAACAGTTTAAATGTGTTTCCACAGCAAAAGGTGCCTGTTTGATATCAGCATTTGGAGGTATGAAAGTATGCCTTTCATAACTTTAAGGTCAAAGAACAGGATTTCTCTCCATGGCTGGCTGAATTCTACCAAGGTGATTACTTCAGTGCTGCTAGGATTTTAGGTATTACAACTAACAGTATACCAAGAACCTTCTCTTCAGTTGTTTTCAATCCAAYTTTTAAAAAAATCATCCATTTAAAGTAATTAACATATTTTGGATCACTAGACATAATGTTAATGCAGCAACACATTGATTTCTCCTGTATTTGTTCATCAGAAGTGCTGGTGACCACTTGTAATTCTAAAATAATACCAGCATTTTCAAGATTTTTCCCATTTTGCAGTGGACCAGAAAATGAAGCACTCTGAAAAACCTTTGTCAAGAGAAGAGACACATTACCCAGAATTACAAATATCAAACTCACTAGACCATGTTGGTTTAAGCCTCACAAATCAAATAGAACAGCAACTTCAATCTGAATTTGGAGCAAATACTATTTTTGGGCAGAAGTCAGTCAGTCTGTCCGTCTCATGCTCTTAAAAAAAACAAAACACAAACATAACTTTTTAATAAAAAAATCCAACCAACTCCAGCAGTTATCTGTACCAGAAATGTCACAGCTAATGACTGCCATTTCAGAGAGTCTAGGCTCTGTAGCACAGAAYTATTCCTTTGTGCATTTTAATACACAGATTTATTATTTCACCTTTACTCTCAACTAAATCATATAATCTACTTTAGAGCGCTGTATCTGTCCCACCCACAATTATTCCTCCGTATCAGATGCTCTTTATTTCTGTCTCCCTTGCAAGTGTGAGGAACTCTAATTACTTAGGCCAGAAAAATTATCATTGAAATAAGGGCAAGTAGTCACTTTGTCAAACCACTCTCTACTCCTAGATTCTCAACATATGCACCCAAGTCTAGTTAATGCCACTGCATCTTCAGCAGCTCAGCGAATAGCTTTTTCTTTAAAAATCCTAATCATTAGGATAGAGAGCCTGATCTTACAGTCTCTGCTCAAGAAAATCTAATACCACTTTAAAGTTAGCAATAGGTTTGCCTTAGGAAAGGCTGAAGGAATAAGGCTCACAGACTTAATCAAATTAATTCTAAATCACTTGCTTCTCTTTCAAGCACTGAATGATTCCGCTTTGAATCTCTGCATCATCCTAAATTTGCACTGTATTTTCTTGATATAAACCAAAGAGAAATAAGTCCAAATACTGGCCTGTATGGGAGTGGTTCTCCAGTAATCTCTCATCTGACCATTTTTCCGTCATTAAAATTCTACCCTGCTACACAACATYCTGCTTTATTCATCACATTGCCTAATCCACAAGACGCTTACTGATGTTGCAGGCAGTTACAACAGCCACACCCTGAACCATTGGTGGATACAAATTAAGCTATAGTAAAAAGGTTTAGCAAGGACACCCATGTTTGTAGAGCAGATTGTATCTGAAATAAATTATCTTCTGCTTTCCACATCTTTGATTAGGGCTAAATAATTAAAACACTGCCATGGATTACAGCTGAAGACCAATCAAAAGCTACTATTACTTCAAAAGATAGTACACTATCTGCAAAATGACATTTTTCACTACTTGTACTCAACCGCCCAGTGAAGTGTTACTGGAGAGCAGGATCAGCAGAGTGAAATCGCAGGTGTCCACTTTAACCTATCACCTGGAACCTCGCCTGGTTCCCCACTGGAAATCTGCCTCTCTCTTTTCCACCAGACTTCCTTCCTTCCACCTTACTTCCTCGGCTGCGATTAGAGCAGTAGATCTGCGCTCTCTTAAAACTGCACTCTACAGTGTCCTGGCTAGGGAATAGACAATCCTTTTGGTCAACATTTGCAAGTAAATGGGAAGTAGCCAGGAGAGACTAGCATCTCCACTAACTATAGCATTGAGGGATTGTGGGACAGGAATTTATTAGGATGACATGGGTGATTAGCAGCTGATTAAATCTGGTCAGGGATTTAAATCTGGTCAGCATGTAGCACAGCTTCACCTAGCATCAACATGAAACAGAGTTATACTACTTAACTCTGCTTTACCAGTGATGTCAACTGTTAAAATACACTTGACAAATACTTTGCACTCTTTTTTTTTAATAAACTCTCCTGAGAAATCAAAAACTATTAACCCCAAATGATTTATTCATTTTAAGGCTCACCTCACTCCTGCTGTATAAAAAGACAGTTTTGTTAGCTCCTTGAGAGGACATTGCTGCCTAACAGAATACGTAATTGTCATATTATCAGTTACTGCTGCATCAGTAAGTACCATTCTCTTTAGACTCTGACCCCATTTACATTCCACAAATTCTGGTTTTGTCCTGCATTAGAATAAACATATCATCTGAATTATCAGAATATTTCATTTGGGGAAAAACCAAAAATCAGTTTCTAATCTACTGAAAGAATAGGGTTCTAATCTGAGCCACAAGATATCACTGAAATAAAATACCAACACATCAAAATTCATATAGGACACATATACGGTACCATACCAAATGTTCAGGTACAAAATCAGTGGTGTTTGCAAGTCCCCCATGGCATGCACTCAAAATTCTTTATCAGCTTTTTAAGTCATGCCATTTTAGCATTACTTACTTAGTTGTTACCATAATTTAATTCCCAGCTGAAGATCTCATTTCCTTCCCACTGTTACACTCAATTTTGTGTGGTTGGTTTGTTTTTAAATTACCTGGGCACTCCATGGTTAAACTTAAAGCATCATCCATCCTTGGCTCCCAAGACATTTTAGATAGATTTATCAGAGACAAGACTAGACTGGAATCTTTTACCCAAACTGAGGATATTTTGGGCACAGGTAAACAGTAACTCAGTTTCATATAAACAGCAACAGACTGAGCTTTGGAAAGACCGGGGTGTGGGGAAGCCTCTTTAGCCCTCTGCTCAAGTCCCAGGCTCCCTACAGGTCCCCTTCCGTTTCCTCAAGAAAGTGAGAAGCAGGTTTAAATAAACCCCACACATCTATCTCAACCTCTTTACAGCACCACTGGTTTTATTCCTGAAAAATATGTAACTGTTTCAGAACATCCTTTTTTTTTTTTTTTATTTCCCTTGTAATATCAAAGTTTTAAACGACTTTTTGCCATGGGCACCTCAGATAACAGTTCAACTCTTCATATCTTGGAGGCTGAAGGCTTTACATACTAACTACTTATGTCCTTTGCAGACTATATGAAAGGGGGAAAGAGATTGTTACTCTTAATTCTCATTCTGGATGCAAGATAAACCAGAATTCTGTCCATTTCCCCCAAATCCCAAAACACTTACACTAGCTCACACGAGAATATTTCAAAGACATGCAAGACAGTTATGCTTTTACCTTCATGACTGGATTTTCAGCAGGATTTGAATCTTCTTTTACATTTGGAAGACAAAAATATACCTCCCTGTTTCTTTAAATTTCATCCATTTATCACAGCTGTGGAAAAAGCAATTAAGTGCAAACGGTTCCTCTTTGAGTTTTGGATACACCTTTATTGGTCCAAAAGAGGAATCCCACCCACTCTTCAGTTTGTCAGTGTTCAGACTTTCAGCAGAAATTTCAACACCTTTTTAAAATTAGAGTACCCCTTTATAATGAAACTTTTAAATACTTACTAAAAATCAATGTCTTGTTATTCCCTCATCACATTGACTAACATCAGGCTGGATTCTGAAGCTATCAGCATCACACAGCTTTGGCATTACCAACAGAAAAAGTATCAAGCACTCAGATGCAAATGTGACCAACTATGCAACTATACTTCCTGGTTTCTCCCCTAAGGTTTCTTGTCTATTTTACCTAATTTTGACACTCCGATTTCTACAAGTAAAAACTGTATCTATGAGAAGACCAGCAAAACCTTCCTCCTGCTCCTTGTGCAGCTGCACAGTGAGCACACCAGATCTCCATATCATGAGCCATGTACAAAAAAATATCCAGAAGCTGCCAAACAGTAGGGTTTTTTAAAGACATTCTCTACCATATCTCTTTTTTTTTTTCCCGTCATTTGATTTCTCCTTCCTTCAAATGGAAAAGACATGACTTTTCTCGGAGGTCTGGCTTCCATGCACAGATGGAAAAATTGCGCACATGGAGATACGAACTGCTTGCAGCTTAAAATCATGCACGACTAGCACTACAGACAGACAAATCCAATTGCAGAGCTGAGCTGTAAAACTATGGTGCATGCAGTGGCAAAGTTGATGGTGGACACAAACCTCTTCCACCCCACCACCCTGAATACATAATAAAAAATTGTAAACAGGAGAATAGCAGTATTTTTGGGTGGGCAGGGGAAAACTTCCTCACCCATTAAGCAAACCATGTAGACACACAGGACAGACAGAAGCAATGGCTAAATGACAGAGATATAATCATGGAACTACCAAGAAATGTCACGTGGCTGAAAACAGAATTGTCATAATTTTACACTCTCTTAGCTACTGAGACTGATTTGTTGTTTGCTTTTTTTAATGAATGCATACATCAATTATTTTAATTACACAACATGATAGATAGTTGTTCTTATGTCAAGGGGAGAAAATAAGCTAGAATACTGGAAATACAGCCCATACTCTCATTTTATAATTTATATTGTGTGACTAAATATTAAAGAAGGAAAGGAAGGAAGGCATTTTCAGAAAAGCCTATGGGAATCAAATGCATACATGTCCTTAAAATTACTCTAAAGTGAAGTGCTACGCTTGTTTGAAGATTCCTAAACAAAAACCCTTAACACATCCAACCCTGCACAAGAATAGACAGTAGCAGAGTGGTAAATACAAAAGTAAACAAACTCATCCATTTATTAATCCAGGATGGCAATTCAAAGACATAATTCTGCCTTTACCCTCAAATACACAACCAAATGTACTGTCATTTTTAAGTCTAGAAAAAAAATTATGAATTCTCAATCAAATTCATTGAATAGCACAAGCCTTAAAAATTTCCATAATAATTCCTGCCCTTTGATTTGCATCTCAGTTACTGCACATATTTTCGAAAGGCATGGATTATGGATATAAAGGCTACAAGGAGTGATTAATGTACTGCACCTCTTAACTAAGCCATCTCAGTAGTTCATTGTCAAAAACATTCATTTGCTTTCTGGTTTTTACTTAGTTCTGACTTCCATCCATTGGATCTTGTCAAACTTCTGTGTACTAGAATAAAGATTTAGTTAAGTACCTCTATTTGTGATATTTCTAAGCTACAACCTTTTCCAGATAAGCTACAATGAATGAGCTCCTTAAGTTTTTCATCATAATGCTTGTTTTCTTGACAATAAATAATTCACCTCTACCCTGAACTCCCTCCAATTTTGAGCATACTTTTTAAAATATTTGTCACACAGTAAACCTGCCAGTTGATAGGTGATAATCTCTTTTGAAAACTTGGCTCCAGTTTCTGGAGTAGAGCACTTTGGTGAACAAATCTCATGCTCAACACAACGCCATCTTGAAAAGCAAAGTGAACAATCAAAGGTAGAGAATAAAAGTGCACTTATTCCATTTTAACGAAGAGAAGTACCATTTGACTGTAGAAATAAGTCTTCATTCCAAAATTAAGAATTTTAAAATGTAAATTTGACCTGTACAATCATGAAGACAACTGCAGTACTGATAACAATGGACTGCTCTGAAGTAAAATAGGTTAAGGGCTCTGCTCCATCTCCTGGAAGCATTACTTCCCATAAGCAAAGTAAATTACTGTGTACCCCTGTCATGGTTTAACCCCAGATGGCAACTAAGCACCACACAGCCGCTCGCTCACTCTCCCCTGGTGGGATGGGGGAGAGAATCGGAAGGATAAAAGTGAGAAAACTCGTGGATTGAGATAAAGACAGTTTAATAGATAAAGCAAAAGCCGCGCACGCAAGCAAAGCAAAACAAAGAATTCCTTCACTACTTCCCATGGGCAGGCAGGTGTTTAGCCATCCCCAGGACAGCAGGGCTCCATCACACCTAACGGTTACTTGGGAAGACAAACGCCATCACTCCAAACATCCCCCGCTTCCTTCTTCTTCCCCCAGCCTTATATGCTGAGCATGACGTCACATGGTATGGAATACCCCATTGGCCAGCTGGGCTGGCTGTCCCGGCTATGCTCCCTGCCAGCCTCTTGTGCGCCTGGCAGAGCCTGGGAAGCTGAAAAGTCCTTGAGAAGTAGACTACCTAGCAACAACTAAAAACATCAGTGTGTTATCAACATTCTTCTTATACTAAATCCAAAACATAGCACTAGAAAGAAATTTAACTCTATCCCAGCCAGAACCAGGACAACCCCATAGACATCTCTGATACAGCCCTTAACTCCTTCAGTTTCTAATGCAACTTCTTAAAACATTTCTAAATACGGCAATCATCAGGAAGTAATCCTAAAAAGATTTTAAAATGGAGTAGCAAAATGGTTTCACATAGATTCAGTCCTTTAACACACAATTACCTTGAGGGCATACAATCAAAATCAAATRAGTAAACCTTAAATTAGCATAACTTTACAACAGGATACTGCTTTTGTGTGTGTTCACATACTAAAGTTCTGTTGTCAACTATTAGATTACCACATTGCTGGACACTTCTAGGCAAAAACTAAGTGTCTCTGAATTACAGCCAGCACTGCTACAGGTGTACTAAAGGCACTGTTAACACTAAGAACAGCAGCAGTGGTAATTTTTCAGTTTGACAGGTGCTAAATACCACTGAATTTGATTATAATTCCATTTTTATTGTAGCTATTGCCCAACATTCCTGAAATGACCTTACAGTAAGATCACTATAGTGAATGGCCTTAAACCAGTACTGTTCCAGCTGAACAATATATGGACAACTTCCCTTCAATAGGAACAAGGTCCCATATAAGAAAAAAGGAAGCGTGCACCTACTACAGTATCCTAAGAAAAGTGTTGGGATCTATCACTAGGCCCACTCTTATCCCAAAGTGCTTTACCGTTTTGTTGTATCTCATTTTCCCTGTAAATATTCATATTGCAGATGTGTTAATATTTAGGTTGATATAAAACAATGCTCGATGTAAAGCTTACTTAACTCTTATCGGAAACATTCCAATAAGTCACAGAGCAAGAGAATAGTTCTACTACTCATTGTGGCATGGAGCTATTCTTTTTCAGTTAAATTTCAGAGATGACAGTCAGTATCAAGGAAATTAAAAGCTTGTTTTAATTCAAAGGAATTGCCAGACTATCTCCTGGACAAGAAAGAAAAACTACATTTCTTGGAGAYAGGTTTAATAATTTCAGCCTTCGCCTAGTTTATTTTCTTAATAGCATTGTATAACATTTCAGAAAGATTCAATCACAGAAAATAGAACAGTCCATCTTCTGTTATGTGACTGAAAGCAAGAAGCGATTTTACACCTAATACACCTTTAGTACCTCCAAATGCAAAAGCTTCTGCCAACACAGTTAAATATAGAGCAGAAACAGCATGGGGAGACATATGCATGCCTGACATTAAACAAGCATGTTGAGATTCTCCAAATGGCTTGAAACTGCAAAGTATCGAGATGGGAAAGGTAGTGAAGACCTGAAAACAGGAGAAAAGATGCCCTCAAGGTGAAATTAAGTATGTTATTGAAGCATATTCAGAGTCTGCTAGAGAACCAGACATGTATCACTTGAAATAATAAGGAATTTTGCAAAGTTGAGAGTGAGAATTCAGACCAAAGAAAGCTACTCCCAATAAAAGGGTCATGATAGCCTGAGAAGTAATTATAGAATTTACACTTCCCTGGCTCAGAAACACTCTCGAAGCTCTTGCAGATGTGACATTTATTGTGTTTGACATAATTATGAGATCAGATAACATAAACCCACATTAGTTGCCAGTTAAAACATTGTCTTTTGGTTGCTGGCAGCCCCATGTCAAAGGACACAGAGAACTGTGCTATCAGTGCTACCAGAATAACAGCTCCCACCACACTGAAACTCACCCAAGCCAATTGCTCCCTGACCTCCCTATCTCAAGAATCAAATATTCATGTGTTCAGATATCACCTGTCCCCGAGCCCTTTCCTAATTTTTAACTATCTAACAATTACCTGATATAAACAACTGTAAGTGATCTACCCCCAAGCAAATGAAGTGTTTGACAATACTGACACCAAGCGACAAAATTCTGAAAAATATTAACCAAAACAACCCCCACATAGAAAAATGTTAGAGCATGTCATCAGTATGCTCTGAAAGAGGCAAAGTCTTATTTTACCAAGAACACAAAAAAGAAGTGAAGACCTATTATGAGAGCTGACATTTTCACAGAAGCCATGCATAAGTGACAGAAAGTATGTCCAACATTAAACACATATTAACAATTCGATTTAACCTTGATCTTGCAAGCACGAGTCAGACGGCATACACTTCAAAGTTTTATGCAATCTAGCCTTCTAAATTCGTTTCTAAAGAAGAAAAAAAATCAGTGGTTTGCATGCACAGTCAATATTTGATTCCATTAACTTATGTGGACTTAGTTCATTTTTCAAGTCAAAAAATCCAAACAGTACTTTTATGCCCTTAAACTAAAAAAAAATTTGTTACGTGTTAATGCAAAGTGTAATAGCCTGCTAAGTCTCACTTACTTGCTTTACCTATCTTTCTCTCTGTTGAGAAATCAAAAACCATGCAGTCCAACATCATATCCATTAAATAGAATTGTCACCCCTCCTGCTGGCTTACATGATGACATTACACAAAGCATAAAACCCTACTGATAGAACAATAACTCTAGCAAACACATCAGTTTTACCACCCACCATGTTTATGCCCAGTATTCTATGTCTTCCTACCAAGCTTCCATGTTCTTACCTGCTGACGTTTGTATGCCAAATAATCAAGATTTTCCAGATCTTTTCGAAACTTCTGGTAGGTTTTCTGTAGATCAGATTTACTGGATACATCTCTTAAAGATTCAAATGTTCTTTGAAACTGTGATGGTAAAAAAAAACAAATACCATCATTCACACAGTTGCTGTATTTTTCACTGTATTAGGATTTTATTCTACTAAATACTAATGTTATGGAGCTGTGTCACCTCTTGAGTATACCATCTTCTAGACATTCCTACAATTTTGTTTTGAAATCAATCGCAGAGTTCAAAGCATAGTACATATGCCCTGTTTAATTAAATTAAATCCTCTAACTTCATAGGTCAGACTTGCTTAAGACCAAATACTAGCAATCTCTAAAGGTTAGTTCTTCTTCTGTGCCATGTTACAGGATGGAATATATTCATATATTTTTGTGGTTTTTTTCCAAATAATAAAACCATATGCAACCTTATACAGGCCATGAACTCCTCATTCTATCAAGCATAATAGTAGTTCTTATATGTAACAGGGTACTGCTTATCAAGGTAATTTACTTATGAGTAATTTGCAAGACCGGATACTCACCTTGGGCAATGTGCTCACATTCTGTATGAAAGCTGTGACAACATTAATTATACTTAGTCACAGATTTTACTTTTAAATTTAAAACTTCTTTCATGCATACACTATTATTAAAAATAGTACTGGTATTTTTCAAAGAGATGAACAATACCAGCCCAGCTGTAAGGAACTGTAACAGAAAGGCTAAGATTTGTGCAAAAGGAGAATGGGAGCTACAACTTCCTTGCTACCTTCAGGAAATCATGAACCTTCTCCTCTGACTTTCTCTGTTTCCCCACCTGTAAATATTCTTCTTCACCTCACAAGCATGTGACAACTGTTAAGCTCTAAGTAGTTTAGAAATATTTTCTTATCACAGTGATTACTGCCAGAAGCAAGTCTATAAACATTTATTTACACTGATATAATCAGTAAGAACTACGTATCTTCTAAATCCATC
The DNA here is from genome assembly GCA_030449065.1 of Oceanodroma leucorhoa. Classification (NCBI taxonomy): domain Eukaryota; kingdom Metazoa; phylum Chordata; class Aves; order Procellariiformes; genus Oceanodroma; species Oceanodroma leucorhoa. The sequence goes on from JASVER010000024.1 coordinate 6,417,580, forward strand.
CAAAATATTGACTTAGCTTACTMCAGTTTCAGGCCCTGTAGATGAAGTACCTAGTGTAAGCTTGCATGTGGTACTAATGTGGTGCTCCAGGGAATAAGGCAAAAGACCAAAAGAAATGGACCACTTTCCAGTCAGTTCTGGAAAACCAAGCACTTTAGTAGTAACTACAGCACACAGGTTCTCCATACCTTTGCTAAAACCACAGTCATTGAATTGGAAAAATAAACCATAGGAGTAGAAGAAAAAAAAAACTTGTGTCACCTGCAGTCCTCTTTAAAAAGCAGAAAACAGAATTGACAGCTAGGGCTGACCATGGATGTAGACTGCTCCACAGCGTGACTCACTCTGTGGGCATTTGACCAAGCCCAAGCCCAAGCTGTATATGCTGTTGAACAGCCACTAGGTAATTCCTCTTTGGGGATAATAAGCACCTGCAATGGATTTCAGCTGATGATTTACAACAAACAGATACATCCTGGAATCTTCAGGCAAGTTAGCACTTCTCGTATGCCATGTTGCAGCCTTTATTTCAGTCTCACTGCTCTCATAACCAAGAAGCAAGTTAAGACAGTGTTTATATATATTTGTAATTTATCTTACTATACCTCATTCAGCACCATTAGAGGTTAACTGGAGACTTTCTAGTTGCATTTGAAATGTTTGCTACCAAAAAAAAAAAAAGCAAGCTTTCTCACCCAAAGCATACTCCACTGAATTCTGTAACAACATGGGTGACAGAACATAAATGCTAAGACAAAACTACAAGACTCTCTATTCTTTTCTGTTTGACTTCATTATCTTTCACCTTTTGTAGGATCTGTTGTTTTCAGATTTTATCTCTGCTCCAGAGTTGCTCTGAAAGCCTTGAATTTGCAATGCTTGCTTTCACCAATTCCCACTCCAGGTTAGGTGGAAGCAATTTAATTACTACATCTGCAAGCAAGACCTGAGTACAGTTTAAGCTGACCAGAAGTTATCCCTAGTGCTCCCTCTTTGTAAGTGTGCAAGAAACTGCTCACAATGTATCTGTACAAGTTCATCATATACCCTCAGCTCCAAACCATGACACACTTCTCCAGAAATTACTCCAAAGCTGCTGCACCCTGTTATGGGACTGAGTAATATGGGGAAAAGGTCTCTAATGACTCCCAAACTCACTAAATGGACATAAGGCACAGTCTTTTTTTCAGCATCTTTTTTTTTTTTTATCATCAACATGTTAGACTACAATACAGTTGTAGAATCATCATCATCCTCTTAAGGATGTACTTACTCCCATCGGTTCAATTCTTCCTTTGGCAGGAAATCTACTAGCAAGCTCACTCACTTCCTTATGTCCTGAAGCAACCCAAACATTAATAATGCATTTGGCTCTCTGGCAAGAGATATAAGAACCAGCATGTGAGGATGAGTAAATACAAACCAAATGTATAACTATAAGGGTAATACGCTTCAATAAAATAGATGGATAGTGGCCAGGACATCCACCTAGAAGTCGTCTGTCTTTAGATGCAAGGGAAAAACACTTTTTAAAAATTTAACTCAAAAGTAAATAAAAAACAAACAAGCAATTTTAAGAAAATATACATATGCTCTTTTCACTGCCATCAACACGAAATCAGAAAAATCTGCGTTGGACATACAAAAGTTATCAGGACATGTTTTAAACTTAAAACCAATCTGGATCTTTCTGTATCATTGTGCTATCAGTGTGAACCACCATTTTTGGGTGAATGGCAAGAAAACCTCTCTGACACTTTTACTGTCTAGAGGTGAAAAGAAATACTATTACTCCAGAACTTTTTTTTTTTTCTCTCTCACCAATAACCAAATGTAAATAATCATAAAAGGTCCAAAAAAAAAAAGGGGGGGGGTTTTTTTGCCTGTCACTTTTTCAAAGTACTTTGAACATAGTTTCTGGAAGTTGAGAAGTAGCATTCCTTTACTAATTTTGCTCTCTGTGGCACTACTGGGTAACTACCTGGACTGATTTTTCCTCTGAGAAAAGCTGGACCACAAGTAGAGAAGAAATTATCGAATAGAAGCATAGAATCGTTTACGTTGGAAAAGACCTTTAAGATTGTCAAGTCCAACCATTAACCCAGCACTGCCAGGTCCACCATTAAACCATGTCCCTAAGCACCGCATCTACACATCTTTTAAATACCTCCAGTGATGGTGACTCTACCACCTCCCTGGGMAGCCTGTTCCAATGCTTCACAACCCTTTAGGKGAAGAAATTTTTCCTAATATCCAATCTAAACCTACCCTGGTGCAACTTGAGGCCATTTCCTCTCGTCCTATCGCTTGTTACTTGGGAGAAGAGACCAACACCCGCCTCTCTACAGCCTCCTGTCAGGTAGTTGTAGAGAGCGATAAGGTCTCCCCTCAGCCTCCTCTTCTCCAGGCTAAACAACCCCAGCTCCCTCAGCCACCCCTCATCAGACTTGTGCCCCAGACCCTTCACCAGCTTCGTTGCCCTTCTCTGGACACGCTCCAGCACCTCAATGTCTTTCTTGTAGTGAGGGGCCCAAAACTGAACACAGTATTCGCAGTGTCATAAACTCCTCCAAAGGTCACAAACTCTCCTTTTTTGCCTGAGTTCCAGCCAAAGCTCTCTGTTCAGCCAGGCCGGTCTTCTTCCCCGCCGACTCATCTTTCGGCACATGGGGACGGACTCCTCCCACACGTTTAAGATTTCCTTCTTGAAGAATGTCCATCCTTCCTGGACTCCTTTGCCCTTCAGGACTGCCTCCCAAGGGACTCTGTCAACCAGGCTCCTGAACAGGCCAAAGTCCGCCCTCCCGAAATCCAAGGTAGCAATTCTGCTAACTCCCCTCCTTACTTCTCCAAGAATCAAAAACTCTTATCATTTTGTGATCGCTATGCCCAGGACAGCCTCCAACCATCACATCACCCACAAGTCCTCCTCTGTTCGCAAACAACAGGTCCAGCGGGCCACCTTTCCTGGTTTGCTCACTCACCAGCTGTGTCAGGAAGTTATCTTCCACACACTCCAGGAACCTCCTAGACTGCTTCCTTTCTGCTGTGTTGTATTTCCAACGTACCAAACCTGGTACGTTGAAGTCCCCCACAAGAACAAGGGCTAGTGGCTGTGAGACTTCTCCCAGCTGCTTATAGAATATTTTGTCTGCCTCTTCATCCTGGTTGGGTTGTCTATATCAGACTCCCAACATGGTATCTGCCTTGTTGGCCTTCCCCTGATTCTTACTCATAAACACTCAACCCTGTCATCACCATCAAGTTCTAGACAATCAAAACACTCCCTAACACACAGGGCTACCCCACCACCTCTCTCTCCTTGCCTTTCCCTTCTGAAGAGTTTATAGCCATCCATTGCAGCACTCAGTAGAGCGAGCCATCCCACCATGTTTTCCTGATGGCAACTATATCATAGTTTTCTTGGTGCACAATGGCTTCCAGCTCCTCCTGTTTGTTGCCCAGGCTGCGTGCATTGGTGTAGATGCTCTTCAGCTGGGCTACTGATCCCACCACCTTTTTGGGGGGAGAAGCCCTAATTCCTACATGACTATTCTCAGGAGCTTCTGTGGTTTCTAATACATGCATAACCCTTGCGTCTTTGCYGCCRCATGKATCTCCATCCCCTACCTCCACTGAGACGGCAGACTGAAGGACCTTGCTAGCACACCATCCCTCAAACATCGGGGTGATACCCCCAGGCTTATCTCTAGCGAGTCTGGTTTTATCCCTTTCCCCCTTCAAATCTAGTTTAAAGCTCTTTCAATGAGCCCTGCTAACTCCTGTGCAAAGATCCTTTTACCCCCCAGGCCTGGTGTCGTGTAGACCAACCCATGATCAAAAATCCCAAAATTCTGCCAGTGACACCAGGCTCAGAGCCAGGTATTGATCTGCTGGCTCTTCCTGTTTCTTCCCTCATCATTCCCTACAACTGGAAGGATAGAGGAGAACACTACTTGTGCTCCCCATCCCTTAACCAGTCATCCCAAGGCCCTGAAGTCTCTCTTGATTGCCCTCGGACTTCTTGTTGCAACTTCATCACTGCCTACCTGAAAAATCAATAATGGATAGTAATCTGAGGGCCATACCAGGGTAGGAAGCTTTCTCTTCACATCTTTAACCCGGGCCCCAGCAGACTTCCCTAAGGAGTGGGTCTGGTCTGCATGTTGGGCCTTCTGTTCCCTTCAGAAGGGAGTCTCCTATGGCAATGACCTGGTTTTTTTTCTTTATGGAAGCAGTTTTGATACAGGGTGCAGGCCGACTTAAACTCAGAGACACCTCCAAGCTAGATGAACCTTCGTCCTCATTCTGGTTCGGTTCCACTTGCAGAGCCTTGTACCTTTTATGCAAGGGCACCTGGGGAGGTGGGGTAGTCACAGAGGAGACACGCCTGCTGCGCTGGGCAGGAACTTGTTGCC
>JASVER010000024.1:6422487-6542017 GCA_030449065.1 Oceanodroma leucorhoa
GGGGGGGGGGGGGGGGGGGCTTGGCTGCCTTTGCTCCTGGCCCCGCCCAGGTGCCCCTCCCGGCTCCCCCGGCTCGGGGAATCCCCGGCACACCACGCTAGGGCGCTCCGCGGCGCATCGTGCCGTCACCGGAGCTGCTCGCCTCGGAGTTTCAACAGTTCTGAAGAGCTGCTTCTGTTTGTCAAGTCACCATAGATAACTCCATAGCACAGATACTGCATAGACAACTTTATAACTTTTCAAAACACAAAAACATTACATTACATTCATGAACATTACAACATTCACAACAGAAAAAAACAAAATCAATAACTGTAAAACTAGAGCCAAGCACCCTGGCACTAAAACACACAAGGTGGATAACACACCAGACGCTATGTCCTGAACATGCACCGTCAAAACATTGCTGAATGAAGTCTGCGTGCTTATCCGACTGGAAACCATCACACGATGGACATCTTGAACTAARCGGAGCAACTCTCACGGTCCCATTTTAGGTATCTTGAAGCAATAAATACCACTAAAACTCTGAAAGTGATGAAGATCCCAAATGTGGATGGACCATAAGAGTGTTATTAATATGGCCTCTTCATAAGTATGATGCTCCTGATTAGTATGGTAAAGTCCTGCAACCTCCTCTCAGACAATGATCATGGTCCTAGCTAATTAGTAAGCATAACTGTAGGCATCAGGACTAAACTTCCTATAGTCTCACAGCTTATTCGGTGTAATGTCAAAGAAGAGATGTGAGCTCTGACTGAAGTTTCTCCTGTAGTAAAGCTCTTTATAGGGGTTGAGAATCCTCTGATGTCTCTGCAAGYTCCTGATGTAGCCTTTTTGGTCTTTTTTCCACTATCCGTCTACCTGTTTTCAGGAACCTTGGAACTTCTGCTCTTCTGGCATATGTAACGGGGAATGAGGCAATGAGTTCAAAGAGAAGAGGCTGAGGCATATTATGCCTTATGCATATATTATGAGGCATGAGGCATATTATGCCTTATGCCTTCAAACATTATGCAGAGTGGCTGCATAATGTTTGAACAGGAAATCACACTAAATTTTGATGCTACTTAACTTAAAATTTACTATGTTTGATTTTCATTCAAATTAATTTACCCAATTTAATATAGACTTAAAAGTCTTTTCATGTTGTAGCTTAACTCTGCATCCTTCTGTAAAAGGTTAAGGTCACTGCTCACTGTTGCTACTGTGTTTAGCTATTGCAAGCAAACTGATTCATATTATGAGTATTTGTGGAATAAGGAATAATATTAAAGGCAGCTGCTGTCTGATTTTTCAAGTCTAATTTAATTATTACATTTCAATAATGTAACTTTGCAGCTGCACTTCATAGCATCCTTTGTGGAATCCCAAGGAAATAGCTTCTGCACTAGACAAGTTTGAGCTTGTTTGATCTGCGGTGGACAAAATTGTCTCCAAGTTTAACGGGATTCCCTTGACAAGCCTGGAAACCTCAATATGGGCCATGAAAATAAATGGCTTGTCAGCTACACAGGAGGCCAGGCTACAAAAATATGACATGCAGTGCGAAGTACTTCATTGCTTACAATTCAGAGATGTGGGAAGAGACATCATTAAATATGGAGTACAAAGTCTTAGTCCTGATAATAACCTTACAATCTCCATATAAACACAAAGAGGTATGGGAGGCAGCAGATACTGCTTTTTCAGTTTGTGAATGATGCTATTTGACAAACCACATACCTTTAACGTCATTTGCTTGGCAGACTAGCTAAGTTATAAGGGTGATGTAATCAAATGGCCTGCTGCACATCCTTTACTTAGTCTCCTTCTACATACTTGGTTCAGATTTAGGGCCAATGCTGCAAAAAGCCTGTCTATTATTCAAGAATAAGGAGAAATGGTTCTTTTCTGGTTTGTCTAGAGCTGCAGAAGTGAAAGAGTATTTCTCTTTCAGAATATCAATATTATCATCTTCCACTGTGCAGGGCAGCAAAATAGCACTGAACTATTTTATCCATTTGTGAAATATTTCTCTTTATTTTCATATGGATTAATAGAAGTTGAATTAAGGACGAGAAGCAAATTTTACTTCCATTCTGACATTAGGAAGCCGTTCATTAAAAAATACCTTCCTGTTTTAATAATGTACTGCTTCTTTAAAAGACTAAATTATACTAAATGTACTGTTTTAAATCACCAGGAGATATGTTTGAAAAAAAAAAAAAATTCAAAAGGTCTCTTAAATTCCAATTACTAAACACACATACTTATGAAAAAAATAGTTGCTCTCCCAGTATTTTGCTCTAATGGAATGGGCAACATACCTCTTTGGAGAGGTTTATGGAGAGCAGGTCACACAGCTTTTTCCATTCAGAAAATACCAAATGATTTTGCTCTCATTTTAAGGTCTGAAGACATGCATTTTGATGATAAAGCAGATAGTGTTTGTTTTGCATGCATTTCCTCATTTTTGCCTCCCAAAGCAAGAGAGAGTTATGAAATAAATTTCTCTAGATCAGAATGATCTGTGCATGCTYGAGATACAAATAATTGTTGATCAGACAAGCCACTCTACATTACACTGACTTCATTACTATACTACCAATAAATAACCTGCCAAGAGAAACTGATTTTCCAAGGTTATTTTACCAGCCTCGAATTTGCCTTCCAAGATTAGCACTCATAGAAGGAAATTTCAGAGTGTCACTTCSATATTATTCTCTTATAAGCACTGCACTTCAGTGTTAAGTAAGTGTTGCTGTAGAAGCAAAACACRGTAATAACTACTCAGAAGGAAACAATTTAGCAATGCTCTTTTTATTCCTGATAGGTTCAAAGAAAGTCTACTGTAATGGAGTTCTAGTCACTGATTGGAGTATGCAGGAATTTACGTAGTCCAAGTAATTTAAAATAGGTGTGTGCTTTTCTAATATCCCACATTCCCAAAATAATTTTCAAACTTCATCACCAGACATAATACAGATTTCTCAAACTCTGCTGTACTTCTGGAAACTTCATGCATTCCGTGTTAACCTATGCCACAAACCAGCTTTGTATCATAGATCTCGCCAAGCTTTATGCTTACAACTTACTTCATTTGGAAATTATCTCACAACTTTACAATTATTTATTTTTATGAAAAATTAGTATATAAATATCTTTCATACTATGTATGTCAAACCAAACCAGAAAAATTCCATCTTACTTAAAAAAAGCCTTATCCATTCAAAATAAGCCCTACTTCTTTCACTCCCCCTCCCCTTTATACCTGGGTTGTGCAAACAGTTTGTGTAAAGCTTAGGACCAAGTGAGTCCAGAAAAATTTGCTTTCATCACTATTTTCTCCTGGTTTGCATAACTGACAGGTTGCTGCTTATATTCTCTCTCATCATCTCAGGGATACAAACAGATACCACTGTTGTCTAAGGCAGCTTTTCCCAGCTTTAGGAATCTTTTCCTTAACTCTTTTCTCTGTTTCTTAATTCGTAATAAAAAAAGTTTATATCCTCCCTTCCCAGGTCTGTTTACCCACCCCTACATGCACAGTTTTCAAGAGATGTCAAAACTCGCTCCCTCCCAGGCAGGAGTTTTAAGAGGGCAACTTATTCCCTCCTGTTGCTTTCTCTCTCTCTCTCTCTCTTTTTTTTTTTTTTTTTTTTTTGCTAGAGTGTGGTAGATGGGCATGATTTTCCTTTGCTATTGTGACCCATGGAAGGCTGTGTATTTATCTGCCCTGCCACCACTACGGGTGAGGGTCTGCTCCTACTGTACTCTAAATCATGCAGACAATCTGGAAGAAATGGAAATGATTCTCTCAAATCTACCAAGCATCCTTTGCTCAGGATACTAYGTAAGACAGGAAACAGTCAAAGACAGCAGGCAGGGTGCCTGCAGCAGAAGCAAAACTAGGAAATTCTTGAGAAGTAGAAATTCCTRAGGGAACTGACCCACACCTAAGTCTTAGATGTGACAGCAAAGGAAGTTTTCAATACACATAAAGACGACATTGAAGAGTCTATTGCAGACACAAATCTGCTGAGAGGTACTGAACTAGAAATAAGACTGAAGGGAAGGCTCTACACTGCAAAGAAGCAAGGATTGGATTTGTTTTCAAACCTTTTCATTTAAGTGTGTTTTTAACCGAGCAATTGTGTTTTTCTCTTGGAAATACAGCCACTATATTCCATTTGGTTTTCTTGTGCTCTGGTAAAACAGGTTCAGGAGCCTTCAGGCTTGCTCACTTCAAAGAAATTCTGGAACAGCAGTAAATGAAGCTGGCCAGTTCGGGTCCCTTCAAAGTCATGTTTCTGACTGGCAAGAAAAGGATGATGCTTTTTTTTTTTTTCAGTGATTCCCATGCTAAGACCAAAAACAGATACTATATAAACAGAACTGCAGTGACTGGGGAGTTCGTTCCTTAGCAACAGTTTGTTAGAAGAGAGTCATTAGGAATACGTCTGTTTCAAGAGAAGCCCTAGGGGTTGTGAAGCCACGAGTCATTAGGGAGTTACAAAGCGGCAGTCAAGAGGTCACTATACCAAGAACAGAAGCGGATCTAGGCTCCTGTTGCACTCACAAAGATGTCACTTAGAAAAGCCCAGTTCTTTAGCAGCTGCTTTTCCTTTGTCATTTATCACACATTACAGACTGCCACCGAATTTGCAGAGTGCAATGATAAACACTGTAGCCCTGATTACAAACAACTTCATCCCATGTGGCATATAGTGACCTCAGATTGGTAGCAAGAATCCATTTCTGCTGGTTGATGAGAAAATAAATATGACTACGAACCAAAGGAAAAGCCAAATCCTCTCCCATAGACTCCTGTCGTCTTCTTAACACCCCTTCTTTTCAGAGATTTCTCTTGCCATGGGAGTGACCCATGCCCACCAATGGGAAGGTGGGAAGATTCTTTATTTTCAGTTTCACAACCTGGCCCTGTACCCCCAGGGTAGCCTACATTCTTTTTCGCCCTTTTTCCGTTTTTTGATGTTTTACTGCATGATACCACAATACCAAACCAGTCAGAAGGTAATGTGGGGAGCAAGTCAAATTCTAGTTTAAACAGCATTATGCGAGTTGAACCAAATACCTAAATCTGAAGCGTAGGTAAGCCTGAGATGACTGACCTCTCTTCTTTTATGTAACCATACTGTTCTTCTCCTGCTCAAAACATTTTTAATGCTGATGAATACTCTGCAGGGAAGGGAGGAACAGACAGCACTATGCTCACAGGGCCAAAGTTCACAAGTTGCTTCTTATCTGTAGCCATTCTTTTTTTTTTTTCCTGGCAAGAGTTTTAAATAACTCTAAGCAAGGATTTTATAAAGATCACACTGTCTGAGGCATTCATGAAAAATATGAAGAYTTAAACAATAAATCTACAAGCATGACAAGAAGGGAAAAAAGGCAGATAAAACATGTTGGCTCAGCATGATCTGAAATAGATTAGAGAAAGACAGACTGCCAATGTGCTTTGAATGAAATTCTCAGAACTTGTTACCTTCTTGCTGTTCTCCTCTGATCAATAAATTCAAGCAATTCCATTAGTCTGTTAATTCACTTAATTAAGTAATATCGAGCATTACTAACCATAATGAATGAGGCTGGTAATACGCTCTGCATCAAAGAGTGCAATACATGACACAGCCCTTCGTCTGACTACATTTTTCACAACTCAGTTTTTTGATTAGAGACTTCAAACTCTACAATAAGTCTGGAAACATAGATATGAACAGCTATTTATTTAAACTCTTCCCTKTTTAAAAAATTTTAAGTTGTTTAAAGAAGCAGAACCTTTCTTATCAGTGTGATGTACTTTATTTTCTCAGTCAAGTCTAAAATGAGCTTGCTGTTTGCACCACACCATCATACTATTATAAGGCYGTAAAATCCACAAATGGCTAGAAGTGTACTGTGCCAGAATATGATCAGTCACTGAGAATTTGTACTGGCTTCTAATATGCATTATTTGATATATATTTTGCTGGGTGAAGATTCTACAGAATCCATAAAACAACCAAATTCTCTCCACTTTATTAGTGAAATTTCGAAAAAGCTAATCTGATGTTCACAAAGGTATGTATTTGGACATTTGGAGTGAAATTCCTGCCAGGTTTATCAAATTCTTCCAAATAGACTGACYTGTTATTTCTAGTTTAAAAGTTGCATTTCAATATTTTTGTGACAAAAATATTCGGTATTTTCAGCATTATACTGTGTTTTATATAAAGATTTTATTACATAGAAGTCAAAAACAGTCCAAAGTCTAAGTAAAATGTACAGAAAACAATATTCTTATAGACTACATAAACTGGAAGGAGATAGCTGAGGTTCATCTTTTTTCCTAGATATACTTAGAATGGCAGATGTGACAGGTAACACTAGATGAGGCTTTATAGGACAGCTAGTCACATTGTCATTGTTTCCTTTCTCTTTTTATTCACAGATTACAGAGGAAATTGAAGTTTTAATGATCCAGACTGTATTCTGCAGTAGAAGTAAGTATAGTTTCAAATGTTTTGAATGTCAGTGTTGGAATTAACCAGCTTTACTGAGTGAGCAAGACTTAAAAAAAAAAAAAAAACACACAAAACCAAAACACCCAAACTTTCAGCACTCTCTGATAAATGGGTTTGAAAAATATTAGATACATAAATAGATAATTCCCCATGAAATATTTCCATATTGAATAAGATCTAGTTAATACTTTACAGAGTTCTTTGATGATGCTGGACCACTTTCTTTCATTTTATACATACAAACAAAAAAACCTCCTTGGTTAGAATTTTCATTTCATTTATTATACTATTACTTCTGGGGGTTTTTTTCATTTTTAAAAATAACTTTGGCTCAGTCCTTTAAATTTCTTCATTTTATTCTATGATAATTATAGAGCTCAGAGTTACAGAAATAAAGGGCAATGAGATTTCTCATTTCTTAAATGATTAATAACAGCTGTAACATCCATGTTTTTGTGAAGAGGATAAAATGGTAGAAGTATTAAAATTTTAGAACAAGTTCAAAGAAAAACTGCTAATGACTTTTAAAGAGAGTTGATTTTCAAGWCATATGAACATGCAAACATCAAGAATATTGATGATGATACAGCAAAGCAAAGCTGATACAGCAAAGACAAGGTCTACTTTCTACRCTGCAGCCCCTGTGTGAATACAATGTCTTTTTGTCAGAGCAAGTCCACATTGAAGAAAAACTGAATTTCTAAGGGAGTTTTAAATTATAAAAGTTAAGGACTTTGAAAAGAGCAAAGTTGAGACTCATTAAAATATTTAATTGCATTTTAATCTGGCTCAGTTAGTTGTGACAAARAGTTGTTATAATTTGAAGGTTGTTCAGTAGCATATACTGAAATTCCTCTATATTCTAAGTCGATTTCCTAATTAGATGCCAACGTAAAAAGACACCATTACAGCTAATACCACTGTTGGCAAGTTCAACAGCCAGGGCACAGACTAAATAAATACAGAAAATGTACCACCTTCCTCTAAGGACTAGGGTGAGTCTTTTTACATAGGCATTTTGGAGAGTGYTATGCCACACTAATTTATTCTGAGAGTTAATTGAAGAATTCAGTTCTCACTCCTATTAAGAGAACTAAATTAAAGTATGGAAGAAGAAGGAAACTTAGTTGCACTCTTTGCAGTGTTGGAGTTTTCCCTGAATGATTCTTTGCATTCTTTTATGATTTTCAGTTATTGTTTGTTTTCATTTTCAARTGGAAATCATTAAGTGAATTATACAGTTGTTTAGAAATACTGAAACTCTAGGAAAGAAAACTACCCAATTTTAGTTCTCTCATGTAAAACATACTGAAAACATTTTAGAAGGGTGCATCTAGGATTATGAAAATATGTATGTAAAAAGGTAATAGGCTACCAATGAAAAATATCATAATTTAGGAATATTTTCCACAAACAGTACAAAAGACATAGGCCACTCCTCTTACAGCTGACAAATTTCATACATATATAACAACATAGAAGCTTCTGCAAGTCAGTGTTCATTTAGCCTGTACTGCAACTCCAACAATCATCAATGTCGGATGTTTCACAGTACTGAAAACCATACAACATTGTTCTATTACGAAATACTGTTCCTACTCTGATTGGGAGCTAAATTTTCATTCCCCTRTCCTCACCAAACTGAAGTTGCTTCACAATGGTCCCCTTTAATAATGCCTCTTGTGGCACGAGGCATTATTAGAGGTGGCACTGATTATTCACCTCTGCCCTGAAACATTAAGTCGTCAATAGAACTTTGAATTTTTATCAGTCTGTCACACATTACTGAAGTTGTTAGGGAAAAAAAGGAAACAAAAATAGAACAATTCCTTGCTCTTCCCAGCAAAGACAGACACCAGATTGAATGGAGTAAGTAGCCAGAGAAGAAACGCAGTAAACACATTTTTGTGGTCAGACACGTGATGCTGGGAAGATTAAAATCACACTGTTCAAAAAAGGAAGGAAGCCTGCTCACATGGGGCACTATGGCTGACATTAAAGGAATTCGAGTTTATGTAGACAGGAAAGCATTTTGATGTTTATTGACAGAGGTGTGGACATATTGCCCAATTCAGCAATRGCGGTACAACCACTGGTTAGTTTTTTGTGGGAATAGAAGAATGAGGCCATCCCTTCTGTATAAAGAGACCCAAGTGGAAAAAAAGATGACCCAAAACATAGCACTATGATACGCAATTCCGAAACACATTATTTCCTTGAGTGAAACAAATTAAGTGGCTTTTAGAGAACATWTTCTACTGCACAGTTTTTAAAGCTTTGCAAACATTAGGACTTTCTAGTCTTCTGTCCACAAATATATAGCTGAAGCTGTAGAGTTGCCGGAGGCCTCTCTCACACATCTCCTCCCTCTCCTTTTAGCTGATCTCTCTCACAAACCAACTTGAATGCAGAGATAGACTCTTACCTACTCAGTTCTGTCCCTCTGTAAATATCCACATAAAATTCCACCTTTAACATTCTCTACAAATAAATTATTCCCTACTACTGTCACAAGTATCAAGAAGGTTTCATGCACAACAAGCTATACAAATACAACAATTCAAGTAAGAAAACAGGAAATAAGAAATAAAAGGAAGTTAAAATATAATTGTACGGATAACCATCTGATTCCTCAGATCAAATATGTTGAGTTAGAAGTAGAAGACCTTTTTTTGGTACATTCTCCAAATCTCATCTAGAATCTACACTTTTACCAATTGCCAAGGTGTTATATGCACGAGACCTGCAATTTCCAAGTACAAAAAGAATTTTCAAGGCAGAAAGAACCATCAGCAGACACTTCTCTGGCTAAAGGGAGTCTGAGTTAAGTCAAATTCTACTCACCACAGTTAAATGTTCCATTAAGTATGCCACATCAACCATGTCCGCCAGAATTAGAAGCCTTGTGACAGCTGTAAGCAGAGATCGTGCTGCTTGGACAACAGCTTGCCTCTTAGGCAGATAGCAGGGATCGCTGGTAAATGCCTCTGCTGATACTTTTAAGGCTTGACCTGCAAAATGAAGACATAAATTCCCTTAGGCTATATTGCAAYACCCAGGAAGAAAAAATAGTTAAAATTTGATCAGTTATTTGGCAAGTCACAAGTATTGCCAATAAATGTGGCATCTCTTTGTTGCCCTAATGCCTTGAAATGAAGGTCAATTATTACAGATCATGCAGAATGTTCCACATTTTGAGTGATGTTCCCCTTCTGTTCTTCTGAATTATTTAATTCTGAAATAATTCCCTTGGCAATCACACCATTACTCTTAGCTGTACACAACGAGGCCAGGGGCTCTATGTTAAACTTTCCTAGTCACTGCTTTTTACATTACTATGTACTTTGCTGTCCTTGCTATTAAATAATTCCTGGTCACAGAAGGGAATCAAACATTTATAATGACAAGAACAATATAAGTTAATGGAATGAAAATCTCATACACTCAAACATCTGACTCTGACATAAAATATGTGAAATCTATGCAATGGAGCTAGTAACTGTGCCAATAGACAATAATATACTGCTCTCCAACATGAAGTTTTGCAAATGAAATTTAATAAGAAGAACAACGATGACAAACACCCAAGTTTACTTTCAGCAGTCTGTCACTTAGACTTACTCTGAGAAAAAAAAATGCCATTAAACTCGTTTCTAAAAGCATTTCAAAGTCTATTATCACCTGAGGAGCTTTGCTAGTGATGGCTCAACCTTGAGACAACTCACTCTACACAGAACAGCACTGGAAAACTCTTGTCACTCAAACACTAACTGCTAAAATAAGTGTTTGACCCGTTAAACTCTCTGTATCAGCTTGGAAACCAAAGATGGATCAAAAGTCACAAAACCGAATAGTTTTGGCTGTGCTAAAATTAGGAAACATCATTAGTAAATGCAACTATTAAAAGACTACATATTCATGAAGCCAGCCCTTTGTTGACAACTGCCTTAAGCATGTCCTGGATTTCAGATGCAACAGTAAAGAAAAATATGGCATTCAAAATATTTGATATTGATCCAGAGTTAAATCCTTTATTATGCAATATTCTTTCTACCTATACCTAAATTACCTAAGTCTTGGTATAAGAATGGGGTACGTTTCTCCAAGCTATCATTTGTATCACAAAGGTTTTCTACACAGAAAGAGAGAGAGCAGGAACATGTAATTTTTGTTTAATTTTGTTCTACAAATTCTGACCAAATGTAAGGAGAGAATATTGCCTTCTGAATAGCGGAACGCTATTGGCATGTCTACTTCAGAGTATCTGGTAGTAAAGTCAAAGCTAAAGTCATGCAAAGAGTTTTGCTACATGAACCAAGTATGTGTTTTTTATAAGCTCTGAACTCCTCAAATCAAAAAATAGGCAACAAGGTTTGTACAAAATACATGCAATTAGTAATTAATGCATATTCATAGAAATACATACAAACATAAGGGATTTCCTGTAATTACATAGATACAGACTTTTATGTGCTCCCTCAATCAGAACTGAGTGAGAACTATTCAAGTGCACCAGAGTTTGCCAGACTGGTTCTATATGTGACTTCATTTCTCAAGAGTCTCAAGAGAAAAAACAAGTTTTAGTGCTCTTACTAGAAACTGCATTTGAGAACAATATTGAGCAAAGGCTACAGAAATAAATCTACCAATTACTACAGAGTCTCCATACCAGCACCTGAGATAGAACTGGCCTGATTCTCAGAACAGTGAATATTTCCAACATGCTGAAACTCAGCAGTTTTCCAGGAATGCCCATCTTGAATAGWGCTCTCTGGCTTTCTCTTGGATTTGTTAAAGTCTTTGTGCAAATCATGTATCTTAAGTACATGCTTAGCAAACTCCATAAATAAATAAAAATCACACTAATTTGACATATGGTTCTAGCACCTGCTACATCACAAAATAGTGAAAGTAAAAAAATATCAGTTTCTTGTGCTCAGGACAGCAAATTAGAACTTCTCTCTAGTAGCTGGTGAGATAATGCACCATAACTGAGCACATCACAACAAATAAAACTACAGAAAATAAAAATCAAGTATTAATCAGAACCACCAATTTTTACGGTTTTTTATTTCCCCATCTGCAATGGACAGAAACACCTCTCCAGATGAGTACTGTTTTCAGTACTGGAAGAAGATTCAAAGCACTGATTTGAGCCCAGTAATCCTGGATGCTGGGGGCGAAGTAAATGGAGAGAGAAAATCCTACTTACATGCGTACATATCTTTAGATGTATTTTTGAAGATGACTACTACAAATGTTAATAAAGTAATATCAAKTTGGGAAGTTTTAGTAGGAATTTAAGACACTAACTCTGGAAATTCATTGTGCCTTAATAAGGACACGGGAAGTACAGTGCATACACACTACCATAAAACTAAAATCCTTGCCCTTTCATTTCTCTTATGACTTCAAATAGAAAGAAAACTTTCCAAATTTCTGAGAACAAGCAATGTCAATGAATAACCTGACAAACTGTCTCCTTTTTATTTTCAAAATAGTTAACTACCATCTGTTTGTCCTGCCAATTATTGGTTTTGAGTATCTTAAATTCGATGTGTTATCTTTCAGGCTCTAAAAGTACAAGTTAACATCACGGTTTTTATGTATTTGGAATGTGTACACTGTAGTATTAATCCAGACCATTATAACTGCCAGATTCTTAAACACATTTGCACAAAACCAGGAAGCTGATACATGCAATGTTTTAATAAGACAAGAAAGCTTGAAACAATGGAAATTTTTTCTGCAATTAAGATGTATGAGTGTAGAGCTGTCCACCTTGGTCCCTCAGGATTCATTTTAACAAATACTGACTAAAGCATCAGGGAGACGCCGTTTCCCAAGACAATATAATTAACATCATCACTGTTTGACTGGCCACCTGGTAACTTTTGAACTTTCTGACCAGCTTCAATAAMATTTTTTACACAGGGGAAGATATTCAAAGTTAGCTAACTACTTTTCAATGAAAATAGGAAATCAGGAAAGAGACCAAGTTAAAGCCCTCACTGATGGCAAGCTGAGGCTGGCACTAAAAGCTCACCTACTCCTAAGCTTCAAAGAATCTACAGAAGTATTGAGATGCCAATTTGAAGGAAGACAGGCTCTCCTTGTTCCACTATTTATGGACTGAGTCATTTTTTTTTCAGACATACAGAACATCTGAAGTGTATATAAGGAGAGGAAGAAAACAGCATGCAGTATTATACTACTTGCAAGGTAAACAAACAGACCAGATTCACTAATATTTTTGCAGTGTCTTGTACCATCCAAGCAAAGGCAAAGCAGCTATTAACTTATTTTAACTCAGCACTTTAAGCCAGATTTGCAAATAGGTTTGTAGCCCAAGATAAATTTGGTCTGTCAACCTCACATACTTCCCAGGATAAAAGGATCAGTAGCAAGTCAACTTGGTGACCTTTGGGGAACTTAAAACTTCTTAGGCACAGAACCAGCTGCAATTCAGAAGAACTTCTGTTGAAAACTAGTTAAGTCTGGAGACACTGAGAAGATAATTAATGAAGGGAAGGCATTAAGAAAAGAAAATAGACCTGGTTACTTTGAGAGGAAAATTTGGAGGGGGGTGGGGGAAGAAAGAGAGTCAGTCAACCAACCAGAGGAAGACTATGTGGAATCCTCAGTCCTGTGGGTCAGCTCTCTGTGATCCAAGGCCTAGTTTGGTGTGGTACGACTGTGTGACCTTAGCTGAGAAAATTTTTTGTAAGGTGCAAGAAAGTACGTTAGCTAACACCACACAAGATAAGTAAAAACACAGACAGAAGTGGAGTTGTAGAGATAGTAGTAATTAGCAGTCAAAGAATCTAAGAAGAAAAAATACTGACATGAAAAGTTATAAACCTTAGGCAAAAAGACCCAGGAACTTGCAAGATAACAACTCTGCAAAACTGAGCCACTGAGTTCCAAAGGAGCAACAGAGGCCAACATTTTCCCACATGACGGACAACTACCTGGCCAGTATTACTAGGGGTAATAAATACATTAACACTTTGCTCAGTCAGTCATTAGCCTTAGCTATCTATTGTATGTGTTAGCCACTAACTAACTACTTTTTATTTTTTAAGTTCTGTATATCCTGCTAGTAGAGTCTCTTCGTGCACAGTAAAAGTTGTCCAAACAAGACTGCCAGGAAGGCAGAGCTACAGAGTAGAAAGGAACTGGTTAATTAGGAAGAAGTGAAAGTACTCAGTTGTGAGAAGCCCAGACAGGAGTGAATGGTGAGCTTATGAGTTAGTAACTGAATGGATCAGGAGAGAAGTTAAGATATAGCTTAGCTGAGGATAGGAGACAGTGCTATTACCAGGAATATTTAATAAAAGTTGGGAACAAAAAAAGATAACCTTCTGACAGCACCGTGGGCTCCTCAGAAACCTCTAATGTAATGTTTCCCCCATCCATAAACACAAGGCTGAACTGTATGTTCACAGGCCCCACATGTGATTATTTGCCCAGGTCTCTGTTATTGTGCCTTCCAGAAGAGAATGGTCGTATGGATTTGGGTGTCCAAAGCTTGAAGTGCTTGAAGCACCTCAGACACTTCAAAACCTCAAACAGTCCTAAAATCTGAAAATAGTACCATTTCAACACTGATATCTTCTGGGTACTTGAGCCACAAAGATGATTAATGGACTAGAGCATCTCTCATATGAGGAAAGGCCAAGAGAGCTGGGACTGTTCAGGGTAGAGAAGAGAAAGGTCAGAGGGATCTTATCGGTATTTATAAACTGAAGGGAGGGTGCAAAGAAGATGGAGCCAGACTCTTTTTAGTGGTGCCCAGTGACAGGCCCAGAGGCAATGGGACACACAGCAGGTTCCATCTAAATTTCAGAAAACATTTTTCTCACTGTGAGAGTGACGCAGCAGTGGCACAGGCTGACCAGGAAGGTTGTGGAGTCTCCATCCTTGGAGATATTCAAAAGCTGACTGGACATGGTCCTGAGCAGACTGATGGACCCGCCTGAGCCAGGGGGTTGGACCAGATGACCTCCAAAGGTCCCTTCCAACCTCAACCATTCTGTGATTCTGTGAGTGAGTGTGTGAGCAAAGACAAGCCAGAAGAGTCTGAAACATGACCAACCCCTTAGAAAGGAGTTGGACATAACCTGGGACGGCCAGATGAACAAGTATAAAATCATGACCCTAAAATAGAGCTATGAAATGCAGCCTAGGCAGATAGGAGCTATGAGTGCAAGCAGCAGAAAATGACAGCTCCAACAACAACATGATGTTAGAACTTTCTTAAAATGCAGCAGACGACATCAGAGTTCGATGCAATTTCATCCATTTTATTGTAATTCCCATCAAGTGGATATTCTTCCATAATTGCATTTGTCACAGACAATGAAACATGAAAGACAGTGCCCTTTTAGCGGGGAAAATAGGGAAGCAGAAAGATGGAAGTATTTCAATTATTTTAGACATTCAAATGAGAAGCAATTCAAAGAACCAAAGCCAGGATATACCATAACTACATAATTATTGGAAGGCAGATACTTCCAAGACTCTATTCAGCACACACAGATAGATGACTCCCAAAGTAAATGGTGCTACTACCATTAGCTGATGAGCTACTGACTGCTACTGTCACATGACCCCTACTTATGCATGTGCTTACAAAAATCTATGCTCGGGCATAGGGAAAGGTAAAAAACACCGTTCAGCCACAGGTGATTTTTAAAAAAGTTGGAGGATCCATGCACTTTATCCAGCACTAAAAATATCCTAAAACTTACATGAAAATTCCTTTATAAACAAGTCAACTGTAAGCCTGTTGGCAAATAGCTGACAAAAGGTACAATCTGTCTATACAGATACTTGAAGTAATACCACTAACTGCAGTCAGTGAGCATCCCTCAGAGACAGTGTTCAAGATCACTCAGGCAACAGCTAAATGTTCTTTATTGTTTTAGGCAAGACCATCAGAATTATGCTTTCTTATTTTACTTCTCTGAATAGATTTTCTTTCTCCTACTAAATCCTATCTAAGCATCACATTTGTCTCTCTTCTACTTGTTTTTACATCCGGCTTTCTCCGCTCGTTTTTTATTTTTAACTGCAGCAGTGTGAAATCCACATGGAATGCAGTGAATTTTATGCCATTCTTGTGTCCTCCCATGAGGAGATATTGTTGCCAAGAAAGTCCTGTCACCCACTCCTGTGAACTGCACCCTTAGAGGCTGGTAGATTTACAGTTCCAGACAAACACAATTGTCAAAGGGAACCCATTGACAAAGGCAAGGAGGGAGGTACCAGAGCCAATAAAAAGAGAGGATTTCCAACATCCTAGTCTCAAACTTGAGAGAAGAAAAATCAACAGTTTATAACAATAATAGAAAACTTACAAACTCTGATTTACACTAGTATTTGCAAGCTCAAGTTCCGCAGGCATGAACTAACACATAAGCAGAATCAGCACCAGCGAAGGTTGGAAGTCAATGTCACATCAGAGCACAAAACAACYTACCCTTTCTAAAAACAAGAGATTAGACAATACTAGTCACTAGTATAATCACCTGTTCTGCTCCCACAAATACCATCTCCGTCTGCAAATAAATGATTCTGCTTCAGCCAGCCAGCTGGAAGTGACACTATCGGTGTCAGGGCAAAGCAGATTGATACCTCCTACAGTTCCTAATATTCAACACCATGATAACTCAGATTCTCACAATAGCTTTCTGTAGACGTTACAGGACATTTTTCTCCTGCCGCACAGTCTCTTACCCCACTCAGATACCACTGTATTCTGTTGCATTGCAATTATTTCACTGCTGCCTACCAGGAAGTTCCACTTCCACATCGCTTACAGTTCTTCCTAATGTGTAATCAGAGCCACCACACACCCCCTTTGTGCCTTACACCCATCTCTTCATTCCCCCTTTCCCACGCAGGGACACCTGATCCAGTGATGGTGATGTCAGAAGCTTTTCTACAAGGGATATGTTCTTGGTTTGATGAAAAGGGTGTACAGCACAGATTATTTTAAGCCACTTGGATATCTAAATTCTGTCTCCCAGAATGAAAGTCCCTTAGACACAGAGCACACACATGTACCTCTTAATGTAGCATGAGAAAGCTAAGCTCATTTTTAAGATTGGGGGGGACACAAGTAAGAACACAGTATAATACAAGAGATCACCATGCCCTTCCTTTAGTAAATACCCTTACAGTACACTGCACATTTCTTGCCAGTGAATGGTTGTTTCTTCCATGCCGTCAAAGTCTTGCCACCCCTGTTTAATGTCAAAAGACATTAAATATGGACATTCAGAAATCAAATTATTTTTTCCAATTTCCTTTTAAAGAGTAACTGAAGGCTGAAAATTTAACTCCAGCAAGTAACTTGCTTCCAATTCACTGTTATGTGTGATGAAAGGTTTATCTAGGAACACACTTGAGCATGATAACAGCTAAACACATGAAACACTGACACTGCAATAGATAGAAACAACACAGACAACAACTATTGTGTTTCTGACCATATATAGTCAGTAAGCAATGGCAATAAATACCAAACATTTTAGCTATGCCTGTACAACTGTTTGAAAACTGTAAGCAATCACACCTTGATGTAAATGCAAAAAATCATTATCCTAAGTATAACGCTAGACTTCAATGCAAATTCCTAAGATAACATTTCCCCACATAAACTACATCACTGTTTTGTCTTAAAATTGATTAAATATCAGAATCAGGACATTAATTGTAGTCTGATGTTTAGTGTCAAAAGCATTCATGGTTGAACAATGCTTCTTATTCCTTTGTATAGGGGTCAGTTATTTTACCGTTAATTCACAGCATGTTTTGAGTCAAAAGGCAATTTTTTTAAATGTTGTATAYACGAAATCTGGCAGTGAGAATTTTTCAAAATACTTATATTTGGGTTTACTACACTATTTTAGAATAAAAATGTGTACATGAGTGCCCTTTAACAAAGCTTCACCAAACCAGATCAACAGGAAAACATGGCAGTTCTTCAACTACTAGGCTAGTGGATTTCTGGGTGATGCACATAGTCCACCACCTACAGGCCTGCCTGGTGACTTATTTAGTAGAGTTCCAGAAGAAGGTGAATCAAGATGTGGATAGAGATAGGCCTTAAAAAGTACTTTCTCAAGAGGAAACTCAAAGAAAAATGCGGAGGACCTCTGTATTAAAATGATCAGCTCCAAGACTATAAATCTTCAGTAAAACTTCACAGATGTCAAAGGAAGCAGAAACTAGATTTATCCAGGGAACATGCCCGCCATCCATTATAGCAACACTTTCTTTCAGATGTTACTAACAGAACTCAACTGAATTTGAGACCAAAATCTCATCTACTGACAGTGTCTGTCCAGACCGAACTGTTGACAGTGAAGCCATACCCATCCCCCCGTTTCTGAAGACATTAGATGAGTCACTAATGCATCACATGAATTAAATACAACAAATCTTGTATTTGTCTTATCTCCACTGTTCACTTTTATCCTACTAATTTGCCCCTTTATTCCCCAAAACATTATTATGAACATGATTAGCAGCAGCAGCTTGAAAAAAGTCTATCACTATGAGCTCCAAAAGCAGCATTTTCACACTGGCAATTGACATTCAAAAGAAATAAGCATTTAATTCTCATGTCACAGTCACATGTCACTCAACAACCTCAGTGAGTGACACAAGCTAAAACGAGAGAAGAGGTGAGAGAGTATTTATTCTTTCCAGATGTTGGTGTGCAAGTCTGGGGCTGATAGTTTGGTTCACATCTGAGTGAAATCATCTAGAGCATTGTTTCAAAATTCCACTATACAGTAAATACAAGCTGTAGCCACATGCAAAAATTCATAATTTACTTGAGAGCATATTAATAAAAATACCTGCCAGTCACCACAGAAAAATACGCCCACAGAAAACTAAATACTATATGCTATGACATGCATGGCATGCAAGCACAGTTTACCAGAATTTATGACCTACATCCTTTCAAACACCTTGAAGTAAATAACATGAGACATTTAATAGAAGCAGAATGTGACTTGAGTAACAGGCAATGAAGTTACATATGATGTGGCATACCACAAATTAAAAATAACACATAGCTTCAAAGGACTAAAAGTATCTGCAAAATTAACAAACTGCTATTTATTTTACAATTGTTCACGAACATCTTAAAATTAACTTGTGCAGTTTGGGAAACCCTTGGAGGAAGATCAGCTGTGAACACTCAATTTGTCATTGCATAACGATAGGTGATAACATGGACTTAACTTTCTTTTAAAATGTATGAGGTGTATACAATCTACTTTATGTATTATTTATTTTTGTAGCTATCTCTGGTCTTGGCTGAGAATCAATAAATAAATTGAAAATGTGAAATATCTTTACATTAACTATGTATAAAAATCAATATAGAACTATATATTTTATTCTTGTCTTGTGTTATCGGCCTGGAATGGATGGGCTAACATTTTAAGAGTACTCCAAAATGAATGATTTTTTTTTAAAAGCCTCAGCTGATCAGTGTGACAGATAACAATGATATTTGCTGGTCATAATGCTTTTAATCACAATGGACCTTAAGGTACCTCAGACAGCATATGCATATATCAAACTCTAAAATGCAGCCATCTCTGGATCCAGAGGAAGCCAATAGCTAGTAATCACTACCCTGAACCATACCAGAGACTCAGAAACTGCCCCAGCTGCACATGGAGGAAGACAAAATAAAAAAAATTTAAAAAAAAAATCCTGATTAAGTTGCAGCTTTAATAAGAGCAGGATACTATGAAGAGCTGATGTAAATGGCTAACAGTCCTTCAGGCACAAGTTGTCACATTGCATAAGAACATACATCACACTGCTCAGTAGTGAAGGGGCAACTGAAGCCCACTTTACCCCTTGATAAAATCAAGCCTGGTTGCTAGCTCATTCGATAACATGGCCTGACAATAACTTTATGGTACAGACCATTGTTCTTTGCTTGTCTGCTCCCGCTTGTTTGGGAAGGCTTTCATCAGCCCCTCTTAATCTGATTCCAGGTAACCCTTGAGAACCATTTGTTTACAAAATTCACGGAGCACTGATGAAAGGATGTAATTCTCAAATGACCAGGCACTAAAAGCATTACCCTTCTGCCCCCTTTTTCCTCTAAAACCTTCTCCTGAATCAAGTTTCAGGGTTGTTTTCTGCAGGAACACACTTTGGATGTCTGTCATCCGGCTTATTGCTATTTAAGCCTGGCCTTCATATTCACCCAATAGGCCCTGATTATCCATGGGGAGAGTAAAAATCAACAAAGCAACAAAGAGCCTGAAAGAAAGTAGCTAATACAGCGTTCTCAGCAGATCATAAAACCTAGTCCTATTCTGGGAGTCTGGTTGGAAATGGGGAGATAGGTCATGAGGAAATGGAATATGGTAAAATTCACCAAAGATGAGCTGCTCTGTCATGAGGGGATGACTCCTGCTGTAGGTAAAAGAATCCATCTTCCTCCTACTGAAGTCTCAAAACATACCTCCAAAACGGGACTATTATACCCTCCCAAATTAAGTCCTTACTACTGCACGAAAAAGGGAAGATTGCTGTTTTTAAATTTTTAACTAAAAGGCCTTAATCTCAGATTCAGATTAACAGTTCTTTTCAAGAAGAGCGTTAAAACACACATCAACTTGAATTTGTGCTTCACAGCCACTAAAATTAACAAGGGGCATCTAGTCTTCACTGAAAATAAAAACAAAAAAAACCCATCAACAAAACAAAACTTCCACTGACGTGTTTTTCCACAACGGGGCCCAGCTTGCACACTTTACCTCATTATAAGTGGTATCTGAGAACATATAGTTAAACAACTCAAAGTTCAGATATTTTCACATCAAAACATATTTCTCATGGATATCCTAGCTTCATTTTGATACCAGTGTTACATGGTTAAACTAATTCCTTGTGGTGCCTAAATTATTTGTCATATACTTACTCTCTTTCCGGACATCAGCAAGTGCTGCATGAAGTTCCTCTTTAAACACAATTGCTTCCCTGGCAATTTTTTCCCCCTTGTCCAACAGATTCCAAGTGGCTTCTTCCACAGAAGCTAGCAAGACACGAGCTCTTTTGGAACGGCCCTTTTTCTTACTAGAAGGATTCTGTGGACAGTTCACTAGTGTTGTAACCTACATTTAAAAGAAACAAAAAAGACAATAGTGGTGTAAATTCTATAATAAGTGCATTTATATTGTTCTCAAACTTAAAAAAATATCAAATTAATATAGTTGAGAATAAGCAATGAGATTCCCCCTGCTTTAGAGAGAGACAGGCAACCTCAGCATACATACTGAGAATGGGCAAAACTATTGAATCAAATTTGACAGATAGCTTTACTTAATATGCCTCATCTTTGTATTCTTCTTTCTGTATGATCAAAGCAAAGTCAAYAGAAATTTCACTGTCATATTAACCCCGATGCAAACTCCTGACACTGCTTATTTTAAAATTTCCTCATAATAAAAAAAAAAATTACTAATGCTACCTAAGGAGGCTTCAGCCAAGGCAGGAATTATAATCAGTGCTGAATCTTCCTACACTTCCAGCTTAAATCTCCCAAGTTATCTGGTAGGTTTACTGCAGCTTTGTCCAAATTACATTTTTTAACAATGCACTTCAACATCCATAAAGAACTTATTTTTATATAGCATCCCACTCCACATTCCTCATCATCTGAGCACAGCCTCCACACTCCAACAGATTGTTTCTAACAGACTATTCTCTAAGGCATTGCTTGAGCTGTCACACTAAGGAAAGACTCCTAAAAGATTTTAAAAGAAAAGTGTTATATAGATATTTTAAAACATATTTTATTTCCATTAAGTTCCCTTATGTTTTTTAATCCTCCTTCTATTCTGTTCTCTGTGCCAGAACATGGACAATATAATATTAAGTACAGATCTAGTGTTGGAGCTCACATTTGAACACATTTTATGTGTATATAATCGCTTCATTTTATTAAATGGCATTCCAATCATCAACAATATTGTATTAGCAAAGCAAAAGCTGTTTATGAATTTCTCGGTCCAGCAGGCAAACTTAGCTAATGGCTGCAGTACAGCTTGTGGTTTGAGCTGGTCTATGGAAAAGGGTTCCATTCGCAGGTATATAATGAGAAGTGTGCTAGCTGTGCCCTAGCTCACCTTTAGATCTTGTTCAGGAATTCACACACTTTCATGCTTTTCATGAAACATCCCCTGGGAAGCATTTCTAGAAACACATCTTTGAAAGAAAAAAGCCCTGGCCCCTACATCATTCATGTGGAATTTTGGGGGAAAAAGGAAGACCAGCCACTTGACATCGACTGCTTTGGCATGTCACAAGGGAGACAGCAACATAAATAACTCTGGCTCAGATTGTTAAAGACGACTTGGGTATTTTTCTGACTGTGGCTCAAGGAAAGTAAATTAAATTATTCATTGCACATAAATCAGCCAGCTGGCAGAGAATGCACTGGGAATAAGAATCTTAATATCTTTTATTTTTACAAACCCTATAACATTATTTCTAGAGCATTTAATGCAGTTTCAATGATCATATTTTTAAGAGCGAGTTAAGGAGATTATAAGCTGATACTTCCAAGAAGAAAGGCATAAAACATTGCAAAATATTAGAAGCTGCCCCAAAAACCTATCAAGTAAAAGACATTTTTAAAATGTCTTAACTATTTAATCACCACTCCCAGAACACAATATATTCTATTTCTCAGATTTTTACTCTAGTCTCCTTTTTATGTAAAATACTATTCTATGTACTGTTCATTCGTATGTTTTGGAGGAGGAAGAAAGGAAGCAAAAAAATATGAAAAAATAATCATTCCTGCAAGTGAAAACTCTTGACTGCAAGACCCTTAATCTTCAGCATCACTGTCAGGAAATACCAGAGGCAGCTTCTGATCTCAAATACAAGTTAAAATTTGATAGGTAGTTCTTGGCTCATGGAGATTAAGGAATACAGAAAAAGTACTCTGAATTTTCTTAACACAGAATCCCAATGTTGAATGCAAAAAGTTTATGCAGATCCTACACAGAAATAATTGAACTACACAGTAGCTAATATAGTGTGCCTTTTTAATCCATTAACAACACAGCTTGTACTGTAGTGGCAGAATACAGTCAAAATGATATCATTATAAGAAAAAAGAAAAACAGATSCCCATTAATCCTGCTCATGCCTGGCTGCCTTTCCCAGTTACTAACACCTCCTTACTGCCATATACAGCATGTCTCCCGGCATTCAATGAAATCATTGTCAAGAGGGTATTTTTTATCTCTAGGAGGAGCAACAGCATTGTGCTGGAGGCACAAGGTTTTTTTAAGTGAGATTTTCAAGCCCATGTGCCATCACAGCTGCAAAGCTGAATCATGTTGCTGTTGCCTGTTATTGCCCTTATTTATTAGGCTGAAGGGGTGGGATCTTTTGTCATGGTTATCCCAAATACTGAATTCCCAAGGAACTGTGCAGCACTTCTTCCAATGCTATATTAAATTCCTGCCAGCCTTTACAGACAATCTTTTAATATTGCAGTAGTTAAGGAAACAATGTCTTGGTACCTTGAGTATCAAA
Source organism: Oceanodroma leucorhoa (assembly GCA_030449065.1). NCBI lineage: Eukaryota > Metazoa > Chordata > Aves > Procellariiformes > Oceanodroma > Oceanodroma leucorhoa. Next base: position 6,445,593 of record JASVER010000024.1, read on the forward strand.
AGATTCCGTTCACCTTTGATATTAATATAAAAGTATTTTAAAGCATCAATCATAAAACATTCTTTTTTGTTTAAAATTTAGTTCAGTGTAACTGCAATCCCTAGACATTTGAAAAACCAAGACATGAACTCAGTGATCTAAAGACAACAGCAGAACTCCCTGCTCACTGTTTCAAATCCAAGTCAGATGTTTGAGGATAACAAAGTATTGCCCACACAAATAAATACTGGTTAATCACTTTCAGTGTGCATAAAGTAAACTCACCATACATATAACTAAACCAACGCTGTATGTTTTCTGTGTGAGCAAACTTTTGTCAGTGTGAATGACAGGTGAGAATAAATACCTTTCAACTTGCCTATTTTTCATCAATGATGCAAGGGACTCTAAAATACATGGATGTTTCTACATATTCTGTAAAACTTACCTATCTCTTGCAGCCATAAACTTTCCTTAGATTGTATGTACGTATAAAATATAAACAGATGCAAGACAAGAGGTTTGGCAAGGAAAGCTCTTACAAATATTTGTCATGTATACGTATACGCACACAACATATCTATCAAGTGTGTGTGTCTATACACAAATATATAGAGAGAGCTTTAGATACAATATCCAAGTAAGTGGCAACTGTACAGCTTAAGACTTGCAATGACTGCAGAGCAAAGGCAGTTATCAAGTGTTTCCTGGATGAATTAATGAAGCTGTATGAATCTCATTAAGTCATATCTTTCAAAACTTTTACTTGTACGTAAATTCAAAAGGAAAAAAATTCTTATAATAGTTTGCTACAGAAGCAAGTTTATACCTAGCCATAACTGTAATCATTACATAATATGGCAAAGAGATTAAACAGACTTCAGTCTCTGAGGACAAGATAAAACAAGAGGATCTTTTCCATTACATTAATTGTTATATTTTGTGAGTAAACCTAGCACAAGCATGACAAATATTAGACATCAGCTATGCAAATGAAAATGCTTTATGATCTACTGATTGCTTCACACTAACTGCTCCGTGACAGAGTGCATCTCTAATAAAAGCCCAGAATTAAGGAAAGATTGTTTGTCTGAGCATGTACCCAATTTACATCAAGGCAGCTGTCAGCTGAATGATGTCAATTTTGACAACTATCATTTTTAATGTGCCAGATGCATTGATAGAGAACTTTACCTAAAAGCCTTCCTTTCAAAACTAATGTCCTCAAAGCACCTGGAATAAAATAAAATAAAGGCCACAGAGAGAACCCCTTCTGGTGAGGGGGTAATTGGACAGGATTAAAGAAACTTTTTTGCAATACATAGAAAACAGAGTGCAGCTAGTAGTACAACCCCATGAGAGTACAGTTTATAGGCTGGACACAGAATTACATTAATGCACTTATGTCACTTCCAACATGAATTCTATCTCTGCAGAGCCCTGAACAGCACAATTTGAACTTACCACCCTGGGTCAGGCCACTGTTTGGGATGCAAAGAGGGAAATGCAGTGAGACTGCTCCCCCTGCAATCCCCCAAACATTGTCATTTAGGGGCATTGTTTTATTCCAAGGATGGAGAAGTTGCCTAGTCGGAGAGGGTTTTACGCAAAACAATGTGTCATACTGTTTTCACAGTTTCAAAGTGATCACTGCTGCCTGTTGCAGATTGCAGGGAAGAGAGAGAATCTAGCAAAGTCATTTGCAAAGTTACTTCCACATAGGCTGGTTTTGCCTTCCTTTTCTCCCATATTGATCCTGTTAACCTACCGATTGCTCTAATGCATAGCATAACTGGCTAGGACAGACTTCAGAGAAGCTCAAACACTTCCACTGCCTCTTTCCTACCAGAGCATTACAAGACTATTAAATAAATAAATTAGAACATAAATCTCAAAATAAAGTTAAATTGTGTTCAAAGCACCAGTGGCTAAGTGAATCAGGCCAGAGCATAATACTATTCATTTTTATCTGTGACTGGTCTGATTCTCTTTCTAATCATAGATCAGTTTTCATTTATTGTCTTTCCAGCATCTCAATCATCCTTCATTGAGTATTAGTTTTAATCCCTGCTTTTGCATTTTCAATATTTTTTCTGTCTCCTTCCCATTTGAAATGCAAGTTTCCCTTCCACAGTTCTGTTATGAAACAAACAAAGCACTAAGGTTGAGAGGGGGGAAAAGACAGACAAAATCGTATTCTCTTTGAACCAAAGCATTTCCATTTTTAACAGACTCAAGCTTTTTAAAGATGCTTGAGAAGAGCTTTAAATAATAATAATAATTAGAAGGTTTCTTTGTTTTGTTCTGGAACTGTATTTCTTTGTTTTGTCAGGTTTCTTTGATCCTGCAAAACTCAGGCCAAAATTTACATTTCTTCATCTCCTCTGAAAATACCCACAGTGTTGCAGCTGCCTGAGCACAGTCTGACCTACTGGTATACAAGAGGTTTTAAAATGCAGTCTAGCATCTAGACATCTACTCCTACTACTCTGAAACTAATTTTATAATCCATCCACATATAATGCTCCAGCTTGATGACTTCCCACAAACCACTGAACTGTTAACTGAGGTTTTATACACCGTCAATCACACCCAGGCAAAAATAAATAAATAAAGGCAGACAAAATGAGTGAGAGGCAGCTCAGTTAATAACAGCTGGAAATTAAGTAATGATAAAAAGAAAAGGTTACTTTCTGAAGAAAAGAATCTTCCAGCAGGCACAAGAGTAAGGGAGGAAAAGAAGATCAAGTCAAAAATAAGAGAAGAAAATTCAAAGATGATAATGAAAAATGAATAAAAGAAACTGGATGAGTTAGGGAGAGGCAAAAGTTTCAAATGGGGAAAATACAACTTTATTTGTTAAAGAGAAACTTACTTCAATGAAGTAACTGGTTTTTAAAAGCAACATTTCCTAGGACTGTTATAAAACGTGATCAGCACCTCTTTGCTTTTCCTAGCTTTTAGAGCACATACAGCACTTCTGGAATAAATAAAGGACTTCTCCAACATGAAAGTCCAAATAAACGTAACAACCATCACACCGAACATATTCATCATTTTATTGTCATCTTTCATCTCTGTATTCTTCTTCCCTCCAATCATTATGTGCTGCCTCTTTAATCATAATCTGACTGTTCCCCTGTATCTGGTCTCCACCCTTTGGCAAGCCCAGGGAAACAGCATGCAAAGGACTGGCTCCCAGGACAAAGAAGGAAAGATGTCATCAGAGCAGTGTGTGTGAAAAGAAGTGCATTCCTGGAATAACAAAATTTACCGTGTACCTAAGTAGCTGAGTGCAGTCAAATTAAGCCCATGAGTTGTACGAGAAAAAATATTTTTTCCTTTAATATCTGTCCAAGTACAATAATAATTGTTTCAGTCTTAATTAAAACGATTTTATTTATCTTTTTTAAAAATAGAAAAGTTGCAAATTTAAAAAATTGAAATAATAGAAAACTTGGTAGATATGTCCTTACCTTTTTTTAATAAGCAGTACACCCCCAATTCTTACATGTATATAAATAGAATAACAGTCAGAGTACACTATTCAATCTTGGCTTTGCTTTATTTACCAACGGTCATCCTCCCAGTATCAGTTTTGTTTGTTGATTGTTAACATAACCTATTTAACAAAAGTTATTGTCTTGTAAGAGGCATTACTCAAAGAGCTTGGAAAGATCTCAATCAACCAACCACTGAAACTACTTCATGGGCATTATACCTGACCATCTTCACAACCTGAAAAACAACAAACTATTCTTTGTACATTAGCAAGTGAAAGAAAATTCTGAATGAAATCACACCTTTCTGTACCTACACAAACTGCAGCCAGAGCAGTGACTGCCATGTAAACATACCCTCAGGCACCGGGAAAAGAATACTAAATAAGCAGTGTACACCTGTGACAAGTAGTTTGATCGACATCATCTTGGTAAGGCTGAAGGCCAGTGATAAGCTGGCATCCTTGTGCTATGTGTAATTGACTAATTAAATGCAGGTACCCCAACATCTCTGTTCTAAGTACAATGAAAAGAAAATTCAAAATAGCTTGAGTTTCAAAATACAAGATGTCCTTTCTTTTCTTCACCCTGTAACACATTGCTACAGAGATCTTTTAACACTTTCTTAGTTATACACATTATTTGCAAAATGAGGTCAGGTTTTCACGTAGGTCCTTTCCATTGTATTAAAAAAGACATTTCTAATCCATGCCAAATACAGAGATAATGAGAGAATCTTTAACACACTAAGCACTGCATATTTAACCAGTGAACACTTGAAATAGAACTGGAATATGCAGTAAAATTTCTCCTCCTAAAAAGAAAGTTTTACCAACAGACCTGAAAGCATTTTTGTAAATCCCTCAGTCCACGTTTTCTTTAGTTGGAAGGAGAAGTACTAAAATAGGTTTATACAATATGCAACATCTGCACTATTCTTAGGGCATTTCTTCTAAAATGCAACCAAATGCAATTCTTTTCAAAATTCAGATAAAGAAACTTACCTACAGATTTCAAGGCTCTTCTTTTCCACTCTGTTCACTACTTACAATATGAAACTTTTCATGTATTGGAAATCCATTTGCAGTGCATTCTACATTTAAACATCCACTAGATAATACTATACAAGAGATTAGCTAGAACTTGCAACATTTGCTATGATACACAGTGTGGCATTTGCAAAAATGGAAGTGACTAAATGAATGACCAAATCTGGAAGAAGACAGATCCCCTGACAGTTTCTGAGCCACAGTAAACTACAAGTACAGAAGAGCTATGGGTATGCCTTTCATAATAGTGTCCTTAGCCAAAGTTCTTCAGCCTTATTCCCTTCCCTCTATGGTTATCCAATTTATTTTCTGTAGTACTAAAATACCTGAATTATCAATGGTTCCAATAATTTCTCCACTGTAAATGTCTGGATCTGCAGATCCCGAGGATCAATTTTCAGTTTAATGCTTGGCATGTTTGTTGACATTTCACCTAGGTACAAAACAAAAGAAATTTCAATAAGCAACGATTAGCCACGACCGCAAGTCTCATTGCCCTCTGTCAGATCCCAGAGACTGCCTAYGGGAGTATAGACTTGGTTCCATAACAGGCTTAGGATTTCAAGAGATAAAATGAATTTTTCTGATTCCTCATTTCTAAATATGCAGATACTTGCATAAACTGTAAAATAATAGATTTAAAGTACATATAGTTCCTGGTCTTCTCTTCCAGATTTCTAAATTGACCATGTAGTAAAAAAATACACAAGGATAATTGCATTATAAGACCTTTGAATATAAGTTCTCTAATAGTCAATAAAAAGGAGATTTAAAGCAAAAATTATATATTACATTATTGGATTTATCACAAACCAAAAATATTAATACTATGTGCACAATACCTGTATCTTATTCCATGTGCCAAATTACAGTGCTCATAATCAACACTTTAAGAACAAAAATATAYATAGCAGCCCTTAAAAGTCCTGGCAATTAATAGCAGGAGAAAGTGAAACATTTAGTTATTTTATACCCTATATTTTCTAAGTGTCAAGACAGATTAAGTCAAGAAAGTCTATTACTGAAGTCAGCAAGATGGAAGTAAAGCTAAGTAAGGTCTTTAAAGTGAATAAATCATTCATTAGGAGCTTGATCCAAAGTCCACTGATGTTAATTTAAGGGTTTTCACTGAGTTCACTGGGCCACGGTTCAGGCCTTTAGCCACAGTGAAATGTGTGTGTGCCAACAAAGAATTATAACTGTGCTTTAGGAAGAATGCAACTGATTATTGTCCCAAAATAAAAGACATTTTAAATTTTACAGTAACTTAACTTCCCATAAAACATAGCTCAGCAAAGCCTTTTTAGCCACTAAAGACTTCAAACACACAAATAATGGATATCTGTCCTTTTTAAGCAGGACTTATTACAACCATTGCTGCTGTATAATAAAGTAATAAGGTACTGCAGTTATGCAGGCTAAAGAGATATATTGTCACCTTCTGGTGAACCTAGCATTGATTTAATACAACACAGTAGGTTGAGGGTTTCTATAGCAAGTTGTGTAGAAATGAATCCTAACTGTTTATCGCAGAGTAGTTTTCCACATTTCATTTGCACACAAAGATAATATGAATAATAATTAAAGAATTAAGGCTAAAGGTAATTTAGGGTTTTGCCATTCTTAGTAAAGGTTATACAAGTGCCAAGTTTATTCTTTTATTATAAGCTATACCAGTTGCAGCCCTAAGTTCCCACAGATTCAGCTGCATACAGTCAAGTGATAGCATATGTAAAGAACTGATTTTTCAATTTTAATTCCAAGTCAAAGATAAAAAGAACAAAAACTTGAGATCAGACTGACCAGAATTACTCTTCCTTCCACAGAAATTAATAATAGAAAGACAATTCTAGAAATGTCAGTGCAAATTATTTGGCCATATTGTACACATTTAACTTTTAGATACTTGTAACAAACCCCAAGGAAATAAAATTTGAGACTCCCAAAATCGTCAGTGTCAGTGGTTCTCTTTCTCTCCAATGAATCGRTAGGTAGGGTACTCCCACAGTTTTGAAATACTCCAGTTTAACTTATCCTTCTGTTTGAAGGGAATTGAGCCCCCTCATCGTTCACTGCTTCAGAAACAAGTGGTGGCTCCTAGTCAGGAATAGGACTGCAGCCCTTCTGCTAGCTCAAATTGTTATGTATCCTCCCTCAGGTGATGAAGTTGTAGCTATGCAAGTGTACAGACCACACCTCTTATTCACAAAGCCTCAYTGCAGCTGTTACGAAGTGCTTTGAGATGGATGACTCAGTATCTTCTCCTGGTTCTGTTCTACTCAATGTAAAATACTTATTTACTCACTGAGCTCAGAACAAAACAGGCTGAAAACAGCATAGCTGTAGAGGCTGGTGGTTAGGGCAAAATATTTTGTTTCCAAACTTTTCTTAACTAATGTTTTCATAATTTCAGACCAAGGAGAACCACAAGAGACAGAAGACATCAAAAGTCAACAAACTCAAAATATCTACAAGCACATTCAACATAATAAATGTCCTGCTGAATCAGATCAACAGTCCATCCAGCCCAGTATGTTTGTTATGGTCAGGCTACCAATTATTGATAATACACTGTATATGCAACAAAGCAAGAAATAAGGCAGGCTCTTTCCATCTGCTGTTAGTGGAGGAATCACCAAGAGACAAATTCATAATCACCCAGAGGGCTTCATACAACTACAACTTAGGTCATCATGAAAGTGCAACACCTCCTGGTTTCTTTATATTGTGCACATAACATCCTTGGTGAGCTAAGCTCTGCAACAAGAGCTTATTCTTACAGCTCAGACCAAAGACATGCCCGCCCTGTACCCAGACAAACAGGGGKTTTTTTTTACTTTTTATTTTATCTATAGTGATTCTTACTGTTAACACCCATTGGTTCTTTATGTATGGAAACTAAAAACACAAGTGAAACCAATTTCTCAACCATATAATTCTTTGGAAATACACTAAATACATAATGATGTAAGTAAAGTCTGTAAACCTCAAGAGAGAGGTCTAGCACAAAATACAATCTCAAAGGGCCAACACCTATTAACTRCATCGTTTTATTGAACAATGAATATTCAGAAAGGTGTCTGCAAAGTAAATTAAAATTCAAGCTTTCTTATAGCTACAGCTATATAGCTAGTTCCAGCGACATTTGCTATACTAGCAAGAGAGCTATCAGTAACCTGGAGGCCAGGTTCCCACCGACATTCAGACCTCCACACAATCTCTTGAATTAAAGAGAGCAAATATTAATGGGAGATCCTTTTTAACTCGTTAAAGTAAGCTTTCCTACAGTACTAATAACTTGCCCTGAAAGCCACAAATGTCTGTCTTTCACATCGCTGCTCTTCTCAGCTTGAATTCCAAACTGCATTGCAATTTAATAGCTTCTTAAACTGCCTCTCCCATAATAAAACAGTAGTGCATGCATCTTTGGTTGACTCTGCAGTGTTGGAAAATAGTGTGTCATGTCTGCGCCTACCTGTCAGCATGTTGGTGCAGCCTATGAACATACAGCAGAGAAGCACCCACRCTGCTGAAAAGCTGTTTCTGCTGCATCCACCCCTGAATCAAAAAGCCTTTTAATTCAACAAGATACTCTCCTCCTGCTTCACTGGGATTGCATCAAACCACATCATTTCACACTCTTGAAAAGAGACTTTTTTTTTTTTTTACCATCTGCAGGTCACTGGTTCTCTAAATCTTTGGCCAACACTTCAATGAATCTGCCTTTTATTCATATTAAAAAACAGTATCTTTATGATATTACTGGTTCACAATGCTTATCTTTGACATTTTCACAAGCCTCTCAGTATAGGGGTACTTCTTGAAATCCATTACAACAGTTGCAAATAGATGGTATCGATTGTGCTGTGAATTTTTTTCTGGTCAAGACATGCATCAGTTGCAAGGGGACAGGTAAGAACTGGATGGAGATAGCAATTCATGCTTCTACTGAGATTTGAAGAAATCACTAGATGATTTTCAGGTTACTTTTTCTGCAGATACACTCATGCTTTAACTCTGCAGTGGCTTCCCCTCAATTCCTTGATAGAAGGGTATTAGCAACTGCTTTACTCAAAATTCAGAAATAAAACCTTTCCTGCTGCAGCAAGAGCTGCTCTCCATTCTCGCAGCACAACTTCCTATACTACAGGTCATCTACAATGATCAGATCTTTTCTAAAATTTGGCAGATAAAAATGTAGTTATAATTACAGTTACTTCCTCTTACTAGAGATCACTGTGCTCCAGAATCCTACCACTGAGCAGTCTCAAACTTGGGAAGTGTTACAAATCCCGTTCCATTTTTGCAGATCAGAAAAATGTGAATCCATGTGCTGTGACTTTGCCTTTTCTGGGTTTCTGGGTTGTTTTGGGTTTTTTGGKKTTTTTTTTAACCTTAGCATATTGCCGAACATAAGCATTTTTATTCTTTAATTGAGCCCTCACTCAACTGGCTTTTGAACTCACCAATAGTTTTTTAGCCTTGGGTCAGGCCCCTAACTTATCATTAACTGAAAGTCAATCGCAAAAATTATTGTTTCTGAAAATTTCAGTTATATTCTAMGGTATAAATAACCTACTTAAGGGCTCACTTGCTGATTCTAGTCTTTTTTTTTTTTTAGTAAAATTCTGATACTTCCTGAAACTTCCTTAAAGCAGCCAAAATATGAAAACAAGCTTGCAAGCCAATGCAGTGAAAAACTACAAAATCTTAAATTATTTTGATACCCTGACTACGTATTTTTAACTTACCAGGCTCTCCTTACTGTTATTTACCATATTAGCTAATCAGTATTTAAATAGGATTTTTTTTTTTTTAAATCAAGGCAAGGGTAATAGGTGATAGAAAGAAAAATATGCAGCCGATAAAGATCATTCTGGGGTTTTCTCTGATATTTCCTCTGATTTTTAGAAAGTGAACTTCTGTCCTTCCAGATCATCTTAATTAAAACAACAAATTTTGGTGCTTGCCTCAGGAAAAAATGAGAATCGCAGTYCATCATTTGTTTTTTTAAAATGCATATGTCTACTCCAGTATAATATGCCCTCTAATTACAGTAGAGATCTTGACTGTGAGATATTTTGGTAAAAGGCTGCTATAACCTCACACTCGGTTATATTAACCTTTACAGTAGGCAATTTCAGCACTGTAGACCAGCAGCTCTTACRACACTTAGGATGTTAAGCATGTGTCACAAGATATAGTTGTGTCTCAGAACAGCCAGAAAAGCAACCACCTGCACACTCCTACCAAGTGCTACAAACTTTAAGATAATGAGAATTTTGCCTTTTCAGCAGACATGTCCAAACTGCTACTGCTGAGTCTTTTGGTGTTAGAAAAGAAAGACACCGGAAAAACAAAGTCTGTATCCATCTGCAATACAATGTGAACATAGTACCTGCAGCTTTTAAACAATCTATAAGTACACTTTATACAGACATAGATAAACTAGTTAGTGTCAGAAAGCAGAGCCAAAGATATTCTGCATAAATTAGAAAACATTAACTTTAGAATCCATTTCCTGCTAGATCATTAGAAAGCCAATAGCACATCACTCACCTATCCTAGAATATATATGGTCCGTATTCAGCACTAAAGCAACTGTCTATGTAATTCCCTTGGGTTAGGAACTTCAGTGCAACTGCTATGGCTCACTATTTGGCTTCTGAGGCATCTGCAAGGGACTGCCTGACAAGCTCTCCAGTGTATTTCAGGATGACTGACAGGACACAGTGGCTGCTGGAGGGGTGGCAGGGGGATGGGCATCCTTAAAGCTATATACTAGAGCACAAATATGTCAAAAAAAWTTAAAGTTAAAAAGCTTTTGAACAATTAGATGGCATGAAACATGTCATTACTGATACTTCTGGTGCTTAATCTCGTAATTTTCGGCACAGCTACTGTTTTCACATACATTCTGATTGTATGCCAACTTCTGTCTCGAGGCTATGACTCAGTCTCAGACTTTTGAGCTGGACAGCAAAGGGATTCATAAGGCTCTCACCCAGTAACTTGGCACCAAATCTGTTTTTTGCGGGGTTTTTTTTTCTATTGTATGTTACACTACACTGACATACAAGATACTATCCTATCAATTTCATAAAATGCACAGGCCTATTGCCTTCTAAAAACAGGGAAGACAAAAAAATATTAAAACAAAGTAGCCTGGGTTAGTATTTTTAAACAAGATACACCTGGACAGGACACCTGAGGACTTCCAAGATGTGAAACATTGCTGAGAATATGTAATAGAATATGTTTTATTATTTGTTCCTAATTTCAATATTTATTATACAGCTTCATCAATCAGTGCCAACACCACTCTGGGAATAAAATTTGTTAGTCCTTTTGCTACAGAGTCAGTACAGCAAGTGCAAACCAGGTTTTATAGAAGCCACAAAAACAGTCATTGCATTTTTCTTTAATCCTTTAGCTCATACATAAAATAAGATATTCAGAATGCTAAAAGGTACTAGTTCTGTTTGCAATACAACAGCATGGACTTTTTTTGCTTGAAGACCTGCCGTACTTCGTGGGCCAGACCATGCCCTGGAATGGAGGAATACCTCTGACACCTGGGAACGATCTGGCCCATTTAATACCAGGGAAAACCTGTAATGCACCTGCCAAATTATTTAGATTTCCATACAAAGCTGTCAGGTTACATTCTAACCACCTCAAATTTTATCACTTCTTATCACTAGTAACAGGAAACATGTCTGTTAATGCAAAGACACCACAAAGGGAAGAAGAGCTGGAGAACTGAAGAAGGTAGCAAGATTCAGATCAGTTATTAACATTTTTTCCCTGAAGGCTACTTTATTTAAACAGGCTTTGCATTTAGGTGTAGATTTGCAGTGAAGTAACTGGAAGATAATTTTTAATGCTGAGACAAAAAAAAAAAACCACACCAAACACACACTTTCTTTTTTTACATTCCCTTTCACTTCCTTCTGTGTCTACTTTCTCCCTACAGCAATTTTTTAATCCATTGGCCAACTTCAACCACAACTGAAAAGCAGCTGAAATTCCCAAGGACACAAGATTTCCATCAACTTCTTCAACATAGTTGTCAGCATAGTGTCATACATCATCCCTTATAATGAATCTACCAAGGAAAAGAACACAGCGTAAGCCTAGTTGTTACTGGATACCAGAGAATCCACATGGCAAGGAAAAGGTTATGACTGCCCTAACCACATGAAAAGCTTTAATTAAGGTTTACGGAAAAAAACATTTGAGATGGGGGAAAGCATTACACCTCAATTAACTTGTCTCAYGCAGACTTTCTGACGTCTAGTGAGATAACAAATGAAGATTTTTCCCAGGGTTATAACATTCAGAACATGCTCTCTTTTCATTGTTTAATAGTCACGCCTACTTTTTCTACAGTGCATCAAAGAACTTTTTCAAGCAGAGGTCATCTTCCAATATCACATAAGGAAATAGAATCACAGAGGAAAAATTATTTACTCAAGATCACACAAAATGCCAGTGGCAGAATCAGGGATGGAGTGCTGGGATACAACCATCTAGTCACTAGAGCACCTTCAACCGAGGCCAATAAACAARCTAAGAAGAGTAAAATGTTTCCAAATACAATTTACACTATAAATYTAAAGAATATAATCTCATCTTCCATACTCATGTCAAAGTTACCCAGACACTAGTATTTCTTATTCTTAGTAAGGTCAGCTAATACATTCTTCTCCCTTAAACATACTATCAAAATTACTGCCTTGGTTGAATGCACGCACTTCCAGCCAGATGCGATACACTGACAAATTCTAGGCRACGTTCCAGCAGAGGTGTGAATCCTACGGCCTGACCAGCTACAGAACTTCTGGCTTTGCACTAGCATGCCAGACTCTGCTTTTCAACCAACAGCTATCCAAAAGTGTGTGTTATGGTCCTAAGCCTACTGCCACAGCAAGGAAAATCTTCTCCACTGAAGTGTAACCATGGAAACTTGTGAACCTGACAATGCTCTCACTATATTAGCAGTAAACTAAATAATTCCACTGGTATCAATGAAATTCTAGTGGATATACATCATTATGGCAACAGCAGAATCAAAACAATCCTGCTGGGTTTAGAAATGCTTTACCAATCTTATCTTCATAACACTTCTTCCAGGTATATTTTTGCAGATACTGGAGTTTTTGGTCTCGGAACTGCAGTTGTAATATTTAAGATATTGAAAAAGCATTTACTTCAAAAAAGACAAAAAAGGAAGATGGTGTGACATCAGATGGCAGCATTTCATTCAAAAAGAAAAGGTTTTCATTAATACTCTTTGGACCCATTTCAAATTCTTAAAGAAAAAAAAAGTCCATTCACGAGTCTCTGTGCTATTTTCATTGCATGCACTCTGACCACAGAACAAGGATCCCTCTCTATTTAAGTGGCATAYAGTTCCTACATGGATGGCTATCCTGTGCTGGGAACGATAGGTTAAGAAGGTCTGGCTCCAAGCCCTCCCTTTTGTTATCACTTTTAAAGTGTTCCTATCTCTATTCAGAACCAGAGACTCTGTTTAAATAAAGTTCAAGTTGACCTTCCACTAAAAATAGGATATTGTTCAACTCATTAAAAAAAAAAGACAACAAAAAAATCCATGATGTGCTACTAAAAGGTTTTTAAATTTTATTTTTGTTAAATGCAATGCCCTCATTTCCCCTTTTTGTTATTTGCTGAGGGTTATCTATTGCAACATTATACTATACTGTTTTGCTTCACAAATGTCTCTCTCTTACTCAGTTGCAGTGAGGTTAAAAAAAATTTGTTTTTCCCTTCTCTTTGTAGAGCTGCTACTTTTGCCAACTGATTTTGTTGTTTCATACCCATGCATTACCCCAGGATGCTTCACCATCATGTACCATTTTATGTAACTATTTTCAAATTGATACAAAGGTTTGCATTATTTGTTTTGTTAGTGACCCAAATAGTATAATTCTTCTTCCCTGATGTCTACGGACACGCACAAAACAACCCCMAAATTGAGGGCAGCATATGTGATTGATACTTCTTAAGTATATRTTAATTTTGAGATATGCATGAAAATAAAAGAGAAATGGTTCTCAGAAACTGCATCATTTTGGATGCTGGCAAGCAGCTAGGTAGCTAGCACCTACAAAAGCACGATCTAAAAAACAGGGGACAGAAAAACAGTATTTAAGCAAAACCATAATCCTACCACGCCATGCCTGTATACATGGACARACCTCTGACACGCAGATTAATTCTTCCAGTGGGGTTTCTGGTTCTGCACGGCACCCTATTTTCTCTATCAACTTAGACAATTGGTTTCAAATCAAAACATGGCTCAGAAGAAAAACCCTACTTAGTTAATATATCATTTCTGGTGAAACAGCTTCAGAAATAAAGACTAGAGACATTCCTGCCCACTTTGACCTGCGCTCTCATTCCAACTCAAAAGGATTTGGCTAAAGAACAASTATTAATAAAAAACAAAACAAACAAAAAAAACACCACACACAAAAACAACCGAACTTTGTCCCAAGGTGGATTAGTTTCCTAACATTGACCAACTGATTAGGAATAGGAGAGAACAGCAACAATTCATTATGCATTTTCTCTAAATGCYTGTCACCAGGCCTAATTCTTTGCTGTTGGATGTCTTTTGGGCTTCACTAGCTCTGAACATAGCTCTTGTCTTTAATAAGAGGAATCCAAATGGATTTTACATAATGGAAAATTGTCTTAGTGTACATAGGTTTTTAAAAATGCCAAGTGTTATGTTGAATGAATTACCCCTCACTTATAAACAATGCCTTTTATATTTTAACATAAAAAATAATTGTATAAAATTGCTTTGTACAGTAATTCAGTATTTTCAACACTGAGGTGACAAACGTACATTTACATAAACCTTCCTTGCATTAGATGCAAAATACAGMAAAGTACCAGGAGGTAAGTTAAACTTTTTAAAATAACAGCATCCATGCAACATTTTATCCTTCCTTTTCCAATATTCCAACATGTTTTTTCATATTTGGAAAATACGCAAGCACATTGGCAACAGTTGGCAACAACTTTGGCTACTGGCTTCAAGTGACAAGACCATGATGACTTAAAATATTCAGAACATTTACAAAAATCATGTTTAAAAGTTCTTTTTCTAGAAAGTTGATKAAGAAAACCAGCTTTTTAACTCAAACTTTTAAGGCAATTATTTGATTAAGCAACTATAGTTCCATTCACAGCTTTATGTACTTTCACTAAGTGGAAAATTCCCTTCATTCCTCTTCAATCTTACCTTTTGAATCAAGAATCTAACAAGAGATCCTAGAAACAGCTCTGTGAAGAACTCCTCTTGATGCAGCTTGACTCCAGAGGCACTGACAGTGAGACAGCAAATGGTTGCCTGTCATTCCTAGTCTATGAGAAACAAAATAGGAGGGGAAGAGAGTCAAAATGGGGAGGGCAGTACCCATTTGGGACCTCCTCCTAAACTGTTAGATCCTGACTTCACTGACAACTTGSTACTGAAAATATCACTTAAAGAAACCCCAAGCTCATTCCTAGTCTTGCAAACACATTTTGGCACTGAGCTTTTAGACCCTAAATCAGACACCATTGAAGTCAACAGAAAAGGCCCCTCAGAAATCAATGAGGTTTAGACTGAACATGAGAGGGGAAAGGAGAAGAAGGAAAGCAAAGGTCATTATTGTAAAAYTCAGGTCTAATATACTTGCAATGTACCTATCATAAAGGTTCATACAAACCATGCKGTACATAACAATCTTCTTCATTCACCTTCACAAAATACTCAAAACATACTTCCAGATTGATAATCCCACATTTATAAGATCTTCCACCAAGGCAGCCATTTAAGAAATGGACGAGTGAAGTTTTGATGATTTGCTATTATAGCAAAYTTGAGTACCCTAAAGTGTAGTATGCAGTAGCACTCATGTAAAAAAACTCTGGAAACTCTAAAAAGGCAGAGGTTTCTCAATACTTRTATCTATTCTGCTAGAGACTCTCTATTCTGCTGCTTACAATCTTAATAGTCTTAAGACATTTAGTCTGAAAATTTGTACAAGGTCCACGTGTCAGGCTTAATTTTCTTTTTGGAAAATTTCAGCCACTACCATTTGGCTATTTTTAGTTGATTTGTAAAAAGGGCACAGACAGCCTGAAGGTTGAGGTAATATGACACCAGCTAACAGCATTGGAGAGGCTCAACTAGAAGAAAAAAAAGAGACCTGAGGAATGAGTACATATTGTGACTACTCACAGGTGAGGAAAAAAAACAAGACTTGGACAGATATAAGAGACAGTACTGAAATAGTTGGAGGGAAGGGGGGGGGGAGAGTGGGGGAGAATCAATCACATTTGGGCCCTGTCGTGCAATGGCCAACCGATTTCAGTAGCGTCTTCTGCACTTAAGGCTGTACAGAAGGAAAAGATTTGAAAGTCAGATAAAAGGTGTATACAGAACATCTTACAGAAGATTTYGTTCCCCTGCAAAAGCATCAAATATTATTCATAGAAACTAAGCAGACTTTCCTAGACGATATAATGATTTATTATGGGGAAATGCACCTGGTATTGCCATGTTAAACTTACAATTTTATTCATAATTCATTCCTCTCAGAATTTTTTCCAATGTTCAACCTTGAAGGATAATCCTTTCTTTGCTCACCTTCAACTCATGAATTTAGAAGGCATGAACAAGRATAGTCAGAGAAGAAAGCTGCTGGACTAAGATTTAATTTTCTGAGCACTATATTAAAACTACGTGATGCAATCCAAGTCCAAGTCTTACTAACTGCAGTTAGTATTTCTCAGCATTTCTTAGCTCTCTTATTTACTTCATGAACGTTATTTGAAAGTTAAGAACAAACAAAAATGCAATTCATTTAACTGCAAGATTCAATATAGACAAGTGGAGTTGTGTAGATGATCTCTTTTTTAACCATTAGATCTTTGTAACTACATCAGTGCTTCATTTATGAAGCAAATTGCTACAGTGGTGAATAGAGATCCTCCTTATTTTAATAGGTACACTAAGGAGATGTGTGGAAAATGCTAGTTTTATTTAAAGTTATTTGTCCTGTCATCTGTGTTATCAAATGAGGAATGGRGTTCTGTTGCTTAAGCTAAGCAGCTAGTGCCATTTTAGATACTGTAGGGTATCCATCATACAAGCCTCTAGGGTACTGCAGGTCTCCCATGGACTTCAACTGCATATGCCAGGGCTGGATATGGGGATGCTTTATGAGGCCAAAAGTGTCTAAAATGCTCAGGCGCATGAATCATTCCCAAATTGTCTTTATCTTAACAAATCCTCCAATTAATTTGTTGTTATAAAGCTTTTCCACTCGAACTTGGGTTTGATAGGTCACCTCTGAAACACTTAAAGTGGTAGGCTCATGTCATTACAAGTAAGCATTGCAAATTTTGACGTTATGCAGTACCCACTGCAAATGCCACTGCAGCACCAATTCTTAAGTACCATTAAAATATTCCACACACAATATCTAAAAATATGTTAATGGTATGGATTACTGTAAACTACTATATACTATGCTTTTCCACCTTRGGTGTCTTCCAGATTTCCTTAACAGCCTTCTTGTAACCTTGTCCAAGCCTCTTTAACATTTGCTCTCTATTAACGAGTCATAACTCCTTATCTCATAACTTCACATCTTGCTAAATTTAATCCTCTGACTTCTATACCTAGCCCATCTTTCACTAACTTCACTGAGCAGTTTTAATCTGTTGTTGTGCAATGTTTTGCTGGTCAATCCAATCCAATGGCATCCACATAGAACAATGAGTTCTCACCATCGAAATACCAGTCATTTTGCTGTGAAAACTACATCAAAATAATCATGAAATAAAACTTGTGAGTTTTTCCTCAATTCCCTTGATCTATATCTATTAAAAAAAAAAATGTATTTTTAGACAGATGAAGMTCTTCCTTTGTTCAAAGATTTCTGTCCTTTTCTGTTACATTTAATAAAATTACAAAATAGGTGAGCACTCATTCAGGTACTTACAGAATTCAGTAGCTTCTTATAGGCTAGCAGTTTGGCAATTCCTCTGACAAATTACAAGAACCCTATATGCTGGAGTCATTTAATTCTCTCATACCAAGGGAGTTTATTCTTCAGTTTTTTAAAACAAAATGAACCAACCAAGCAGCATATCCACTAAGCAATATCAAAAGGTTTAACCCAACAGAGAAAAAGAAGCCAACAGCAAAAGAACACAAAACCCTACTCCCAACCTTTCTTTCCCTCCATTTCTCTCTCCAATTCATGGTGCTTGTTCTGAGGGATTACTTCAAAAGCTCTGGTAACTTCAGGGCTGCAGTCAGAATTGGCAGGTTTTGAACAAGGGTCTTGCCATCCCAAACCAATAAAAATATGCACCTTGTTACAATAGGCCCTGAAAGCACTTTCAAATTTTGCTGAGGCAGTTGCTGGTAAAGGTTAAGAGGAATGTTTGCCCCAGAAACAGGGCAGCAGAGGTGAGTGCATGCATTTCCCTGGCAAGTGGGCTGGCAAGATAGACGAAATCTGAAGATGCTACACTAAAAGACATCTGTCAAAACCTCTATATTAAATATATTTTTGCCTATTTACATGCCCATACCATTCATGCCACAGAACTTGGTTTAAAATCCCAAAACAGCTCTGAGCAAAAAGCATCCAGGCCCATGATACACCAGAGTATTACCGTTGTATCTAGAAATGCCTCTGAGCCACATTCTCTCTTCAGTAAGAGGGGCCATTCACACACCTTTTCTTTGCCCCCGAGTCTTTCCAGTTTCTACATCAAGGGGGCTGTCTGTCTCAACAGCCTGTTAAAGACGCACACTCCTGTTACAACCTGCATTCTAACATGCCCACCTCCCTGCTCCCACCTCTCTGCCCCTTCTCCACATGAGGACACAGGTGCCCTTGCCCCATTACTTGAGGCAGGCACGAAAGCCCACCCTGACGGCGGGCGGATCTGAGGTGGGGGGAGCCCCCCCCCTGCTGCCCTCTGCCCCTCACCCTGCCCTGGCCCTGGCCCTGGCTCGCACCCGAATGGGAGCAGAACGACAGCAGGGCCCGTTCGGAGCGCTGACAGGAGAGGCGGAGAGAGCACGCTGCCACCTCGCCGCGGGACGACGCTCAACGGCCCCGCGCGCGCCAGCGGCCGCGGCCCCGCCCCAACGGCTCTGCTCGCGCCGCAGCCCCAGCGGCCGGGGCCCCGCCCCAACGGCCGCCTTCCCGCGCGCCGCTGGCAGGCACGCGGCCCCCTGAGGGGAGGCTTCCCTTCGCCCGACGTTTGTCCCGTGACAGGTAATTTATAGAGGGAATCTCACGCTTTTAATTCACCCACGGCCCGCCAAACTGCTGCTGTTTTATCAACAAAGTTTCTTCTTTTACACCGTGCGATAAACTGCTCTTGTTCTGCAGTTTGTTCGCAAACAGCGCCTACCAAGAGAGCTGTTTCCCAAACAAACTTGGGAGAAGACCTGCCACCACAATGCCACTTCGGCTCCTAGGGAGTGGAAAATGAAGTTTCCACAGACAGATCCCGCTATTGGCAAATGTTCCTGTCAGATCCACTTCCTAGTGGTAGCTGTGAGAATTGAACATACAAATGTGTACTAAGCCTATTTGGTTGGTCTTTTTGGTTTTTTTAAGTTAAATCATTTTATGCCAATGTTCATGTATCACTCCTTCTGACATATGCTATTTTTCCAGGTAGTAGGTTTTCCTGTTTGTTTTACTGATTGTCATGATTTTTTTTCCCTTTGGTTCACAAGGCAAGGTTCTGCTTTTGTATGTTCTGCTATAGGACTTTGGATAGAATTTCACAGCTTTGAACGGGAGCTAGACCTAGTCCGACCCAGCACTTCTGGCAAAGCACGTTAGAACTTTAATGAATCAAAGTTCAAATCAAACAAGGTATCCATCTCTGCATTGAGTGGACACAAACTGTAGTGCATCCCAGTTTTGGTCTGTGATCATCCAGGTAAGGAACCTGGCTGATTAACATCAGGGTTTCATGCACCTCACGTACCTGGATTTCATTCCCACAGAAGGCAAGTCAAAAATTCATAACTGGTAAATGGCTGAATCTAGCCCCAACACAGCATCAGGGCATGGACAGAATGTGTGGCCTTAGACTTATCCCTGTGTCCACCAGAATAGGTGTCATCATGTTTGATAGAATAATTTAGACTACACTAGGSCAAAGAAAATTTTAAAATCAAATTCTTTAACAAAATTTCACACTGCTGCAATAACTTCTGATGTTAGCTGTCACTTGAATCACTTCGGAAATAAAAGATTTTTTTTTCTTTTACAGACAGCACATTCCAATATTCTGACTGTCCATTTGCCTTCAACTATTATCTGTAAGTAGACTCAGTAATCAGTAATTTCTTTCTATTTTCAGTTGCTTTACTAATTTATTGACTTTTAATGGAAGTACTGAGCAGAGTTATATTTCATTTTTGTACATTATTATTTAATCAAACCTGTCAGAACTGTAATTGAATCCATAAGCTATAATTTTATACAAACAATAGATAATATTATTTAAAGAGAAAACTCTGAAAACAGCCTGCTTGCAAGGCACTACTTCCCACTACTACTGAGAAGCCATGCAGTATGAAATTAGCAGTATGGAAGCTTAAATTGCAAAATTAACATATCACCATAAGCATCAGAAATGAAACAGCAGTGCCTGCCGTTCCTGAACCCATGTTTAGGTCTTCTTGGGATCCACACCAAGAGAAGATACGAATCTCAAGATTTCTATTGCTTGGGGTTTATTTCTTCAAACTATGTTTTGGAATTCTCACAGGAATATTTTTCCTAAGTAGGAAATGKAGGCTATAAAGGTGAGAATAACCAAAGATCGAAAAAATTTAGAATATTCATGAAGATCACAAGGTTCTCAGACAATTCAACAAAAGCACCTTACCACTGTGTTTCTCCACATGCAGCCCACCAGCGACAGAAATCGTCAACAACATAGACCTATAAAAATCAAACTTTTAACCATGAGTGCTGATACTTTATACCATAGATTTATGCACAAGCAAAATGCTAACAGTAGATGTGTAATTAGTAGATCTTCTACTATTGTATAACAATGTGTATGTAGAAGCTTAGTTTGAAACAGAGAGGACATTGAGCTGAAAGACCCATGGTAAATTGACTTTAAAGGATAATCAAAGTTACATCTATTCTATCTGTTGCTGAGTTTTAGCTTTCCTACATTCAAGGTCTTATAATTCAGAATATACAAAGTATTTGATTTTACAGGTATAAAGAATTGCAAAGGTTTATTGCTACAATCTATCACTGAGGCTTAATAGGAATTAAAGTTAGAGTGGTCATTTACCCAGGATAATTGCAACCTGTCAATACTACAAATAGATTTTATGTTTAGGCACAAATGTGTGTTTYGGGGTTAAGCCAACCACTGATCAACAGGAAATTTTCTGATGAAGGGATTTTTTCATAATTGCCCACTATCTCATTTAAAGTTTCTTCTAAAGCATCTGCTAATATGGAGGTACTAACACTAGATGCACCTACTGGTTTTTCCCAGTATCAAAATTGCTCTGTGTAATGACAATGAGAAAAACAGCTTGTAAAACTCAGCAAAATCACAGTTTTTAATTACACTTTTTTTAATTAAAATTACACTTTAAATTTTAATTAATTTTTATGGGGAAAAAATTATCAAACTGGAAAAATACGATGAAATGAAAATCACAAAAAAATGTCTTGTATTTTAATATTTGAATCATACAAAAGGGAACAACTCTTTGAAGTAAATCAGGATCTCCATACCTACACAGGGATTTGTGCTCAGAACGGGGACAAAAGTTAAGCAATACAGAATGGGAGCCAGAAGCGTATTTTATATTCATACAGATGGTAAATATATAACTCCTAATTTACAACGCATCTGCAACACTGTAAAAGCCAGCTCTAATTAATAATCCTACCATGGGGGTATTTTTGGCACATAGAGTAGCATKTTCATAAGATATTTAGCATACTCGGATTTTGAAAGCATATCCACTTACCTGCAACATTAGAGGTATTTGCCTAYCCACTTACCTTGTTTCTGTTTTCATAAAAATGTAGTAAATGTGTGTATAAAACAGTTGCAAGTAGAAACATGGAATATGCTTTTTGTATAAAACCCAATAAATCTGGTAAAAATGCATTAAGGAAAAAGCCTCCAATCCCGTARTGCCCTGCACACATGCCTAAATTTACTAGGATTATTTACTTAAAAATAAGAATGCAACTAAACATTTGKCTGCATTGACACCTACAACGATGTTCAGTGATATAATTTGATAATCTTGTAACACTGAACCAATAATTTCATTAAAATTTAAGTAGAACTGATAACATCTTTCTAAAAAGGATCCATTACTGAACATATGAGAAGACTAAAGGGAAAAGCAGACTCTATACAGTCTGTTAACTTTAAGAGTTACATTTTCAAGAGTTAGAGGAAAGCTTCAATATAAAATTGTGTGCCTCTTTTTGCATATGCATGGATGTTTAGACACCTAAGTTATTATTTAGCTGCATAAGCAGGATTAGCAAACAGTACATGTTTGTTCACATACTGGTGTTGACAGATGTCATACTTCCTTCTTTTAAAATGTTGCTTTAACTACGTTGATTAAGCATCTGTGAGCAGAGCCAGACAGATGCACAGGAAACTGCAGCTATATTTGCATACAATGAACATGTCAGTCAAAAGCATCAGCACTGTTTCAACACTACCCTGCCAGCCTTGACCAGAAAGGACCAGYACTAGAAGAACAGTTTGGTTTACGTAATGATCAGGAATTTTTTGTTGTTTTTCTGGATAATGTCTATAAAAAAATACCTTGTGATACCAATTAATTCCATGGAAGCTGCCCAGCAGCTATTATATTGCAACAAGTTTTGTCATCATTGACAAATTGACAAACAAGGAAAAGTTCCTCATGTCATAACCAGGGACCTGAGCCATCTGGGTCCCCCAGTTCTTGGCATCCTCTAGTTGCAGTTCAGTCCCAGAATAAATTCCATATTCACAAAAATTACAGCTATCCATAGCAGAAAAAGAAAATGGCAAAATAACRTATATTCCATGAGAACCTTTCTCTGTTTCAGGACAGAGAAGGTTTTATTAGAGTTGTCTCGGAGACCATATTGGTACTCATTATTCACATCTGAGGGAGATCAGAAGAAGRGAGGCCAGAGCAGAGCTCTGATTTTAAGTAACAAAGGTGGTAAAAGTTTCTAAAAATGCTGCCATGCCCCAACCAGTAATTAACGTCTTATTCTCAATAAAGGAAAGGGGTTTAATCTTTTCCATTATGCAGGTAAACATCTGCAATATCCATTAAGTAGMCTTTTGGTTTAAGATAGCAGGATTSCATTCAACATTTCTMATGTTAATGCATGATTACTAGACACAATCAAGTCTTAAGCACTTTGRTTGATTGAAAGTTCTCTTGCATTTTATCATACCAGAAATAGCATTTCAGTCGTTAGCAATAGATCCTGGTGCTGTTAATGCGGAGTGAAGCAAATAAAGTGAAGCAGGTAAAATACTTCACAAGCTAGCAATCCCTTAATWCAGAACTTTAGTATACTTCTGTCAGAGTGTTTTCAACCAAACGGAAGGAAAGTGGAGCACCATTGTACTAGCCCCAACAAAGAGACAGGAGCCACAAAACGAGGAAGCACAATGCTAAATCAGGGGAAGGGACTGACCATGTTTGGTAACAAACAGTGAAGAGGAGCACAGTACAGGGTTCTGAACTAGGAAAGGAAGTAGGAAACATACCCATGTCATGAAAGAATTACCTAGGTTCTTTTTTAARTAAATTGTGCCACAAAGCATAGGATGATGAAATGCAAACTCCTTGAAACTTGTCAACTCTGTTGACTACTTAATTAGGGAGAATTCTCACAGAGCACGCARAAGAATCATACTAAATTAGTATCTGTTTCACAGGCAAGATAATTTGGTGTGGTGGTTAGAATTMTAAGTGATGAATAATAGCTTTTCATTTTATTTAGCATTCACGTCTAATAGTCTCCAAATGTCTTAATGGAACTAGCAACAAAATCTTGGAGAAAAGCTAAATAAATCACTCTTCCCCAAATSATCCTAAATGATTGTAAGGATATTGTATTAAAAAAAAAGCACACCAGAAATAACATGCATTTAACATCAGTCTTACACCATGAATATATCTGCTATGCATAAGATAGATGGAAACAGCAAATGATCCCCCTAAAGGGCTTTCCAGTGATATCRGAGATGCCGTAAGAACTCCCAAAGTTTAGGATAAATAAAATACAGAATGTTTTAATRCAGAGGAATAATGTTAAAAACTAATTCTGTATTTAACAATTTGAATAAGTGGACTAAGAGTAAGGGTGTACAGCACAGCATGAGCTACACACAGTAGTTTTACTGTGTGGGGGAGTTTATGAAACAATAGGCTATAGGGGCAGCCTATAACATGATTATATAGCAGCTCCAAAATGAAGCCACTTTTGATTCTGTACCTGAAACTGGTCCCCAAATCTATTCTTAGGCACACAGAATGGAAAAATTTAGCCATACAGGGTTTTYTKAAGTAAATTCTAAYTTTTATTGGTTGTATGGYTTAGGCATTCAGCTTTGTTAAATGATCTACAAAGCTAACAGATAGAATGAGAGAAATACAGAAGAAATATACTTCAGTATGCAGCATTATTTTTGCTATTGTTATTCATTAGTTTCTTCAGTAAGAAAACATGAAATGATGTAGTATAGTGGTGCTAGCATTATCTGTTGTAATACACAATTTGTGTTGGGTTCATTAATTCATTCACATTCTTCAAAGGAGATGTAAAATTTACTCTTGAATGTTCTAAGTTACACATAAGCACAAAGTTACTGTTCCACTGACATTGCTGTAAATGTTTCTTGTTAACTTAGGCAGAATCTAATCTAATTTTTCTGTTGCAAGCATCACAGACATAACATATTAATAAATTTCTAACAGGAATAAATGTTGAAATTATTGCATTTGTAAAGCTGACAAAGATTGATTAAGTAAAAGGCCACAGAGCAAATGCATGAGAAGGGATGGTATAGGCATTACCAAATGAACATTGCACKTGAGGTCAAAAAAGGCAAGAAAACTGAAGCATTGAAGTGCTTGGGGCTCAGTCCCATGTTCCTAAAGAAGACAGTAATGATACAGAGATTATTTAATGCTGAAGAATACATTTGCATGCTGATTATCACTTGCACATTTTTTCTACTGGCTGGTTAAACTGYCCATATTTCTATTAAAGATTTTGCAGTATCTGTCCTCTTTACTTACAGATGTTAAAGACGTGAAAAAAATATGGGCAAACCTATCCTAGTACCATTATTTTATATAGCAGTCCTACACCATATTTTTCTCTCTCTTTTATCTATTCCAGCGTCCAGCTCTTGCTAGTTTTAAGTTACTAAGAAATAAAACTTTTAAGATTTCCTTTGGGAGATAAATTTACTTTCYAAAATACACTTATCCATTGGGAAATTTTCTCTCTTATCATATGTTCTTTTCTGACCAGTTAAATCTTCATTAAAAGCCCATGAGATATACTAARGCTTTTTTTAGTGTTTACTTCACATTTAGCACTGCCATGAAGAAAAATTCTAAGCACTGATGGTTTTCATTTAGTTTGCATTTCCAAAGCAAGTATATTATAATTGCATTTTCAGTTTATGAAAACTTTCTAAATACCACAATTCTTCCTGAAGGCTGTCAGCTGTAATTTTTATTCCCATTTAAAAACAGGTGCCATAGGTTCAAAAATTCTGAAATTATAGAACAATACGTTCATAAAGCAATGTTATATGCACAAATTCTGATAATGAACTAATTCTTTGAAAATATCATTGTATGCGAATCAAGCATATAGATGCATAAACATTGCTAACTTTAGCCTATGACATACCAAATGCTTTAGTTAGGCTTTTAGTCTCATATCTAGTCATCTTCAGGGCTGCTCAATGGCTACTGGAAAGTATTTCTGAAGAATTGCTCATACCATGCTGAAATAGGTGAGCTTACTTGCCCACCGGGGACAAGCATCTCCCTCTTTGGTGTCTGTAAGAGATGACGAGAGCAGCTGGCTGAGGCATCTAAAAGCCAAGTGCCTACTTGAATGCTGGGGAAGCTCTATCCTACTCAAACTGCCTGAGAGCAGTTTTCATGTGACCTCTCTCCCCTTACATTGCCCCRGCCTCTTAAAGGTAGCCAAGTATCTTGGACTTTAAGGTCTTTAAGATTATGTACAGTAGGTAGCATTCTTTATCAATTAAACACCTGTACATGCAGAGGCTCTCCAGCACTTGGCAACAGACCTTATTACATTTCWTGAATTTCAGAGTTTTACTTCAGGCTTGTATCTCAAGGTTTTAATGACTTTTTTACTGAGTTTCCCTATCTCAGTATCTAGGACTTAACACTGCAATGCTATTTTAGTTGAGACTTTCTTTAGAATATTTTTAGTGATTTGTTTTGTAGTAAGATCTCCTTCTGTCTTGGGAATACAATAGCTTCATAGTGAAGTGCTAGAATTCAAATAGCACTCTGCAAATGATACCATTCTTCCCTAATGCCKTTTTGATCACCGCTCATCTTCAAAGATTATTATATGAAAGTGCTTAAACCTGCTCCCCCTGCACGTGGTACCTRCAACACATCCTATCTGCTCTTTTACTTGCAGCTTGCACAAAGAACGCTGGAGGTCACTCTAGCATTGCTCAAGTAACAATTTTCTCTAGAGAGACAGACACCGAGTTTTTCAAGATTCAGTGGAATGCAGTTGGTTAAATATAACACTTTGTGTGTCATTTACACAAGTCAGCTAACTCTCATGATTTATTATGTTACTGAAATTGCACATTTAACTCAAGCCCTAGATTCATGTGAACACAAAATAAAGGCAACTATCATTTAAAGAAAAAAAGTAAGTTTCTTCTTAGTCCTGCTAGGAAATAAAGGCTCCTAAATTCAAAATATAGAAGTTAGACATTGCAAATTGTGAGACAAAAGGAACACTGAGTCTGTTTCCAGGTTTCAGTGGCTCAGGATACTGCATGTATGTTTTAGACGTCTCTTCACAAGTCTGTGTTCCTTGCAACCTGGAAAAAGCCTATGGGCCTGAAATGATTAGGCTATAGGGTTTCACCTACCAAGGAAGGCCTGATGGAGAACAACTGAACTCAAGTGTTCCCTCAAGCTCCAGATCCAAACCCTCAGACATCTTWGAAATGCATTGGCTATTCCTACATAGCTGTCAGCCACCCAAGGGTTTCCATGTGGATAATTCATAAGTGGTCCGTGTGTCTTTGTGTTACCACACAAAACTGTGCTCAAGTATACAGTGTTCCAAAGGACATGGTCTTAACGATTCGTGAGCCCAGACTGGTAACCTTGGTTTTGGCTTCAAATAAGTTTGGTTTAAAGAAGCAACTTGGATTTGCTAACACRTAGTGAGGGCATTTCCACTGAATCCAAAGGCTGAGTATAGTCTGAGCTCTGTATTCAGTCAATGTCTGTAACCACCCCTCTCTTTCTTCCAAGTAAATAAGTTCTTTTGTTACTGAGACCACACTGTAATTTATTTTTTCTGTGTCTTGTTTGGGTTTTCTGCATTTTGAATGGCTTCAGAATATAATTGTCTTTCCAGCATAATTTTCAGTAGTTTAAAACACATGTCTTGACGAGGAGATCAAATACAAACTCCAAAACATGATTCCATAATTTAGTATTTATGACAATTAAATTAATTCCTGAGACACAGGAATTGTGCTATTATATTTTGGCACAGCTATTAAAACAGAGGTCAAATAGCATGAGACCTCCAGTGATGGGAATATTTGCATAGTCCAGACATTAATGATACCATTCGCATTGATTTTGCTTGCTATCAAACCCACATAAAATAGTAACAAACATACCGATTCTCCATTTTCCTTATGCAGCTCAAAACCTCTCTGTAGGTAAATAACAATTTCCATATTTTCTCAGCTTACAGAAGAAGGATAACCTAATWAAAAAAAACAGCTATCAAATATTCTTAACTAAAGAATTGTATTTAACATTTCAGTCAAGAAAAGGAGTATTTAAAAAAGACTCTCCATCARTAATGTACAGGAAAAAGTTGTCTAGAGTTCTCAGAAACCACTATACTAAGTACTACTTAGTACTAAGTACTACTTCAGTAGAATTAAATGCAAGAATTGTTTCTCTAGTCTAAAAACAAGACCATTTTGATTTAGACTTTTAAGAACATTTTAAATGTATGACTCCCAGTAATATAATGGATTTTTTTTTTTTTCCACGTTTCTTCAATGAGAATAACAGAACAAGGCATCTGGAAAAGCAGGGAAGGCATATTTTATATTTCATATAGGTAAGGGGAATTTTCCTGTCTTACAAACTGTCCTTAATAAGTGGGCAAAATTCAAAACGTAGAGCATTTAAAAGTTTTCTGTTAATGTTTTCTGGGTAAAATAACTTTGTGCAAGTAACATAAGACTCGGGTGGTAATATGCYATTTATTGCATGGATCTCTAGTTCATTAAACAACCTTAAGTGGCAAAAGGCCGTCATTCGTGACCAGAATATATGTCTAAGTTACTGCCCTTTACTAATCCTTGAAATGTCATCTATTCAGAAGGTGAAGATTTTGTGTAATCATCCACGATTTATAAATATCCAACAGTTCACTCAAAGCTTTAAATTGCCTGCTGGATGACTGGAAATCTCAGTCCTAACCATCAACCATGTGCTGTGAGGCAAATACGTCTAAGAAGCACATGAAGACCAATACATAGCACACATGCATAAATTTCTGTCCAAGGAGGGGAAAAAACAACCAAAAAACAAGAGCTGTGGTTAAATCCCTTCAGGAACATTTAGAACAAATACCCGTACTTGAAGGGGTATTACCAAATCTGAACTTTGATATGTTGTTATAATTTGGTTTCCTTTGGCTTTGAATAGTAAAAATGTTCTTGCATTTCATAAGATTTTCCTGAAACAAATTACTTACATGGCTTTCAAATAGTCTGTTTTCTGTAAAGAAAATAAATTGCAGCAGATCCATTAGTGTAGAAGTAAACAGCTCTGCTCCTTGTCCTCAAATCAATTTAAAAAAAAAAAAAAAAAGGCTTTGTACTAAAAGCCCCAAAAGTCTTTTCTGGCATTTACACCCGAGGAATACTTGTTTCTCCACCAGCAAACATGATCTCTGACTGTCTCCACTTCTATGTCTGTTCTTTAAGAAGTTCCCCTTGGCTATAATGTGGTATACTGAAGGCACTACTTTTCCTCACCCTGCTCTTCACACATTTGCTATTTACATAATCGTAAAAATTTGGTATAATTATGCTTTTTGTCTTCATGTACAGGAAACCAGGTGCACTATGGGGTAAAGACAGCATCTTACCAGGCTAGTGCAGCTTATGAGAGCCTTACCCAAACACACAAAACTACACAGACATCAGCAAAACAGTCCAAATCACTTCGGGTATAAGCACATTAAACAACCAACAATTTAAACAAAAATTATTATGATGCTAAACCACTGAGTTGGATAGGGGGGTACAAAGTAGGATAATAAGGACCATTTTATATGTTAATGTTTTAAAAATGTTCCTCACTATCTAAAACACAGCAAACAGCACAAGCATAAACTCTAAATGAAGTTTGATTTATTTTTTTTTTTAATATCCACAATAACACAAAAAGACATACAGGAGAGAAAGAATAAATATTCAGATAATATCAACAGTAGCATGGAACCCTATGCAGTTATGTGCAAGAAAAAAAAATAATCACTAACATGAATTATCAAATTTTCTGTATCAATCCAGCCTTTTACTGCCTACTTTAGAGTGGTGATTAAAGGTCTGTTACACAACAGGCCTGCATGCAGCTGAGGGACCATCTCTGTTTCTCCAAGTGGTCCATAAACACTGTTGTTCTTATTGTTTCCCATTAAAACTAACGATAAATCCTCTTTGGTTTTCATAACACAGAACTGAGCGGACGTAGCTGTCTGACAATGACCACAAACTAACCTAACTCCCAATTGCTAATGAGCGATTGAAGATAAGGATTCAAAACCTTTTTAAAAGCTGTATTAACTTAAACAGTAAAGAGAATTTAGCAAATATTGAAGTACAACACAATAACTGAGTTCTTTTAAAGTTATAGAAACACCTTGTGCTCTCTAATGTCTGTCTGTCCTCTACATTCCCCATGTCAGGTTCCAGAGAAAAGACCTAAAAATCTAATTTTATAAGTCTATTTTAATATCTCTATTAATCCAGCAATATTTTTGGTACTGAGGGAAGTTAAAGAATTATTAAGACTGCTTCTTGATCAATAACTCATACAAAAAAAATGGGGGGGGTGGGGGAAAGCACAATCATCAACATCATGCTAGCTAGTAAAAAAAAATTGTTAACAAAAGCTGTGACTATAGGAGGGAAAAATAGGGTAAAATTCCTAGCATAAACATACCCTGCAAGAAGGATGAAAAGGAAAATTATCATTTTTATCCATTGAAGCATATGTATAAAGTCAAGGTAGATTTAATTTCCATTATACTACTGCTGACACAATTAACTATTGCTAGGGTAAAAAAAAATCTACAGTGAATGAAATTACATATAAAAGTCATATGATAGAGAGCTTTTCTAATAGTTGAGAGAACAGAATTAGTAAAAACAGGAAAAAAATTTAAGGTAACACCACTGTAAAAATGAATGCAATGCCCAGTAGCGACTGTATTTTGTAGTAGTTACGGGCGGCATCTTCGCTAGCAAATCCAAGTGTGCCTGAAACGCTCCCAGGCACCTTTCATTTACAGGAGTAGACACAGCCTGTATGTTTCAGGTTGAAAAACCTAGAAGCGTATAAATTGACATTGATTTTTCCTGAGCTTCATGGTTAATTTATCTAAGTTATTACCTACATCAGAAAGAGTACAGTGACCTGCACTGGCTTTCTTCTCAACAGCTAGAACGGATGTTTAGAGCAGCGAAAAATTGCTGTATGAGCGGAGGCACTTATTTCTACCGCTTAAAGCCTCACGCCACTCACGCCTTTGCGTTGACTCGAGCTGCTGAGCAAAACGGAGTTAACTGGGGAGAAAGAAAAAACGGAAATAAAAAAGGTGATAGGGGTAACTAACTTCCCCACGCGCAGATACTATTTTTAAAAAAGCAGTGCACCAGCACGCCATCCCGCAGCACCCTGCGGCCCGGCAGGGCGGTGCTGAGCGCGGTACAGAGCGCGCTGCGGGGCGGCCATCGCGGGGCGGCGCGCGGCCGGCGCAACGCCCCTCTCCCGCCCCGCGTCGGGGGTGGGGTGCGGCGAGGAGGCGCGGCGGCGCCCATTGGCCCCTTGCGCGGCGGGGGGCGGGAACTTCCGCCGCCGGGACGCTCGATAAGGATTTCAGCCCGGGTGTGTGYCTACCAGCAGCAGCGATGGCCGAGTGGTTAAGGCGTTGGACTTGAAATCCAATGGGGTCTCCCCGCGCAGGTTCGAACCCTGCTCGCTGCGACCCGGCACGGGTTACGCTTTTTTTCCCYCCCCGTCCACTTTTATTGCTTATAATGTGCAGGTTTTACGTCTCATGTCTTCTCTTGCTGTTAAGCGCGCCTCTGCAGCAACAAGAGGGATTATCTAGTATTTATCCTATTGCAACTCTTTAGACTGTGCCTACACACTCCTCCCCTACTTCTGTCAAGAAATAAGAGTACTACCAAAGCAGCAATAGGCTCCAGGGCAAGTTTCCAGCATTGTGTCCAAAACACTTGTGATAAAGAGCACTTGATGGAGGTGGGAGAAGGGCACATTGGGATCAGTGTTCCTTCCACAGTTCACCTTCTAGATCCTCTGTAGACAGGACAGGCATTGTCCGAGTGCAAAGCTCAGGATTAATCCAATGCATTACACACAGACAGTGTCCTGATTTGTTGGGGCTATTGTCCTGCTGCCATGTCCTACAGCTGATACAAAATAAATAAAATCTGTTCAGCAGCAGGCTGCTCTATATTGAATGCATTTGCTCCTTCAAACCTTCCCTTTCATGAAGGAAGCTGGTCTGATTACTCCTAGACCTCCAGTGATCATCTTTTCCTGTCCTTTATGGCCTTCTGCACAGGCATGAAGCGCACACACACACAACCTGGCAACGAGGGGGGRAAAAAACCTGCAGAAGTTATTATGCAACTAATTAATAACCAGGAAAAACATAAGAACAAGGCACTTCCCCCTACATACACACATATATCCCCTCTTTCTGACTGGCTTAAACTGACCTTTCACCACTCAGATGTGTCAGTCTCCTCCTATGTGTAACCCCAGYATTAGTGAAGAGCTGAAAAATTTGCAAAGTCAGGTAAGAGAAGGCTGGAAATAAGAAAAAGGCCATTTCCACAGAGGCCAAAATAGGCTAGAGTAGGAACAACTACTTTTCACTCCTATCTCTTTTAAAGACAAGACAAAAACCCAAAACACACATGCAAACCCATTCTTTCTAGCATCATGTTTTGTTAGTGCAACTTAATTTAATCAGAAAATGGAGGCAGGGGAAAGAAGAGGAAACACTGAAATATCCCTGCTCGGAACAAAATAAAAGAAAGAGGGGACAAACATACAACTGTTCAAGCTGACAGCAAAAAGAACATTTCAAAGTGCTCCCTAACAAGGCTTCCAGGGATTTCAGGTTTGGGTGTTGGCTTCTGTTAGGGCACATGCAGGTGGTAGAGGTTACACTTTAGAGGGAATCTTAAACTGGTAGATAACTGACAATGTTACTGTGTAATACGTGACCATAACATTAGGCATTTCTCTTAAGTTCTCTCACGWGAAGGTACACACCAAGGGATACTGGAATCAGACATCTTATCTCAGACATTGTAGAAGAGACAGTTTTTAAATTCAAGAGTACTGACTTAAGCATCCTTTGCTAAGGTGCAGTACATGTGCTAYTTTCACTTTAGGATATTTGTATTCTAACAGGAGCTTAAAATTGTGGGCTTAAAGCAGTACAACATGTTAGTCACTCTGCAAAAGATCAAAATTTTTAGTGAGTGTGCACATTTCAGATAACAAATTAAAAAAATTTAACTTTTTTCCCACATGTAAGGCTTGCTTTTGTTTAATCACTCAGGAATTTAAATTCTTTTTTGTTCTTTTATAACTTGAAGATCCCACCCACCCCTGTAATCTGAAACAGATGAGAGAAACTCTATTTTGTGTAATGCAGTTTTGGGTTTATTTATTCCAAATTAATAAAAAGACAGTATTAAAAGAGTCAAAATACTAAACACAGTGGGCAAGCTTTGCACCAAGTCCTTTTCCAAGGCATCACTGAAGAAGTTGCCAGGTTTTTTTGTTAACCACTTTAAGTGTCTTATTTCCAAAAGATGTGTTTCATTGCTTTAATAGATCTGAAGACAAAGCACCAACCCCATAAATATTTATTAGGAAGTTTGCAACTTCAGGATGTCCTTTTCACTGGGACCTTACTGAGAATGGAAAACATCAAATGACCAACACCAAAAGATGTGGTTATTTTAAATTTTATATTGAAAAAATAATATAAAGCAACAAAAAATCTCCTCTGTCTGAAGAAATATTTGCATTYGGTGAACCTTTTCTCCTTGAAACTGATTTTCCCTAAGATTTGTAGTTGAAAAAAAAAAAAGAGGAGCAGCGAACACCCAAGTATTTCCCACCCTCACCCTTCAGCAAGATTTATGAAAATGTTCCCATCAAGGCACTAAAGGGGAAGAACCATATGGTTTTAATTGCAGTTACTTTCTTCTGTAATTACAAAAAAATTATGAAAAAATAAGTAAGGACTGCCAGACAGCCTACTAAAGCTATATATGCATCAGCACCACTAGTGTTGTGGGTTCAGTGCTCTCTTGACTCCTATCACTTTTCATCTCCATTTTGTAGCAGAGTTGAAGTGCTACTGCTCTGATCTGCTTCCCTTTTTAAACCTCAGCTATGAGTGAGAAAGAGCAAGGCAGTAATGAACCTGGAGTCCAGACCCCAAAAAGGTACATATGGGCTCAACAGGGTACTGCTCCATATCTCTGCCACTTGGTGCAATTTCCCTCCCCAAACCTGGCTCRGGCCCACCGCGCAGTACCTTCAGGGATCAAGGTGCCTCCAGCCAGCTAAGCAAAGAGATGCTTAAGATCTCCAGGCTCCTTTTTATCAGCAGCTATCCAGACTGAAGCTAGCAGCCTAGTCCTTTGGCAGTGGCAGGCAAAGATGAACATGGAAATCCTGGGGAAGACTCAGATCCTTTGAAAGTGAGGACCGCAAGTGGCAGAAAGCACCAAAGGCACCCAGGCCCAGCCAGCTGGAACAGTCTCTTACTCCTCTGGACTTTTCTACTCATTCTCCTGCCCGCCCCGTCCATCGATATCATTCACAAAAAGTTKTTTATGAGAAGGAGGAGGCGCTGACAGTCCTCCATCCAGCATAAATTTTGGGGCTCCATGGAAATTAACTGCTAGTAAAGGACCAGCTCTGATAATCCTGACAAAGTAAATGTAGTTTCTGTAAGGATTGATGGCTGAGAGTCAAACTGCATCTCCTTAGAAAAGCTGTTTGCCTTTGGTGCCAAGAGTCCCTTGATGTTTTCGGAGAAGYAGTTTTGACAAAGCAGCAAGCAAATAATTTTGTCCGAAGCACCGTGAACCACATCGCACATCAAGACTGGAAACCTTCCAAACATTGGCAGCAAATTTCATTTTCTACAAGTAACCCCTCTCCCTTACTGSCCCACCAGAAGGAGGGAGCAAGAGCAAACCACTGTGAAGATGGAATAGAGAGGAAAGAAAATTCTTTTTTTCCAGCATCCATCACCTGTGAGAGGTTATGATATCCATCAGAGACCTAAAACGTGTAAAAGTTCCCASTCTGTATTGTGCACCACAATGACTCAGGCACGAGCCTTTCAAAGCTGGGACAAACAGAGCACATGAGGAGTCTCATCTTCRTTAACACAGGAGGGAGAAGAGACTAATATAGTGAAGGTGAAAGAACAAACATACGCAGTGCCTACCATCGGGGGGAGGCATGGCAACTCTTGTAACGCCAGCATGAGCATGTACGCTGGGCTGCAATAAAAATACCCAGCATAAACTAACTGATAAATATCACCCCATCTGACAGTGACGGAGGCYAACAACTTACTGAGTTGCTTTATCTTTTGCTGTGTAATCTCATCAGCTTTACAGCAGCTTCACTGCTTAACTTCCCAGCAGTCTTGTCGCTCATTTCAGGATATGAATGTGTAAGATAGCAATGTTCATGCTCAGGAAATTAAAGCTGCCCAGTATCTGTTTTAATCATCAGGATACTTGCTTCTATTATAGAACATATAAACTGCCTTTTTCTTTCTCTTTCCCTCCCCCGCTCTCTCATTCAAAGAGGAAAACAAGCATTCAGGAAACAACCTTACCTATCCTTCAGCATTATTCAGCCTGAGACTTTAAGTCATATACTATCTGCATTCATCATCAAAACTTTAACTCTTACATAGCCACTTGGGAAATGTTGGCAAAACAACTTGGCAAATACTGGCAAAACAAAAAGTTTGTGAAGAACTAGAACATTCTCAGTCTTACATGTTCAGCATTTGCACAAGAACAGGCATGACAGCAGTAATTAAAGATATATTAATTTTACGTAATTCAAGAACCCCYCAGAGCTGTTCAGTTTCATTGTAAACAGCTGGCTAAATAGTTGCTTAATTTCTGATATTACAAAACTGATCAATACAGTTTCAGAGACCTAGAAACACAGTATTACACAACATGCCCTGTTCTCTGTATTTTATTATCATCATCATCCACCTGCACCCCCACCTGCCATCTCATAACTTCCAGCTGAAATCTCATCAGCCCTCACAAGTCCAGTAATGGCCAAGTTTAATCAATACTTCTGACTGGACTCCAGAGGATCTAGGCTCACTTCCCAGGTCTGTTTGTTTTCATACCAAGCTAAGCTAAGTCATTTAGAGCTATAGCTAACAAGGCACTCAAGCATGGTAATGCTCAATCACTCTGTAGTGGAAACACRCGCCAAGTCAGACCCCTCAGATATCCAGAAGGTTCAGGACCCCTTGTTACCTACCTAAACAACTCACAGGAAGTGCTAAAGAAGAAAATGGGACCTTACCATCCCTCRCAAGTAGCTGCCCTCTCCCCCAGCTTGAGATTCACACACCCTAATTCTAATATATAGCATCTGGGTTTGCTGCTGTTGTTGCCCACCCCCACAACTGTCCTTTTGCAGCTGTTTCCACTTTGCAAAGAAAGTTAAGTTCTCTGTTGGCCACTGAAAAACCATCTATACCTGACTCTATTGCCTCTTAATCACATCTTCACAGAGCTTGAGAATTTTCCAAATATCTGCAATTATTCATCCAGAAAATATCTAAAGGTGCTTTGCCAAAACAAACCATGTAATAATTGGCTAATAATGACATCAGTTTTAATGACATGAAAAATGCATTTGCTGTTCAAAGGTCTATTGTATACTCACTTCTGAAGGGAAACCAGCTGGTTAGGTGCTAAATCAACCACCCAACTACCCCCTTTTACCTTTACAAGCAAGTGAAATGAGAGAGGAGAATCTGAGTTACCATCTGATTCAAAGTACTCCAGCTGGTTGCATTTCCATCTTTTGGTAAAGGGAGAAAAATGGTACCCTATTACTTTGTATCCTTTGCATGAACTRGAGTTTCTTCTGTTACTACTGTTTGACATTCTTTACAGTCCCTCCCTATAAAATGGATTGAAAGTCTTTCTTGAGCAAATACCTTTATGTAAAGGAAAGCGCTTTATATAAAGTAGATGCACTAGAATAAAAATTGTAATTACATTTAGCAGATATTACAGAGAATTATTAATCTCATCTCTATAATGTTTTCAGCTGCAAAATACGCAAGGGAAAAGCATGTAGAATAAAAACCAGATTTTGGATAAGCATGATGATGTGCTGTAAAAATAGCTATTGCTACTGATGCCATCAAATCTAGGATCAATGTAGCTGTATCAGCAGAACACCAGTACTTTGAGCTTTTATAAAACAGTACAAACACAACCAGCATTGACACTGGTATCAGCCCCTACAAAGAAAACTGTCACCAGAATAAATATTCTAATGAGATTAATAAGATATACATATTATCAGGGTTCCATTGGCAGACACTTGTGTTACAATTTATAGCAAAGAGGCACCAAACAGGAGCAGCACAGTAAGTCAGCACATCATACCCCTGCACGGTAGAGCCAAACGTGTCACTCCAGGGAGAGACAGACATCGTAATATTGTTTCCATGTTGGGAGAACACTGTAGTTTTCAGATTAGACAGATTTCCATGGAGATGCCCAAGATTCATAATTGGACTCTCTTAAGCTTTTACCTACTGAGGGCACAAATAAAAGAAATTCAAAAGGGATCTCTGTGGTGGGTAAAGGAATTCCATTAAAAATCAAAACCAACCCCTTTTCTATATGCATGTAGTTTTATTTGTTGCTGATGGAATTACTTGCCTGCACAAAAACACAATGTCAATACCTGCCATATTAGCCGGGTTTACAAAGAAGAAAGAAAATACAGAATAAATAAACACAATATAGAATTTGAGAAGTTGCCCAAAATATCAAAAACCTTTCATGTGAGATTTGGTACACATTAATGCTGACTGGCCTGATTCTTCATTCCTCACCGTACAAAACCCTGATAAGACCTGTCTACCAGGCCAGAGCAGGGAGAGAAATTACTATTAAGCCAGAGGACAATGCTGGCACACATACAAGGGGTATCAGTTGTCCACCAATAAATCTTAAGAAGAAAGTTGCTAACTGGAGAAGTGAAGTTCTGGAACTGCCTTCCAAAATAAATAGCTGGTGCAAAAAGTGTACTTGTTAAGATAGAAAGCATTGATTTTTAAGAGTGCTTGATCTATCACAGTGACCTTCTTGGATAATAAGGTTCTTATTTCATCTATATCATAAGATCACAATTCTCTGAGAAGTTAAGTTTGTAATAGTGTTGTGCATGCATGCATTATAAATCACTACAGTAAGTACAATGCAATGGAGAAGTGAACCAGAGTACAGTTTAGAAGTAAGCACAGTTTTGTTTGAAGTTCATTGTCRTATAGCTTTTGGAAGGTCATCACTGAACAGGATGATATGCTGGAGTCTAACATTGACTTTTGGTTCTACTGAGAGTACATTCTTTATAACATCACAGTATTGAGAAAAATATTATTCACTACACAACATTTAAGAATACAAGAAACAGTATATAAGATGTTAGATAACTTCACAAAATCACTKTATGTTAATACTGAAAATGGCTTTGCTTATTAAAGTTTGCTTGTTAAACAAAAAGACCTCCATCTGTAATGCTCATAGCATGTGTTAACAAATCAGCATTAAGACATTTTTTCGAACAACGTTCACATCACARTGAATGAATACAAAATACAAATAGTTTATAACTGCTGACAAAAAAATATTAAATTGTTGAACAGATGATCTCAYGCTCTTGTGTATTTTGCATTTTAGATCTCATAGTTTCTGAATTTCCTCAGAAGCTCTGATGGGGCATCCCCTGACCAGCGGAAACGCAAGTGCCAGTAATTTGCCTCTGAAAATCCTAAGGGGAAAAAAAAAAAAGAGAAAGGCAAGTAAATTATTATAGACATGTATAAAACTAAGTTGTCTGAAATAATACTTGATAATCTTCCCCCAAAAAAGTAAGTAAAAAATTGGTCATTTCCAGTGCTCTTGACTAGCAGGGACAACCTCTGTATTCTTGGTACCRTTTGAACAAGAACTCAAGCAAACACCAAACTTTAAGATATATATCAGCTGGGAAGAGTCCAAAAGAGAACAGCAAGAATGATGGCAGTCCAGAAAAGAGGACTTACAAAGAAAAACTGAACAAATTGCATTTGCTTAATTTAAAAAAGAAGTAGTAGAGGGTGACATGATAAATCTCCAAGTACGTGAAAGGCAGCAGTGTGGAGGGAAGGTGCAGATGACCCTTTCCACATACAAGGGAGTAAAGGAGTTTTTCAGACCCTGCGCTATGTTTTTAAGATGTATGGGCTGTTAATACTAAAATGTGATCTTCCTATATCAGGAAGCCA
Source organism: Oceanodroma leucorhoa (assembly GCA_030449065.1). NCBI lineage: Eukaryota > Metazoa > Chordata > Aves > Procellariiformes > Oceanodroma > Oceanodroma leucorhoa. Next base: position 6,484,395 of record JASVER010000024.1, read on the forward strand.
AAACCTATTAACAGACAGTGTTAAAATCTCTTATTCAGGCTGAAATAGCCACATGGAGTTGTAGTCCATAGTTCTTACAGACCAGCAGACAAGAACTGAAAATATCCCAGTTTAGAAGTGGAATCCAATATAATAAATTTTCCTGGACCAAAATAAAATCATTATCAACATCCTAACATCAMGTATGAACACTTATGTGCGTACAGGCCCTGTCAAATAAATATATTCCAATATTAACATTTATTAATATAAATATATGCCCACTGGATAAATTAAGTAGGCATTTGATGGGTTTGATAATTTTCCCATTCAAATCTATGGAAATTAAATTAAAACTTAAAAAAATTATGAGAAAGAAAATGCCTGCAAAGAAAGCTCACCATTAGACCTTAGACTAGATATAAGGAAGCAATTTTTTACGATGCGGGTGGTGAAACATTGGCACAKGTTGCCCAGAGAGGTGGTAGATGCCCCATCCCTGGAMACATTCAAGGTCAGGCTGGATGCGGCTCTGAGCAACCTGATCKAGTTGAAGATGTCCAGGCTCATTGCAGGGGGGTTGGACTAGATGACCTTTAAAGGTCCCTTCCAATCCAAACTATTCTATGATTCTATGGTTACAAGGAACAAGATGATGTTTTCTTTACTGTGAAATTTTACTATTTTACAAAGGATACAATAATGATTTAATTACCGAAAAATAGCAAATAGTATAATTGTGTAGAGCATAATTTTTAAATACAAAATTTTCAGTTATGCCTCACATACATTTGTTTGTACAATGTTCTTATCTATTTTCTGCATTCCACAAGTATTTGGGATTAAATTTGGTTTTSCTACCCTCACAGTTCAACTTAATTTCCTGTTTGATCAAGCTGGGAAGAAATAACAGGACTTTGTTTAATAATCGTTCTCTGATAACATAARCCTAAGATTATGAAACTCCTGAAGGATCAAGCAGAACAGAGAGTGGCTGTTGTGGTAAGTAAACTTTAATTCAGGTGTACTAACCTAAACAACAGACAGGAAATACTAACTGGCCAGATGACAGCTTTTGAAATACACATTTATTCTGGTGCRTGCACTCTTTTTAAAAAAACCTGCTCAAATACAAAAGAAGCCTTCAAGTCTCAATTTTTAGTCCTCATTAACTCATGAGACGTAAACTGTGTAAAAGTACTGAATGCTGGATTAAAAAAAAATATATATATATATAATACCTGAATATTTTATTTAACATTTTTGAAGTTATTTTAAAAAAAATCACTGAAAATAATTGCCTTTTTTTTATTTTGACACAGCAGCAAAACTGAACTTTCCGTTTTCATTTTAGAAGATTTTTTTTTTTCTTCTCCAGTTTTTGGTTTTACTAGCAAACAAGCGAGCAAACATGGGGTAGGGAGGAAGAAAGGTCTGAAAGCTTCAAAATTAAATAAATAATAAACAACATAAAATGCAAAACAAAACCCCAACCCAAAACCACATTAAAAAAGCTACCAGTTGAACATTCTRGAGAAGAATTTCTCATGACTAAAAGCCTCCGTTTCAGGCCAATGCCTGGATACTGCAATTTTTTGTAACTGTTGGTTTCACTTACTTGGGGAGTCTGGATTCTTTGAAGACTGTGGTTTCACATCAGGAATTGCAACATCTTCTTGCTCCCTGTTCCCATCTGACAACCCGTCTTCATTGTTTTCGGTCTGTTGGGTCCAAATCTCATTAGTTATGTTGTTGCTGTTATTCAAGTCAGGACCTTCCAGCATTTGTTCCTTCTTACTTTGGACAGCCCAGTGCATTGACTAAAGAAATGCAAAAGTAACAAATAAAGAACTAATTCCTATGCCTTAAAAGATTTTTAATGAACTTCTCTTTTCTTTCTTATATTGTTATAGTAAAAGGTTAAACAAAGCACATATTAGAGAGAAKCTTGCAGGTCAATAGGATAGGGGAAAGCATGGTTACATATTGCAAATAGCATTTGAGAGGATAGTTTGTCAGGTGGGGCTSAAGAACAAAATGTACAAATGCATCAAATAATTCTAAGGGTCTTTTGTCCAGTTTCTTCTGTCATGACTTCTGACACCTTTTTAGAGAGCGCTTGAGTGACTTAGAAAATGTCCATTTTCTAAGCTGTCTTTGACTTCAAGGTGCCCTTTGAAAACAAGACAATTTGGAAAGCTTTACTATTAAAGTCTGTGGAACGACTTCTGTTTGGAACTGAACTAAGCTTGATGGGATACTTCCAGCAAACATTTAAGCTCAGGCATAATGCTTTAGTTGAAGAGGCTCTCAGACTTCTSTCATAGGCAGAATTGAGGCGGGCAGAACTGGCAAGGAAAACATTTATTCACCTGCCTTAAAATCTGACCATGTAGACTTGTAACTATCATTCACCCTAATAAGGCAGAAAACAAAATCAAACATTATGGAATTAGGATCTACTAGGAACACGCTATCAAATTATCTCACTAGCAAAACTGGAGGGAAAACAACCTTCAGAACATCTGTGTCACAAGTCACCCCACTAGCCTAGCAGGGCCCCTCCAAAGACCTGTGTGAAGCCCAGGGTCCCAAGGAACCTATATTTTACATTTTTCAAAGAGCTCTTTATTTAATCAGATAGCATGAAAACCTACCTGATAAGCAATATACCAAAAGAGAATATATTATACAAAGGTCCTAACTTTGAAAATAAATAAAAGGTTCCTACAAAAGCAAAGTGTGCTGAAGCATTTGAAAACAGCCCTTAAGTTACTTAAACTTCATATAATACACATAAAAGCAGCAACTTGATACATTCACTCTAAAACTACAAGCCAAAACCCCTTCTGTGAATGGGCTTCTATAGCCTTCCAATTTTTCCTGAATTTCCTTAACTTCCTTAGTGCAGGAATCACTCTGCACTATTCCCATCCCCAAAACCCACCACTGCAGCAGAAGTGTTKTAATTTATCCCTCACTCATTGCAACATTTTCTCTGGACCAGCCCCAATCCTCGCCCTCCTCCTGAAGGCCCAAACTTAAGACAACACCAACCGTTTTCACAGAATTGCTCAGGGCCTCCCACTGCTGGAACGGAATGGTAATTTTGCTTCGTCGCCAGTAATCGTAACGTGCTCGACTCTCTTCATTAGTAAGAACCTCCTTAGCTTGCTGCAGCTTCTGGAAGTTCTCCACTAGAACACAAACCAAAAAGATACTAAAGCCAGTATTTGTTTTCAAAGAAATTAATTCAGAGTTGAAAGAGGAGCTGCCAACAATGGCATAGAGCAGAGTAGAGGAGACAGAAGGAGAGCTGAGTGACAAAGGTATGTGGTTGTTCTGCTTACAGCTTTGCAAAGTTTTAGATGGCTTTAGGATCATAGCACCTTTGGTGGACAGCTGATATCCTTTGTAAATGAGGACTAAAATGCTCATTTGTCTACCGGCTTCAAAATCTCCCAAACTTAAGTTCAGAGAAACTTACAGAATACAGCAGGCAAAAGGCACAAGTCGCCCCCTATAGACAACCTTAAAAAGGGAAATTAAACTAGAGTAATAATGCTTATAAGGAACACACCTACATACACAGCAGCAAGGAAGTCAGAGCAAAGCRCAACACCAAGAAAATATGAGCGGGGGAAAAAAATGACAAGCAAAAATTGGCAAGCAAGAAGAGGAATCTAAATACAGTTCAAATTAATTAACTTGTGCATTTTACTAGGTATGTTTTCTACATATGCTAAAATGTTTTCTTGAATAACCAGACTGCATGAATGAGAGCTCTTATTTTTCCCTACAGGGTAATTTTTCTTTAAATGGTTACTAAGGATGCAAGTGGATGTTACTATTTGTAGAAGGGTTATAAAGATTTAGATGTTATYTATGAGTCACCTATGTTACAGTGATCTATTATTATTAGTCATTTATTCCAGTTTACAAATTAGAGAGATTTCTTTTGAAATACACTAAGCCCAAACACTAATCAAAATTGATAACTATAAATCAAACAACAGACAACAGGTTGAGGGGGCAGTTCTATTAGGTTTCCTTTTTCTAGTGTGACTAGTTTTCAACTAATAAAAGGTCTACTTTAATTATTCTTTATTGAGCTTTAAGCTGATGAAATAAAAAATATAAAGTAAACTTTCACCAGCACTGTAAAAAGGTATGTAAAGTAAATACAGCATGTTCAAGTAAATGGAGCATAAAATATTTCTTCTTAACAAAGCTGYTCCAACATTTGGCACTTGGCCTCCCTTTTTGAGTTACTCAGTTTCAGTTAATGGGGGGGGGTGGAGGATGACCTGGGGACAGGGGGGTGGTGCAGACAGAACAGGACCGTGCACTGAAATACTCTCTTGTTTCCCTGCTGCAATAGCCAGAATTTTCTGCAGACAAAGTCGATTCCATTGGTTCTTGTGCTATCATTTAGAATAAATATTAGTGATCAGGTTATTGTTAATAGGCAATAGATTGTCTCTCAAACACCAAATCTCAGGGGATTCCTTGACAGGGAATCTCAAAGTGAAAAATCCCACCTATTTCACCTTTTAACACCCCCMCACACCTTGTCAACTCTGATTCTAGGCTAGGATGGCACATCCACAAGGAAAGCCAAGCCYTGCTGAGAGCTCTGCTCGAGGCAGTGGGACGCGAGTCTCGTTTAACATCTGCTATACTCCCAGCTCTGCTGTCTCAGGGGAGGGTGTAGATGAGGTCAAACTCACACAAGTAGGTAGACTATGGTGTGCAGTGTATGCTTATATTGTTCAGTTTATAGTTAAACTAATAGGAAGAATCCAAAGGAAAAGCTTTGTGCATTAATCAAAATGAGAAGCATGTTTAATTATTCTACAACAAATTTTTGGTGGGGACCATAATTATGATCAGAACAACCTTTATTATAAGAATATAAACTACTCRGACATCGATGAGCACTGATTAGAGCTATCTTGTCGTTATGAAAGGGTAAGACTGTCTCCAAATAACTCAGGTGCTCCTTAGCCATCACAGGAATGATGAACTGCACACTTTCATAAATGCAAATATTAGCGGCTGTTCTGCAAACAGATGGCAACTCATGTGGTGCTGGCTTCTCTTTATTTCCAGTCATTAAATTACATTAAACGAAACTAAAGTACATTTAATGTGTTTCTGATGGGCTTGTTCATGGAAGCAAATTAACTAGTTGACGCAAGTACGGCACTCGGATGCCACTGAGCAAGCCAACTTCAYACGTCTAGAAAGGGATACTCAATAAATAATTTCTGGATTAAAAGATGTTCTACCATAGAAAAAAAAATTGGAAGTCCTAGAAAAAAAAAAAATCCCTAAAGTGTCTTCCTGCTCTATCACCTAGGACTGTGCAAGTGTTAGAAAAGAATATTAAAGCTTGCTATTTAAAGACAATATGCTCAATACACATGACAATTAAAATATATTAGGGGAAAAGAACATTTAATAAAGTTTTAAGGCTGAATTTAATATCTTAGTCATGTTAATATAAGAAAAAATAGATTGTTTTTAAACAGGGAAGAATACATACCTGCTTTGGGGTTTCCAGGATGTTTGTCAGGATGACATTCAAGGGCTTTAATCTTAAATTCTGCAAGAATTTGTTCAACCTAAACAGAATGTCAAGACTTAAAGTGAGTAAATACATACACACAGAAAAGATTTTCAAATTTGCTTTTTGAAAGGGACTGGGAGGAACAACGAAGAATGCTGAAATATTTTTTCCTATTCATTTTTACAAGCTTTATTACAAGCAAAATAGGTAACAACAACCATCTGTCAGTGACACTGCTTRTTTAATTTCATTTTCCATGCACTCATCCTTATTCTTGTTTTTGTGAAACTCGGTCATGCAATATGGTAAGTTGGCTTTAAGAAAAATATGTAAAGATCACGTGTGCAAAAGCCTTTCCTCACATTTGACCACGTAGGCACAATGCATCACTTCAGTTGCTCTTCACTTTGTTTAATCAACCGTAACTTTTAACAAAGTCTCATTGCAGGAAGCAAAGACCTTCCATATTGCTGAAGATCAGTTTGTGGGATTTGGTGGCTTTCTCCCTATCCTCTTCCTAGGAAGTTTAGCCAGTACCACATGACTTTTCCACCTTGGATACCCCAAAGCTAGATAATTAGCAGTTCACATTCTTCCTGTTAAGTTAATTTWCTGTGCAAAAGGGTCGGCTTGGAATAGAATAAATTTCTAATCAGTATTAGAATATTGGCATGTATTAGTTTATTAGTTAATTACAAGTTCCCACACAGTTTATATTACCATAAAGTATTACAACCACTGGAAAAACAAAAACATATTAACAGTTAACAAAATACAGGAAACCACTGGAGTGGGCATCAGCTTAGATTTTCAAATTTTCAGATTTTTCAAAGTATCTTGCTTCTTTTTATAATTCAGAAGCCAAAACTGCTTTATATCATTCCAGTACAGCTTAAGTTTTCGCAACAACTTGCCCTATGGTATCAGTTAGCTACTATTCTTTCCCATGCTAGAAAGGCTRTTTATATAAATTCCTCATCCTTCAAACCCTGGTATCTATATACARTGTAAACAATTTATTTCAAAATTGAGGCTCATAACATTTTTTTCTTTAGAATAAAATTACAGTTCAGTCAACTAGCTGGCCAAATTTTGTTGTCATTTGCTGGGAAAAATGTAGTCTATAGTGGTATTTGAAGAATTCTACACTTTGTTCTGCTCAGTAACTTCTTCCAGAGGGACAGATATAGGGTGGTATATTTCCAGTCAGTAAGACACTTAAAAATATATACATTATAGAGAGAACTTGTTGAAACTGGTTACTATATAGCTAGCTACCATCTCTAAAACTTAGTTGTATAAAGGGGAACTTTGAAGTTAAAATATGTACAGTAGCAGAGGAGTAGCGTGGAAGTCTTCAGTTTAAAAAAAAAATCAGCAGAAGGAAAAGTTTGTAGGAAGTTTATACGAAATATATGAAATTTATATAAAATATGCAGTGAGRTGTTTTACCAAGAAAGGTATCAAATACCCAGTATATATGAATAACACTGTTCTTGGAAGAAGGATGTAGATTAAATCTCCTCTCTTCCTCTCAAGTCTGAAGATGAACTACATGTACATGAGCTCAATTCTACAAGAAGCAAAGAGTGAACATGGGTGTTTACTTGAATACAGGGAAAATATGTAGAAATTGAGACTATTTGTGCTTAAATTTAACCAGGTCAGATCAAGACCAGAATATTCAGCAGCTTAGATGAAAGTACTGCAGCTGGGGATGTGCTGTATATGCCTAAAGAAGCCTGTGCTGCTACAAATACTTGACTGCATATACAATGTAATGTGATTGCAAAACACCTGTAATGCTTCARATTTCTGTTAAATGTTAGAAGTAGTGTGCACCATCCTGAGGGAAGGCAATCATGGTACTCGGACAGCTTGTGATCGCAGTTCTTACTCCCGTGTCAAAAATAATCTAGTAACATCTGCTGCTTCTCTCAACAAATAATACTTGACATTATTTTTCAGGACCCATTAGCATTTATTCCATCTTTTTAATTTCATTTTTAAGCAGTGCGAAAAATCATTATCGTATGTACTTGAACTATTCATTAATTGCTAAGCCCTTAAGAAATTAGTGTGAGGTAGAAAATGAGAAATAGCATCTGCGAAACAAGCCTACACGAAACTTTAACACCGCCCTCTGCTGGGATGACTTTTTAGGAGCTATCTCAGGAAAAGCTTTAAATTGCTTTCTGTAACAGATCGAAGATGCTTACTAGTATGCTTTCAGTGACAGAAGAGACAGAGGTATTTTCCCAGCATTTGACCACTAGGACAGATGAGAGCATCTGACTGAATTTAATGAGCAAAATACAGCTTTTATCCACACTGAATACATCCTTCACTACAGCAGAGTAATCAAAACTCCTTTTCCAAAATCGAAACACAATTTCAGTTAATATAACAACTTGATTAAAAAAAAATATTTGCATACCACTAACTCAGACTATCCACAAAATGTTATATGGACACCCTTAGGAAGAAGAACACTTGTTTTAGCTAGAAATCGTTCAACAATTGCTCAGCTAGATCTCATTATAAAGTATGTATCTACTACCGAAACAAATTAGTAAAACTAGTACTTGAATGTCATTAAAATTAGCATGTAAAACCCATTAATATGATGAATGAGATTTTTTTCCTCCCAACCAATGAATAGTTTTTAAAAAATATGTATAAAACCTGAGAAACTCAGGCATTATCAGTGACCTACAGCTATGAACGTTCATTTTATTAATTGCATATAAATAGCTTTTTTCATCTTTTAAAACTGAAAATATATCCCAAAATATTATTTGGATGTTGTCAAATTTATGCAGTTGGCTCATGATTCATAACCGTATCGCATGTTGAACTAAACTAATGAATAAACCATTATTTCAGCTGTATCTGTAATACAATCCTGTTTTAGAAGACACTTTTACTATAAGCCTTATTCTAGGATCTTACCATTGGTATACAAATCAGAAAATTGAGCTTTACGAAGGGAGAAACTGAAAGATAAAAGCGGCAAGAAAGAAGGTTCCCAATGCATTTCAAATAGTCCTGCCTGTAGAGATAAACAACTTCAAATCCCCCCTGTAGATAGACAAGCACATTCAAGATGTTATTAACCTGGAGGGGAGGTGGGGAAGGCTCTTACCGTAGATAGTTCATCGCATCCAAGCAAGTTGTAGTAATCTTCCAAGTCAGCCGCTCTGCAGTTCAGAATGGCATCCATCTGGACTAGTCCAGTGGGCTTTCCAAGCCGAGGCACAGAGGGTGTAAAATATAATACCAATTCAAAGCTCACACAAGGGTTTAAAAGTAGCCCAGGGCAACAGGCAATTTCCACTCAGGTCTACAGCTCTCTCCAGTGCTTTTTAATACCGGCAGCTGACACACATGAATTTTCGTGCATTCTCTGCCAGCCATTGGTCCCTGCAGGATGCCAATCCGGTTGCACAAACCTAACAGCAATGCTCCCTGGGATTTGTAGTTGCCAAAGTCACTTCAACATTAAACTGGGGGTCTCATCCAGACTGAAGAGAGTGCTGCATACTAACTAAAATCTAGCTGTATTTGAGATTTAGATCACACCACCACGTGTATAGCCACTTAAAATCAGGCACATACTTAAAGGCACCTGAGCCTACATATACTAAAATATATTTTCTGCTTCATTTTTAATTGCAGCTTTTGCCACAGTCTTTGACAAGGGGATTATATGGGTAATTATAGAAAAGAGTAAGGATTACTTCCAACATAACGATTACAGGGCTGCAAACTTTTGAGAATGAAGTACCGACCTTGCCAAAGCCTCTGAATTCTGTCAGTCACTTCAAGAGAAAGGGGTGAATCTTTACTCTGTGAAGGCTACCTAGGGTACATACCCACTACTCTTCAAAAACAAACAGTTCTTGTACATCAGTTGCATGTCTGACAAAATCAGGACTATGAAAAGAAAACATGAAAATACTTACTACTATCAAATTGAGACTCTTTCTCATGCTAAATTACTTTCAAATTGTGTCTTGAAAGTCTGTATTGTGTGCAAAACACGTTCCTTGCAAAACTCATTTTGTATTGAAGTGAAACACCTTTAATTTTGAACTGTGATTAATGATCAAGGCCTCGGTCTGACAAAGACTACAGACATGTTTAACTGTAGTGTCTCCTATGATCTTAAAAAGATTACTTCCTAGCTGTAATACTAACCACTGTCTGAGCTCTACTTATACTTTTCCCATCCCTGCAAGAGCTTTGTAATCCAAGATGTTTCATGTCATTAAATATTGCTGATTCTTTAAACTAACACAAATAGATGCCTTGAATAGTTATACGATTTTAGATGCCGTGACCTAGTAGGAGAGTCTGCGCAGAACAGATACACAGGGCATGACCAAGGCTAGAGCAGGTGTGTGGTAATCAATGAAGGACCTGGTGACCATTCAGAACTGGTTATAAAACACTGAATATATGATTCCTGCATTTACAAGTGCTTTCTTTTATTCTCTGTATTATTAATCTTCTGAAATTATCTACACATAATATTAGTCCTCCACTGCTTTCTCTTCAAGGTTGTATTGTCTGAAATTTCCTATTTTTACTGTGTGTTCAGATAGCCTATTAAGATTATAAAATATATATAGTACATGAAAAGAAGCAATAATATTAAACAGCAAAGCACAAGCCTCAGTGAAACCATTTAAATCTGTTAGAAAACTACCGTATTTCTCTGAGTAAATAAAACAATGGATACACTTTTTCAACAAAGTGGAAGAATTAGCAATTACAAATCTCTCCCTCTCCCCCATTCATAACTTAATAATAAACCAGAAAAGTATAGGAAAGRAAAGAAAGACTTTTAGCAAGAGCTCATGTAAATATTTAAATAGATTGTACATTGGGGGAGGATAAAAAACAAACAGCTGTCCCTCTTCCCAACAGCACTCCTGACTTACAGTTCTTGTCCAAGTATTTCTTGCATATTTGCGTAAGGTGAAAGGGAAGGCTCTTTAACCCCTTTCCCTCCAGCTTTCAGTGGCTATTTCTGTGCTGCAAGGTGAACTGCAGGTCCAAGAGCTGGATTCAGACAACAAAACCCTGAGAACTGCAAGCTGCTTGTTCACAGGGAATTTGCTCACTGAAGCCTTGGTCCCGTCTATACCCTTGTCCGTTCAGACCAAATAAACAAGGGCTTTGATCCAAACTGCAGCAGCGACCATACTTGTGCCMCCCTGCTCCCAGAGATTTCCAGTGCTTGGGGCACAAAGGGTTCCACAGCACAGTCGGAAGTTTGTGTGTGGAGGACAAAATACTGATACTGAATAATAACTCAGTCTTTTACTGCTCCTGCTGACTTCAGTGGGACAACTCACAGAGCAAAGCATTGTCAAAAAAAGGAGAGGAAGAGAACCTGTATATAACATCCAGAAAAACATATAAAGATTGCCTTCAGGACATGAACTTTATTTGAAAAAGAATCACAGCACAGGAGATGGCACAGCTTATGTGTCTACACAGGTTTTGGTTAGTGTAGCTCAGAACGTACAAACAGTACTGAAAGTGAGGAAATCTCATATTTGTTCTCTGTACCCAACCAGAGAAACGTTTCTATTCATTCCTAACACATTATCAACAATTTTGCCTGTTTAGAGCCAAGAGTGAAACTAAGTTCTAGTTCAGTATAACAGGAGGTTTACCATCAACTTGTAAAAGTCATAAATAGCCCTTTAAATAAAACAGCAAGATCTGGAAATCTCTATTTGAATTTATTCCCATAAAATACATCAAATCTTCCAGCACCAGTTCTTCTCAACTGACTTCAGTTGGTTTGCTTTCTGAGGGCAGAGTACACATTTTCAAGAAGTTTCACAATATAACTCAAATGAGTTTTGCATTTCATGTTCCATCCTTGTCCCCACACATGCTCAAGAGTTGCAGAAATAGAAGAGGACCTAAGCACTACCAAACTGACTTCCCAATTTAGGGGTAACTACTGCAACAACATAAKTAACATGTATAAATGCTCGCAATATTAGAGTCAGCTTTAGGATCCTTGAATAATTTCCTCACCAAYACCTTCACAGAAAGCTTTAGGTCATACATTTGTATCACTTACACATTTTCTTCCTTAGAACACAGTCGTCGCATAAATAAGCACCAAAACAACAGTATTAAAGTCACACCTCTCCTTTATATGCTGACAAAAGCATCTTGCACGTACTTTTTGAGAAATCTGAATCTTGCCTCAGCTTCAATAAGGAAAAAGAATGCTTGCATACAAATTTGCAGAGAATAATAAAAATGTTCTGATTCACATCTGGTTACGTCGTAGCTTGTTTTTGAGAAATAGGTAGTGTGAGAAATGGCACGTACATCTACTTTGGGGGTTTTAATACCCAAAAGAACCAGAAAAAATAAATTCCCCCCCCTACAAATACATATACCACCTATAAAGTCAGTTATCTATAAAATAAGCCCTTTTGAAGCCAAAAACCACATATCAACAATTTTAACCCAAGTTTTTTTAAAAGCTGTTCTTATCAAGGCCTGCAAGGGAGAAATTCTACCTGTCTAATCTTGGTCTTGCGACTAAACTTAGGGATTCAGTTGTATTAAATTCACTAAAACTACTCTGCAAATAGTTTGTGATGTTAAGCAGTARCATTAAACAAAACGATATTTAAATTTATATCCATGAAGTTTAGATCAAAATTCTGTGTTGGCAGAAGTCCCAGGAAAGTGGCCGAGTTCTATTCAGACAAGACTTCCAGGTAGAAAGAGACACTACGTCTAAGAAAGCCCATGTGTGGTACCTCCATATTTACTATACCGTGATGGTCCACAATTCAGCATCGAGGTTGGCCACTGAGGATTGTCTCTACAATTTTCGTAACAGAAGAGATCACTGGAAAAGCACAGGTCACCASGGCTACTAGCTGTGCACATCCCACCAGGGAACACTGATGTGAAAAAGAATGAATTTGTGACTGTCATTAGAGCAAATCCCAACTCTTGCGAGTTACCATGAGGTCTCTCGTACACTATGCGGGCTCCATTCTTAAAACAGCTGTTGTTCAGACGGGTGTTGACCCCCCCCAAAAAACTTCCTGTAGCTCAGGAGTTCCAAGTACCATGGTAATACATTTAAGCATCCCTACCAAAAGCTCAGCCTGCAGGTGCAAAACCTCTCCCAGGCAGTCAGCAGGCATGCCAGCGTCCCCGGCAGAAGCTGCAATCCTGAAAATCTTTGTCACCCTCAGCTCAGCTCTGTGTTTACAGAAAACGAAGAGCCGCCACGAACCTCTCGGTTATGCCACCTGACCGGCAGACGAGCTCACAGGAGACTCGCACGAGCTTTCCCTGGCGGGTTTCACCTCCCCGGGCGCTGCACAGCTACGTGGCAGCCCAACGCGGCGCGTTCGCGAGGTGAAGCCTGCCCAGGAAACGCCGCCTGTCCCTCGGGAAGATGCATTCTCTGGCTGGTACTCTGAATACCGTTACGGAGAGGCCCGAGGGTTTCGCAAACGGCTTGTGACGAGAGGAACGCCGAGACCCGCGAAGCCACACCGGAGCCGCCATTTGCCAGCAGCGCCCCGGCGGAGGAGCGCGCTGCGGGGTGAGCCTGGGCGGAGGGGGGACGGACAAGCCCCGCAGGGACGGGGTTCCCCCTTCCCGCCGTGGGCGGCCACCGCTCCGCGGCAGGCGGCAACCGCTCCTGCTGTGAACAATGCACCGCAACGAGGAAAAGGCCGCGGCGGTGTGGGGGTGGTAGCCGGGCCCGGCCCACAGCCCTCCCCTCAGCGGCGGCCGCGCCGCTCCCTGCCCCCTCCTGGGCGAGGCTCGCGCGGGGACACGCGGCCACGTGACGAGAAACCGCCATGGCGCGAGGGGCGTGCGCGCGGGGGGACAGAGAGGGGAAAAGCGCCCTGCCGCGCGAGGCTTGAGCCGGCAGGAGCGTCACGTGATGGCKGCAGCGCCCCCTCCCCCCTCACGTGACCCGGTTTGTTGTTGTTGCGGCCTCGGCGGGGCGGGTGCCCGCGTGGGCGGCGGCGCGGTCACGTGCCGCGTTTAAATCGCTCCCTAGGGGTGGGGGAGGGGGCTGTGGCGGAGGCGCTGCTGCGCGCTGCGCCGGGCGGGCGGGAGGGAGGGGGGCGGCGGTTGCTACTCCAAGATGGCGGACGAGGAGACTCCGCTCCTCCGTCCGCGCGACGGCGGCCCCGGCGGCGCGGCCGAGAGCGGCGAGCCCGCTCTGAAGCGCCAGCGCCTGGACTCGGAAGACGGCGGCTGCGGGCGGGGCGCGGCGCCCGCCCAACGCCCGGACCGGGGCGCGGGGCCGCCGCCCGCCGCCGCCGCCGCTGTGGCGGCGGAGCTGCCGGGAGAGGCGGCGGCCGTGAGGGCCGATGGCGGCGGCCGGGCGGAGGAGGAGGACGAGGACGAAGAGGCGGCGGCGGCGGTCTGGAGCGGCGCGGACAATAGGGCCGGGCTGCGGGGCCTGCCCCGGGCGGAGCCGCCTCCGCGGCAGCGGGGCCGGGGGGAGGGGGCGGAGGCGGCGCCCGGCGAAGACGCGGCGGAGGCGGCCATTGGCTGCAGGCGGGCGCAGTGTTCAAACGGGGCGGCCGAGGCGCCGGCCCTGCATCCCGGTGAGGACCCCATCCCTCCCTCCCTCCTTCCGCCCGGCCCGGCGGGAGCGGCGGCGGCGGCCGCGGCGGGCTCCCTCCCTGCGAGGGCGCTCGGGGCCGGCWCCGCGCCGGCCCTCCCCGCGGGCGCCTCGCCGCGGCCGCCGCCCGGGCTCTCCCGCCTGGCGAGGGCCCCGCGGGCCGCGCCGCGCCGCGCCGGGGGAGGCGCGGTGTTCACCTGCCGCAGCCCGGGGCCGGCGCCGGTCTGTGCCGGTGCGGGGGAGGGCGAGCGCCGCGGCTAGCGGGTGGTCACCGAGCTAGCACAGGCTGTGCGCCTTCCGTCTCCGTACGCTGGAGGCAAGCTCGAGCGGGCCGCTGCATCCATTTTTCTAAATCAATTCCAATTCTAATCAGTCCTCGTCAAAGCCTGTTGTTTCTTGTGCTGGGCTTCGTAGAAGGAGATTGACTCGGCTCTCACTTCCGAAAACATTTATTTTGCTGTGTTGCGGGCAACAAGTTACTAAAAATGCAAAATCATAAGCCCTGTTCCCTTTTCACAATTTCTGGCGGGATAATTATTTTATTTCTGTTTCTTGGAAACTTGCACAGAGCAGCAGTCTTGAACAATTCTTTAAATGAAGTTACAGCCTTAGTTAAGATTTCGGTGACTGCAGCACAAAACTAAACTGTAATCTTCTAAAAAGTTTCTAGAAGCATACTGTTTGACAGTATCAGTATGAAAGTACCTTGCATTGCATTATTGAAACAGATGGGGTTTGAGGGTTTGGGGTGGGTTTTTTTTGTTCATTTTGTTTCTTAAGGTAGCGCTTTGGAAGCATTTCTTTAAAGGTATAAGATACTGCATTCTGCCAGCAAAGTCCTTACATCCTGGAATGCAGTTAAAAGATATTTTTACCTTTAACTCCGTAGTAAAACTCTACAGAAAATTTCTGCCTGTGCAAAAGCAATCCAAAAGGGAACAGAGCTGTAGGATAAGCTTGAAACAGCCTTGGTATTTAAAATCTCCATTGGAACAGTCTAAGAGCAAAGCTAATGATCTCTTATCAGTGCCTTATATGAAGCCTTTTCGCTCAAGTTACTCAGATCCTGAGGCGCGTTTTGATGTGTATTGCTTACTTCTGGCAAGCGTTCCCTTTAGTTCTGTGAGGAATCAAATGAATACACAGGGAGTGTTACAGTTTAAAGTGTTACTTTAGCCTGCTTGTGTCTGTCACAGTGTTTCTTAAATACAAGACAATGTGACCTTGTATATGATGAGTCTTTAACAACGTAAGCATAAACCTTGCACTTCACGCTTACTGATGTGTACTAATCAACTTTTTTCTTCTTCATAATGTGTTTTGCATAATCTGTTCACTGACTTAATGCATAATGAGATGGAAGTGAAATGCTGTAAATACGTAGATTAATAATAAGAAATAGTAATGTCAATGAGCACCTGTGGTCTCAGAAGAACAAGACAGCAAGTACAAAAAGCAAATTCCTGTCCTCTACCTCTTCCCATTCTAATCAGAATAAAGTATTTATGCCAACAAGGGAAAGAACAGGACAACACAATCTCTGAATAAAAAATTATGGTGTTTTGTGGTGTTCTTTATTTAAGAGTAAAGTAAAGTAACCTAGCTAAAATACTGCAGGGGTTTATTAAAATAGAGATTGAAAACTATTACAGTGGTTCTTCGCTTTAGAGAACGTGACTGAAACTTGTTCTCCTTTGTTCATAGTCTTAGATTTTCAACAAATTAAGCTACAGTTGCTGTGGCTAATTCTAGTAAAGCCAATAAAAAAAGTTTAGTAGTCTAAATTATAATAAGCTGCTCAGTTAAAATTTAGATTTCCCCCTAAATATTAGCTTAGTAATGCATGCTGTAAGGCAAGTATCTCGTTCTTCTTCTTTGGACTCCTTCATCTAGATACATGATGAAGTTAGGTTGAGTTACTCTGGCTTAAGGCCACGAGCTGAGCTGAAGTAACTATATGGTATTCTAAGCCAAACCCAGCTGCAGGCTAAAATGGATGAGATAAACTTAGTGACGGTGGTTCAAGGTAGCACATTTTCTGTCATAACTGAAATATCATAGAAGTGTGTATGTGGTCACCTATTGCAGCTCAGCTGCAAGATAACACCCTAACAAAATTCTGTAACTTAGTTGCATCCAAATGTGTATTTGTGGTTTGGTTTTTGTTTTTTTTTTTTTTTAATGGTGTGCTCTTAAAACCTAGTCAAAGATTGGTCTATAAATAATGGCACATTTTAATTTTATCCAATTTTTCAGTGAGCTGAGTGATGTGCGAATTATAAGAAAAAGGAATTTTTAATTGTACTTTTGATACAAAAATCCCTAATGCCCAACACTTTATAGAATGAAAATTTCACCAAGGTCAACATCCAGCCCACTGAAACCCAGGAATAAGATAGCAAATCCTGCAGTAAATCTACTGAAGGCTTGAAAGCATATCTATAAACTCAAAAAAGGTAGAATTTTTCTGTGTCTAAGTGACAAAACTGCCTATTTGTAATTCATTGCAATCAACTTTAAAAGCATATGATTTTAGGTTTTGTGATATATTTAAATATATATCTGTGCCATTTGGCTCAAGTATAACCCGTCATTGTTGTGCTGTCTTGCAGATAACTTCCTTTTTAGTGATGAAATCATAGCCAATGGTTTTCACTCCTGTGATAGTGATGAAGATGACAGAGCCTCACATGCAAGTTCTAGTGATTGGACCCCAAGACCACGTATAGGTAGAAGCCTATATAATGTTCTTAGATGCTGTTTGCCTGTGGACGGTTGCTTAAGTCTTCACAGTCTTCAAATGATTTCTTCTGTTGCAAAAAAATTGGCAGTTACTGCTTTTGAGCAGCTTAGAGTTGTTGACTGTATTCTTTTATTTAAGGAGTTCAGAAACTAACCTCTTTAAACTTGCTGCATTTTGATTAAAATTGTCAATGTCTTTTTTGTGTAGAAATCCTGCCATGGTCCATATTAAAAGCATACACACAGACTCACTAAATTGAACCAATTTATGGTATATTTCTAGCCTATTTACTTAGTATTAATTCTTTAAGGAACAAGAAGATGATTCTCGTATGATTTTAGCCTATCTGTAGGGCTCATTGTCCTAAGTGCTACATCAGTTTGGGAGTTACTAGTCTGCATATATATTGCATATTAGCAACAGATRAGCATGGCAGTTAGGAACTCAGTAGAAAGTTCTCGCCTCGCACAGAGGCAAGATAATTCCTAAGGTCGCTGGTGATTTGTGTGGGACAGTGGCTTCCAGGGTGCAGTGGGGTTGGGACTTGAGGTCTTTTGTCTTACACAGGTGTGATAATACCACAGCATTCATTTTGCTAGTATTGATAAGAATAGCAGCAAGAAAACACATTATGATAACACAATATACCACTTAAAATCTGCCCATATGTTGTGTTTGCTGGTCCCTTGTTACAGGATCACTGTTGGTACCTTTCGGGTAAATACATCTAACAACTGTTTTCTTTATATATATTGTAACTAGCCTTAGTGATAGCTATTTGGGTCCTCTTAGTCAGTTTAGCTTCTTAAGATTTCCCTATTTTTCTTCTACTGCTCTAATCTCAAGTGTTTCTGGAAAGATTGATTTGATGGCTTTAGGAGGTCATGTCTGAAATCATTAGTGTTAGACAACTAAAAGAACAATAAAAATCCATGGATTGGTGGGCCCTATTTGTCTCKTTAGAGTGATGTTTTATAATATGACTAGAAAGTATATGTGTGTTTTTTGTTTTTTCAACTTATTACTGTAAATACCTTACAAAATGTTGGAAATACACAAATGAAGCCAGAAAATGGAGATACATTGTGAAAATCTTCTTRCTAAATAAGTGCACCTCTAAGAGCCATCAAGTTTGCTATGAACTGGGACTTTTACCTTGACTAGCTTTCTAGGAAATCCTTCATGGGTTAACATAAAATAATCATAAATAACTAAAAACCCTAGCTATACTATCACTTCAGAATTTAGACCAAAACATCCAGGGGTTTTGATGAACGAAGCATTAAATTAGATTAATAAAATTGTAGTAGCAGGCATTAATAAATGGGATGATGATCATAATCATCTGAAATACTTGACTCAGTTTTAAATATTTATATTTTTTAAATTTTTTTAGGTCCCTACACTTTCGTTCAGCAGCATCTCATGTTAGGTACAGACCCACGGACAATTCTGAAAGATCTGCTACCAGAAACAATCCCTCCACCTGAACTGGATGATATGACACTGTGGCAAATTGTTATAAACATTCTTTCAGAACCACCGAAAAGAAAAAAACGAAAAGATATTAATACTATTGATGATGCTGTGAAACTTTTACAAGAATGCAAGAAAATAATGGTCTTGACTGGAGCTGGGGTACGTATTGCTGCAATGACAGTGAGAGAATATATAGACAGTTGGTTAAATACTTACCCAGTGCTTTACAGCATGCAGGTGATGTGACCCTTGCAACGTTTGTAATCAAATACTTGTGCTAGACGGGAAGAGGAGGCASAGCTGCCCACTAGAGCAATGCACACTGCGAGACTGGAGCTTAAGTTGGAAATTACAAGATCTCTCTTCTTAGAAGAAAATATTCTTAAACATTTAAACTCTTAAACAGTTGCTTCCATGCAAAATAGTTATGGAATAAGATCACATCTACCTGTTCCAGAACATTTTCTATCCTAGTTATTTTTTCATTTGAAACAAAGGTAATGATTTTTTAAACAAAATGTCAGTGGATCTCTTAAAATACCTGATGGAGTTAGAGGGACTAGAAGAATAGGACTCGAAAAGAAAAAAAAGAGTTAGGGGGGGCAAGGRTTATAAGGAGAGTTTGATTAGATTTCAGTAGACTAAATTTTACTTTTAACATGTGCCACCCTATGATGGTAATAAGATTACTCACTGTTTTACTAAAGAACATTGTTAAACTGTTGTAGATTTGCAGCTTTATACCTATATACCAGATCATGATACAAAAGTCAATAATTTTTTGCTTCTGTTCATACATAGAGTGTGTGACAGCATTCAGAAAAGATGAGTAATTCAAATCAGCTTGTTAKAAAAGCACTACTACTTCTATTACCCAATCTTGCTCTTTTTATAATTGCTATCATACACCTGTTTCTCCTCCTCTTCCCATAGTATTTTAGGATACTCTGAGACAATAAATTTGTCTTTATTGACTACTACAATGCTTTGATAAACAATATCAAAAGGGATTTATTCATCAAAAGTAAGAATCTATTCTGTTAGCATGTAAAAAAAATGAACACTTACTCATCAAATTTAATGCAACAGTATTTTAAATTTTTGTTCACTTCTTAYACAACTTCCAGTAGTAAAAGTAAGTTCTGGTGTCTTATTACTGCCTGTATGGATTGTACTAAAGTKTTTTTTTGTCAAACTTTGTTTCTGTGCTGTTTCTCCTACTTGTGATTTGGGAATTGTTATATTGGTCCAAAAAAAAAAAAAGAAAAAGGAAAAAAAAGAAAAATAAATACAGAGAAGCCAGACTGGTTTTGTTCTTAATGTCTCTGAGCACTGTGAGCATACAGAAATGTGGTTTCCCAAATAGTTTGTATCATAGCAACTCTTTATAGCTGATTATGTAGTTTTGCTTATTTCAGATTGCAAAAATATATTTCAGGTGTCTGTGTCTTGCGGAATACCTGACTTTAGATCAAGAGATGGCATCTATGCACGCCTGGCCGTAGACTTCCCAGATCTTCCAGATCCTCAAGCAATGTTTGATATAGAATACTTCAGAAAGGATCCCAGGCCATTTTTTAAGTTTGCAAAGGTATGGTTTTCCAACAGTTCTTATCTTGGTCAGTAAAGACAGATAACAATATTAAAATGCATAAATGAGATATAAAACTATTCTGTTAGCAAAATGGTATCTTTGTCTTTTTTTATAAAAAAAGRTAGAAAAATATGTTAATATACTGAATTCACTTTAATGAGAGACCTCATTCAGTGGCATTAATAACTCTCTCCTTGGGCAGGTCTGTGCGATGTATCAATTTTATATCCCCAGTGGTACTTCAGTCATTGTGTGCAACCACATATTAGCCTTATTAGAAATATTTAGCAACATTCTCTCTTTTTTTTTTTTTAAGGTTATTTTTACTGTCCCTGTTATAAGTTCATTATATATGCAGCCATTCTAGACGGTATCTCTAATTTCAGGGAGGATAAATTAAAACTTGTAGTTACTTGATCAAACCTCAATAATCTTAGCTGCTGTTACTTTCTCTGAAAAATGAAAGAATATGAGAAACTTTTGGCCAGCACATGAGTAATGTGGAAAGCTACATTTGAATTTGATAYGCTGTGGCATGCTCTTCAATGTCATAAAATACATTCAAATTTTATCACTGTGTTYACAGCAAAGAGGACTAAAGCAGTTTCATGCACTAAGAAGTTTGTTCTTATTTCAGGTTTGATATAGGTGTCACAAGGATCTGTACGTCTTAGAGAATTAAAGCCTTTTTTGCAGGGACTGTGTTTGCTTAAAAGGGAGAAGGCAGCAGGTTTTGGAAAGATGTTAGTGATATTAAACAGTTTAAAAAGCAGGGAGTACATGTCCGAGACAAGAAGGAATTGTAGAAACTGTAGACATATGTAGAAACAAACAAATAATTGCACTTAGTATGGAATTTCCTCGGGACAAAAAAAATCAAAGCCAAAATATTATAAGAATTTCTACAGGACCAGTAAGGACTTGTGAAAATCAATCACTACTAGTTGTGCTCACTCTTTCTTCCCTTCGCTCACAATTTGTACTACTGCTCTATTATGTTATGAAGATTGGAAAAGAAAAATCAATGCATTCTTCAGCTGCTTGGCTTTCTCTGAAAGCCTCCTATCCAGATTCTAGCATATTTTGATGTTCATTAGTATACTCAGTTCCTTGTTTTTTTAATTAAAAAAAAAAACCAAAACCAAAAACAAAACAAAAAAAAATCACAGCAAACAAAAAAACACAACTTACTTGAAGCCTGTCTATACACAGGYTTTACCAGAATAGTCCAAATCCAGTTTGGCTGATACTTTTTTACTAAAATAATTTATCCTCCTCCTTTTCTCTCCATCAGCTCAGGTAGACTACCATTGATTTCTTATTCCATGAAATCTTCAGTTCCTTTAATTCTAGGGGCAAAGAACGGCCAAATAAATTTGCCGAGCTCAGTGGCAGAACGTGTCTTGCTTCTTCAGACTAAGATAGAAAAGCTGTTAGGACCACATGAATATCTAATTATAATTGTGTAATAGCCTAGTCATAATCTAGGTAATAGCACTATGAGCAATCATTGATCATTGCTGCAGTTGAACTCCAAAGACCATGTAGCTTCAGAATTATGAGTAACTTGAAATATTTTKGGGAAAAACAAATGCTTTCAAGAGGTTTTTTGTTTGTTAATAGTTAGGCTATATGGTAGCTGAAGGCAGAGCTGTCACAAAGATTAATTTAACAGTTCACTGTTGTGCTAGAACTTTTGGTTCAGCTTTAAGTATATACTGGTAAAGGTAGGCAGCAGCCTCCTTCTTGCTAACTTTCTTTTGGCCAGTGACTCTTGTGCTTTTTCTGTAAAAAGGCCTCACTTTCCCAGGTGAGACTCCAGCCCAGTTGCTGTTCAGTGGTAAGAGAGTGACTGGAGAGCAGAGGGTCTGGAATTCAAGTTCCTACCGTAAATAAGTGCTCCTGAGGAACAGAGTGGTGGTGGTGCTGCTGCTGCCCTCATCACACAGCAACCAGAGGTACCACCCGGGGTGGTCAGCTCTGGACAGAGGTTCCTAGTGTGAAGCTTTCAGCTGGGTGGCTGCATTTAATTTTTCCTTTTGGCAGGCTCCTTGTTCACTGTGAGCAAACATCAAATCATTCTACGAAAGTGCCTGCATTTTTTTCCATATGCTCTTTAGATATATCTACCTCCTCTACCTTGGTCTAATGGAAGGGCTAAGCATCTATCAGGTACAGTGGAATTGCTCTGCTAAGCCATGTGGTTTTAACTTGATGACTGCTGTAACTGGGCAAATTGGCAAAGCTGGTCTGAGTATCACCTGTCTTCTCCTTTATATCCAATGCCGTTCTGCTTTCTGGGCTTCCATCTTCTAGGAACGGCTGCTGATAATGGTGAGGAGTAAAAACTGCTTATCCCAAACCAAAAGACCAGAATCCAAATTCCTCATGAAATTTTCGTCAGACTGCAGCTAAACCATATATGTTTCTAATAACAAATATTGAGGTTATTTGACACTTACAAAGGAAAAAAAGCTTTCCTGTTTCATAATTCTCAAAATGAAAAAAGATTTAAACCTTGCTTTTATGCTGTGTGAAGAACAAAATACCAACCTGCATGGAGCAATGAGGTGATCAGAAGCTCAGCTGTTGAAAGAAGAGTTAGATCTGAGAGAAATGGCAAAATGCAAAGGGACTGACAACATTAACTGCTGACATAATCATTATTGATAATATTTAGCTCTGTGTGAATTGCTGCGGTTGGAATAAAGACATTGTGTATCCATTTACACTTTCTAATGTACTTCTGAATTCCCTAGGAAATCTATCCAGGACAATTCCAGCCATCTCTCTGTCACAAGTTCATAGCTTTGATGGATAAAGAAGGAAAACTACTTCGCAACTATACTCAGAACATAGACACATTGGAACAGGTTGCAGGAATCCAAAGGATAATACAGTGTCATGGTTAGTGGGTTTAGTTTCACTTTTCTTATTTTATGTGTAGGAATGATTTTTACTGGTGCATGTGACAAGGCAATTGCTATTGGAATTAATTTTTTTTTTTCCTTGAATTGGTATCTCTTGTCAACAAATATTCTGCTTTTAAAATGTTGACATTTTTTTTAGGTAGCTTAAGTATTTAAATCAGAATTATTTCAAGTGGAAATACTTTCAGAAATTATGCTTCATAAATGGTGGTCTTTGTGTATCAGCGAAGATCCACACCCTGTTTGCACAAGCTTAGATCTTAACTTTTAAAATGTATTTGGTGCTTCTTTGTATTCATGCATGAGAACATAGTGTGGCAATCAGTCTTTTCCTAGGTCCCTCTCACTGTCTATCAATGAAATGGAGTTTAGCTGTTACCTGATTCTTTATTTAGGTTACATTCCATTGAATTCGTAAAATATCCTGATGYTTCAGTGACTTTACCTCATGTATAAAATATTGTGGATTAATCACGAGTTCAGTTCAGTTGAACTGAAGATCATCTTATTACACCTTCAGTGTCATACACATTCTGTAATTACAGTACCAAATTAAGTGGAATTTCTTAATTAGTTGCTTGATATGCTTTCCATTTCCAAGGACTTGCAAATGTCAAGCTAAAAGTCCAAGGATTCATTTTTAAGGAAAGGCCACCGAAAATCAGTTCTTAAAGTGCACATTTGGATCATTTAGTAGACTTCTGGCAAATAAATTGTTTGAAAGCAGTGTTGGCATGTTTGTAAGACCTGTCTTGTCTAATTCCACCTTTTCCAGGGACCAAACTCATTTGGTTTCCTTATCTACAAAGTTTAGCTCAGTGCCAGTTCTTTTTTCAGACAGAGCAAACAGGGTGCTCTGTCATGGTGACCAAACAGCACACAGTGGAATCCTACCTGTCAAATAACCCAAATCTAGCGCTAGTTCCCATTTGTGCTTAGYGTGTCATGCATTTTCTTTTGGTTGTCATTCCATAAGAGATATTTATCATGAACTTATTACATGGTTGTGKTTTTGCACATCACTGCCACACTCCAGCTTCCCATTTTTTCAGTTGCACGCTACAGTAATTAGATTTCAGACCATCTTTAGTGTATGTCCTGTATAAGTTGATTTTAAATTAAAAAGATTCTTTAAAAACATGGTATGGACTTTGAGATTTTGAGGCCTTTGGAAATTAGCAAAGGTTGTTTTGAGCATATCAAGCTTTATCTGACGTACAGTTACGCTGCTCTCTAACAAATGCAAGTTGACGCTGGTAGTGGCTAAAGAGAAAGTGAAACTGTTATGTAAGGGTTCTACTGCTGTATTTATTCTCTCTTTTTTGTCTAGCTGTGGCATGGCAAGTTAATCGTGAGTGTGCCAAATGACAAGGAACCTTGTAATGATTTGGGGAGTTCATATATGAACCTCTGAACCCATTTCACACTGCAGACCTACAGTAAAGTTGCTACTATGAAAACTACTGTATCTTGGATGCATTTTCTGAATTTAAAATGGCTTTTGCATTCAACCAGCATGTCTGGAATTAGATCATATTCCTTGCTGTAGTTGAGTGATCAGAGGCAGTGGCCTGCTGGCTACACGACTCGATCAAGAAGTTATGCTGCCCCATGCACGAGTCCTTTTGACGGTGAAAAATAGCTCACATAATAGAGCTGCAAATAGGCAGCAATAAGTGCCTCAGACAGGGTTAGGTCTGCTAGCCTGACAGACATGTCCCTAACACACTGTATAAAGGATTAAATTATTACTATAAACAAATTATAACGAGCAAATAATAACTGTCATACTTCCTGTAGTCTTTGGAATCCCTCAAGTTCTGGGAGTTGCAATGCTGAGCAAGCGTTTCGGAAGCTGTGCGCTTTCCACGCCAGCAGTGATTAGCAGCCCTGAACCGCCAGTTGTTCATAAATGATCTGCTCCAAGTTCTTCTGTGCTTTCACTCTGTTTTACCCACATACAATATCCCCAAAGCATATTTTGATATTGTACTTAGTCCCAGAAT
This sequence comes from Oceanodroma leucorhoa, assembly GCA_030449065.1. NCBI lineage: Eukaryota > Metazoa > Chordata > Aves > Procellariiformes > Oceanodroma > Oceanodroma leucorhoa. Next base: position 6,509,345 of record JASVER010000024.1, read on the forward strand.
CCCTTCATTTAGCAGCGTAAGTGTTGGTTGGCTGCTGTGCATAGGTTATGAGCAGAAAATATCTTTGGTTTGACTGGTTAAAATAATACTCCAGATTTTGTTTGGTACCAGAGGTTTTTAGCTGTTCCTGGCTTCTGCAAAACTTTCAACATCTTAATGGTTACCTTTCCAAACGTTTCCTTTTGAAGAGAGACTTTTGTACCCCCCTGTATGTTACTCAGTCACAGGGCTTTCTTAACTGCCCTCGTATCACCGTTAGAGATTAGACAGCTCCAGACTTTCACTGTATGACTGCCACATCCCAGTGCAGGGCCAAAAAGATCTCCAAATTATTATTTTTTTAAGCCTTGTTTCATGGTTAGGGAAAATCTGTCAATTTTTCACTTCATTCTTCAGCATTCTGCCAACTTCCAGCATTATTCCCTCTGCAGATAAAAGGCCTTGTAGGCCTATCTCTCCCGGACACGTGCGCACCAGAAGGCCACTCTAGTTTGCCGCAATGACTTCACGCTGTATTTTCATGTGTGCCTTAGCCACCTGATAAGCTTTCCCTTTAGACAGCTAGAGACACAAATGCTCTACCAGATACTTGGGCATCACCTTCAGCTGCTTCAGAAACAGGCCAGTTAGAGCTACCAAGTGGCTGGATGGAGCAACCAACTTAACATGGTCTTGCCAAATAATAAACATGGTAGCTAAGCTGGATACCAAGTTCAGAGCAGTATTTCAATTTGAATAATATAGCTGGAACTTCTCACTTCTGCTGAAAGGAACAGTACTGCTATTTAGTTGCCTATAGTGAAGTCTTTACCAATGCATTTTCGTAGTTATTTTGCCCTTTGATAACTACAGTTTCTTGGGTTCATGTCCTGCCACTGCTGTTTGCAGAGCTGTCGGCACGACTGTTAATTGTGTAAAGAGGAAAAGGGAAGGTTCTGTTCTCCCCTCCTTGTATATGCACAGGTTGGGGGAATGAGAGAACAYAATATAATTTTTGTTGACATGCATGTGGTATATCCTACTCCTAAAACAAGATTTTTGCTGACTAACATCTAGAAGAACTACTTTTAGTACTACRAGTATCTTACCCTAATTTTAAATTACTTTTTAATGACTGATTTTTATAGCACTGCAACATAACAGCCTTTGTGTCAGAACAGCTTGGGCAAAAAGACCAAATCTGAATGACTGAAAGTCCTTATTTCTACCATGTGGGTTTTTCCCCTCAGGTTCCTTTGCAACAGCTTCCTGCCTGATCTGTAAATACAAAGTTGATTGTGAAGTTGTTCGAGGAGATATTTTCAATCAGGTAAAAATCTACTTTAACTCACTGCAGCTTTCTCATAARTAACTCYCAAAAAAAACCCAAAACACCACCCTTGGATTGCTTAAAAGAYCTGCTTTTAAAAGGCTACATATCTTTGYATGTATTTCATAAAAGTGCCTATCTGTATTTTAGCATTTCCTCTAGTATTTAAAAAGTATACTCAAATACTATACTGCAAAAATTAGGTAATGGGAAAAAGCAGAACAAAACCACAAGAGTCCATTTTTAACGGCACCTCCAAGAAAAGTAGAGGTTAAAATGGTAAGTAGAAAGTTGGGTTTATACCTGTTTTAAGTTAATCTGAACTCACAGTCACACTGAGTAAGCATTCTTAGCTGTTTATAACATCGGTTGCTCTTTGAGCATTTACCCGTGTTAAAAGTATGTTTAAACAGTAGATGATGCACGGAGGAATCGCTAACTACAGAGCAGCCTCTGAGCCAGGAAGAGGATCAAATGAGATGTCTGACATGCYTTCCATGTTCCGAACTCCCCACATCGGGGTGCGAAGCGCCCCAGGGCCAAGGCAGGAGTTACTTCTGTTCCGTCAGAGCAGATGAACCTTTGGCTTGGCGAGACCCTTTTTGCTCTTCCTCCCCTGCTTTTGAAGGACCAGAGATGATGATTCTCTGATCAAAMAGATCTTGTTTATACAAGTGGAAGGGGACTCTTTTTTTACAGGCTCATGTGTTTTTGATAAATGCTTAGAGTCCACAATTGTAACTTTAGATGAGAAACATGGAAGGGATGTAAATCTTTCAAGTATAACATTTGAAATGAAAGTCGATGAAAGCCTTTCAGAAGAGATGTTTGAGTTAAAGCTTTAAGAAATGTGAACTTCATAAGCCTGAAGCTTTGTAACACTGAAATATTAAATGTGAAATCTGGTTTACTTTGCTATTAAGAATATTATTTTTGAGAACTTTCTATCTTACAGATGTTTGCTGCTCCTTTACCTTCAAAGCCAGCTGGTTGGAGTTTAGGGTTTTTTTCCTTCTAAACAACCATTCCTAAGCATTCTGTAATTTTCTGKTTTGATTGTTAGTGGTCAGGACTCCTTTTCCTAACAACACTTTAATCATGGTATGTTTATATGCTGAACCAAACTTCTGCCCTGATGGCCCGTCCCTGCTGGTGGTCAGTAATGGAAGTGTGGGGAAGTGGAGAGAAAGAAGCCTGTAGCAATACTTCTGCATAATGAGAACAAAGAGGGGTCTTACTCCTGAGATGAGACTGAAGGAGCTTTTTACACTCAATGTCTCAGCCCTAATCATACAGTACTGTTGCCAGGTATATCTTTCCAGGGCAGGCCCTAGCTGTAATACTGTATTATTTTCATAATGCAAAATAAATATGGTTATTGCCAAATATAATTTCACACAACAAGAAATAGCACTATTGAAAGAAAACATACCCTTCCTCCTTTATGCCTGAAAAAAAGAATTGTTCTATTTGCCRTCATTATCTTTATTCCATAGCCTGCATTTCCCAAACCAGTGCTATGCAGTTTCTTTTTCTGTTGCCTCTCTAGAATATAGAGGTTGGTTCCTTAGATATCAAAAGAAACGTTTTCTGTACTTACGAAACAAAACACTGTCCATTTCAACAGCTTTGTTCTCTAACAAGTCCCCTTTCACAAAAATGGTTTTGGCACCTGGGTCCCAACAGATAGTCCAGTTTCTAGTCTCTGCTGTCCTCCATTACTTGAAAGTTCAGTTATACATGGCCCCAGGTCCTTAGTTTTCCCTAAAAACACTGCCTTTCCTTTGCTCTGGCCCATCCTCTGATGGTCATAAGTGCTTCAGCATCTTTCTGCCAGGATTTCCTTTCAACATATTATAGACTGAGAATTGTTTGAGATCATCTGTTCAGAAAACTACCAGTTTCTTGTTGCTGCTCTTCATTCTTTTGCCGCTTCCAAGATAAAGTGGCTAGTTCCCTGTAGCATGATTCTTTCTCTTGGTTGCTGTACACAACCATCCTTCTGGATGAGAAGCAGCAGCAGTTATAAATCACACAGGTAGAACTGAGTAAAACAATTTTCAGTCACTTCCAAAAATATCATTTTTACATTGCTTTTGACTATTTTAGGCAACTTCAAGAAATAGTGAAAGGGTCTCAGATTTAGGAAGAAAAGGCCCAAGAAATGGAAGACATGCACCAGTTCTTGGATATTCTTAAACCAACATAATCTTTACTGATCTTGTTTTTGATACACAGATAACATCAATAGTCATTGAGAAATTCCATTTCTCTTTCATTAGAGAAATAGATCAGCAGAGGTGGTGGGGTTTTGGGGGAGCGCTACTTGTGGAGGGAAAGAGGACCCTAGGCAACTGAGTGGCCAATTATCTAGCTTTAACTTCTTGGTATCAATTTCAGCTCTTGGAATAGATCTTCCCCCTTACTGACGACCTTTCTGAGGATTAGCAGAGAAGCTGGTGAGTAGTGTAGTGATGAAACGCATTTATGGGCCCATTACAGTGACTCAGATGATTTGGATAGGGACATCAGTTGCCCTACAGAGATCCATTAAGTCACAAGTCATTGGACTTCTGTGAGAAATGATGGAAACAGAGTTAATATTACTTGGTCTCATTAAATCAAAAGTTAGAGGTCTTCATTTCATCCTCCTCCTAATACAGAGCAAATTATTTTCCCTCCTTAAGCTTCCACCCGAAAGTGCAAAGGCATCACTAACATCAACAGAAGAGACAGCAGGGTAAAAAGGTTCAGAAAAGTTTAAGCTGTTTGTGTGTTATGAGCTCTCCTCCTAATATGTAAAGATCAGAGAAAAAAGTTCAAGATCCATTCTACCCATCTGCTGCTTTTTGGGGAATTCTTTAATTGGTTTCCCTTTAGCATGGGGTTAGTAGACTTTTCAGCTTGGGTATGTGGTGAAGGTTTCCTCCACACCAGTTCCTAGTTCTTGTGCCATATTGCTTCTTATGCATCCCTCCTACAAGGTTTTCTTCAAAGGAGGATTGGATTCTTTGTTTGAAGATTTTTGGGAAAGGTCCTTTGACACTAGAGGAAGGCCTTTTACTTGTGATGTTTTCTCATGTGGGAAGCATTGTCTTCTGTCCTACTGCAGATGTCCATAAACTAGTTCTTTGATTTAAACTTTCTAAGTTCTGTATTTTTTTTCCTGCATATATTCTATGTACAAGAGGGAGTTGTTATGCATTCAAATGTCAGTTTTCATATATTTTGCTATTACAATAGGCAATATACATCTCTCTACACCTTTACATAGCACTAATTTGCTTGCGATGACTGCTGTAGGATTGCAGCTACATTTAGCTCCTTAGATTTATTCTGGGGTATTGTATTTTAACACTACAGCTGAGAAGACTTGAACTATTTGAAAGAAACATTGCTCAGTAGTAATTGAAGTATTGTCTGTATATACTCACATACTGCTCATCTTGTTTTTCTTCTTTCTGAGGAAGCCTTAAGTCAGGAAGGAGTTGAAAGATCAGAAAATCCTCTGGTTTCAGGAGGAAAGGGAACCTACTTCTCCACAAATGTAACTCCTGTCCACTTTTTCTAGTGAACAAAGATTCTGCTCTGTTTTTGGAGGAACTGGAAAAGTTTAAAAAGGAGACCAAACAAAAGTTCTTTCCTATGTTCTTGTCCTGTATTCTTTTTGCTAGCCACCTGCTACGGTGCCATGTTGCTTTATGTGTATMACACACATACCCCTTTGGAGGAGAGGAGAAAGTAGAGAGGTAAAGCCTCTACAATGTACTCTTTGATTAGAAAAGGTTTTATTTCAGATCCTATCATGGAAACCGACAGTGAAATCCAAGGTTTTGCTCTGAKTAAACCAAGAAAAATACATTCCTATCAAATAGGAGGTAATTACTCATTGGTGCTGAGCATGACTCTGGACTTTGGCTTAGTTGTCAAGATAAGAGCTGTGGTGTGGATCTGCCTGGTTTCTCCCTTTTGACTTAAGAGGACTCCCTCTATTCCTGCTGCAGTTTTATTTCTGTGTGCAGTTGCTGCAGGCTAGRGTAAGAAATGTCTGTGCATCCACAGAAAAATGAAATGAGGAAACATCACTGAAACTTCCTTGTCTTTTGCCAAAATAAGTCACTGTGAATTGCTAAAATCTGAGGTTTKCAAGGGCACAACCTTGAATTGTAGTAATAGAAGCTGTTCTGATGCAGGTTGTACCTAGATGTCCCAGATGTCCACCTGATGAGCCGCTCGCTATCATGAAGCCAGACATAGTGTTCTTTGGAGAGAACTTACCTGAGCAGTTCCATCGCGCCATGAAGTACGACAAAAATGAAGTCGATCTCCTTATTGTTATTGGGTCTTCACTGAAAGTAAGACCAGTCGCATTGATTCCAAGTRAGTGACTATCTCTGGTAACATTTTCTTCCAAAAATTTGGATCAAAAGTGAAATTCTCAGTCAAGAGCTCTTAAGAAATGCTTTTGGCTTGATTCAGTGAGGAAACTAGATTAAGCATCTAGTTTTCTAAGATGAAAACTGATTGCCTATGTAAAGCTGAAATGCAAAATAGAGAAAGTAAACAAATTCTAAGTGCTTTTTGTACACTCCAGGCAGATCTCAAGGTAGTGAAATGATAATCTGAAAAACTACTCTCCTAAAACCTGGCTTTGTTCTGAGATTCAATTCATTTCTCTCCCTGCTTGCAATATGCTTTCAGAGTTACTTGAAAGATTTAGAAAGGAATCATCTTTAAAAAGATCAATATAGTATCAAAAAATCAGGTGTCTGAGTTGTAGCTTATTTTAAAGTCAGTACTTAATACTAAATGATACACAGTGGGCATTATATAGYGTGTCACCATTTGGATCCTTAGCTTTTAAAAGCGATACGGAAAAACATCTCTGCTAATATGTTATGGGAAAATGCCCTTCAGGAAGGCTGAGAAATACCACGACAGGTGATTTATTTGCCTACTGAGTCCAAGACTTACTGGTGCTTCACGTGTAAGCCCGAGAAGGACACGGGCTTGGCATCTGCTATTAACTGGRAACAGTACTGCACCCACAGCCTTTGTAATAACATCCTCTTCGCTGTACAAGGGGCAGAGCCTAGTGTTTAGGCTGGTGGGAAATGCATGAGGACTGGAAGTAAGGATCCACTACACAAACCATTGCTCTTTCTGTGTCCTAGAACTGGATTTCGTGAGTTGGTTATCTGAGGAATCAATGCTAGGTTACCAAAGTGGTGGGTTTTGGAAGCCTAAATGTCAGCAATGGGTTGAGTACAGTGTAGATTGTACCTGGAAATATTTTGACCTAATTAATGGGWTGTCATTTACCAGCAGTATATTCTYCATGAGCACTTAGGGACATAAAATAAGTGYACAAAATCAACACAGTTCTTCTAAGAGATTATAGTACTCATTTTAATAATCTTTTTAATWCTTGACCAAACATTGCTGTAGTCAGTATTTCTGTGCATGTGTTTCTCGGTGATGGAGTAGAGGAACTCTTTTTACTGGAAAAAACGTGGAAGAAAAGTCTAGATAGGCTACAGTAGGCATAGCACCTCAAACTGCTATTGTTAAATTGGAGATTTGCTTGTCTTCTTCCTGATCTATCCGTTTTGGTCTTGTTGCAAGTGAATGTATAAAGAGAAGTCTRAGGAATCAAACTTTCTAAGTAGATTTCTGCTGAAAGTGAAACTGAAGTGACTACCTTTAAATTCTCTTCTCTATGTATAGGTTCCATCCCCCATGAAGTGCCTCAGATCTTAATTAATAGGGAACCTTTGCCTCATCTACACTTTGATGTGGAGCTTCTTGGAGACTGTGATGTTATTATTAATGAATTATGTCAAAGGCTAGGTAGCGAATATACAAAACTTTGCTACAACTCAGTAAAACTTTCAGAAATAACAGAAAAGCCTCCACGAACGCACAAGGAGCTTGAAATACACTCAGCCGAGCTACCACCTACCCCTTTAAACATTTCAGAAGGCTCTAGTTCACCAGAAAGGATGACTCCACCAGACGCTTCGGTGGTGTCTTCAGAACACCCAGCTGAATGTAAGGTAGAAAACTGTGATCCTGCCTCAGAAACTAAAGGGACCTGCACAGAGGAAAAGCTTCAGGACATACAGACATCGTCAGAAAACCCTGAAAATCCTGCTAGTGAATTAATGAACTCTGAAACAATGAAGGAAAATGGATCTAACAACGGAGAAAATAAAGAAAAAAATGAAATATTAAAGAAGTGCTGGGTAAACAGATCTGCAAAAGAACAGATTAGCAAAAGGCTGGATGGTGAGTGTTAACTCATTTCAGTATTTTGTATATTTTGGCCGAGATGTTTATTCTAGACTTACTTTAAAGCAATAAATAAGTTACCCTTGAGGGAATCAGTGGGGTTTGGTGGTTATTTTTGTTCAGACAAGTGTCTACATAACTCATCATTGTATCATTTCTTTCTTTTGGAGAAGCCGATAGGAAATTTTTTTGTAATTCGTAATAGGTTTTCTAATCAGTGATTACATACTTGCTAAAAAGATCAAAGTTTAGGAGGTTGAAGGTAAGCATCAAAAAATAAATCAGTTTCTAACATTTTCAAATGCATTTTCAGAAGAATTAGTTTGATCCTCAGGTGTTAAGAAGCTGGTCACACTAGGTCATAATTAGGTATGGCAGTAGAACTGAAAGATGAAGTCATGGTAGGAGTTGAAAAGCAAATCTCGCAGCTGGAGCCCGGCACATTTTGAAGAAAACGTTAGACTTTCCAAGGAAGCCTTCCAGGACGCAGTCTCTTAGCTGACGTAAGGAGTTACCACACTAGAAAATCAGTGTGGATGAAGAACCAGGTATTGAATTGSAACTTTCCAAAGCAAAGGCTGTTTTTAAACTTTGTCAAATACTCTGTGCAGTGGGTTTCAGTTCTGTTACAAATAATGGAAACCTAGCTATGAATATGTGTACCAATGAAAAAAAGCTGCTAATTAATATTAAAGTTTAAATGCTCTTTTGTGTCAATGGGAGGGGGGAGRAGGAATGCTGAGCTTTCCAGTGAAGCATGTGTTATGTGCTTGATAATAAATACACATACATTGAAATAAATGTGTTTCTAATGTAATCTGATTTGTCAGTTAAGTTTCACTGTTGAAAATACATATATGCATGTAGGGAGCTTCTAACCAGAAGTCTGCAAGACCTTGTATGAATAATTTATTTTAGCCTTTCATTGACTTTTAAAATTCTGTTCCAGGTACTCAGTATCTATTTTTACCACCCAATCGCTATATTTTCCATGGTGCTGAGGTGTACTCAGATTCTGAAGACGATATCGTATCTTCTAGCTCTTGCGGGAGTAGTAGTGAAAGTGGTTCATGTCGTAGTCAGAGCATAGATGTGGAGGATGAGAGTGAGATCGAAGAGTTTTACAACGGCATAGAGGATGAGGACGCTCCTGAAAGGGAAGAGGAACCTGGATTCGGGGAAGATGGAGTTGAACAAGAGGAATCAGCAGCTGATGAATCGGCTTATACAAATGAAGCTGCAGGGACTGATCATCCAAGCAACAAGTTGTGAAGTGATCACTGACTGGTTACAGGAACTTTCCACCAGCATTAGGAGCTTTGGCATGTCAGAATGAATGTTTACGTCTGAATTAGAGCAACAAAACCATAAGGATGTAGTGTTTATAAACAACTAAAACAGATTTTCATGCTTAGTTTTTTACCTTTTTCAATAAAATTCTATTACTGCGCACTCAACACTAACTCATCTTTTTTTTTTTAAGGTACTAGGAATATCTAAACAATTGTCACTATGTTCACTTTTAAGTTCATCTGTCTGATCAGGCATCCATGTATATAATACATATTTTTGCTTAATGAATTTCAGCTTATATTATTTTTAAACAGTTTTGAAAAAGCCATTGGAATGTTAAACTAATATAAAGGGAACAGCTAATTTAGACCAAAGAATGGTATTTTCACACCTCTTGCTTTGTAACAGTTTGGTTTATTTAAAGCCTTCTTACGCTTCTGCTAAACCTTTCATTCTCGCCTAGTCTGTCATTAAACACTGGCATTTTCTAAGACCTACTGTGGCAGCTAATTTTTTGCTTTAACAGTTACTTTGTATGTTTGAGACATACTTAAATGTGAGTAGATAGTTAAATGGAAACAAGACAGCAAGCACTTGAGGAATCCTATGTTTTTTAGACTGATCAAGAAGTGCTGTGAAAATGCTTAGGTTTCTGAGTTTAATACTTCCTGTGGACATGAAGCGATGTTGACATTGGCTCCTTAGCAATTATAATACTGGCATTTTAAACAAAATGGATCCCCCACAGTAAAAGTTTGTCACGTTGTATACAGAAGTCAAATGTAGCGCAGCTTGCATTAAAAATAGCATTTGATAAATTGCCAAGGCTCTCATGTGGAGGCTAGGCTGAGTTCAGAACTGTGTTTCTACCAGCATGTGAGAAGGCACAAAAAAATAAGCTCTTCCTTTATACGTATTGATGCAACAAAACCAGGAGGAACTAACTCAAATACCGAGAGCCTCTGCTTGCACTGCTGAGTGGATGAAACACAGATTAATAGCCTAACCTGGAAGCACGCTGTTTTGAGGTCATGCTCAGGTTGGGAAAATAATTTTCCACCTGCTAGCTCCGCCTTGCGTATTAAAAGCAAAGCAGCTACTCAAATCATTGCATTGTATATTCAAGTGCTAGGCTGCCTTAAAACTGGATGTTGCAAATGTTCAAGTGCGGATTGTTTCCAAGCCTTTAGAACTATTTTGTAAAATTGCACAGTGCAGTAGTAAGTGAAACAGCATTTTTCTATAAACCACTTTTTCAACATTGGCCCAAATGAACTCTACGATGTAGATTATTCATATTACTTTGCTTTAATATTTATTACATTTTGGAAGATGTATAGTAGCTGTTCTTTGAACATAAGATACATCAGTTAATAAATATTTAAGAACAGCCTCCTGTATTCATCACGAAATGTTGGCGTGTTGTCTCATTGTCCAAATTTAATACAGCTCTTATTTGGCTACACTAAAGAATGCAATATGTTTAGTTTTCACTTGCATGTCACAATGTATTAGTTTGTGCTATAGGAGATATTTTAAATTGAAATACTTTGTTTTAAATTATTTTTACAGTGAGGATTGTTTTCTGCTCTTTTATATTGTATATAGTGTCTTTTATGTAATCTACTGGCATATGTTTTGTAGAAGACTGTTTAAAATGACTGGCTATCTTCCTGCAACTTTTGAAATACAAAACCAGTGTTTTATACTCGTACACTCTGTTCTAAAGTCTATTAAAATTGTCATTTGATTTCTGGTTTCTGTTAATTTCTAGTTAGCTCTTAAAAACTTAACAGGAGATGCCCTATAAAGTCAAGGTATACCCTAGCTAATGTAAAGCATTATATAGTAAATCRCTTTTTTCCATCTTGCCCCCTTGGGAAGAAAAAAGCCTGAATGAAGCTACTCTGCACTGTCTTTGATAAAATGACCTCCTAAACCACAATGCAATGTTGTCCTTCCGAAAACTACTTTTCTCCTTCCAAACCCTGCGTTAACTTCAGATGTATTTGCTGAAGGGGAGCGTTTATCTCTGCCGGTATTCCAGCACCTCACAGCTGCCGCCCTTCCTCCACCCGGCCCAAAGCTCCTTTGACGTTCAGCTCTTGCTGCTTCCACCCCAGCCCTCAACAGCCACGTCCAGGAGAAGCTTCCTGTAGGGAACCTGYGCTGCACAGGAGTTGGGGGCGTGTTTGGGCATCACACACACAAATATTTCACTTGKGTTTTGTCTTCACGCAGGTAATACCGACAGGCAAAGCCTGTGTGTCCCTGTGGGCGGTGTGCTCGGCTGCCCGGCACGGCCGCAGATGAGGCCCAACTGCAGAGAGCCCGGGGTCTGTCTTGGGTCTGTCCTGCGGCTTGCCGGGGGCTGCAGCTGTGCCCACCCCCGCACACTGCAGAGACCCGCTCCTGTCTGCCTTCAAGGGCCAGGGCCCACTTTCACTGGTTTTCCACTATGTAACACCTTCCTATTTTGATGATTCCACTGCACTTCTGAACCACCATCCCTCAAATATAAATTATGTTTGTATCAGGCAAAAAAAATTGTTTATAAAACTCGCACACTTAAGACATGAAATAAAGTATTAAAAATACTAAGAATTTTTTAAACAGATAATGTCTCCCTATCAATTGCTTATTACTCTGAAAGGACTTGAAAACATTTTTCCTCTAGAATAAAACAGCTGCACCTTTTTCTACACCTAGATGAAGAAGTTCTCCTTTTTGTTCTTTCTTGTATCTTTGCCAGTATTCTCTGAACAGAAGAGGAACCCCAAAGTACAATGTGTCGCCTTATTCCTCCATTTCACACACTATCCTTTCCCTGAAGTGAAGATGTCATCTTTAAATCTGTRAAACAATTCATAAGGTAAATGATGGGCATGAGGCAACGTTTGCTATGACAGCTCTTTGTCATCCCTGAGTATTCAGCATCTTGTAGGGAATTTGTCTGGAAGCACGGAAGAGCATGTTCAGTTCCTGCTGTAATTTGTAGAATCTCAARAAGGAGATGATTACTTATTTTGCTCATAATTTGCTTTACTACCCTATGAAAGCACCTTAGCTCTCTTAGTATTTATATTAAATAGATGCACTGAAAAAAGCAAAGTACAAGCGTTTGTTTAATAAGTCGGTGCCATTCCCCCGCCCCCTTTCAGCCTATTTTGATGCATTAGACAATAATGACCTTGCAAAAGTATTTCAAGTGATGTAATAGAAGTCCATACTTAAAAATCTTGTAATAATTTTYTCTTAATGGCCATGTATTCTCTATGGGTCTATCTTGAATCCAGTACATTTTTAATTAGTGTTTTTGATTATGGAGAATACATAATGTTTTTAAAGGCATGACGGCAAAGTGTCGAACAACATCAAATTGGGAGAGGCTATAAGAGTACAAGATTTGARTGAAACCAGCATTCAGAATCAATCAGAAACATTGAAAAAAGTTTGAGGAAAASGAAGACGCAGTTCAGTACCCCAAGGTCAATATCTATGCTTACATACTGAATCAGAATGGTCAAATCTAAAGGCAGTTGCAATTATTTGCRTAATATACCTACCCACAGAGTGACTGGAGAATAAAATCCAGTTCAAACTGCAGAATTTCAGGCTAAAACAACTGGCCATGTCTATGTAACAATGGTTCTAAACTAGCTAYAACTAATCAAGAAGAGTCATGGAGACATAACAATACCCTTAGTATAGTCACTCTTTGCTCAGCAGTTTTGAGAAGACACACAGGCTGCTAGGACTCAGTARAAAAAGTAATAATAATAATATTAATAATGGCGCATGAAGGGAAAAGAGTTGCTATTTACTCTCCCAACATGAGGCCCAAGGACCATTCAGTTGAAGACGCAGAAAAGCAGAGGCAACGAAGTGAACCATCGCACAYGAACYGTGGAACTCACTGCCACGGGACGCTGTGGGAGCTCAAAGTGGCCTCTAAAAGGAATTGGGCAAATTCAGGTAGAACAGGACTACCGAAGCTCCTTGAGGAGAATTCCAAGGAAAGGAGTATTTTCCTCTCCCTAAGCTCTCCTGTGAGCGCCTGGACTAGCTACAGGTGGAGACAGTTTGTACCTCAGATTGACCCAGTACAGCAGTTCTCAAGTGAAGTACAGAAACAGAGTGCTTCCCAGAGCTGTGCTACAACTATTTGTACCGGACCTTTCAAACACCAARCAAACACTTGTGAGGCACACCCTAAGCACAGATTCATCCTACCTTGGAGATGGTGGAAGCAGATACATGACCACAGGTCTTCAAAGGACTAAGTTTCTTAAGAGACACAAACCCGAGTGCTCTGTGACTACGGGACTCTTGGTTTGACTCTCACAGAGCAAGAGAGACTCTGCCATCCCCGCAAACCCCACTTCCCACCGCCCAGCCCCTCACGGAGCAGCCCCTGCACCAGCATCACCTGTGAAGGAGCTGCTGACAAAGCAACTACATGCAAATTACAAATTAGGTTACAAATTTTATAAATTCCTAGCAAGTAAGTTCTTGAAAACCACAAAGAAACACAACTCCAAAGTCCTTAAAAACAACATACAAACACATTTCAGCGGGGTTTTGTTGTTTGGTTGCGGGTTTTTTTTACTCTGTACAATTATTATTCTTAACGCCGCCGAACAGCAACGCGCCGCTCCCGAGCACGCGCCCAGCTGGAGGAAACCCAGCCCGCGGGTGGCCCCAGGCGGCCTCCCGGTAACCGGGCCCGAGCCGGGGCCCGGCACCCCCCCACCGCGCCGCCACCCCCACTTACCGCCCGCTTAGCGCCAGGGACCGGCGGGAGAGGACGGGCTGCGGCGCCGGGACCCCCCCGGGCCGGGCCGGGCCGGGCCGAGGCGGGGTCCGGAGCCCCCCTCTGGGGCGGGCCGGGCCGGGCGCTGCCGCCCGGGGGAGGAGCGGGCGGCCCCCGCCGCAGGTGACCCCGCTGAGGCAGCCCCGCGCGCCCCGGCCGGTGCCTCAGGGCTGCGCGTGCCGTGGCTGCGCGTGCCGTGGCTGCGCGGCTCCGGGCCCTGCCGGCCGCAAGCATCCGCCCCGCGGTACAAGCTGACCTGATACCGAATGCAAAGGAGTACCGGAGAGACGTAGGATTGAAATAACGCAGATGGGTTCGGAATGCTTTGTGAGTGGATAAACTGGACGTTCAGTGGACAAAAAGGGCCCTGAAACCGTGTGGGATAGACAGGGAGGCTGGCTTTGTGTCTTGGGCAGCATAGCTAAGGAAGATACACCGGAGCAAGGTAGTTTGTGCAAGCAAGGGGGTGCAAAACCAAGCCAAGGGCTAAACGGAGCGTGCATGAAGACTGAGTTCAACTACAGGGCACTGYGAGGAAGACTATCRACAACCACCACAGGACCTTGGAARACCACCTATAGATAYAAAAGCGCATCCGTCAAAGACATTTACATATGTTCATTATTCCCAGAAATCTAATGAATATGTATACCTTGATTGTATGTAATTCTTGTAGTTAAGCAACCCAGCACGCACACTAGGAGGAGTGATCCCCTSTGCGTCCGGCGCCRCAATAAAGACTGCCYGCTTTCTAAAGCTCCAAAACSAGCCTTAGAGAGTTCTTATTCTGCTGACTTACGGTAACAAACCTGCAAAGGTGCGCACACAGGTGAGCTGCAGCTGCCGAGAGCCCAGCTCTGCTCGGAGCTCCGGCAGCACCACGCAAAGCAGCCCTTGGAGGCACTGACGCCAACTCAGCTCCTTCTCGCTCTGCAGCTCTTCTACGGCAGCTGCTACRCACCCCTGTGCTGGGCTCCACGCAGCAACTAGCCCAGAAACACTGTACGCTAAAGAGGAGGTGCAAGGATTACCCTTAGTTCTTAAAGTATCGCTACATCCTTACCCCAACCTTAAAAACTTCTCTAGGCATTCACTACTGGCCACCGGCTGAGAAGAGGTTACAGGAATCTCAAAGACCCTCCGGAGCACTGGGCTGCGCTGATCTCTGCGATAACACACGCTGCCGCAGGGCTGCCGCCAGAGCACAGCCAGCGTGTGGGCCGCAGAGAACTCCTCCACACTGCTGTAGGTCTCTTCCAACTACTCCCTCATCTATAGATACTATGGGCCTCCTTTATCTCCTCAGTTACCGTCTCCCTTTGTTTATTGCCAATTTAATCTTGGCACCTCAGCGTGCATTAGGATATTCATACCTCGCCAGTGGATAGCCTCAGGCTCGTTGAGACGCTATACGGAGCTCCCAGAGTACTCAAGCACTGCTGCTAGCAGGTGCACCCACACAGCCTCTGTGCAGAATTAAGCCACAAATAATTAGTTTCACCTTTAAAATTATTCAAAGACACGGCAAATACTATTTCTATAGGAAGTTGGTTTTTAGCTACAGTGTGCCAGCTCTGTTCCTTCTAATGGAAAAGCTGGTGTATTTGCTCAAAAAAAGGGAGGAAACATAAGCTTTGCACTCCACTCAAACTGAAGTCTTCACATAACATTAATCTTTTATTTCCTTACCGAAATTCCTCACGTAATCGGGCATGTGGGGGGAAGCAGTGAATACCTGTAGACATTCACAGCCCCCCAGGCACTGCACAGTGTAGGATTCATGTGCTCTGGGCACGACCCGTTGGTAAGACCAGCCTGGAGCCTTGGCGAGATAAAGATCCCCACTAGCACCATACACGCTAACTATGCTGAACATAATAGCTCTGTAGTTCGTATGTGGAACAAGATTCATAAACCTCATTTTCCTTTCTAATAATCTGAGACTGAKGCATGTGCCTTTGGCTGCAGAAAAAAAATAATGCCGACTGCTACCCTAGCCCACGCAAGTTCTTTGATCACACTCCTGGCACCGGCAACACATTATTTTGTTGCTTTGTAAAAGATTGATACAGTATGTTCAAACCCAAGGGATATGCAGGAACTCAGACTGTTCAGCCCACTGGCAATAAGAGGCGGGTAGGCCTGTACGTATGACACTTTTACCCAGTTCCAGTACACCTATGGTATTGCCACAGTTGGTTTTAGGGGCTTTTTTGCCTCCCCTACTTGTCTTGTGGTAAGAAGATAAAAAACATCTTTCTTATTCAACAAATCTGCATCAGTGCAGAAACGGGGCAGCAAAATTCTGCAGTTAGAAAGTTTTAGCATGCTCCACTTGCAGAAAGGAAGTCAGTGTAACAGGTAGCACAGAGTTAATGTGTACAGGCATGAACAGGCTCCTTTCCTCAAGAAAAAAATTGCAGACTCAGCCAAATGGTCAGGGAACTCAAGTGTATAGAAATTATGGCTGGTGGGGTTTATCTTACCGATTGTGTACGCATCCCAGGAAAGCAGGGAAATCCAAGGGGATTTCTAGGGGCTCGAAGGTGTAGTATTAAATCTGGCTATGGCAGGTGACAGAGGATGCTCTAAGCCTTTCGAGGTCTAGGTGAAGTTTTTACAGTTACTGCTCCAAACCCTATCAACACAAACYTGAACAGCACATTGAAAAACAGTAGCTTCATGACACTGACCTACCAACTAAGAAATACCCACAAATATTTTGTTCTTCCCCCCTTCCCCCCCCACACTCAACAACTGAGTAAGACAGTTGTGCGCAGTACATACGAGCACCTAGTTCTGCTTGCACAATGGAGAAAGTCAACACAGCCAYTTTTGTGGTGCTCACTATATACCGTCTATCACGCTGAAAACAATTATTGAAAGAATGCTTTTATTCTGTATTTATCTCAACTGCAGAACCTCATGTGCCTTCAAATAAAGAGCTCCCTTTTATAGTGGTTTATATTTGATTACATTAAACTTCATTTATTCCTGATAAATCATGTTTATTGCAGCAGAGAGCAGTGCAATGAATTAAAATCCTTTTTAAAGTAGTGTATAAACCTTCTTGAAGGGAATACCATGGCTTGACGCTCTAATAACAACCTTCTTAGTAGTAACTCCCATGAAGTGCTAAAGGAGACAAGTSATTACGCTCAAGCAGGGCTCACAGCTTTAACAGTTCTATACCGGCGCTGGGCAACAGCCGCCTTAGATTTTCCCTGGAAAATGAGGGATAAACTTCTGTGGTACATGTAGTTGAAAGAGCCTGTATAGTTCTGTCATGCAAATTCCATCTTCAGCCCTGTACTAATGCGACAGGTGCAATAAATCCAGTACATGACTGAGCTGCTATGACAAGTCCTCCTTTAGTAACCATGATGGAGATGGATACAAGTGATAATTCTGAATCTTTATCAAAATGCTCATCGAATTATCAAATAAAAATACTTTMTTTTAAAGATTTTTAATTATTGTAAAATGCTCCCACTTTGGAGGGATAGCCCAAACTACTGCTATCCCCCGGTTGCTTGCATTATCCTTTTAAAAAAGTGGTATGCAAGCTTTCCTGATTAATGGGAGATTTGACAAGGAGGAAGACCCTAGGCTTTCTTCATTAACGCCATGGCTATTTTAGCTAAGCATAGAATGGATTTTCCCCCCCTTTCTCACACAATGCACAGCATCAAATATTGTATGCAAAACACTGATCCAGGAAAGAGAAAGCACTTCCTGCTGCCCACCCTCTTCCAGCCAGAGGAAACACTTCAGGGTACAACTTCTGGGAAGATCCTTCCCAGGGCTGTTATGACTGTTAACAGAACTAATGGCAACGTAAGTATTGCAGAAATTATTAAACTGCTTGACAGAAGTAATATAATGACTAGTAATTGTTCTAGTACTACATAAGAGTCTTCTACCTTGTTATGTAGATWATGTCTGTTCCGCAGCAGGGCACCTGTCTCACTGCACAGGCTGAGCTAACACCTCTAAGATAATCAGGAGCATTTAGCTCTGTGGGACCCAACTCCATTTCTTGCAGGGGGGATAAAACCAAGGCCAAAATTGCAAAAAGAAGTCTCAGGTGAATACTGTCCTGAGGGAAGTGACTCTAGCCCTGCTCTGCCAATGTGTTCTTAACATCACATTCAACACCCCCCACCCTCCCAACGCTTACTAATGTCCACTAACGCTCCAAGAGAGTAAGGAATATGTCTTGCTGATGCTGGAGAAACTTTTGCAGCGATATGAAGTAACTGCCACAGCAGTTTTAGTCAACAGTAACTGCACTTCAGAGATAAAGGACATCTAAATTCTCTAGCATGTGCTAAATTGGGCACCAAAACTTGGCAAGTGTTCACTAATTATGGCTTGGATTCTGTCTCAGACCCCCTCATCTACAGAATAGGGCTATTACTCATCTTTCAGATTAATATTGATGAAAAATCCAATACAGCAAAAATTGGAAGTCCCATAGGGAAATTAAATCCATATACATATGGTTTAGATGATATGCACTAAATTAGACTTGGACCTGCACAACTGAACATAAAAAAACCCCCTATTATTCAGTGAACACTGAATGAAGCAAGAGTGCCTTAGAAAACAAACAGCACTTGATCATGTAATTATGCACAAAGGAAAATGGAAGAAGACAGCTTTACATTAGCCACTTCCTAATTTTTGAATATTTGCCTTTGCAATCTTTGTGTTTCATAATTTAAAAACAGTGTTTTAATATTACCTGGTAAAATGAAAGCATAATACTTTTTCTTTTWTTTTTTTTTTTCTTTTCTCCTTTTCTTTCTTCCATGTATAGTAAGATTAAGCTGCTTTAGTATTTGTTGGTTTCTTGTTTTTCACAAGAGGGAGAATTTCCCAGCCAGGTAACAACTGCTGTAAAAACAGTGTTAAGGAAAAAACAATGATTTTAACTGTACTGACTGCTTTGTATTATATCCACATCTACTGCCYGCACAGAAACTGCATGTTATACAATTTATTACAATGAATGAATTTCCCTGCTTTTCAAGTGAGATCTTGGCATCCTAGCTGYACCCTCAATTTAATGCATGCAAAGTTGCCCTCCAATTCAAGAAATATGCATGATGCMAGCATCCATACACATCAACCAACAAAGGTGTTCATTCAAGTCTTTTATTATAGCTTGAATTTTTTCACTGCATTTAAAAATCTAAAAAAAATAAATATTTGTTTCACAGCTGCAAGTCACATATGCATTAACACCACAAAATCTGGAATTTAACCAGAGAAGGAAAGTCAAATCCAAAAGTGTCCAGCTAAGCACAATCGTCTCAGGGCAATTATACTAAAAATAAAATCTTAAGAAAAGGGAAGGGGGGTGTTAAAGAGTTATTTCAAATGCATTTATCTGGAAAAAAGTGAAAATTCTATTAGAAACCATAAACTATGCTTTCAGCATTTAAAAATAAACGTTTAACCTCTTGACAGCAACAATTGTCTGGTGCATCTTTTTCTTTTAAGCTGTATTCTTGACACATGGCTGCAGAGGTTTCAAATGATAAATTAACCTCTTTTATAATTGTGTCCACTTCATCACAGAATCAGTCCTTAAAAATAAAACAGTGTATTAAGTCAGCTTGTCCATCCACATATTAAAAATGCCATTGTATGCAGTTTTGTATCAGCGCTAAGTGACTGCTTCATGGATTGTACATCGTGAAGATGAATGTCTCTTAAACCATCACTTTCATTATTAAGGTTCTTAAAACAAACCAGAAAAATATATCTTCAGAAATCAGAGTAGTCACTTTTTTGTTAAAAGCCGTAAAATAAGCTCATATTCAATTACAAGCAATAGAAACCATACTGCTATTGGAACATAATTATTTTATCACAAAAATTTATTATTTACAAAATGAAAAGTTACCAAGTGAATTTATCAGGGAAAAAGTTAAATGTTCTTACTAAGTGATTTGAAAACCTTAAGCAAGTCTCTCATGCACTCACACACCAAATTGTTTGCATAAGGTGAAATGTTAATACATGTTAGTGAAACTTGACTCCCGTTCACAATACTCTCGTTTTTATTGTAAGATGGCAAAATCCACATGGTTCTGTACAAGAAGGTATGTATTAAGACAGTTCCTCATTTTTGTAAATGTTTTTTGGCTCCCATGAATATCYGTACCACTGAACATTTTCTCAAATAATCAGTTATATTATCAACTCCATCATTTAATCCACTGACTTTACCACCACAAGAAAGACACAAAAAGTTAGTTTAATGATCCCGTGTTACACAGAACTCTCATTTCTGAAGTTATACTAAACTGAAACCTTCATAGTGATCTATAGCCTGGATCAACTTAGATTTTAGGGTTTCTTTATCTGTGTATTTCGGAAGATCAAGAAGATTAAAGCAAGTGTGAGCCACTGGAAGATAATCTTCTCCACCTCCTGTTGGCTGGATGACTAGTTTAAGACACTTCATTCCAAGAATTGGAATACGATCACTGCCTGTCAGAAACACTGCCAAGAAAAAACAAACAAAATCTTGAAAGTAGTTTAAGACTAACATTGTATGTGTCACATATGCARTTCTAATCATTATTTGCATTTTTTAATTATTCCAGCAGTGGTTAGCTTTGCACACTGAAGTTGTTCTGGTAAGTTTGAAAAACGGGGAATAATGACTTAACCCGATCTCCAGCTTACACATATGAACTCTTAACTGCAACACCACAAGTGATATATAAAGGAAAATATTTCATTTTAGCGTAWGAAACCAAACAGTCCTCAAAAAGGAAGTTCTTCATGCATCAGAATTTGTTATTTAAAATCCACTGCCTATACCTTTACCAAGCATTTGCAATACACAGAATTAGTTTGTTCAACAAGAAATTTATCTGAATTGGAAACTAATCTATGATCTATTCTCAACAAAACCTCGTTCACAGGAAGCTTCCATAACTTTGTTTTTTCCCTGTACGTTCCCACTCATATCAGTACCTTGAGATATTCACAATCAGTTGTAACTCCAAAATTCCATCTATGTGCAATGACAAAACTGGAGGATCTGAACTTCATGTCAAAACACAGAAAAAAGATCCTAGTCATCAGATAAATGACACTAGCAGTTTAGATTGTTGGGTTTTTTGGATTTTTTAATGCTGCTCTGGTGTACTGCAATCTTGTAACTGCCCACCACCCAGAATTACTCAGGACAAYCCCAACAAAATCACAGACAAGCTCATAATCTGTTTCTTCTACTATGATTTTTTTTCTTCCAAATGAAGTTAATCACATCATTATAGACAAATACTTACATCTGCCCTCTTATAGCAAGAGTCTGAAATCACAGTGATCCTGTTCAGTTAGCAACTTCTGCGAAGTAGTTTCAAATACTTACGCAAAAACTGTTTTTTCTTCTCCAAAGACAACTCATGAAAAACCTCCCAGAATATTTTAATTGTAGGATGGTCTGCCCAGTATTCTCCTTTGTATTCTGTATTCTAAAATGAGCAGGAAATTAGGTTATTGTTTGCACRTAGAACTAGTAAGATAATCTGACACTGAAGTAGACGGAATGAGGTTTGTGTAAAGGGATACTGCAAGCGACATTCTACTGTTTGCCCTGGTCAATTTTCTTCAGCTGTTCAGTCTGACTTCAACTATATGGACAGATGCATGTACTCCAAAGCATTTGCAATCCCAATAAAGTAGTGACAAAAGTAGTGACAAACTCTCACAGTGMGTCTTGGCAATCAAGAATATTTACTTTTATCAACTGTGTGCATTTTGTTCACTTCCCTCCCTTCTAATATAATACATTGTATACARCTGCCTTTTGGTTCTGTGGATTTTTCTTCCTCTCTCTTCTCTTAAGTCTGACTTCCTTCAGAAATTAGATGGGAAGGTAAATAATATTTTAGTGTCTTCATTCACTGATATTTTAAAAAGAAGTTACTTAAACATGCAGCCAATCCAATCAAGGCTGGAAGTCACACTGATTACAACAGAGCTCAAAAGGACACCTCAAGACTTTGCTTTTGCATCTTGAAATTAAAAATATATGAAACAAATAGCTAACTAAGGTCCTTACCTTCTCCAATTCTTTCCAATCGTAATTTGTGTTCCCGATCACCATTGCCTGCAACTCGCTGGGCTGGAAGAGCTGAAGAACTTTACCTCCACATACTTTGTGGAAGCCTGCATGGAATGCACTGAATAAGGAAGCCACAGATTTATTGAAGATGTAATCCACATATGCATCTACAAAATCTTGCCTGTACAAAGAAGAAAAAAAGAATTATGTTGGGGGGGGGAAGCATGTCACCCTTCTATCAATAAAACAGTAGCCATTTCTGTATAGGACACAGCTTTGAAAGTTAAGCAAAAAGGATCCTAACATATTATATTCTCTGCTTCACGTTACAACCACAGTGAAGATAACCTCAATGAAAATGGAACATGAATGTATTTCCCCTCCACGCCCCACAAGACAGAGTCCGTAATGTGCAACAGAAAACCAGTAACATCTAGTGTTATTTATTTCAAGCACTATAAAAATTTCTTATTTGTACGCATTGCAGTGAATTGGACTGAATGGCAACAAGCTTAAAGGCTTGAATTACATGCAGTGCCCTGAAACCGACTAGTCAAACTCGTTGTTGTATTTTTTAATTAAAAAGATTACCATATCTGCACTGAAAATGCAAATCAATTTCAAACGGACATTTGAGTCCTATACAGTAGAAAGACCAGTGCAAAGGAGCTAGGACACTGAAAACCAGACTGCCTGTTAACTGTGTTCGGTACAAGGAGTTCTCATATCTTGTTGGAAACATCTTCTTTTGCAGCATTTAGGGGGATAAATACTGTATCACATCAAGGAATTTTAGTTATGATTATGATTCTTCCTAGTTACCACTGTTCATTTCTACACTGGCAGAGCGACTTCACTTACAGATTACAGTTATCCTACCAACATACTTTCTCTGTGAAAACTCACAGTATTTGAACAACATCCACAGTACTTGAATAACATCACCAATAATTTAAAGAATCACCTAAACACATTTTGACGATACAGTTATTAAAGTTGTTGAACTGATAATACTGGAGATGAGCAAAGTGGTGAATCACATTCCTCCCCTTCCAGCACTCAATGAGATATCCATTTTATGCACACTATGTAATCAGCAGAGAGGCAGGTAACTTGTGTAATACTAACAGTGGAAGGAAAGGGTGCTCCAGAGAAAATTCATAATAATAAACTAATTAGCATTATTATACCCTATGTTAATATTTTTAAAACTCAATTAAAGCATCAYGGAATATTTGGATCTTGAGAAACAGGAATTCTTCATTGCTGCAAGACAACTGGTGACGACAGTGCAGCATACATTCCATGGGCACCTTGAAACTTTCCTCACAATTCAACTCCAATTTTACTGTCACTTTGTGACAGAACACCAAACCACCACCAGAGAACTTCAAAGCTATCACGTTTAAGATAAAGTATCACAAATCCTCAGCTATGAGCCAAGGGTTAAAAAAAAAAAAAAGGCGCAACAGCTATAGGTGGTGATTGCACTTGTTAATGGTAGGATAAGTCAGGAGGATAAAACTCACTCCATCGTGGGAGGTCCTGTCACTGCACACGGCTATATGTGGGTCTATGATACCCTCAGAATCTTCTTTCATCACTCTTTCCTCTACAACAGACCTAGCTAGTTACAGAAAACGTTGCCCAAAACACTCGCCCTCTAGGGACGTGCCTAGAGGTACATTTTCTCCCTTGTTCCTACCATGCACGGCCTAGGTGCATTCTGTTCTCAGAGTATGCTCTTTCCGTTTGATTCTCCCTYTGCTCTGGGAAAAGTAAAAGCACAGAGAATTCAGGAAGATTAAAGAACTGACAGGAATACATGAGAGGAATGGACAGAGAGAGATAGGAAAATGGTATTATTCTGCAAAAAGGGACAAAAGCACCACCAGATATATTCTGCCTATCCTCCAGGAGCAGAAAGGGAACAAAGGGTGGGAGAGGCTGCTTTTATAAATAGAAGTAACAGAATCCTCGACCAAGGGAAAAAAAAAAACCCCACCCCTCACACACTCTTCTGGCAATAACACTAGATAACAGTAGATTAATTTATCCACTCTACTAAAGGAAGACTTATCTGAAATAATATTTCATATATGAGTAGTTGGCACACGATGGCATCCAGGTTGAAGTTTTCATCGTCTCACTAAATTCCAATTATACATAACTTCCTGCAGAACCACAACCATGAACACTGTGTAGTCAAAATGGGCCCTAAAGAGCTTCAAAATACTTCTAAGCTCAAAGTGAAAGAAAAGTATGACACATTCTGAGTAAAATTAGATAGGCTCTCCACAGCTGGCAAATCCTTAAATACAATAGCTATTTTAACAATACACATGAGAACAGCTTGGAAAAGCAACCAAAGTAGTTTTGCCTCCAACATTAGTGTAACAGCTTGGCAAAGGGTATTTATAGCAGCCCACTTACATTCCCAAGGCAGATAGCAACACTGAACTACCCTRTAACCCATAAAACTCACCTATTTTGTTTGACTACAGGAATGTCAGCACCATTAGGAACAAGCTCTTTAATTTCTGTTGTACCAAAATTTTCCACAGTGATCTATTTAAAACAAACAAAAACAGGATAAATCTTATTTACTGCGTAGAGTACTTCTTCCCACCACTTAGCTAACAGCAACAGSAACAGCAGACACATAAAATTTATGGGAATCAGCAGCTGATGCTTTTGCTCAAACACTCCAACAGAGGCAGTTACAATAGATRGTACGAGCTTGATAAGAAATACATCAAACACTATATAAAACTTACAGTAAAATAAAGACAAAATGCTTCTTCTATGTCATCCTCTGGATAGTCCAGTAATTGTTGCATTCCCCTGCAAAATAAGTTACAAAGTACTTGTACCAGGGGAAGGAAAGATGAACTTATTTTCCTGAAGTATTCTTTATGCTTTGATAATTCAAGTTTAAAAAAAAAAATAAAGATCTTTCTACTGTTATTTCATTTATTAGCTCGTTAACTTGCACCTTGTGCGGTGTTGGGAAATCTCAAGCAATCATTTTGCTATTACTCATAGTGCTATTTCCTTTTGATTATCTCCAGGTGTGAAGAGAGCGGATTCATATACCTACTCTTCAGCTAAGAGATTCCCAAACCAGATGCAATAAGTACTTAATAACCATTGATGGTCTCTTCCATTAACTTGATTGATTTCTCCTTGAATCTATGAAAACTTTCAGCATTCACAACACTGAGGCAATCAAACATCCTCTTCCCCTCGTTTGAACCTCCTACCTGTTAGTGCTATTCAAATCCCTACAAGGGCAGATATTTAGCATGTATTTATTCCTGAAATAAGCAAAAACATTTCCTTGAGGGACTAAGTAAGCTGTTCAGAACTAGAACTACGTTCACACTTAGGCTTATAAAATTAATCACTAAACCTCAAAGGTTTTGAATTTCAAATATTATTTTCCCCTAAAATTCCTGTAGGATAATAAAACAGAAGACACAAATACTAAAACCAAGCATTTAGAAGCAGGTGTCTAACAATAGCATGTATTCTTTCTCAAATGACATGATGGCTGCAAGGTAATCTAAGCTGTTTATCCTGTTAGTGTGAAAATAACACATTTTTTAATGTTCTTAAAGGAAAATGCTGAATTAAAAATCATTTTCTAGTATCACTCATTTTTCTTTCTTGCTTACCTGCCAACATCTGGCATCAACTCTTTCAAGTCATCCAGGGATGGCTTCTTATTCAATAGCTTTTTGTACAAAGCCAAAGGGAAATGAAGGTCTACAATAGTAAAATTATATATTGCTAGCCCACAGACAACACCAATCAAATGAAACAAGTCACTGTCTTCAAAGGTCTAAGAACAGAAAACAGACAAGATGGTTTAAAATAAGGAAGTTAATTTAATCTTGCAGAGTCCAGAAGAAAGTGTACAGTGCAGTATAATCTGAGTGAGTTTCATTTATATTTTCCTTAAATATGTATGTATCCGTAAGTACTGAGGAAAACAGGATAAAGTTTTAACCAGCTGAGAGAGACCGAAATCCAAGGAAACAGAAATCTTTCTACTTAACAAAAAAAAAAAAAAAGCTGAGATACAACATCTTTTGTGTTACAAGTGATACATACTGCTGAAAGTACTGCAATAAGATTGTGTTTTTGTCAGTGACTTACTATTGCACTATTCAGTGCTTAGATATGTCAATTTTTTTAAAAATTATTTTTGAGAGGAGGAGGGAGGAGCTTATCATTGACTCCCTTGGAGTTAATAGCCAAGGCTTAAAACACAGCTGTGGAAATGTTAACATTCGGGTATTTGTGATATAGCCATCCTAGTCAGTGTTTTTCTCTGAAAGAGGACTAAAAAGGCAATGATCAAAACTTTCGAGAAAGTATGACCTGATGACTACCTATGAAACAGACCCATAAACGTGACTGAACACAAGAAAACCTGTTCAACACGCCACTGCACGAATTTTTCACTGCCACCTTGATTTACTGATTCTGCTCTTGGAATCAGTTTACTCTGGCTGGCATTTCTTCTTACTAAACTTGTCTGGGTTGGGGACAACTGGTAAGGAGTAAGTGAGAAATGGGGAAAAACAGAAGGGGAAAGTTTTGATCTAACAATGACAAAAATAAACATTTTTTGAGAATACTTATTTCAGCTTCTCCTCTTGAAATAAAACTACCACAAACTATTATGTTCATACATTACTAATATAAATATTGTACGTTAAAAGAAAATCAATGACTACAGATAGCACCCTACCTTATCAGAGAACCAGATCAGCCTGGACTCTTCATGATACCTGAACATTCCATATTTGGGATCTAGCAACTCCCTCATGATGAGYAAAAAAAATTCTTTGCGAACACCTCCAGCATCAACCGCTTCTTCCCCTACAAAAATAACCTGAAACACACAATTCACTTAGCACTGAATTAAAAACAGATTGTGAAACAASATTTGTCCAAAAGTATTCTCAATTACTTGCACGACAGTGAAGGACACTTTGAGCAATATGTAGTGATAATACCTTGAGTGGCTTCTTGTAGTCTACATTCTTTGTTTTCCTTAGGACTTCCACAGCATCTCCTACAATATTGTCTCTCCGTACCATTAATATCAGGCATGGGTTGACAGATTCAAATACTGGCAGAAAGAGAGAAGACAAATTCTGCCTGTGAGCCTGATCAACAGCCATCTGGGAAAAAAACAAAGTGAAAGTGTCAGTAGGTAACACAAGATTCCTGTCAACATTCAATGTCCATCAGTCTTGTCTTAAAAAGTGCAGAAGACATGAATGGGAATAGCTATTATGAAAGCTACTGAATTTGCCCAAATTTATTTCACATCCCTTTTATCTCAGAAATGTTTAATCTCAGGAAATATTTTTCCTTTAATTAGCCTCATCAATGCTAATATTCATGGAAATCTTAGAATACAGTTTTTGACAGTCCAGTCAAAATACTTTGGATAACAAAAGGAAGCAAAAAAATACTACACTTCATCTAATGAAGAGTAAGCTGTTTAATATAAATCTGGCATGAAAACGTGCATTAAAAACTAATTCACAGAATGAAAAGYCATTTGTTAATCTATTTCTTTTGTATTACAATTTTTGTATTACAACTGTTTAAAAACAAAAYACTGTTGCAAGTGTTCTGAATATGGCATAGAACTCCGGAAAGTTTGTGTGTTTTGATACTATTTAATATTGTTAATAGAAACATTCAATGTGAACTTTTCCCTGAATTCATCAAATGTGGTATTGACCGTGTATATACGTTTTTAAAGGCATAAGAAACTATGTTTATTATGAACTACAAAAGCAAGCTAGTATTTTTCTACATGACCCATTACTTGAGCATGACTTATCTCTTCCRTTTAATTTCAGACTCAGAACAACAACTTTTATTATGTTAAACATTATAAACATGGGGGGGGTGGTGCTCTTACTGCTGTTACTTTTGCAGTAGCCTCCCTTCATTCTTCTTTTCCTTTTTTAAGAATATGATTTATTATACCCTTACAGCAACTGGAAAGGTATAGATTATATGTACTAAAAAAAAAAATTCCAAACACTGAACAAAAGCATAGCTCACCACACTGGTTTCAGTTCTACCTCGAGAATCATGAAAACACATTAGATCCTCTCAGTTACTTTAGGGTTGACTAGAATGYCTATCTCTAGACAAGAGATACGGGTCAAGATATAGAATTGTTTGTACGAAGTATCTAATTTCTAGGAAAGTCTCTAGTTAAAACAGAAGTGAACAAATTAGGAGTAACATATAATTGCATTTAACAGGAAAAGAGCCAAAAACTACTGCARACTGCAAGATCAGGAAACCTGCTCCCACTATGCCAAGTAGATGCCAGATTTTYAAGATAAGCTTCTTTTCTACTGCCTTGCAGACACCGATCAGACTTCAGAGTTTAGCAGCATTTGGAAGGTGGCATGACAGATGAAATGAGAAATTAGCTGTGCACTAGATATTCATGTGGTGCCAACATGTTGGCTCTCTGATACTACCAATCTTAAGAACAGCACTAGTTCCTAAATCCCACCAAGATAAGAAATTAAAAGCAACTGTAACTGGCTGCTGCCTCTAACAAGACAGATTGACTTTCAGATCCGGGCTCTACACATATAGCATTTAAAGTCTGCCCACATGGGAGGTCGGGTTGTATTTTGGTTGGGGGTGGTGGTTGGCTTTTGGTTTTGTTGGGGGTTTTTTTTGAGTTGTGGGGTTTTTTTTTGGGGGGGGGGGGGGGGGGGGGTTTTTTTTTTGTGGGTTTTGGTTGTTTTTTTTTTTTATACAACTGTACTATGGGTTGTTAACACCTCAAAAAAGGCATCTCATTAATGAAAGAAAAAGAATTTCCTTAGAAATTTATGCAATTATTAAACAATCTAATTTCAATGAGATCCCAAACCCACAAAACCACTAGCTTCTATCATGTACACACCCTGAGATTAAAACTAGATCCCTCATTCTTATGGAGAAGAGATTAAACAACATTTTAAAAAAATGAAAAACAAAAAAAAACCCACAAAAAAMCAMCACCAACAGCAACCCCCTCCAAGACCTCCAACTACAAAAAAAAAAAAAATTTTGTAACACTAAAAACTGAGACTCTTACCTGCATCTGTATGACTGCATCTGTTTGTAGGAGAGTTGTCTTTGCCTGGGCATCAAATACAAATGGGTATGTGCAAATTGTAACAGGAATATCTGTTAACTAGAAGGAAAAGAACCATGTCATATCTCTTATTTAAAAAACACAATCATGGTTAAAGCAGCCATTGCAATAGTACTCATTTAATACATCTATTTTACTGGAAAGAGAAAGAAACCCTTACTCATTGTCAATGCACGACCAAAGCATCTTACGAAAATTAAGTAGATTTTCAATAGTTTAGTATTGGGGGGGGGGGAGGGATCAATAACAACAAAAAAAACCACCACACAAAACACACACAAACAGTCTCACTTAGTATATTTTAATTTCAGAACTTTTAGTACGGCTATCAAAGTAGTCCTCRTTTTCAAACGCTGCTCTGAATTTGCAATACAAAGAATTACACATTTTTGCCCCACAAAAACCTTTTCAGATTACAGTCACGCTAACTTAAAGCTTTACTCCCGATAGAACACATCAGACAATCCYTGACATTCAAATTTCCGATTTCCTTACATTCTGCAAAAGAAATCAGACTGCAACCAGTCTTACCTCAGTTAATCCATGGTTGACATCCTATGACAGCATTTGCACAAAGGTAGCAATAATTAAGATGAAAAAGCAGCATTAGTGTCTGCATTAAATATTCATCTCTGATGTAGAATTAAAAATATTTATCTACAGCTTCCCCCCACACGAGATGTTTACTGAGAAATAAATATCAACCACAAACATTCTAATTAATCTACCAAATACAACCATGCCTTTCAACACCCTATATATCAGTCTTTTAAAAAAGGACCATTGAAGTACCACATTTTCTTGGATGCAAAAAATTAAACATTTTAAATGTTTACTTCCATACACTTAACAAATGACATTTGCTTTTACCTATCTATTTTCATTTGAGAATGACTGTAGCATGTCAAATTAAATGCTAAACATTTTAAATGAGTAAAAATTTAAAAATACAAAAAGAACCCCACCACTTTACCATAAAGTCTCAAGAATCATTTGGGTCTATGATAAGATACGATATGAGAAAAGCAATTGGCTCTTGAAATTTGAGACAGACCGATACGTATGGCTGGGACTGTGTGGAGACTTCCACAACAASCTAGATCAACTGTGCTAAGAAACTAAGTTACTCATCTGATGCCATGTTACCCTCCTTATCCTGCGCTGAAAGCCAAGTTCGTTTCCACCCAGCAGGAAGAAAACAGAAAAAGAATAAATTTTAAATTTGGCTATATATATGAGACTCGGAAGTCACRCATGTAGACATCCAGGGCTCACAGAAAGTGATGGCCAGAATACTTTGCTTTCTCTCTCTATCCCTAATTCCTAGAGGAAACATCAGATTTGAGTACCCCATTCGTCTCAGCTAAGATTTATGCAATTTTGTACCCCTACTCTATCTGCCATTATTTATTCCTAATTCAAACAGTTTTTCTCAACTCCTTTAAGTTGTATCTCAGGAACACCTCTTCAAATCAATAGTTCATTGTTTAGTACCTCCAGTTTTTCCCCACTTATTTTTCTGTTGTTGAAAGAATAAAAGTTTTTTCTCCCGAGTTTCTCTCTGAGAATACTCCGAATACTTCTGAGATTCTCCTTTCTTCTATATTTTCAACCTCCACATTTTAATTAASGAACTGAGCAAACAGTTTTGCCTCAAGTTATGACAGTAAAGATTACACTAGCAAAAGAAATTTTGATTCATTATTACTGGTTCAATAGGCAAGCAGGGCTTCTTATCATTTTTAAAAGCAAGAATATAAGAAACTAGTGGACATAAAGGCAGGAAAATGCCATCAAAACGATTTGTGAAGGAAATCTGACTAAGACCATGGAATTTCTTATAATAAATATAACTCAACAAAATAATTTTTTCTGCTGAACTTGAAGCTGCACAAATGCATGACAAAATAATGATGATTAAAGGGAGATTCAGTATTTAGTATTTTCTCAATAACATCAAGCTACTGCTCAATCTTCTGATTTAATTAACAAATGGAGCTTAAGACTTTCATTACAAAGCAATTTTCCAGCTCCTGTTTTCCCATATTCAGTATTTTCTTCTCTGATCCTGACATATGCAATTTGAGTTTGTTTACATCCATTTAAAGCATAGTTGCAAAGGTCRTCATCTTTTAAATTCCACCCCTTCTGTACCCTTCACTGGCATACCCTTCTCTGTTCCAAATATACAACCTGCCTCTACTTCCAAGGCCCTGCAATGCTTATCTCTAGCTTCTACCTCTCACTTAGTATACCACCCCTCTTAGCTACCAACACCAGCCTACATCACACACCGGTTATTTTTTCAGACAAGCTTGGCTGAAACAAATGTCTGTCATGACRGCCAATACTGACTCATTATTTCTTTACGCTCCCCAGTCTCCCTGCTATTGTTATTTTACATTGCAATTTTAATTCTTTGGTAGACAGCATCACTTGGCTTTGTATTCATAAAATAGAGCAAAAGTAGGTCTCCCATGTTCAGGGCCTTCCAGGTACTGCTGAAAAAAAATTAAATTTAGGTGGCTAGAGAAAGCATATTAATTTACTCAGTATTCTTTCAAAGCATAAATCAAGGAACTCCGTGGCAACATCCTATCCAACCCACATTCTCTGCACAGTCATTAATTTACTCCCACTTACCACTCTTCTGTTTACACATCCAGGAATTAATTATCTCAGTTCTTGTTGCTATACTCAAAGTACAAAACTGTTAGTTATCTGTCCCCTGTAACTCCCTACTATGCTTGTAGACTTAGTTTTCGAAGACAGTTTCAGCTTCCTCATTGACTGAACCTATCTTATATAGCAATTCAGGTTATTCTGGATGTTTTCCTATCACAAATTATCACTTTCCTAACTTTTTTGACATRGCAAGTCTCAAGTGACTGCATTTTAAATCACTTTTTAATTGACGGATTAAAATGAACAGTGTCAGTCCTAAGAATGATACCCTGCAAGAAGCACACCTATTTAACAATTCTTCCTKAGCTAGTACCTGACATAAGGTGAGTCTTATAAGCTCAGCATCAGTGATCTGCGAAGATATTTTTATGAAAAGAAAGTGCCTATATCTAGAGAACCTACAGGCTTCTCTAAAGGGACAAAACCAAAACAAAACATGGGGGAAAAACCCACAAAAAAGCAAACAAAACCCAACACAACTTACCATTCCAAATACCTGCTGCTGCACCCAGTTGACATAGTCATTTCTGATATCTATCAAATCTTGTATCTCATGAATGTAAAATCTGTCATACTGTATAACTTGTCCTCTTTCATTTACCTAAAGAAGTGCAATTTATTTTTTTATTAGCACTTTGTATAACAGCTTTCAAAAGGACATTTTCCATATTTTTCAAGCATTCGATACGTCAGCCACAGATACCCAGCTACTAAAAAAATTCTAGAAAAACAACAGTGCCTACAAAAATGCAACAAATAACGTTAAAGACATGGATACATCGATTATTCACAATCTCATCAAAGATGCAAAGAAAAATAAGATTAACTGAGCATACAGTATTGCACAATACAGTGCTGCCCCTTTGAAACATAGAATCAATGATCTGGACGAGGGGGTCGAGTGCACCCTCAGTAAGTTCACAGACAACACCAAGCTGGGCGGCAGCGTTGATCTGCCTGAGGGTAGGAAGGCTCTGCAGAGGGATCTGGAC
>JASVER010000024.1:6542767-6644995 GCA_030449065.1 Oceanodroma leucorhoa
GGTCTTTTCCAACCTTAAGGATTCTATGATTCCATCTCAGAGGAACAGTGAGGAATATATATATTCATGTATACAATAGAAGAAATACTTGTTCCTGTATTTGTTCAAGTTTAAGAACGATGATTCAAGAACTCTGTTCTTAATTACAGTATGAATACTATCTCTATTACCTGTGACCAGAGGAACAGTTTCTATTTAAAAACATTAAGCTTAGAAAAAGAGAGACAAGGAAAAATAACTTTATATAAATGCTTGTCTCTACAGTGTAATTTTAAACCAGAAGCATCCACACTTCCCTAACACACACTTCTTTTCCCAAGGACTGTTAAGCACCATTAACTGCCAAAACAGCAAGACYCCCAATTCTGTCTTTATAACCACATAACCTAAGCCTGCTTTTCTCAAACATCTCCACCACCACCATCCTCCCCAACCCACCAGATACTAAATCTGTGAAATACCCTAGATATGTCACCCCATTTTTTTCTCTTACTTTAGACCATACCAGCTRATTAGTAAGACTATACCAATGTAAATAGTTGGGCAGCAGGGTAGGTACAAATGTAACTATTTCTATAATGTCGCTACATACTAGTCAAAGTTGGGTTTCAAAATAAATAGCAACTTAGGAGAGCCGCATTACAATTCTACCATTACCCACGAAGCTTTAAGATTTTAAGATTAACTTCAGCTGTTAAGATTTACAGGTAATGCAAGCCTTAGCRGTGACAGAAATTCTAAAGGCAGCAAAATAATCATTTATTGTATACCAACAGCTTTCCAYATGGGAATCTTGTAATGGACATCCTGCACTCCTAACACAAGATTGTTACTAAACAGTCTTATTCTCAGCCTTAATTTGATGGTCTCCATAAAGAATAAAGAAAAGCTGAGCAAACCGAAGCACACAAATTCCAACTTCCAAAGCAGAAATCTTTTCCATTTTTCCTCACAGCCTGGGGAGGAGGGCTGTTACGTATAGCGCACAAAGGTCCAATTTAGACACCTGTGCCCATTTTGCAAGACTGTACAAATACAGCACTTGACCAGCACCTTSAGGAGTGCCTAAAATGCTCTCTTAGAATATAAACACAAAATGCCATAGGACCAGAATAAACTGCAGAGGGAAAAAAATAGGAGATGGGAAGGGAAACCTCAACAGCAATTAGATAATACACTGTGATGGGCACAGTCTGGTTACTCCAAATGATTTAGGCTACTTTTGTTCAAAGTTCAKGAATTCATTAATTTTCACGAATTAACTTACAATACTAACAAACAGAATAAACAAATCAGAAAGTAAATGTTTGTCTTGGTAAAACTGCGCAGATCTTTCTTGTTCAAAATACAGCTTGCTCTTATCTTCCATTTGTGACCTTATTTCAAGCCTAAGAGGCAATTCTTTCCAACATACCCTCACAGATGCAATTGACTGGGTCAGTCTGTGCTCCCAAGAAAACAGGTAATTCCATCACCATGTCAGATTGGAATCCAGAATTCCAATGGTTCATAGATCCAGGTGGAACAACTACACCTATCTCTGTAGACGCAAGCCTAAGTATTTAAAACTCTTTAGTAACTTAACCTCATTTAACAACTACACAGCACACAGATGCTGACAAAAACAAACAGGTAAGTAATAGGTTAAAATTGATGTAAACATACTCTGTGCAGTATTTCCAGAACTCTGAAAGCCGTGTGTAGAAAATTGGTAAGTATTCTTCTTTCAGAAGCYGGAATGCCAATCTTGCACAACTTCAAGAGGTGGACTACGACATCCTTGTAGAGTTCCACTATCTTGAGGAACAATGGAGGTTCAAGTACAGACCACCAATTTTCTGTCAACAAATGGTGAGCACATAAACTTAGTACCTGCCACTACATTATGTTATGCTATCCTTTTAACTAAAAAATATGTTTTGCTAGAAAGCATACTTGTCAGTTACCAAAGACTCCCCCCAAAAAAAAGTAACACAGGAAGAGTGGTGCAGACTTTTAAACAACAAACTACTCTCTGTATAAATAATGAAACTCCTATTCAAATGCTCTACTGTTATACACCAACTCTTTAAATTGTCTGTTCATCCAGAGTACACAATAGTATCACGAAGTAACTTCTGACATAAAAAGACGGCTCAAACACTGAAATCTTGACTTAAGCAAACAGTCCTGAGAGCAATGGAAAGTGAAGCAACACAAAAAGGGATATACAGTTCAAAGAAATTATCAGTTTGCTTTTCTTTACAGCAGACAAGCTCTTTACTCTCACCAAAAACTACTGAAAAACACAAGAGAGGGGTTACAAGGCAAAAAATAATTGAGGAAGAAGAAAGYACCCTCTCAAAAAGATACCAATTAAAAAAGAAATATTCTGAAACCTCAACTCTTTAAGCTGACTTTCAGGTGACAGGAGGCACAATAAGAAGGTGTAAGGAAGTAGAGTTAGAAAAATAGAACTATTCTCAGATGCATATCTGAAGACCACACCTTAGGATCAGTGAGAAAACATGAATGGCTCATAGAAAACAAAAGAGGTGCTGTAGTCAAAACAAAGACAATTCAACATCTGCTCTGCAACACTTCTGTGAATTGCTTAGAGCTTGTTAGCTGTCTGACCACGTAATTTTCACTTTAAAGTGCAAAGACACAGATCAAATACACTGAACTACACAGTTTAATTCCTCCCAAATGGAATCAGTCCAAAAATTACAATACCAGATGAATTTATATGGATGGCCAGTTAACTCACCCTGAAGCAACAGAACAGGTGTTTTCTTACGCATCAAGTAATGTTAACCCTTAACCTTCTCAGTGGGGAATTCTATAGAACTGTAAATACACAGCAGGTGTTGCTGAGACCACGTCTTCACTGATGGTATTTCTACATGTTTTCATCTGGAGATCCTTAGTTTTAATAGCAAAGAATTCAGTTTCTTACCAAGAACTTTCAGAGGAGCTTTTTCTAGGTTCAGAATAGCTGTTCCAAAAGGAATAGCTAATGTTGTGAAATTGTTTGCATCACTCATCAGTGGGCATTCTGGTAGAGTGAGATACAGCCTCAAAGCTTCAACATCTGGTAAGGAGCTGGTCAATTTGGGAATAAGGTTTTTTTCCAAACTAGCTGCCACCTACAGCACATCATAAAATTCAGTTTATTTTAATGCAATTGTGAATTCAAACCAATGCCCACCTAGATAAAAAATAACGTAGAAAACAATCATCAAGAGTTTAGACTATTATACATTTAGGAAAAAAGACAGTATCTTAAATATTAAAATACAGACACATACAACATGCTGATCTGTTACCTAATTGGCACAACACAACACAGTTTTACATATTTGCAGTTGATATATTATTGAGTAAAGAAAATTATTAAAATGGTCAGAGCAAGCATAACAATAGTATTTCTGGATAGGTGTAATGCAGAAAGATAATCCCAAACATAAGAAAAATACCAGCACAAACCTGTTGCGATATATGAGCGTGGTCAGGCTGTATAAGTTTGTGAAATAGTAGTCTAGCAGCATTCATATCAACCCCTGAGAATCTAGTGTTGGTTTTGTAATGATCATCATTGCTGCAGCAAAAAGAAAAATATAGAGAAGACGACTGAATCCTGTATTCTCAGGAACTCAGGAATTTTTTCCACCTTGAATTTTTAGCCCTACTTACTAAAGAATTAAAACGTGAGAAATCACAGTATCAGACTTCAATTTCTAATATGACCTTTGAAGCAAGTGAAAAAAATATCTACTCTAACTGCAAGACAATCRTGTAAAAACACTAGGATCTAAATGAGCCTGTGCAATATATTGCCCTGGAATTATATACAACCTGCGGTTGAGAAGTAACGAGTTTTGCTGGCTTACATGGTAGCAGCCAGGCGGCACACACTTCCAAAGACTGGCAGAAGACATGCTGCATTTGGGCCAGCTGACAAACCGTATGGCAGTAAAGGAGCTAGAAGTTTACACTGCGGGTATCAGAGTAACAGTAAGGTAAGGAAATACGGGGAAGGTGTTACAGCTGAAACAAGAGACACTAGCAAGGTAGCCACCATTAATTCTGTTCACAGGAATACTTGTTTAAAAGCCTGACCACTTACCTCAAAGCCAAAAAGCTCCCATTCAGGCACCCCGCTGAGGAGAACGTTCCATCAATTTCACTGAAATCGTTCATAAGAAATAAGTTACACTTATTTTGTTTTCTTTTTACAAATTAGCATTTGCAATAAAAAACTATATTTAATCCCTAATAAATTACACTGTACATAGGATGGAACTCTGACTTTAACATAACTAAACAACACTAGATAAAATCTCTATTCAAGACTCAATGCTCAAGACAGCTCAAATCAAAGCAAGTTTTGCAACTTGTTTTTCATTTCTTTGCATCCTCCTTTACTGAAGTAGAAGCAATAATCTTCGAGTTGTTCTCATATTCCTTTCCACGTACTGTTGTTTTTCAATGTGCAACTAGATACTTAATCTTGTAGAGTCATCTAAACTGTGACAGAGATGACACAGACTAAAGGATCTAAACTACTTGACAAGCATGACAATGAAAGCACAGCAAAAGCTCTGCACATAATAAAATCAGTCCTTAAAAACAGCTTTGCTATGTATGTACAAAACCCCATTAATGCCCAATTCATAAGTAAAATTATGAAAGACAACTTCTTTCCTCAACATCACTTACTTAGCTATCTCTACAGGAAGTCTTCCAGATGGGAAAGTCAGCAATCTTTGAATAAACGTTTCATTCACAGTCCAGATCTGCTTCAAAAAGTCAGGATACCTAAAATCATCTGGTGGCACCATGTTCTAAATTTTAAAGAAAGCGTAAAGAATCAGGCATACAAAACTGATTTCCAGAAAAATCAATCCTGTGGTGGAGCTCTTTATCTCGTCATTGACTGAAAATTTGCCTACCCAGACTATTAGTGTGAAATAAGCTCAAAGATAAATTTACTATATCCTAGGAGTTCTGCATTCACTATGGAAGCAGCACATACACTAAAAACATCGAGATTAGCGTGTTAATTCACACCACAGCCTACTTCATGGGCAACTCCCTAAACATACAAGTACTCTTCTAGAAGATGAACACTAAACAAGCTTTACACAAGAGTAGCGAGCACCTCTTCTCCCTAGTCACTATGAGCCAGTTAGCTCACTGCCAGGCTGCGAGCATACAGAAAAAGAGCCATTCAATTTTTTGGACAGCTGCTCTCCCACCCCACTTCCATCAGACTCCTCTGAGAATGAATCATGTTTCTCTGAACATTATTGCATTTTGATGGGCTGCTCATACCGAATGAATTCCAGTAAGATTTCTAATAGTAAAGAGGAACAGAACCAAGACCACCGTTTTGAGTAGGAGCACTGGTTCAAAACGACATGGCAAATAGCACCAAAAATAAGGTTAAACTAGTAAAAGGAAACATAAACCTCCTGAGGGTGCAGTCTGACAACATAGCTGACTCAGTATAACGATGACTAGCTGTTGCCAAAAATCAGTACTTCTGATCCCATCCCTCAGGATCAGGATGAGAAACCCTCCTGCTGTTTCCCTTGTGTCCAGCGGAAGTATCATTTAAACCCACGATGTAACAACTCAGGGAACTGAGCTGCCCAAAAACTAGCTTGAGAAAACAAACAGATTTTGGCTGAGACCCCTTAACTGGCAAGGACACACATGTCCCAGGAGTACAGTACCCACATAACTTTGAAAGAATTCAATACAAATTACCAAACTAAGGAGTACTAAAAGCGATACTTTTGCAGCATCAAAGTTCATCTATTGCTAACACTTTTTGTACAGAACAAGCCACAATAACTGCATTCATACAGTCTCTAGTTCACCTCAATTAGTCAGTCAGAATCTACTCCAGTGATTAGAAAATTGCACATGAGAAAGGTTTTAAGAAAGGAGTTTTGATAGAGAAGTTTTGAGCCTATATTAGCAGTAATTTTTCCAGTCTACACCTGCTAAACAAGCTTCTCTCAAACACAGCAATAGTTACCACAACTCAATCAGAATTAAGAAAAAAAAAAACAAACCTAGAAAAATTGTTGATTTTGTACAACCAGAACAAGCTGTGGGAGCAAGGGGTTGCTGCAGGCCTGACCTGTACTCAGTTTTTCTTGACAACAAACATGTTTCCCACTAAAATCTGCTTTCCTTCGTGTCCAGTTTAGTTTGCACCCCAACTCTTGATGCTTCATTYATCCCTATGATCTAATATCTGCTGGGCTATATTGGAAAGTCCCTATACAAATCCAGTCACGTATCTTCATCTTGGTTTTTCCTCCCAACTCATCCTCTAATACCATTTCCTTTCCATCATATTCCCACATTGCCATTTTTACTGTRAAGTCCTTCGAGACATTTTTCCCATACTAGAATTTAAACAGATCAATTCTTGTCCTTTTAAAACTTAAGTTTTAAGACTAGCATAAAACTCTATTGCATAACAAACTATGTCACCACCTACCATTTTTAGCAAAAAGCTCCATTTGTTTCCTCATCATTGTGGTATGCTAAAATGGCTACAAAACAGAAGACAGCATAGCTGCAGTCAGGAGCTACTGAGGAGGGCTGGGCAGGGGTGAAGAGTTCAAATATTCAACCACCTTTTCCTTTATGAAAGGAAAAGAAGTGCATGAATCCATCACTCAGGAAAAAAGCTTATGCCAAAAAGCCTCAAGAGCCTACTGACAGCTAACAGTAACTGGATCCAAGTCCTCCAACTGCTAAATTGACTTAGTGTCTTGTGCTTCCACACTGCTCTAACGAACTTTACAATGTAGTCATRCACCTTCAATATGAAAATCTTTTAAAATGTATCAGAAAAACTAGAATTTAACTTTGACAGACTTTGGAACCAAAGTATATTTAATTTGTTACCTGTGGATAGAAGTAGTGTGCAAAACTTTGGTCCCCACCAGAGAAAATTCTCTTTACACAATAACACTCCTCACTGTCTGAAACAGGAATAAAAAACAGGCAACTGAAAATGTGAATTTGAGAAATGATTAAGACATGGCAATCAACACTCAATTAGAAAAAGGTTCCTTCATTATGTAACCTCGCTGAAGCGGATCTTTGTAATACAATAGTTAAGCATTTACCTCAGTTAAAGGTAGTCTAACAGCTCTAAGTTGTAGCTCTATGTCGTGGTTTAACCCCAGCCAGCAACTAAACACCACGCAGCCGCTCGCTCACACCCGCCCCTCCAGTAGGATGGGGGAGAGAATCGTGAGGGCACATGAAGGAAAACCCACGGGTTGAGATAAACACGGTTTAATAATGGAAATAAAACAAAATAGAACAGTGATAATAACAATAACAACGATAACAGAATATACAAAGCAGGCGATGCACAATGCAACTGCTCACCCACCGCACATCCCAAACAAAACCACATGTCCCAAAAGAACTGCGTGTGCCAAACCCCAGAGCCTCCCCCCCACCCCAGTTTTATACCGAGCATGATGTCACATGGTATAGAATACCCCATTGGCCAGCTGGGCCAAGTGCCCCGGCTATGCTCCCCCCGCAGCTCCCCCTGCACCTGGCAGAGCATGGGAGGCTGAAAAGCCCTCGGTACAAGCACCACACAGCAACAACCAAAGCATCGATGGGCCATCAACGTTCCTCTCATTGCCAAACCCGAAACACAGCACCCCCTCCAGCTACTGGGAAGAGAGTTAASTCTGTCCCAGCCGGAACCAGGACACTCTAGTGCTAACAAAGGACCTCACCCAACAGCACAAGTAAGCATGCATTTCTACAGCAGAAATGGACCTTAGGGAACAGAGCACAGTAAAAACAAACTGTTTGGAAGAAAGCGATTATAGCCCATTATTTAGTTTAAATCTCAAGATTTGTAAAACACTATAAAGGAACAGGAATCCAAGAAGTAAATATGCCAGATGTTGCTTACCTGTGATTATCGGGCATTGAGTACTATAAGGAAGCCARTTTCCTTTTACTGTGAAGGGACTTTTCCTGTTACTGGTTGTTCCTGTACCTAACTGCCCATTACCTCCGAGTCCAAAAGAATAAATTCTTCCAGATGAAGGAACAAATGCAGTAGTGTGCTGCCTAGGGCAAACAAAATTCAGTAACAAAAACCTAAGAGTTATAACATGCTTTGTGCAGGCCAGCCCAAGAATTGTGTTAAACAGTATGTTAAAGGTCCCGTAGCATCAAACACTCTGCTCCCCTATTGGCAAAGCACTGCCACTGGCAATACTCCATTTATACTCCAATAGGCAATATTCCATTTTCATGGAAAAGTTCACGGAACAGAGATGCCAGGTTCTGCCTTGAACRCCTGCTTAGCCACAGTGTGACCTTTAGAGCATATCTCTAGACATTCAGGAATTTGAAGTTTCTACCAGACTGGCCGCATCACCTTTCCCCTCCCACCCCCTCAACTCTAGATGCCCTCTCTCCTATCATGAGCCTGGGAAGAACCAGTATTGAATTTATGTAAACTGTTAAAAGGGAATGGGTCCACTCAATGTCAACCAAACTGCTAAAAAGATAGGTTTACATTTACACATTCTTTAACCCAAAGAACAAAGTGTGCCTATCTCTTAAAAAATTATGTTGCTTCCTTCATTTAGTCATCTTATAATGCAATTCTTTGGACAAGAGCATTTTCATGTGTGCTGAGAATTTTTTGCCATTTCTTGGGTGCTATTATAATATATACACAATAAAAACCTATTAGGAACTGACGTGCCATACAGT
Source organism: Oceanodroma leucorhoa (assembly GCA_030449065.1). NCBI lineage: Eukaryota > Metazoa > Chordata > Aves > Procellariiformes > Oceanodroma > Oceanodroma leucorhoa. Next base: position 6,551,534 of record JASVER010000024.1, read on the forward strand.
ATTACAGGTATTTCACAAAACAAGTTACGTTTCCAAATTTTACACTTATCCTCAGTGATGCTCATGTACCTCCCCAAACACACTTGTTCTTTAATAGGAAATTATAAAGTGACAGCAACAAGTAACACCTTCACAATTCACACTGATTATTCACTCTTTCAGTTTAGAAAATCAGAGCCTTTCAAATAGTATAACTTCCTTTAGTTCTTCTATTGAATGTTTTTAAAATCCCAGTAAGGTCTCTAAATAATCTTTTGTTAGAGACCATCCTGTCTTCCCTAACCACAAAGGATAAGAAAAAAAAMCCCCACTTCATATTGCAATATACATGAAGTTATACAAAACAAGTTAGTTATAAGATTCATAGTGCTAGCACAGAATAGACCTTACCTGCCACAAGTGATTTGTGTCACAACACTTCCCATAAGTTCAAAAACTTTCCTTGGGTTTATCTCGTGGCTGGTAGAGTTATGACCCAACTGACCATAGCCTCCAGCTCCAAAAGTAAAAACCCCACCTTCCTAAACAAATAAATTATTTGCGTTAAAATAATAGTATATCTCAGAACAAGAAACTTAACAAAAATAGGGGTTTAATAAACCTTGTCTGATGATTTTGGAATTGTAAGGGAAGGAGAGAAAAATATACATGTACAAGAGGGCCCTGACACACAGAAGGGTCACTAGTTAATTGCAGTTATGAAAATGTGGCACAGCTACCAAGTATTACCTTAATCGTGTTAAATCGCATTCTTGTAATTTCCATATTATTATACAATAGTCCTGCCATTAACTTGTGTCATTAATAGATACTAATCCTCGTTTTTCCTCTTTTCCAGTTTTCTTGATGAACTACAACAGTATATAAACTCACACAATTAAAAAAGTATATTTTGGCTTTTAAATTCTGAATATAAATCTTAAAGCAATTACCAAATCGGAAGCTGCCTCCTCAAGCAGATGATGCAGAGTATGACTGAAATAGTCAGCTTCATTATTTGAAAGCGTAAGAAACCAGAAAATTTCAACATTGTTGTAAGGCAAGTAATTTTTTAAAAGTGTTTTTGATTAATTTAATCAAGAAATTAACCAAAAACTTTAATGAAAGTTTAAAGAAGTTATACAACTTACCTTACAACAACTTCGAAACTTCCCAATTTCAAATGCTTTGAAATTGTACAGCTGTTTCTTTCAAGTCTACTCTGCATCAGACTGGACCTCTACTGGAAATCATCATTAAAATGGCAGCGTCCGCTGAGAAAAACCAACAGCCTCATTCACTGAATCAGGATAACAAACAGTGACAGGTTTTTCTGAATTTCAGAAGGATTTGAAGAATGCTCGCACATGTACACAGTACCATCTACAAAAGATACAACTCAAGACCACTTGTTCGGCAAGACCTATCATGCAAGGGAAAATGGAGCTATACACATGGGTGACAAATAATTTGTAGAAACATTTACAGTAAATTCAGTATCTTAATTGAGTCCATTAGCTTTAAAGCAAGTTTGAAGTTAATTTCTATACATTAAAAAGGGAAAAACATTTAGAATCCAAGTTAGACTGCTGTTTTTCTTTACATTCTATATTTCCCTAACTTCGCACAATACATCAATATCAATTTCAGGATTGCAAAGTTGCCACATCTTTTGCAGTCAAAGTGAGAGAGTATTTTAGGACAAAAAGAAATTGTTTGTGGTCTTTTCCTTTCACTGTAGAAAATTAAGCGTGTCTAAACAACAAAAGTATGACCATATTCTTCAAAACAAATTTTCACTTGTTGCAGTGTAAAAATTCAAATGAACACATTAAAAAAACCCCATACATCTTCCAAAAGTAAGTAAACACAGATTTTTTTTTTCTTCATAAATAAAACATTAAAAACAGTTACTTTCAAAATTCTAATGCCTTCTACAACAATGTTCTGAATTCCACAGATTCAGACATTAAATGGATATTTAGTTACTTGCCCAAATCTCGATCGGCCAGAAGTGTTTTCTACTGCTATCAGTAGTAAGTTCAAAATATTCTGTTTATAAATGGATATATTTTATTGAGAGCAATGAACAACAGGAAACATCAAAATGTTTCATACTGGTTTATACCTAAATGTTGAAGTCTAATCCAACTATCAAAACATAGAAAGAAAAGTACAGGAGTCAATCATCTAAAGTAAGACGTGTATGTATTGTTTTACCCACCACAAAATAAAGGTACTTATCATCACTTGATGCTTGAAATACACTATTTGTCACTAAAATGAGTGTAAGAAAGAGCACTAGCATTATACATTCTGTGTATGCACAGAGCATAAGAAAGAGCATACATAAGAAAGAGCACTAGCATTATACATTCTGAAACTCTAAAAGTTTCCAAATAAGTTTAAAAGTTTAAAAATAAGACTCAAAATGATGCATTTAGCCAACAGTTACATACAAGGCAATCTGACACATTTCAGCATCTCTATACCAACATGCCGCACTGACACAGAATACATGCTTTCTTTCCAAATCGGCCTTGAAGTAAATGACCAACTTTTCAAAGAACCTCGCACTATAATACTTACTAGTGGATTATGTAAATCTTCAATTTCTTCTATCGGTTTGCCAATAGTACACAAACAGCTGCTGTGCAACAGCAGCCAGAAGAGAGAGGAGTGAGAATACGTGAGAGAACCAGCCCTGCAGACACCAGGGTCAGTGAAGGAGGAGGGGGAGGAGGTGCTCCGGGCGCCGGAGCAGAGATTCCCCTGCAGCCTGCGAGGAAGACCATGGTGAGGCAGGCTGTCCCCTGCAGCCCACGGGGAGACCACAGTGGAGSAGATATCCACCTGCAGCCCGTGGAGGACCCCACGCCRGAGCAGGGGGATGCACCTGAAGGAGGCTGTGAGCCCGTGGAGAGCCCAGGCTGGAACAGGTTTGCTGGCAGGACTCGTGCCCCCATGGGGGACCCGCGCTGGAGCAGGGGAAGAGTGAGGAGGAAGGAGCGGCAGAGCCAACATGTGATGAACTGASCACAACCCCCATTCCYTGTCCCCCTGCGCCGCTGGAGGGGAGGAAATAGAGAAGCCAGGAGTGAAGTTGAGCCCGGGAAGAAGGGAGGGGTGGGGGAGAAAGTGTTTTAAGATTTGGTTTTATTTCTCATCACCCTACTCTGATTTGATTGGCAATACATTAAATTAATTTCCCCAAGTCTGTTTTGCCTGTGATGGTAACTGGTGAGTGATCTCTCCCTGTCCTTATCTTAACCCACAAGCCTTTCGCTRTATGTTCTCTCCCCTGTCCAGCTGAGGAAGGGAGTGATAGAGCAKCTTTGGCAGGCACCTGACRTCCAGCCAAGGTCAACCCACCACAATAGCAAATAGCAATTCACTAAGAAAACTTTAAACAACCACACACACCAATCCCCCCAGCATTTAATTTAAATTCAAAATTAACTCGGTCTGATCAGTGATAACAGCAATGCCACAGGCATTACAGTCAGAAAACAGCTGATCTGTTTAGGATACTGAAATTTGCATTTGTGTATCTGCACAATTTTAATAATGCAACATGCACTGTCATATCAAAAATGCTMTATTTTGTATGCTCAATTTCACCAAATCTGACAAAAATTTAAAACTATAGAAAGATTTCTGTATTTGGTAAGTTTTTTCAAATATTTAACCATTCTTCCAGCATTCCTCAACTCCATCCAATAAGCTTTGAAGAAATAAACAAAATTTCACATAAAATTTATTTCCTATTCAGGTAGCATCTCCTGAACACATTCAAAAATCAAAGCCTAAACATATCTTTAAATATTGTACCTTTGTAAGGGCAGCAGTATGATCTTCTCCACAACATATATGAACAACCTTCTGAGTTCTCAGTGACTTCAGCAGCGTAGGAACATACCTGTCTGAAAGGTTTAATACAGCAGTAGATTGCTTATTTTGAAAATAAAAATCAGAAAACAATWAGTTTTGCTCATTTATTCTAATTCGGTTCCACTCAAACAAGCACTTCAAATTTGTTAGCATAATGCAATCATTGTGACTGAGTTTAYGTACCTTTGAGATGGAAGTGTTATTACAGAAAAAGAGAGGCTACTATACYGAAATACTTTGTAGCAAAACAGTCTCATTTTCGCTAGCATAGGATCACATATCAATACAGAAATCATGACATATGGAACAGTGCGTTAGACCTGCCATTGGCCATGAGAAAACAGATGACAGTTGTTTTAAGTTGTTTATGCGCTTCATGTTTTTAAAGTGTTCCTGTAAGTTGGTATTAGCTGGTCATAGTTCARTACTACTAAACATACAATAGGATGGAACACTGACTGATTAGGAAGCACAACTAACTTCCCTCCGTCACCAGAACACATCAACTTTGTCATCCAGTTGCACAAAGGCAATTTTTTTAGATGTTAATGCTAATGTCTTAAAATTTGCCAGGTACGCTAAGATTCCTGGAAGAAGACCTATCAAGACATAAAAAAGGGATTTTACTGAGAAGTGATGCTATATGAAAAACTGGGGTCATATACATTCCAAAGAATATGTAGAAGCAACTGAAGTCTCCCATGAAAATCTGATTTCTGAAAAGTACGTGTAATTTTTTTATTACCTCAGTGTGACCAGATTTAAAGCGTTAATTCAGATATGCATTTTAACTACAATACATTTTTCTTATTTTAAATGGTGTTGAGAACAAGGAACCAGTGAGAAAATTTGAATTCAAGAAACCAGCTATAGATTATTTTATACTAAACTGTGTATTACAGGAACCTGATAGCGTATACTCCCATTTTGGAGCCCTGCGCATGGATAGTGTGCATGTAACGTAATACAACTAACAAAGAAACAATTCTTTGTCTACCCTAACTACTTGCTTAAAATCTTTTATGAGTRTCAACACCCTAGTAGAGGAAATTTTGGAAATGGCTCGCTGAAAATCGTGAATGATTATCAGAAGTCGCCCGAGAAAGGCAGATACCCACATGGCAGTAAAACAAGGATTCCTTAAATGTGTCTACTAAGGACAACCAAAAAGTTTTGATAGCTTACTRGTTTTGTCAAGCAATTTATTCTACTTAAAACTCAGTTCAAACTGTAACTACTGCACAGTATCTTAATTCAATCCCATTTAGAAAGCTTAAGTCACAGAAAAATCTAGAACTTGGAAAGAAAACAAGTCAAGCAGGCTAGAATTTCAACATAACACTGTCAGAATTTTCACTACAAAACAGTTGAGGAAAAAAACTCTATGTCTTCCTTATGCAATCTCACACGACATTAGCACTCTCCAACAATATTCAACAAAGGTTTGTTCTGTCTGCTCCTTTTCTAGGAATACCACTGTCTTTAGGTTCACAAACCAAGACTTTCAGCATGAAATTTGACAGAGGTAATGTTTACTTACCATTATCATCATTAAGACCCAGCTGCCCAAATTTGTTGCGTCCCCATCCAAAAATGGCTCCAGAAAGAGTTAGTACAAAACTATGAGCTCCTCCTGCTGCAATCTGTGCAAAAGGGATTCCCAGCAGAGATTTAATCACATGTGGTGAGTTTTGTTTTTTATACTCATAACCTAAGCCCAGCTGGCCATATTTATTTTGTCCCCAGGAAAACACTTCACTTCCTGTTTTAAGGAAAAAAAAAAATAAACAAGAAATACAATCAATATAGTTTAACTATATAAAGTTTATTTACTGTAAGAAAAGCTAAAAGATAGTTACTCTTCAAATATTTTTAAGTTTGAAAATGCATACAAATTACTGACTTTTGAAGCTAAGCATTCTCGTGTAATTTGCAGACATTCAAYTCAAATATTTAATCAGACTGAAAGTATTTAAATCACATTCAAAACCCTCAAATCTGCTCTTAACATTCCTATTTCAACAGTGTTAGATAAGTTGAGTTTGGTTATTACTAAGCAAGATGCTGTTCCACTGGGAGTTCCACTACTGTATATATTTTTATGCAGAGATCTTGTTGAGGTTGCATATTGGACATGCAAAAATTTCCAATTTCCCATCACAAGCCTCATTTAAGCTTTTATACAGCAACATACTTAATTTTCACATACAATTTAAGTGACATATATTTTAAATTTTAAAATATTGTATCAATTATATGATCAATGAAGCACAAAGTTTATAATGTTACTTGACGCCTTATAAAGAAAAAAAAAAAACATTTTGAAGAATCATGAATCAGAGAGCTCTTTATGTTAAGACTGCATCCAAAAGAAAATGTTCTACTGAACAACCAACATTTTACCAAGGTATTTACTATCCTAAAGATCAACACCTAATCACAAAGATATTTTGCTTTTGCTGATGCGATACGTTTCAAACAGTAATGTTACCTTCAAACAGTAATGTTTCCTATATCTCTCCTATCTCCACCTTTTCAGTTACAGTTTTATCAAGATGGAAAACAATGAAAACCATCGCCTGGGGTACAGGTCTCTCACATTTTATTTATTTATTTAAACAACAACAACCAAAAAACCAAACCAAAACCAACCAGACAAAAAAAMCCAAAAACCCAAGCCACCACTTTTATACAAAACAATCTTCCTAACACCAAAGAAATCCTATGCCAATCATTTACAATCACATGAACTAATCCACCTGATCAATACCCCATATATAGATCTAAAAATACTACAAAGTCTTCTCTCAAAATGCCTTATTCAAGCAAGTTTACCCCATTTTCCTCCCTGTGTGGGTCTATTTTTAAGGCCATAGCCTTGCTACATTGCAACTATCTCCACAGGTTCCCTTACAACCAGGAAAAAGAAAAAAAMCCCAAAACCAAAAMCACCACCAACAAAAAGACACCCTACAATGCATGTGAAGAACAGTAACATAGAGCTGCAAATCCATGAATTGGCAATAGGATAGTGATGCTGTACTTGAAGCTTGTAACTATTTAAGTGAGTGAATTTTTAATTACAAACTCCTATTATATTCTTGCACCTTTGACCAATAGAATGCTTAAAAGCACCACTCTAATATTCCCCATATTCTACTGCTGATCTTAACCCAGGCAAAGGGTTGTTTGTAAATCTCTCTGAAAACAAAGGAATCTCACTTGGTTATAATGGTAAAGATGCCTGGGAATACATAAAGGCACAGAAAACACTCAATATGAGCCCATGAAAAGTCACGTACAGAATCAAGGCACACATAGCCAGTGTGAACTATTATATTTAAAGAAACAAAGAAATTATTCAGCATACAATTAACACGCCCTCCCCACAGCTTATTTAGTTTATATTTTAACCACGCATTGTTAAGAAACACTGACAAACTTTACAATCTTGCTGGAATTTTTGTTTTGAATTTCTAAGTTTCCATTAACCCCATCCAGCAGCCACTTCTTCCAAATGGAAGTTTTGGCCACAACCCTCCTTTGTCACGATGAAACAAACAAGCAGCAAATTTAAATTAATATTCATTTCTAGACAGCTATACTAACTAGCCCCAGCAAAATTTTGAAGACAGATGTTCAAACCTTTCAAAAGGTGGGTTATGTGACATTACATTTTAACTATAAAAGCACCAACAAAACAGAGGCTTTGCAACAGAAAAGCAGACAAGGAAGTCGTTGCCTGCAAGCCTCGGTAGCTTGAAGGTACAGGTTAAAATAGACTAGTGACAAAGCAGCAYGCTAACAGGATGAAAAAGAAATGGGACCAAAAAACAGGAGAGAAACAAAAATGAATTAAAAAGGGAAATTACGTGAAAGCAAGATGATAAAAAGCAAAAAAACCATAAGAAAAATAGCAGAACACCACAGCATTTGTTTGTACATTTATTTTTTAAATTCAAGCTTCCATCATTAAATTACACTTCTCCTATCAACCTGAAATCCCATCTGTGTTAAGTGGTAGTATGTTTTAAAAAACATTTCTGTTTTAAAAAAGACAAAATAAATGTTGAAACCTTTAGAATTACCTGGTAAGAAATTACACAAAACTTCAGAAGAATTTGGCTTACCTTTTGAGAGTGCTAACGAGTGATAATAACCACAGGCAACTTGAACAATTTGGATCTCTGATAAGCTTTTAATATTTCTATTGGGGTAAGAAAACAGAGAAGGAATTAAGCTGCTAGGTCATGGTATGAAATATAAAGTCATGCCAAAGAGTAATATACAAAAAGTTAATTCTTTTTACTGAAGTATAGATGAAACTAAATTAAATATCCTAACTTTAATTAGAAGCTATTTAGTAAAATCTTAAGTCAAAACTGCTTCTTTTCTAACACATTCAAGGACAGGTTCTGTCTTATTTTCAAATGAATAAAGTCAGTAAAAGACCATAATGAAGAATTAGGGAGGTTCATGTGCTACAAAGGAGATGTCACACAGCTGAATGGAGGAAATTAATACCGTATGCAAGAAGAAAATTATTCTTACTCTATAGTTTCCAAAAGAAAGAAGGTTTTACAGTCTTCTTCATATCAATATTAGATATAAAGACTGAATTATTTTGTTAAAATTTGAACACTCAATTTCTCACCTCTACCAACATTAACTTCAGTCAAAACTTCAGTTTACAGAGCTATTAAGTATTGCACAATATTATAAAGCAGTTGCAAATACATACAAATGTGCATTAAATCTAGTATGCTTTCAACTTTTGATGAGAAAAACAAGAGTTTCTAAAAGGCCTGTGGGCTTTTAAATTTGATACAGAAATAAATAATGTTTATATTAGTTATATCTTTCATATTTATACATGTCACAGATAGCCATGTTAACGTTATGAATTACTAATGTTCCAAGGAATTGTTACTTTCATGTGTCTTTTTCCTATGTAAAAAAAAAATTAGAAAAGAAAACCTCCAGCTTGCAAACATACAAACTTACTGCTACAGACAATTCCACYGATTTCAGTGAGCCTATTCATCGCAGTAAAAACGTGGACTTCAGCTAGCTGGAATGCTTACAGCATTCTGAAAACAAGTAAGTGAATCTGGCTGACATTCATTTCTGTAACTAGAAGGTGTATTGTTTGATCACAGCTAAAAAACCTTGGGGTGAAAATTGAAGTACAAAGATCAGACAGCAAATGTACCTTCTTCAAAGGTACTCCCACAACTGGTTTTGAAAGTTTAATATTCTACTTCTCTTTAACTTCTCTTAAATGGCAGTTATCAAGCCCCATTTACATTCTTAAAATACCCATCCTACTTTTCCAACATAACTTTCATGCTTAGTAGATGACTATTAAAAAAGAAAAAAAAACAAAACAAAAAAACCAAAACAAACAACAAACCAAACCAAGCAAACCCATAACACACTTCTCACATAAGCTGACTTTTTGAGAAAGGAAACTGTCTACAACATGCAAGTGCCACAGCTAAAATACACTTATAATGTGTGTTTTTAATTAAAACAGCAGAACAGCTTAACCAATATGATTTAAGCACTTTTTTTCAAAAAAAATAACTTTTTAACCTGGGTACTCTGATGCATTCCTCTGTTCCCGGCAAGCCAAGCTGTCCATCAGTAGCCAGACCCCAAGCATATACCTGACCCTTGTCATTTAATGCAAGAGTGTGGGCTTCTCCACATGATACAGCTACAATATTTTGGGCATCCAGTGCACCAACATGCTCTAAAAAAAAAAAAAAAAAAAGAAAAATTACTTGTTTAAAAAAAAAAGCTACTAACAAGCTAGTGCTGTTCAAGACAGTTGGACAGTTATACTCAGTACTAAGATATCAATGGAAATGACCCAGAAGTAAGCCCAGAAGTCTGCCAAAACATCTTTTATTTAAAATTATAAGCATGCTATTCTAGAAGAAGTTAAATTTGACACCCCAAAGTAACCAAACAACTGTATCTGGAGCAATATAAAGAAGTGCACAAAAACCGCAGCTCGATCATAATGGCTCCTTCTAATCTTGYCATCTGAAAATGAGTGCAGAAACTCAATTAACATTAAGGTCAAATAGATTATTGTCAAATGACTACACGTGTAGACATTATGTAAGAGGAAAACATTCCACCACAGCAAATTAAATTCACCTATTCATTATTAACAAAAAAGCCTGCAAAACAAGGCAGGGCAAATTAAAGACTAAAGCTACTGATTTTGCAATGAGCTACACAATGTCCTCTTTATAATGCAAAATACTGTAGAAACAGATCCGAAAGAGTAATTTTTCTAGATATACAGTGCATGCCTCTGAAAAGCAAACACTGAAATATCTGTAGGTTTTTTTCCAGTAGCCTGCATATACCCTTAARTACATTTGGAAAAACTCAAAGTTTGTTTTCATGCTTATGATTTGTGACCAGAAGTCTAACATTTTCATTTCAGCAACAGTAAAGTGGAGAAATATCATCAGGGCCTGTCATTAAGGCTGGAATTTACAACAGTCCCCTTAAATAAGAGCCTGCCTGGACATTTTATGCCCAGTTTTCAAACACATAAATTCCGTTCCTGCCTAAGAAGGGCAGACCACTGAAAAAACTTGTGTATCATCAATGTAGCACACACTGTAAACACAGCCTAGCATAGCCTAAGTCCACTTCAAAACAGTAACTAACAGTATCTGCAACATGACAGGCACTCAGTTTCCAAAATAAAGTAACACAGGCAGCAGACATAAGTTCATTTTTTTTAAACAGCTGGTCTGATTAAAGAGGTTACCACCCCAATTCAGCCCGTTGCGGCCTCCACGGCTCTGCCAGTGGAAGAGGTCATGTAAGCGCTCTCCAGTTCAGGCAACAGCATGCAGATTAGTCAGACTATCTTCACCAGCTGCTAAACCAGCCRGGCTGACTTTGCCCACTATGGATTAAGGAACATTCACACAATCCCTACGGCAAGCAGAGCTCTGTGGGGAGGGAAGAGGGAAGGCACAGCTAAATAGTGCCACTGGTGACACTGAGGTGGCAAAGACACGCAGTCAGCAACAAAATTATCTTCAGTTAGCAGAAATACATTCAAAAGAGAGCATCCACCCATTTGTAAAGATACTGAGCCTCTTTAGACTGCTCAAGTAAAGCTATCCCAATGCACTGACTGCACATTAGAACATTCAACAGTATTGTCAGTAATCTCTAGATGAAAGAAAAATTAGGGAGGAGGAGAATTACTGCTGTGTCTGAGCATGTTCAAAAAAAAGAATTATAGTAGGTGTTTGTCCATCACATATGAAAGCTCATACAAGGCTGTTTTAAAAAAAAAAAAAAATTAGAAGTCAGATATTTTGATTGTAACTTTTAGATTTAAAAGACAATTCAGCATCATTTTCAAAGTGGATAACAAGTATTCAGAGTAAGATTGACAAGCTGAGTTTCTATTCATGTTCATGAAGCAGATGTTTGCACAGGATTCAAGTTTATCAGTTTTAATATCCATTTACTGTTTCCCAATAGAAGTCCAAATTAATTTTAAAAGTTACATATCAACTACACAAAACATCTTTACTTGGCACCAAATCTGAAACTCTGAATAAAGAACTACTACTAAAATACTGCATAATGCCTCATTTCCATTTGAAATATTTGTATCAATTATTGTGCCAAGTAACTTGTAAAATTGCTACAGCAGTGATTAGAATAAACTCTTACTAAGCCTTCTCAGTTTGCTTACGTTATGCTATAAGTACTGTCAGAAGCACCGTTCCGTATCTCTCAGTAGCACGCAGATATGACTCACACGCACAGCTCTGAAGGGAGCCCATGTGCACACTCCTCTGCAGTCCCTGCAAGATGTTTACCCACTTCTGCTAYAGAACTGCACTAGCAGGAAGAAGAAACACGCATATAACATAGACAGGGAGAAAAAAGCCCAAAGAAGTTTTATATTGCATCCTTTAGGCTTTTCCAAATCCTCTTCCTGTAGCACCGCATATGCTGAAAAGTCTTTTACCAGAAGTTTTATTTTCAGCTCTTAAAAAAAAATAAAATTAAGAACCTTGCTTTAATCAGACCTGCTCTACATCACACAGTAGATGATTAAACACACACAGCATGTTTCTCAACTATGGTATGCCAAATATTCATTTCTACCATATTCCAGTAGCCAAACCCATACATRTAGTATAATGCTATTCCATGTATTGAAGCAGGTCACCTCCCCTTGAGATTAAAAACAGCCACTGAGTSTCCCAAGGCCTTAGGTAAACTGATTCCATGCTGGAAATACAAAACAGTGGCACTGTCCAGCTGCACGGCACACACAAATATGGGGGGACAGCCATGCTTCACAGTTGGTTGTTTCCAATTGTCACAAGATGCAATCCAAGCAAAGGAATGCTTTTCAAGTTAAAAATAGGCCCATTCTTGGAAGAACTACTGTGCATAAAATTCAGCACATGCACAGACACTGGCAGTCTTGGGTTTGACATAGCATAATGAAACAAAAAATACATGCACAACCACATGTACTCTCCACAATTCATTACTTCCAAACTTACCGGGTCTTTTCCTGGCTTTTTCATGCCCTAGTTGTCCTAGATCATTGCATCCACATGTATAAACAGTCCCATCATCCAGGACAAAAACAGTATGTCTCAGTCCACAACCTACATCTCTGACCCTTTTATTTAAGAAAAAGTCACTTTTTCTGGGTTCTAAAACAATCTCTTCATCAATTCCACCCAATCCAAGCTGTCCAAAAGATGCATTTCCCCAGCACAACATGTTTATGCTTCTCTTGATCACAGAGATCTTCCAACTTCACTTTTCTAGAATATCCCTTTCGCGTAGCTGTTCAAAAAAAGGAAAATGTACAGTTTTTCAGTATTGTCCCTAATGTTTATGTTATCCTCTATATAGCATATAATCCACAAGTTCACTTTCTACATACCAATATATTGAAACATTGAACATTTTTTAAGAGTGTGATTTACCTTCTTGGACGGTATTTACATTAACTCTGCAGTAAAATGCTTTCCTTCCTATTTCAGATACAACTTTCAAGATGTGCAGGTCCTCGGTTTTATATATCATTCTTTGTAAAACTTCTCTAATCCCTAACCCAGAACTACACAAATGGCAGTCACAACTGATTCTAGCCAGTGGAAATGACCTCAAACATCTTTTAAGGAGACAGTACAGGCTAGTTTCTTTACACAAGGAGCTGCATGACTCCCGAAAGCACTGTGTACGGCCTCAGGATCATCCCTAAAAACAACACTTGACTCATAGCTTGGAAAAAATTGGTCAGCTCTGATCAATCCAGTTATGCAACACAAAGAATAATATGGTGTGTCAATCATTACATTTAAACAACTATGAGTCAACTGAACCTAAAATTTAAAAGAAAATAAATAGCTGAAACTCAAGTCCCGCACTGCAATCAACGAAGGCTACAGCTTCACAGTTACTCTGCAGTAACAGGAGGCCGCAGATACAAACCCCCATCCCTAATGCCTAAATTACAATTACCAGAACACGTGCTGACAAACTCTGTACCTATTTGGAAAGGATACAAAGCTACACTTCTTCATTTTCAGTACTGCAAATRATGAAGAATTTATGACAATGTTTTCACTGTTACTTGCACTACACTTCCATGACAGTAAGTTTCCCCGTATTTTCAGAACAATTTAAAAATCAATGCAATACATTGTAAAATTGCTATAAATTTTCATCTGTGACCATTATTTAGAAAACAGCATGAATAATGGAATGTGCAATACAACGCACTACAAATGCATTCAGTCTTACATTCTGCAGGGTCATAACATGTATAAACCACCTAAATAYAAAACTGCTCAGAGAAGCAAGCCATCAGTCAGCACCTAAGCGTTACATAAACCAAAGAAGAGCAGAATTCTTTCCAGCACAACARGATGAAATATTTTTCTCTGCAAAAGTCAAAATGCAGTAACCAAGATGCTTATTTTTGTGAYCTCATAAAAACAAAACAAAACAAAAAACAAAACAGCCAAACAGCTTAAAATATATTGCATTCTGTTTACCTATCTCAGGAGATGATGCATGATCAAATATTTCCCTAGCTATCACTAGCTATATCCTACCACATTCAGAAGGGGACATCAAAACGAAGAAGTCTTCGGTTAAGACATAGCTACGCAACAGCAAATTTCACACATCTGTAGCAGTGACTGCAATGCAAGCTTCAACCTGCAACACAAGAAGTTAGAAAAGATGTATTATTATAGTGCTTCAAGACTTCTGTAGTCAAGATTTATCTCCACCTCCAGTGGGGCAAAAAGAAAAGTTCTCCCTTCTATTAAAACAGATATATATTTCCATAGGAGGTGGGGGTTTTGTTTTGGTTTTTTCTTTTAAGAGTCAGTAGCCAAAGACGTTTTGTACTTTGATCTCAAATCACGGCAGTATTTTATCCCTGTATGTAATCACGAAAGCCAACTCGCGTTGTCAGCTACTGGATACTACCGTGCCTGACGTCAAAAGCAGCCCAATGCCGACACTAAATGCGGAACGCGAGGGAAACCACCCAACTCATTTTCTACTAGCAGAGAGCGAGTAACGGCGCTACAGGAAGCGTCTGGATGTTTCCCGCAGGCTGGAGCGGGCTGTGCGATCCCACCGTGCGCGGGCACTGACGCGCTCTTAAAGCGCCCGAGCCGCGGGCTGCGCGCCCGGCGATCCCCAGGGCTGCCCCACAGGCTCCTGCCCGCCCCGGCTGCCCCTGGGAGCGGGACCCCGCCCGCCCTCGCCCACACACCGCCAAATGCAGCCAGCCTGCGGCACGSGCTTAACGGTTCCCCTCCCTGGGGCGCAGCTCGCCCGGGCGCCGCCGCCGCGCTGGGGTCCGGAGAGAGCGGCCCCGCCCGCGGCCCCGGCGGAGGAGCGCGGGTCGGCGGCCGGAGCGGGGCCTCCGCCCGTGCCCAGGGGGCGGCGCCAGAAGCCGAGGTCCCCTCAGCGCGCCCCGTAGCTGCGAAGCGGCATCGCCCGTAACGGTCCTACCCGCCCCGGCCCACCGGCCGCCCCGCACCTGCCCCCCCTCCCCGCGCCGCGGGCACTGCCGCTTCTCCCGCCCCGCTCCCTCAGCCGCCGTCCCACCGGCCCCGCGGTGGGGGCCCCGCGCCCGAGCGTGGCCCCGTCCGCTTCCCCGTCCGCCCCACGGGGCCGAAGGGCGGCAGCGCCCGGGTCCGCAGAGGACCARCGGCGCGTCACGGCCCGGCGGAACTCACCGGCGGCGAGGCTCTCCGCTCCGCTCCGCTCCCCCCCCGGCGCCGCGAGGCCGCGCCCAAGCCCGGCCCGCCCGCCGCAGGCACCCACCGGCCACCGCGAGGGCGTGAGCGGCCCCAACACGGAGCGGTGACAGGGCCCGGCCGCCGCTCCTGCGCAGGCGCGAACTCAGCGGGCGGGGCCGCCSCKCGCCCCCCTCACCGCCTGYCTCCCTCCCCGGCCTCGTGGTCAGGGGCGGTGACGCAGCGGCGGCGCGGCGTGACGTCAGCGCGGGGCTCGGCGGGGGTGGGCAGCGGGGGGCACGGCCCCCGCCAGCCGCCGAATTGGAGCCGTGCCGGGGCGGGTCCCGCCGGCCGCCGGGGGCGGGGGGGCTCCGGGGCGGGGGCGCTAGCCGGGCCCCGATCGAGGCGCGGAGGGAGGTGGCGGTCGGCGTCACCGCGTGGCTTCGGCTGCCGCTGCTGGGCTGTGAAGCGGCTGGGCGAGAAGTTGACCAAAAAAGTTCGGGAGAATGACCACGAAGTGACGAACGCTGGAGTGAAGCCTTCGTCCTCCCGGAGCGCCTGGAGGACGGCCCTGGAGAAGAGCAGGGCTGGGTGCGGGAGGGTGCAGTCAGCTCAGGTGCTCGCTCCGGGGTGGTGACTGCAGCCGGGCATACTCTGGGCTTGGGAACAAGGGAGCACAAAAAAATACAGCAGCTTTAAAACACACCATCGTTGTATTACATCACTGTTTTTAAATCAAGAATTTAAAAAATTTGAGCATGTTCTGGGGCAAATCACTCCCTCTACGTCTGCTGAGGTCTTCCTGATGGCATACTTCTTCCTTGCAGAGTGGTAAAGAGACTCGTCTGCGTGCTGCTATTCCTTATCCGTCATCTACGGAGATGTGSAGAAGCCTCTGCTCGATCTCTGAGGGCACGAAAAGAATGAGATCAGTGAGCGGGAAGGCACTGGATCCGCCAGGGAGGAGCAGGAACAAACTGTTCCTCGCACTCCCATTCCCTGTCATTAGCTTCTGCCACAGCCGGCTGCTTCCCCGGGGGCGATGGGGCGGGTGGCGCGGCGGCGTGAGGCCCTCCTGGCTGCGGGAGGGCGGCGGGGTGAGGGTGTTTGCTGTATCCCTGCGGGGAATGCGGTTCTCKGAGTTCTGCATTCCGGTTACAAGCTTTTCTCAGTGTCAGAGCATACACCAGGTGAGCACGTTAAAACGTTTCTTTTCACTGGTGGAGCAACTGAAGATAAGTTTACGGACTAGACACATTTTTTAGCTTTTTTTCCTAGGATTTTGCTTAGTACTGGGAGGAAAATCCATTGCAATTTATTGAAGTGGACTGGGCTGGGAATCCAAACACGGTTTCCTTATTTAGCAGCCTCTCTGTAGTAGTTCTGCGATCYGCATTTATGTAGGACAGGAAGTAAAAAAGGCCAGGACCAGGCATACTGGTCAAAATCACAGCAAGTGATTTTCAAACTATGGGTAAGAAAGGTTCTGTGTTTGGTGTCATTTTGCCCTGTAATGGAAAGCATTAAAAAAAACCCAGCGAATGGGATGTCTTGGTCCAGCCATTAAACACTCCTTTGTGYATCTAAATACAGGACTTTTCAGGATTTGTGGTTGTAAATTTATCAGTAAAGATCCAAACCAGAAATATTAAATTCATACATAGAGAAAATGAGATAGCTGCATAGCTGACGAAGGCTAAATGATGCAGCACTTTTCAGGGTAGCAAATACACAGGTTTGTAGGAGAGATGTGAGTGATTTGCCTTTTTCCATTCTGCATGTAAGAATGGAAGGTTAGCAGTAGCTGGTACATGTAGCAAATGGAGGAAAACATTTCATTCATTATCTTCTAAACTTCCTTTTCCTTTTATTTATGAGACCACCAGAGTAGTAACTGCAAATAAATACACTGTGAAGTAGATTTTAAATATTGTCATTCATTGTGCAATGTGTCCTCTGACCAGCATGGGGGGATATGTCCATGTACTTGAAGAGAACATTATATGCCCAGTACACTTTTTACATAGAAAAGTACTTTGGTATAACTGGCCTAATGTATTAAATAAGAAATATATAAAGCATGAAACAACATACAATGTTGCACAAATCTCAACTTCCTTGTGAAATAGACATAGTTATTTTACATAAATGAATTATTTTAGTCCTAAAATCAGTACGTTAAATAATTCAAATGTGTCTTCACATAAAGTATAAGCCATATTTTTATTCCACTTACTACCTATCTTAGCAAGTTTTCTTTTCTGTGCCAGAGAAGCCATATCCTGCCTGTCTCAATGCCTTGAGAAAGCCCCTTCCTTCATGGGGCTAAAGATAYACAGGCAGTGGGGGGAAGGGAGTACCTACCCCGATGCCACATCACTGCTTGGACTCCCGTCCACTCAGTAGAACCAGTTCTGTGTCCACTGGCATCAAATCTGCCAAAATGTGGTTCTGTAGTTGCAGTGGTCAAGAGAACCGCGGGTGAGCATGCTTGCACCTCAAAATTCCCAATGTCCATTCTAGTACTTGCAAAAAACCCCAATATTTTGCAGTGATGTAAAATCTAGTGAAAACAAGAAATGTAAATCTGGTTAACTTCAGGGAAGGGATTTATTCCAAGTGCCTTGACACAGAGGGTTTCCTATTACAATTGCACAGCCTTATTGATGGTCACAACAAGCAGGAAACTATTTTCAGTTGCCCTGCTATTATTAAAATAGCAGTGCTTGGCTACTGCCTGGTGATTGCTGTCAGCACAATTGTGGTTTTTAAATTGTACCCCAGTTAATCACACATTCAGATAATACAAAAATGAAAAAAATCATATATAGTGTTAACTAACATATACTTTATGCTGTATTACTGGAAAACATCTTTCAGTCCATATACATGTTTTAGAAGGCTACAGCGTCATGGCACAAAACTTTCTGTATAGCTAATAACTAGTAGGACGCTGGACTCTGCTCTCTGTCTCCATTTTCTCCTGGCAACAGTCAGTACATACTTTACATAAACATTAATTCCTCATTTCAGACCCCTTTGTTTTATACTTTGATGTGTCACAGACTACAGAAAATAGAAATGGGTGTCCAGAACAGCTGATGACATGAAATTAGAGATGTCAGCATTTTGCTGTGAGAAATTACTAACCTTTGTGTGAAGCCTTTCTGTAGAATATTCTTGATTAAGACAAAGGAAAGGCTTTAGAATGCAAATAGCCTTACAAACAAGGTACGGTCAGACCCTTTTATGCCATTTCAGTTTTTGCATTTTATCCTTGTATTCTTCACAGTATAAATATTTGGATGTTAGTAATTAATGAAAATGCCTATGTAGACAGACATAACTCACGCATACACACAGAGTACATGTTTTATATGCTCTGCTACTTTATAGCTGAGCTTGTTTTAGTTCTCTGTCTGCCCACCCTRCTCACTGTAATGATTCTGGTTAGCTCAAATGCAAATGTGCTTACCAGTAAGACCAATTAATTATTAACTGATGGCAATATGGTGAAAAAAAAAAGAACGGTTTTTGACCTGTTTGTGAAGGTAAATCACTGTATAAATACTAAATCTAGAATATCGCAAGTTCTGTGTCTAACTCGAGGCATCTAATTAAGGGAGCTGTTTAAGGATAAGCTGAGGAGTCATACCTTCATATAAGATAAGCAAGAACAAAACCCTTCAACATCCCATTCCCCTCGTCCTCTCAGGACACAAAATATAGCAGAAGTAGCCAAAAGAATGCAATTCATAGGATGACAGATGTGAAGAAAATGGAAAAGCAATGAAGGACAACGATGAATCCTGGACAGGAAGACTACAATGCAGGAAACAAGCTGACCTTTGCAYTAGGTATGAAGCTCTGGTCCTCACAAACTCCTGTGTGGATCCAATATCCCCAAGCCCACACAAATTGCAGCTGGCACTCGGAGCGACTACCCCATATCCTGGCAGTATGGCAGAAGCCACATAAGTGRCCAGGCACCTTCAGGTTGGGGCTGAAGATGCTGAACATTTCCGAGCATCCCACCAGAGGGCTGGGAGTGCAGCCCCCTCCCACATGTGGCACATTCTCTTCCTRTTGCAATGATGTTTCACACTATTACGTGAATTTTTCTGTTATAAATAGATCAGCAGGCCAGGTGCTAACTGAACACTAGGAAATTCCCATGTAATCTTTTGGGTTTTTTGGCTTAAGTGTTGGATGCTGAGACACCAGTTCCCATGTCATTAAACCGGGCTTTTGGTCAGGCCGAAACTGATCTTTGATTTTTGAAGTGCAATCCTACAGGAAGACGARACCAATAATTGAGCCAGTTCTGCCCTGCAGAAACCAATTTGAGAACACGCTGAACCTCAGCTTATAAAATAGCAGCTCCAAGTGGTGCCACATGCTGCTGATTCTGACATGACACTGTGTCTTTGCATGGCAGGATGATGAAGCACCCTAAAATTAGCCTTCTTACTATTTCGTAAAGAGCAGGCAGAAAGGTAGCAGACTGCACTGAGGAGAACAAAGAGGCACAGGAGAGGACCAGAACTGAGGCTCACACAGAGGCTGGTCACAACACTTCATGGTGAGCACTCTTGGCTTCTTTGCAAATTTCCACGGTGGATTGTTTAGCGTCATTTCTTATCCCAAGCACAGAGGGACCTGACTGTGAAAGAAGGAAGGTGCTCATCTAAACAGAGGTAGGGTGGAGGGATTTGTTCTCTCAGGGGGCTTGGGAGACAGCGCAGGGGAACACCAACTGTGAAAATGACACGGATGGTCTTTTTTCTTAGAGGTGTGGTGGGAGCTGGCATTTAATTCACAGAATTAAGTTTGTTGTTAATGGAACARAACTGGGAATGGAAGAAAAAATAGTGCTGGTACGGAAACCACAAATACCACCATAAAGCCCSCTCTCTCTTGAGCCAGACTGAATTTTTCCTGATATTCAGCTCTTTCTCTGCCCCATTTCTTGGGTGATAAAGTCCTTGGGTTTACAAGGAGTAAGATTTGAGAGAAAAAAACTTCCAGGCAGTAGGAAGATARGCATGGATGTGTTTGGGTATGGGAACAGAAATAGTGAAGGAAAAGGTCCTATACCAGAATAACACTTGCAGATGAGGAGAAAAAAGAAACTGCAGGGAAACGTTTGCATATCAGAGGGCACAATAGGCATGACATGAAATGGATGTTAGGGCTGAGTGCTAGGAAAGAAGATGACACAGCATGCTGCGTCTCTAGGAAGCAGAGGACTGCCATCAGCTAGGTGTAATAGCCTGCGGCCCTGTGCCTAAACAATTGTCAGGACGTGCTGTTTTCTCTATTCTTATGGTAGGACTCTGCAAAGAATAGCTGGGAAGAAAATAATAACTCTAAGGCATAAACTGTGACCAGTATGTTCAAACTACATCCAGCTGTTTCTGCTATTAGTTATCGCTCAAAAATATGGGACTATTTTGCAACAAAGATATTTCTSTTTAGTAAAGATGGTTGGACAGTACTCTGCAGCTTTTGTGATTTAATGCAGGAAAAGACTCATAATTTCACACRTATTACTGAAACCCAGAGGGGCATRATACTGTGAGATCTATTTTGGTGCAGTTAGCAACTGATAGATAYTTGGTATAGCATGAACTGAAATGTGGTGTCAAAGTGGTAATGAATCTGTGCCATTTGTATCAACTACAGTACAKAACATCTCTGTTCAAAAAGTAGATTAAATATTCACGGTGGATGGAGACTCTTGGACAGATGGAGAATTAGATTTCTCTTGCAGAGGTTGCTAAGGGGCTCCGCAGAAATTATATGTGAGCAGTCAGAGCTCGGAGTCCTTGGAGGACTGTAACTCTGAATTTCCTATGATGCAAGTCTCAATCTTACCATTAGAATAAAAGATTTCCAAAAATTTCTATTTGATTTTGGAGACAGAAGGAAAGTAAGCTGTATGAAATGAGCAATCAAATCCTCATATCTGTGTGAAAAATGGAATCACTGCTGCTACCCACTGCACAATTCRTGCGTAGAGAAACCTATTGTCTCTGCATGTTCCCAGAGATCTCCTATGCCAATACTTACTAAGCTCCCATTTAGGAAAGAAAAACTGCCACAAACTTGYAATCTTTTGTTTCTGTTTACTGACACTGGAGTTGTGCAAAATGCTGACAATCTTGTTGATTTTTTAATATGAGTGATTTAGAGGCTCTCATTTCTCTCCAGAAAATCTTGGGACAATGGTTTTGGGATAATGTTTCTTTGTTTATTTAGTCTACCAGCATACAAAAAACTGTTTCAATTTAAAACTTCAAGCTTGTAAAGGGGAGTCCAAAGCAACTATATATCATTTGGAAGCAGAAACAGTAGAGCAGCCACTTGTGCCAAACCTCCATTGCATTTAGCTGGCTTTTTTTTCTTGGATAGGGAGGGAGGTAGCAGTGATTCATCACCCATGTCTGATTGATGAAGGCTTTCTTGTCATCAATGTCAGCAAGCCACTAGCACACCACTAAATATGATCACTGATCCCAATCAGAAATGGTAATTTGAGGGGCACTGGATAGTTCCCAYGTAACACACATACATTTACTTTCATAAAAGAACAACAAAGGGCTATTTACAGCTTCTGGGCAGGGTTCTAGAGCAGCAAAATTACTCTGAAACACACATAGACATAAATGTGAGAGTAGTCCTAGGGCTTGGATCCCTGGAGATTCAAGAGAGGTTGTTCCTGAGACTGTCTCAGGAAAAGACGCAGCATTTCCATAGTATCCAACTGAGACACAGCAGCTTCTGTTCACCCCGAGACCCAGTGGAGACATCCGAAACCAGACAGATTAACCAGCAGGAAAGTCAGCTTGAAACTCCAATTTCATCAGAAACACTTCCACAATATTTTTTAGCCAATAGACTCGTAAAAAAATATTGTGCCCAATGTGATAAAACTTTTGCAAATATGAACAATTCAATACAAACAATATTGTATGCTTATAAACTTTTAGCAAGCCCAGCCAGGCAAACTGGCTCTTTGACAGACAGCATAAATATTACAAATTAAATTCCTTTGAGTATAACTTTTTTTTTTTTATAAAATGAACGAAAATAATGCTTATTTAGCCTTATTGTCAAGCGGTTGCTTTGTAATAAACAGCATTAGGATTAAAAATCACTTTTCCTGAGAGGCAAATGACATGCGATCTTTATAATTTTTCCTGACCTCTTGTTCAAGTTTGAGCCTCTAAATAGTTCATCACCATTATAAACCTGTTTGGGTTGTCTTCTGAGTTTATAATAACCATAAGCGTTAAAATAGTCTGTTCATAACTGTAATAATCCCTACTGGCTTCCCTGCAGAATTATAATAGACATGAATCTAGAAGCATTTTGTTTATAACCATTACAAATAGTCATAATTTCCAGTGAGTTGTATCAGCAATGATCTCTTAAGAATCTAGTAGTTGGGATTACAGTGTCTACACATTTTCAAGTGAAATTTATGAAAATTGTTATCTTTTGGCTAAGATTTAGTTTAGAATAGTTAATAGCAATACATACAATTTTAAAGTCTTCACTTTAAAAGTTCCTACACCATTAGTTTTACAGCTAATTTTGACTGGATACAGAACTCATTATTTGCCCACGTAACAACAAAACAGATACTGTTATTATATTAGTTTTCCTAATGTTTTCTAACAAAACCACAGCAAGTTAAAAGAAATACCGTTTGACAAGTAGAATTAAAATGTTCTTTAAAATATAATTTAAATTTACGTATTTTGAAGTGAGATTTAAAAGCTCAAGAATTGCCAAATAGATTTATATTTATAGCTATATTTCAGGAAACTTATAATTTTTTTAACATTTGAGAAATTAAAGATTCAAATACCATGCTTCCCTCTGCCATAATTTCTTTGGAGATATAGTGATCAACATAAAAAGAATAAACCAGGAAACTAATAATATATTCATCATCACATATTTTCTGATGTAAACATTTGGCTGCATCAAATCCTGCATCTCAGTATGTAGACCAGAGAGATCTTCACATCTCTGCAAAAGAACCAAAGGTTTTCTCTTGCTCCACATAAATAGAGAGCAAGTATTTCAGGATTAGGAAGCATACAGTATGTAAAGAGTTTCTTTCCTAAGTTCTTCAAAACCAGCAAAGGGAGCAATACTGCTTGGAGCACTGTTATCCCTCCTTAATAGTTTCAATAACACTATCAAAAGGAGCCCATGGAAGGGCACAGAAAGTAGCTATATCTGCAAGGTGGAGACTGTTATTAGAGGCCTCATTCTTGGGAATCAAATTATTAATTGGTTCTTGGATTTTAAACTTTATTATCTTGACTAAAGCTGGGAAAACTCAGGAAGTTATTCCCGCTGAGTTCTTTCTCTTGGCCCTCCCTGGCCAATAAATCAAAGCCATCATTTTCCCTGCTTCCCCTTCCTCTAGGTCAAACCCTCAGATGGGTAAATTGTTCCTCAATGGAAGTCAATGGAATTGATACCAATTTAAACTACGTGAGTCGTGATGGGTTTACATCACAGCTCAAAAACCCACAACTGAATATGTCAAATATGAAAAAATGCATGTTTATACTCCTTTYGTGCAGCGCAGACAGCAAACTGAAATGCATTTCACGTAAACTCTATCCACCACAGCATGATACCAGCAGTTCTGGCTCCCCTTCCTGCTCCAGCCCCCACTTAAACTTCGCTATCACTCAAACACCTGAAATCCTATTCAACAGCTCAATACACAACAAAACAAATCCACTCRATACAGGAGGAATAGTTTTCATATGTGATACCCACGGGTTATAAATATTACGGTTGAGACCTTCTAAAGTATGTCTCTTCAAAATATGTATTTTGATTTTCAAAAAATGGTGAGTAAAGATTTAGGTGACTGCCTCTAGTCACTCAAATGTCAAAATCTCGGCCAATGTGAAGTTATATAAACACCCCAAATGAGAATATACAACTGGATCTACACAGGTAATCCCTTAGCTTTTCAACAAATACAGAAGAAAATTGAAAGTATATCTTTTTAACTATTTAATGAAAACATAGGCTTGGTCTTCATATCCTGTCTTTGAATTTCCAAACTAATAAATATTTCTTTATAAAATAGATGTTTTCTTGATTTACTATGTTGTTCTGATTTAACATTAAGCATATACTTTAAGAGCATTATGTCCAAAATTTAGTTCAAATACCAAGTTTCCACAACCCCACACCACCAATTAAGCATGCCAAAAAGGTCTTCTTGTGCTTTAGGAGGCCTTTACTAATTAGATTAAATGAAAAATACTTACCATAATATTTGCATTTTCTTTTTAAGTGTCAGAGTTTAGAGTCTTCCAATATTCTTCCTTTTCCAAAGCAAAAAAGAAGTGAGACATTTAAAAAAGCATTTTCAAAGACACCCTAGGCAGAAAGAAAATTCCTTTTTATAACTTGTGTGATAGCACATGGCATTACTATTTGTCACTGATGTACCAGTTGGTCTAAACTTGGCTTGTAATATGTGTGGTTTATCAGATCAGAATATATTTTAAATCCTGTGATATATCTTTTGACTCCTTCCATTGAGTAAATTGATATTTTGACTGGAAATTAGATGGTTCTGGAGACTGACAACTGCATAAGCAGAACCACTGGCTTAAATGTGGCCTGGGAAAGAGTCATAAACATTTTTGAGTACTAGTTAATTTATTTGAAATTAATTAGAGGTCTTATTTAGTTTCCTAATAGAAAAGGTATATCCTCCTCTTTTTCTTTGTGTCTCTTTTTCTCTGTCTTATATACTTATGAAAAAGTCACATTTGGCATAGTTAGTCAGAATGCCCAGTACCTCCTGCTCTTGTTGCTCTGAGGTAATTTTCTTGGTCATGATCCTTACTTCCGTAAGCGAGCTTACATTATCTGAATATCACTTGTTCTTCAGCTAGACAGAGTGATTCTGATACTTCTGATGTTTAATAAGCTGGTACTATCAAATTACTTTAATTCTCATCTCTGTCCCTTCTGAACGTTTGCCTGTGTTTTGACAAAAAAGACCCTTATTTTAAAATTAATTCTGTCAGTAAAGTTGTACCCTAAAAAAACCAGTTTTTTTGAAGCTTCATCAGTATGTATAGATACAATTTTTGTAGTGCATCTTCATATAAATTTTTACAAACTATATTATAAGGCAAGTCAGTTTAAAATTACAATGAAAAAAGCAACATTTAAAGTGGGAAAGTGACTCAGTGGCCTGAGGGAAGGCGTTCCAGACAGATGAGGCAGCATAAGGGAAAGAGTGCCAAAATCATTGGGAAGGGCTGGTAAACTGATCTCAAGTGTGCATAATAAAGTGACACACTAAAGTGTGTAAAATAGTCACCTGATGAGATCCAGAGTTTGGGAATTATATCCTAGTTATGTTTTCATTACAAAATGGCACTGTTTTAATACAAAGGAGGAAAATTTTGAAAGCCATAGAACTTGTCTGTACAATCAGAGAGCTGGGCAGAGTCAATGCATGCTATGCACAAGGGGTCAAATAATAGCAGCTAGCACTCATTCTCCTAGCTATAACCAGAGCACACGATGCCCCTAAGCCCACAGGCCACGCTTTTCTGCTGCCACCGTGTGTCGAGACGATAGGTTCCATGTAAGTATGGATAYAATCTCTCTTCCCCAGCTGTGGCTCTTCAGACTGACCATTTCTCAGTTCATCCTGTTGCACCACCGTAATACACCACACACAGTTTCTCCTTTCCATGGAGTTTGTTTCTGTTGCATTTTAGCAAACTATGCTCTCCTGCTATCTAATCTMTGCATGTCAAGCTCTCGTCTTTAGTTAGTTCCTCTAGTCACCTCACTGAACAACCGTGTTGCTGTCCTCCAAACCTAGCTGAGGTGATCCGATGACCACAAGTTCATGCATGAGCTGACTGCCATGCACACTGCTGATAAACCACTGAAACTCTTACCTGAGTGTGCTTGGAAAGCCAGAGGTGTCAAGAAATTTAAAAAATGTAGACTATCCATGAATGCCCTCTCCTTATTCTCTTCTAGCAACAATTAATTTAAGACATTCTAATTAGTGGAGTATCTCATGAAGCATAGTTTTGGCAACTAAGTTATTGAATGTTTTGTCCTATTAAACATCTGACTCTGGCTGATTTTCTCTACAGTTCTAGTTGTCTAAAACAGGTGCCAAAGCCTCTGATGCTCAAAACACCAGCCATTCATTTGGGTTTTGATTACTCTAGAATCCTAAAGGTCCTGATCTACACTACCATTAGGCSGAGTTGCCTCAGGCTCCTGCCAGCTGCGTGGCCCTTTGYGTTTAATTTGCTGTCGGCCTCAGGRCCTCTAATATAAAACAAAGAAATACACTGGAAAGCCACTATACCTAATTAGAAAAAAGATACTGAAGATATCTGTATTTGATATAAATTGTATATATGTTCTTAGTTCAGACAGAAGGCAAAAACCTCTGAGTATATTTTTCTCATTACTGTGCAACTCACATTAATCAGGTTTCTACAAATAGTAGCCACACTTATTTTGTTCTTTTATGTTAAAAACATTTACAGATGGACTCTCAGTGAAGTCTCTCAGTTCTTTAAGGATTTTGGAATTTCTTTGTCAGTAGCATAGACGAAATTCTGCTCTCTGTTCTAGATGTGCAATGCCATTTAAGTGATAAGAGTAAGGACTGCACTGTAAATCTTTGTTTGACAAAYGTGTAATTGGAAACAGAGACTGTGTGGTTACAAAATACTCCCTCACTAGACTGACTCTTAATCCACTTTTAAAAATACAATCCATAATGTGTTGTTGTGTTAATCTCAACCCCAAGACAAAAGCATTCATGTATATGACCCTGTCTCTGGACAACAGTAAGCGGTTAACAAAGGCAGACAGCGTAGATGTCAGGTCTGCTTAATACCAACCATAGAAATACCTACCATGAGAAAAGAAAAACWCTTTTATTACAGTACAAATAAAAGGAGAAAAAGTTCAAATAATCAAAATATAAAGTATGTAAYATGGCTTTCACTTTAGTAACATTCCTGTATTACCTTTTCCTTTAGATTTATGTAACAAGATACCTCCACTCTTTGTATCAGTCCCTCTGACAATCTGTTCAGTTGGTATTAATCATAGCYATAAACATCCTTTTTAGATGTTTTGGAGATGTTCTGAAGAAAGGTAAAGAAGCCAATTGAAATGGATAGATCTGTAGCTGCTAAGGTCTAACCCTGTTTTATCTGAAGAACAAATTAGACAAGCCACGAGAAAGGGGAGAGCAAAACCCAGAAAAGAACAGCAAAAGTACAAACACAGTGTTTGGCTTAATGYCCTCTCTTACACATAATCTGAGGAAAACAAGTCCATCGTTGTATCAGCTACAGCAAGATCTGGCAAAYCTGTACCAGCATTGGACTGAGTCGGTGCCAGCCAGTGCTCTCTTAGTTGGAGACCTGAAACAACATAGCAAAATTAGTCTTGTCTGCTAGGCCAGGTTCTTATTAAAAACAAGAGAAGGAAAGACATGAAAGACAAGAAATAAAGTGAGGAAATAAAAGAMGACAGGGAAGAAGAGGGTCATAGTAGGAACGCAAATCTCACGTATCACAGAGTGTCCCAAAYGAGGTGAAGACAGTAGAACTGGCATTATCAGATCCCCTTTTGTGGTCTGCTTTGGACTAGTCATGCCTCGCAATCAGGACAGAGAAATCCTATAGTGTCAGAATGGATCCCGTAATCTCTGACGATGCTGGGAGTAGTAACCCTGATTGTAAATCTCACACCYTTCAATCAAGCTGTTTTTTTGGTATCAATGTCAAATCAAGCTTCCTCCTGCTTCACTTGCTCAAAGAAAGTCACGAATGGAACAGCACATCCCCTTGATATTTTGTTCAGTAATCAAACCCGGTTCCTGAGTTATTAATTTTAATCCATTGATTCCTGATCTTGTGTTCCTGTTGATTACCAGACATAGTCTCCACCAAGTCATTGGATTTTATAGATAGGAGTCCTCATTAGCATTATCTCCATTTTTGCTGTATTTGATTTTTTAATGATTTTTAAAAACAATCTTATATAACAAACAGGTTGCATCAAACTTTTGCTTCTTTGGGCAACTGTCAGTCTCTATATATCATTACTTGCTGTGTGCTCTACAAATCACTGAAAGCTGGTAGCACTGACCCCAGAAAGAAGGCTGATGTGAGCCAAACCCTGCACCCAGAGATGGTGGTAACTTCAAGGAGATCCTACTCAGCCACGTGAGCACTTCCAGGTGGAGATCATGCACTTTATATTTGAACCATAAAGGGAAACTATCCACTTTAAAATTTGAATGCTAGAAATTAAAGAACCCAGCTGCTTGTAGAATGTTGTTTAGATACCCCAACTTAAAAAAGAATTCCCCTTACAAAAGGAAGAATGTAGGAGAACGTAATAAAATATTAACTATACAGGGAACAGTAAAATGGTTGTGAACAGACACWTTTTGTTAACTCTTTTGTATTACAGGCATATTTGCAAGTTGACCAAGTTCTTTGAAAGGCTAATATTATACAGGATAGCATTGTATTATGATACTATGGATAATACAGCACAAGAAAAAAAATATCATAATTTAAAATAAGGACACAGTGTCCTCCATGTTTTTTAGGCAGGGAATCCACCTTAAAGAATYTGATACTTCTACAGTTGAGTAAAATTTGTTTACAAAAAAGGGATTTTACAAATCCCCTTTTACAACTGCCACCCATAACATCYATTTTTTCATGTTGTGGGGATTATCTCTATGTTTTACAGAAATCTTTACAACATTGTTCAGCTGTACCATTTCTACTGCAACAAAGCAAAATAGTGRTATATTTTTACCTATTGATTCATTTTGAAAAGCAAATAGATGGAACATGGATGAAACTGGATGAAGATAGTACRAGAGATTGTGGCTCTGTGTGGATGACTGGAAGACTGCTTTCATTACTGTGGTTATAACTAACTTTTTGGAAAAGTCTGACTCCTATTGATGTTAGTGACAGAACAATCACTGATTTAATTGGAAACAGCATCAGGCCCCATAAATTACTAGTACATTTCATCCAATGAAAAATTCTGTAGTAACACTTAGGCAACCCTCACATGAGCGCTGCCCTGTTAAATGATAAAGCCTGTTTTGGGCTGGGTGAAAAAGAAAGAAGCACTGAAGGAATGTTTCAACATTATTATTTGTGCCTTCTACAGAAAAGAGGTACCATTTCTTTCATCCTTCTGATATGTCTCCACTTCTAAAATTAGAATCTGAGTTAGAATCACACAATACCTGGCAGGCTCATGCTAAGAAATGCACTTCATAATGATATGAATAGAAAATATCCAACTCATATTATCTTACACAAGGTTTGTAAATCACTATTAAACTAGCTTTACCAGAAACATCCAGAAAATTGCTATTAACACTTTTCTYACCAAAAGAATAATGGCCTTAAGATAATTCATTAAAGTCTATAATCTAAAACAGAAATAGGGCTTGCCACTGCTGTTCAAATTACTGGATCTTTAAATGTAATACCTCAAGCAGCAACTAGTCACTGATGCTTCAAGAAAAGACATCATTGCTATTGTCCAAAGCTGCACAGGTAGGGAGCAATTCACTGCCCTTGGAATAAGCTAGTATAAGTAGGCTAGTATAACAAAAGACAAAGTGGGAACTTTATGAGTCAACATTCGTATTYGACCAGCAAAATGGTTACAGGTCTGCAAGTTACTCCTTCAGCCCATTAGAGCAAACTTATCTAACTCGCTGTTTATTTCATACTCCACGTTCGAAAGAAATGAGTTCAGGCTTGGTATAAGCAAGACCAGTGGTTGGTGGGATGCAAACYAAAAGTGGGTAGTAACCTAATTGTAATTGGGTAGTAACCCAATTACAAAAACAATATTAATATTTTTGACAGTAATTTGGAATTGGATTACATTCACGGGCAAAAACCTGGTCTTGTAGAAAATCTTGCTTAGACACGGTGAGATTTTTTCCTCCTTTTCCGGTTTTCCCCATCTCTCCACATTTTCTGTTTGTGAGATAGCTGTATAAACACCATCTTCCTGCTCTGTATAACTRAAGGTCACATGTGGTAGACACAAGAACACAATCATTATTCCTGCTATTGCTCATATTTATGGGCAATAACAGAGTCTGCTGTTGTATTATATACTGGGTGTTTTCCAATCATCGCTCAGAAAAAATCCAATAAAATTGGTATGCAAAAAGTGGGTTTTGTGTCTTTTCTCAAAACTTTTTCTTATACATGAAAATTGAAGACACAAATGTAATTATTAGTATGATATCACTGTTTCTTTTGAATGTCTCTTCTTTTGTAGCCTGGCTTTAATAAACTCCATGTGAAACCTGTAATTATATCTTATAGGCAGTCAGGATTTGATTTTCAAAAGCATGTACTGTGTTCCTCTAAATCAAGAGCAAATTTCTATTGCATTGTATAGCACCTTCATCAGCTTAATGGCAAGGATCTCATACGCTTTCAYGAACCCATTTGTGACAGCATGGTAAGAAGTTATTACGACATATCTGATACCAGCTTTTCTTGCTATCAGTTGRAGCCCTTTGGACGTGAACCCCTTTGTCAGTC
Organism: Oceanodroma leucorhoa; assembly: GCA_030449065.1. Taxonomy (NCBI): domain Eukaryota; kingdom Metazoa; phylum Chordata; class Aves; order Procellariiformes; genus Oceanodroma; species Oceanodroma leucorhoa. The sequence goes on from JASVER010000024.1 coordinate 6,582,345, forward strand.
TCGGAGAGACAGTGGCACATAAGTTTGCTGACAATCCAAACACTGATTCGGATAATTTCTACCATTTGTGTATCAGTTCCTGGTCTCCATACAAAGGTCMGGGAGGATCTTCATTTGTACATTTCCAGCTGTAATTCTCAGAATATGCAGATCTTCTTCACAATAATATATAGTCTGGTTGTACTTAGGTCTCCTTCTACAGCAAGGAAATTGCCCACTGTTGCATGAATTACAGTCTACTTGCTTTTTGCAATGTAGAAGCAGTGTTGGACCATCATTTTCTTTTTTTTGTTCGTTATTTTTTTGCCAATGTGATATATAGAATATATCAACTCTCTCTGGATCTGCCTCAGTACTCTTGGCTGTCCCTTGCAGAGGCAGACATGGCAGCAGCAATCTGTATTTGCCTATCRGCCAACACTTTTAGTACAGAATAACAACCTGCGACGTGCACATCATTACCCATATCTTTAATCATACTGCAAACTCCTTTTATTGGTTTAAAAATTAATCCAAGAGATTGATGAGCTGTAAAACAGAAAATTCTTTCTCCTGYAGACACTGGTGGCACTTTCTAACACCCCAGAATAAACACACTGAGTGCTGTTACATTCTTCTGAAATAATGGCAGAACAAAGGCAAGAGGACATKAGAACAAGATTTCATTACCAAAGACACTGCCATGTGAGGAAGTATCACAAGCTACTCTTGTAGGCAAACCAGATACTTTCAGATGATAGATGCTTATCTGAAACATAGGACAGGCTGATTCASAAGCTATTCTGACAATGATATTTTACAAAAAGAGAGAGAAACAGAAGAAAACTACCTCCWATGCATCAGGAAATTTTTCATAAAATAATTGCCTTTACCTCTGATTTTTCACACTGTTATGCCTCATAAAACATCTTTCTGAAGAACTACATCCCACAGTAGAATCTCTTTTCTAGCAAAGGCACTCACTTGATAACATTTTGAGATAATTGAGAGAAGGTCAAAAGGCCAGCTAATTACATCATTAGCTGTAGAAAGGGCTATATATCAATTCCCCATAAGAAACGCATACCATTTTAATAACCTTTTAAAACTGGAATTGTGATGAGCATTTTTAATAAAATAATATATCAACAATCAAGCAGTATTTTTGGTAAGCTGAACTGTTTCAGATTTTTTTCTGTTGCTGGTGTCTAGGATGAGTAGAAAAGAAAATCTAGTCTCTACATTTTCCAAGTGATGTGGTAGGTTTTAGTCACTCAAGGTTTTAACCAGTAGCTCAGTTTTACAAAATGAAATTCTATCTAGAAACAGGGTTTCTCTGTGTACTGCTTAAAATACTTTGAAATTATTCCACCTATGTTTATATCTCAGTTTTATTTACAGCTAAGTTTCACTTGCCTCTTTTAATTACTTTTCCCCCAACAGTTTATTTCTGTGCATTCAATAACAAGTTTAGAAGTCCTAGTTTTGTGAGGATTTGTAGATGCAGGCCATCCTTAAGGATTTCTGCATTGTTGCACTGTGTTTATTAAATCAAACACTTCAAAGAAGTCAGAAATATTTTACCATTAAATCACACGCGTTTGCTGAGTTTGCCTCYGGAGTTGCAAAACTCTTACATTGTTACCGGCTGATGGGTTTCCCAGTGACTGTAAACTTCAAGCTGTGATCAAAACATAAAGACAAYAGCAATAACTAGTGATTTTAAAAGGCCGAAGTCTAAACTGGCTGACAAGAGTAATACAATGCCACTACGGTGCCTCTYGGATGAATCAGCAAAACCCGCATAAGCATCTATAGGGGACGTTTCATGAGTGAGGAGCAGGCACTCGGTGCCCATAGGTGCTGTCAGAGCAGTGGATTCCCTGTCCAATGAGGCGGAATGCTCCGCGGGCACATGGTTTATGCTGCTCAAAATAACTTGGGACCTGCAAACTGACAAATGCTATTGCTCCGGTGGTGACAGGTTGTCCAGCTTCTTACAGCCATCCTCATAATAACGAAGGTTAACTTCCTTCACTGTATGGACTCCTAGCTGTTTCTGTTCTGAGGACTGGAAGAATTCCCTCGCTTCCTTAACTTTAATCTCACTCTTCTGGATAATTGTCATCGCTACCAACTGCCAGGGTTGAGCAGCAACATCTGGAGGAATTAAAAAAGGTAATCCCTCAACTTTAGATCGGTCTACGTTTTGATTTTGCAGCACAGGTGCAGAAGGGTTTGATGAGCATGTATATTTGAATGCTAATTATTGCTGATAAGACATATACAGGGAACAAATAGCTTTTCAACTGACTGACTTAAATTATGCTGAGGCATGTGTACTGCAGTAAAAAAGAAACACTGTTCTGCAACATTATAAAGGGCTTGAATAGCATTGGTGGGCTTCTCAAAATCCCTCCGAGCCAGCCTGACTCCTCCAAAGAGTCAACAGAAGATTGTAACGACCTGAAAAGTTCTTGCCGGGACTGTATTCTTTTTCCCACTTATTTTGCTTCCACATTCTGAAATATTTACATTCTGGTATTCACCCTTAAACCAAGATGCCATAATTTGGATTTCCTTCTTAAGCAAAATCAAACCTAATTTAACGCAACCCCATAGTTAAATACTTTCTATTTATTTATTTATTTATTTTGTCGTGTAAAATGACCCCACTGGCTATATTTAGTGCTGGGAGATCTGCTCTCTGGATTAATGTACACAACAGCTGCAGAAACAGTCCTGCTAGAAGGGCATAGCTCTCCCCCTTGAGCTCTCACTATCTCCCTTGCTCTCTTTCTCTCTCTCAGAAAAGTATTTGACTGTCAGTAGCAAATGTTTGGCCCAATATATTGCAACATTAAGCAGTAATCAGAAGCCCATCTTAAGTTTTACAAAATAATATGTCAACAATTGACAAGAGAATAGAGTAGCTCTTGAGTTTGTGTCAGTAGAACACTACACAAATCATGCTAAAGACACTGAATACTTTATCAGTAGTTTTGTTTTCGTCATGAGGTTTACATTTGTGAAGATGCTCTAGAGTTCAAGAGTGGAAACAAAATCAGCAAATGTTAATGGAACAATTTCATAAACTTCAACACTGCTCTTCTCCCTCTCCTACACCTCCTGAAGGTTCCTAAGGTCAGGATATTTCTTTCTGCCTGTCTGCCTTTTTTCTTTCAGAAAGGGCTAACAAAATTAAACAGCAATAGGAAGTGTGTTAGTTCCTGTAGCTGAGCAGAATGATATTTACATATCAGACATCATTTATAGTCAATTCAGGAGTTAGCTAGGTTTTGTATGTGACAGACTATCAAAGACAAAGGAGAACCCTSTGCTCTGTGCTGGTTTGCTATTCCTGTGCATTCTGTAGAGATTTTACAGCAGGTCTTGCCGTGGTACTGAAGGAATGTTTCTCAACAACAGCTGCTAAGAATTAGCAGTMTAGGTATATTTGCACATAAATACAACATTAAGATGGTTTCTTAAAAATTTCCACAATACCATAACAGCAATTGGACAATGCAATCTAAATCGTAATCTAAATCACTGGGGGGAAAAAAAAAATCAGTTTACTTTTCTGTTTAAAACTTAACTGGTTTAGTACTTGTTTTCATAAACAGTAATATTCTACAGGGACAGGCAAATTAATTCTGCCTAATATAAATCTCATTTAAACATYATAATTTGAAAATATGATTCAACTGTGAAGGTTTTCATATTACAATGTTCTTAGGGAAGACTAATGAAAAAGCATAAAAAAGACAGAACAGCAGACAAAAAGAAACAAATACAGTGAGAGTGTGAAAAAAGAAAGGCACAACTGGAAAAACCTTGGAGGAAAAAATGTAAGCCAGATTTCTTCTGTGTCTAATTTAAGGCTTGAGTTCCCTTTTTCACTAGGAACCAGTATTTGTATGAAAACTGAATCTCATTTTAAAAACAAAACAGCCCAGAGATTTGAAATTACCAGACAAAAAGATGTGCAAATGCCATCTAGTTTGCATACCCCTGCTTTTCAGGGATTTTCTTTGTCCAGTTCATGCTTGTTCAGTCTGGCTACACAAGCATTCGGTTGTCCGGTCTTCAGATACACGTGCACAATTCCCTTGACATCGGTGCCATGTACATACATGGGTAGAATAAAGATATTTGCTCAGCATTTTAAGTCATGCAAATTCTCATTACAGTACCTTATGCAGTGCTGTAATCTGTCAGTCTAGACTGAGCCCATGCAATACATAAATCACTTTTTAACACTGAGAGCTAAGCAGTGGCTTCAGTCCTGAACTAAAACTTTACAGTAGTCCTCAGCCACATGCATTTGTGGATTTCTACACTGCCAACACATACTGTTAGCAGGAATAATAGAAATTACCTAGTTTAAATAATTTGGGTCACAACCCATGAAAGTGGATTTGCAGTTTTAGCCATGAAAGTCTTGCAGAGCGGTGTACCTGTGTTGGACCAGGATAAATGTTGCCTGTTGGTTATATTTTCCATTGAGGAGTTCCGTATGTACATTCATCACCAAATTGTTGACCTCTGCTGTATCTTTTTGGGCCTTTCATATAAACTCTTTCTCATATGGGCAATCCTTGAAGGAAACTGGACTGCATACATTACTTGTGTCAATAAATACTTGTCCTACATTACGAGCACTTGAAGTACTACACTCAGAGCTTGCCCTGACATCTGAGGCCCAGCCTTCACAGGTCAATGGGAGAGGAGGATGGAGAAGCATCCCAGGCAGGCCTCAAAGACAGCCGTCACCTGTTTTCCTTTTTGACCTTCTAATTTAAACATCAGATTACATTTATTTCAGTTTCAATTTGACTTAATAAAAGGTCTTTTCATTATATGATAGTACAAAGGAAATGTTGAAAAAGTTAAAAAGCTTTGAAAGTGCTTTTCCTTGAAGAAGAGTTATGCTGCTCAGGGTGCCCACTGCTGTAACGCTGAGGTCACAGGCCAGGGCATGACTCCACGTGCACACAGGCCTCTTGAGAGCCTTCTGCAGAATGACTTGGAGAGAGGATTTATCCCATCCCATTCCTGAGATGATGAATTCCAACTTTTCTTTTTGTGGGCTGTGTGATTATGCTGTCAGCAGGAAAGGGAAGAGACATTAGGGACGAAATACAGTAGTATAATGAAGAACACATTTCACCTCTCACATTTCTAGCACCAGAAGGACAAATATCACTATTCACTTGCAAAATAGCTGCTCTTAAAGCTCATTAAAATTTTCTTAAAGCAAAATAGGTGCTTTTAAGGCTTTAACATTTGTACACTTTGAGTCACATTCAAATGCCTGTGAGTGAGATGGTGAACACCTCCAGACAAGAGAAAAAGAGCTGTGTTAGAGGAGACCAATATCACTACAAAAAGCAGTCTAGATAGATACTCTGCGACAGAAATCTAGACTTTTAAATATTCCCAGTTTCAAGTCACTTGCTTGTGGTTTGATATTATTTACCTAATGTTCATAAAATATTCATGTTAAATTAGAYCTCTGTAATTCAAATTATTTATTACTCCAGCATGACATTTTTAATTAAATATAGATTATATATAACTGTATATAGATAATTCAGTTCTATATTTCCTTTCTAATGAAAATCCAGATAGCAATTTCGGTTTAAAAGGAATTTAAAATTAGTTTTACCAGTTAAGGCCCCAATCCACTATCACAAGTATTCAAAAGAGGAGGCATTGTTCAACTCCCAAGCCATTAAAGATTTATTAAAAATAATGAAATTTCCCCAAAATTCTAAATATTGTTTATACATATACATATATTCTATATTTACCTTTTTTTTCTTTCTTTCTTCCCTTTTCCTTCCCGTTCTTCCCCTCTATTCTCTTTTTTTCCTTCCTTTTAGAAAATTGTACATAGGTAACACTTTCCAAGGTTTAAGATTCAAGTTTGTAGAGGAAAACTTCGCATGCCACCTGAAAACTACTTAAAAAACTTAACTCTGTGGCATTTACAAAGAGATGGGCTGCAAGGTGGGAGTTAGTAATTCTGTTCACAGCTACTTCAAGTAGATCCTGGGGAGTTCAAGTGAAGTTGCTCCAGATCTATRCAGCAATGTACCAAAAGGCAGAACCTGGACTATTAGAGGTTTTATATACAGAAGAGGGCCTRATTCTACTTATCCTTCAAAACAGAAGCAGTAGTAGCCATAGATCACTTATAACAGCAATCAAAAATCCCTTGAACATCAGACATTTACATTAAATCAAAGAGCAGCAGTATGTGAAGACACTTAAAACACCGCCACCACCAGTCTTTTCACTATTTACAAAATTATGTAACAGTGAGCAAGGAACAGCTACCAGCCTCTTTTAGACTCGCAATCAAATGAAAGTTTTAAGGTCTAGAATTTATAAAATGGATTAGAGACAGAAGAAAATGCAAAATATGCTTAGAACATTAAAAAGATTATATTGAAAAATATACATAAAGAAGTAGGAAGTTTCCTAAATGTGGACATAACCTTTAGCCTACTTGTACTAAGAAGGATTTTGTTTCTATCAGAAGCCGTTACACTCCTGGGCTTGGAGGCTCTCTCCTTATTTCCATTATTTAATTACATCACTTGGAAATGGGARTTTAGTTATCTGAATTTCTTGATTCATTACAAGGAACAGAATTCAAAGCTACTAACATGTCTAAAACAGGAAAGTAAACCACCTTCTTGTACATAGCTTTCTAAATACAATTATTAAGAATATCTTACATCCACACCCCCAAACACACACAAGACCGCTAGCCTTAGTCCTCTGCTCCAACCTAACCTGTCCTATGCCTGCAGCCTCTAAGTCTGTCTTGCAGCAGCTAGTTTGTCAACAGGCAGTAACAGAAACGGCGACAATGGCAACTGCTGAGAATTCCTGCAAGGATGTAAGAATGTGATTGTGATCGTTAAACGTCTGCAAGACAGATCACTTGTGTCACCTCTTAGCTTGCTTTTCATAGCTGTAATCATACACTTGAAACACCCACCTAACTGTGTTCAATAGTGTATGGGTAAATGCAATCTATGTGCAATTAAATTATATGGAAAAGGATATAGCTTCTAATATCTGCTAAACTTTCCAGTTTCCAAACAGAGGTGCTGGGCATACAGGTCCAGAGTCTTGCTGTGTAAAGGCCACAAAGGTGCCACCRTGCAGAGGAAGAAGCAGCAGTTTGCTAGCTGTCCTGATACTGGGGTTTCATACAAAAGCAGTCTCAATTAAAGTAATGGTAGCTTGAAAAGCCAGACAAGAACAACATGTACTGACTAAAATTACTCATTTTTAACTACAACTGAGGGCCAAAGATGTTCAAATGCTTTTTGCATTAAATCTGCTATTTGCAGATAACCTCTTTATCATAGAATCATAGAATCATAGAATCATTAAGGTTGGAAAAGACCTCTAAGATCATCGAGTCCAACCATCAACCCAGCACCCATGCCCACTAAACCAGGTCCGAAGCACCTCATCCACACGTTTTTTGAACACCTCCAGGGATGGTGACTCCACCACTTCCCTGGGCAGCCTGTTCCAATGCCTGACYACCCTTTCAGTGATAGAGAGAAGGAGTGTTTGAAAAAAACTTCTTTAGGGCATCAAGCGTTCAAAGCTGTCCCTCACCAAATAAAAGAGAGGTTCTGCACTCAAACATATCTGGGATTCCTTACAGTTCTGTTGAGATTTCACTGCTGCTGTTTTCTTAGGAAAAGCTCAGATTCTTTCAGTGATGACTCGGCCATGAGTCTAACAAGCCTCAAACAAGAGGAAACGATAAGGGTTTGGTGTCACACTGCACAAGCTTCCTGCAGTGCGATTTTCCTGCCTTCCATGCAAGGATTTTCAGGTCAAGTCACTGCCAAAACAAACTGTGGAAACTAATTCTACCTTTGTGAATATTTTACCCTACAGATCACTTGGCTAATAAGAGAACATTGCCATAAATATAGACTTTTGGGAACTCAGAAAGCTTGTGCAATTAGTTGGCTAGCGGAAACTGAATTAGTACACTGAAGAAGTTCATGCAGTCGACCTTGTTCATGACATCCTCTGATGCCTCTCAAGATAACAGGTGCCCAAGGTCACTGCTGTTAGTGTCTCAGGAAAGCAAAAAATATTGCCCTCAATGCACTTCTTCGTTGATGTAGGTAATGAACCAGTCAAGAGTAGAGAACTGCTGACTGCTGGAGTCAGGCATCCCATTTTCAATCCTAAATAACACCAGTTTAGGGCTATTATTTGTAACTAGCATTGCAATTCCTCCCCTTGATACTGGTTCATTATAAGACAGATTGTTACAGTCTGCAAAAATATTGGTACTTTCATTGACACCACAGATTGCTGTCTACTGTGTTTTTACTGGAGTTTATCCTTCTTACTGCTTACTCAACAGAGTTATCTGCAAGTTATCTGCARTTATCTGCTCAACAGAGATATCTGCAATTACTGTATACATTTTGCTAGCCCCATGATATGGCAGCGGTGTGCCACGCACTGCCACTCAGTGCCAGTGTCCTGTGCCGCTGCACGCTGGGGGACTGTGGGATGGCTCCTGTGCAGCCACAAAGACACTTCTGTTCCAAAGTCCCAATCAGGAAAAATTAAAGGGAAGGCTCAAGGCATATCAAGGCCAATTCCACATCTCAGTCTAAACAATCCAGAAAGTCAGGCAAAGAGAAAGACTGAATTTAAGACCAGATCTTAATTTTGGAGCTTAGATTCCAGTTTTGGCTATAGAAAGGCTACATTATTATTAATTATCATTAATCAAACCTGTAATAGCATAGTTGTTCCTCTGGTGGTATCTTTTCACTCACCAGAAAGATGATTTAATAGATATTTTAGAAAATATATTGAATTCAGCCTTATTGTTATCTAGCCCAGAGACCTTGTCAGGCTGCATGCTTGGTCTCATTTGAACCAAAGCTGTTCTCCCTGACTGTGAAATCTGAATGGCTCAGCCTACCCTCCCCTCATCAGCCCTCTGTAGTCCTTGGAGACTATAACTCCTTGTAGAAAAAAAAAGAAAAAGAAACTGGACATCTCTCAAGGCATAAGCAAGGCGTAATTAGTAATTGTAACTGCAATTACAGGTAGCCTCACAGCAACATTTGCTGAAACTCAACATTTTCCATTTAGTTAGAAATACCACATAATTCAAAATATCGTAAAACTTCAGTAGCCAAGCACTGCCTCAAAGTGCTACATTTGACTAGTATCCAACTTCTTCCTTACTAAAAATAGAATAAAAAGTTATCTTCTATACAAGCTGAAAATAGAGAAGAGTTAGATATAATATCCTGACCCTGGGTGAGCTCTAAAGAAAAGTGATGGCTCTCTAAGGGTTAAGAATTTGGCATCAGTTTCATTCTCATCAATATCTTGCTTCCCAACACCAGAAGGAGCACTCTGCTCCCTTCYACCCCTTCTGCTCCGATGGGCAGAAGGAAGGAACTTGTTCCAGCTCCTTTGCTGGGGAACTGTTTGTTTTCTCCCATTCACACCTGCTCAACTGCCCTCAGAGGGGCAGAGAAAGGGTTGAACCAGCGATTTGTCCATTTGATTCCTGCATGGTCACTCAGGACTGTGACAGACAAGTGGGTTTTGCTCTTCCATGTATGGCTGTGCTGTCTAGCCCGGTCATCTGAATGGAAGATGCTTTATACAACTGCAATACAGGTAGCCAAAATGAACCATCAGTACAAGGAAGTTTTGATTKGACTACTTTAATTTCCTCTATCATTTCATATTTTCACCAGGTGTAAGCACCCCTGGTTTTGTTATTTTGCAGTAATTTGCATGTAATTTTCCTCCTTTTGCTACCAGACAGCGGCTTCTTCATTATACTTTTTTGCAAACTAGAATTATAAAGCTATTTTGCCAATCTAAACACATCTTTGAGAGCATCTCCTCATATTGCAGTGATACTCCTTAAGGGGATTAGCAGAAATTATTTCTCACATTAGCAGAAATTATTTCTTTCATGTTTCAATGCATGTTCAAAAGATGAATAGAAGATAYGCAAGACCCAGAACAAAGTCTCAAATAACCATACTGGACAAACAGTTGCTTTACTATGGTTATCTGCAGGAAAGCTGCACTGTGATTAACAACCTCTGTTGAAACAGACATAGCACTTAAGTGAGAAAATCAAGCAAGAGCTATACAACAGAGGAAAAGGAAACCCTGAATAGTCACAGGCAGATGATTTTCATATACCCTCTCAATAAAATTATTGCAGGAGTTCTTTAACTTCATTTGACTCCGGCAGGTTTTGATCACACAGTATTATTTCCCTACTTGCATTTCCTTCTTAGAGTGTCCAGTGTTCTCTAAAGAACTGCATCGTCGTTTCTAAGCTCTGATGACATTTACAGACATTGAGATGAAGATGTGCCATTCTGAAATGTTTCAGAAAGAGTGGTCAAGAAATGTAGCATGCTAAATTTTGCAACCATGTAAAATACACACCTCTCCARTCATGTAAAATACAGCCTTCTGCTATAGCATCTAAAGCTACACAAAGATACATCCAGCTGGATGTTATAATTTAGCCATAGCCACATGTAGAGAGGTTAGCGTGGAGCTGCATCCCTCCAGGGAGATTCTGAGAGTCTGTACCTTCTGTGACATCCCACTAAAAGCACACACTGCTCTCTTTTTGCAGGCTAAGCCAGCTGCACAGTGCAGAGAAAAGAGCTGGCTATGGCTCTGCTTTTTCCCTTCTGTTTTTAAGTGGATACRAGGCGGCACATGGGGAGGAGGTCTAAGGCAAACTCGCCCTATGTTACAGCTACATGCTAGGTCTGCAGTTCATTCACATGTGAGGCTTGTCTTCCCGGCTGTAAACTCCTTATGTTAGAATGTATTTAAACTCTTCAGAGTTGAAACTGTAGCTTTAGCTGTGACCTTTACAGCACATAGTATGCTATCAGCACATAAACAAGATAATATAACCCCTTAAACACGTTCAGCTTCAGTACGGTTGCACAGCTGTTTAAGAAGTAAAAGCTGAGCAAGCAAAAGTAGTACCCACAGAGCGGGAACTTTAAGCCTCACGGAGACCTCTTTGTTCTCTTAAGAGGTTAAATTACATAGTCTGTCCAGTCATGAAACAGCTTACAACATTATCTCATGTGGGCTTCCCAAATCAATGTTCTGTTATGTGCCACAGCTTCACTGAAACACTGTGCCAGATAATTTAGCACCACGTGTTCAATTAGTATTGCAGACCCTGGCTCAGTTACAGGGACTGGACCGAGTGCTTAGAAGCATATAATTTATATGGTATTTTATTTGTCATTTTTCGTACAGGCACAAACTTATCAATATTTCAGTTGGGTGCCTTTGTCGTCTTACTGATCTTGCTTGTTTCGTATTACCAAAATAAAACAATAAAATCAATAAATCTAAAATGCTAAACATTTACATAAGAAAAAGAATTTAAATAGGAAAAAATGTGCCTCAGGCAGAGGGATTAAGGTCTCAAAGTGCACATCAGAATGATAGCTTTATGCTCATTCATTGAAGAAGAATATAAACAGTTTAAATTGAAGCTTTGCTTTTTGTAAATAAGGAAGAAGGACTGTCACTCACATTCCAGGAAGAAATACTGCAGCAGTACGAGATATTACCTCCTCATTTGCTTTTTACCAGCCCTTTTCCAGGGACAACTGTCCCACTAACAGAGTAGAAAGCCTTTCACAGCAGAGATACCTTTTTTACTTTTCTTCTCTTTCTCTGGCAACTTAAGCTGTGACATAAGGCTACGAATGGAAATGGCTGAGGCAAGGACATGCATGTTCCCTCCTCTTGATGCCAGGACAGGAACAGAACCTTCTGCAGTGCGACAAATCAGACACCTTGGGGTAGGAATATCTGCAACCACCACGGCAAGACTTGCCAGGCCACACATGAAGTAGGAGAGAGGTACTGTGCACTGTGTATTGTGAGAGACAGACCCAGTAAAGAGTCATGCACCTGTTCCAGTATCTGTGAGGTATCAGCTCTCTGAAAGGTTGTGAAGAGTATTTGCCTTATTTGTCTTCATACTTAAGCCACCTTAAGATGAGCGTGTTAGTAGGATGTCTGAATCCCTCTACATTCATAATGGCTCTGGTGTAAATAAAAGGGGGAATATTATGCAGAAGTACTTACTTAAGTATCAAAAGGGATACTTCAGCTTTGCTCATCAGGCATGCAGGTTAAGTATGGGCTTTCTGATACTGTCTTGTTATCTGTGGTACATTTTTTCAGAATCAGAATGACCTAAGATAACGATTTTGAAAGGCCCGTAGTACAAATGATGTTCGTATCAAACAATGACATAATTCTCTACTTACTTCAAATAGTTTATTAGAAATAATGCTTAATTTAAGAAGGTATAGTACATTTAGCACCATTATTGTTTCCTATAATGCAATATCTTTAAGAATTTTAAATGAAAAATTGTCATTATAGAATATTTTTGTTCTTCTCTCCCCTTCTCCTTCCCCCTCTCATCCCTCAAATGCTTTTTGAGGGTTCATTTACTTACTACTTCAGTGTCTTTCAAGCTAAATTTACTTAATTTAAAAGTACTGTTATTCTCTCACAACTTTCAGTCCTTGAAATATCGAGCATTTAATCTATCTGATGAGATTGTTTCTTAGCTAAGAAACACATGTCAGCAATGATAAAGATTTGACATTGAAACTCAGTTAATAGCTCTGTAGTTGAAGTTTTGCCTGGAGCAAAGTATAAACTACCACACTTGCAGTTGCTTTAGCTATGTAAGGCTACCAACGGTAGAAAGTGATAAAAGGTGGATTTTGCTGGGTAAAGGCAATAGTATCTGGCAGTATGTACAGAAGCAGGCCTTTAAAACAAGGCTATACTTACAAGTCAATATTCAGCACACAGACACACTTTGAAAATGTTGTGTTCTGCTTTCCAGAAGCCTGTAATTGTGTGCAATCAAAAAAATTGCTATTGATAAGGTGTGGTCCTATTTGTCCTTTTTGTTGGCAGCATGCAAGACGACAGTTTAGAATCCTCAACTTCAATATCTCAACTTCTGAGAGAAAGTTATTTAGCTGAAACTAAGCATCAAGGGAAGAGTGAAAGAAGYAGATCAGAACCGGCTTCTCATAATTTCCATTATGGCAACACTTCTGGTGATTCAGATGAGGTAGCTGCCCAAGAAGACCTTCCAGATCTCTCTGCCTTTCTGAGCCAAGAAGAGTTAGATGAAAGTGTAAACCTGGCAAGACAAGCTATTGATCAGAATCCATTGGAAACTAAACAGGATGAGCTTCAGGCACATTCACAGCATCCCCCAGATCAGCTGAAAAACACAGGAAAACACAAACAAATGGCCCAGCCTCCAGCTTTGAAAACATCAGACAATGGCCTGCACTCAAACTTTTGTCAGGACCACGTCAGAAATACAAAGGGCTCCAAAGGGAGTTCTCAGGACCTAAAGAAACAACACCTTCCCTCTGAATCAGAATCAAAAAAGGAATTCCTAAACAAGGCAGCAGATTTTATTGAGGAGCTCTCATCACTTTTCAAAGCTCACAATTCTGAAAGAATACGACCCCGAACATGCAAAAACTACAGGAGCAAAATTGATTCTAAGAATAAGTCTGCTCAAAAAGGTAGTTCTAGCCTATCTAGCACGTCAGAAAGCAGAGAAAGGCTTTCCGTTCCAATACCTCAAGACTTGGAAAACAAAGCAGAGAAAACATTTGAACAAACAGATGATCAACAAGTGGCAAACTTGGAATCTATCAATCAGTTAACCAGTGCAGAGCTAAAAACAGAGTCAGAATCTGCATCTGTATATTCTGATGAGCCTATTGGACAACCACCACGCTTTACTCAAAAACTGAAGAGCAGGGAAGTTCCTGAAGGAAGCAAAGTGCAATTGGACTGCATTGTGGTAGGAATCCCAGCACCTGAAGTCAGGTAAACATATTCTACACTTGCCATTTTGTATTTCTGTAACAGTAGGTGTATGCCTTACTCTTTCCAGATATATTGATGGGTATGTTTCAGTAATCTGTGGCAGAAGTCCCTTAATCTTGGTTATTAAAATTGACTAAGAAAAAAAATTGCTTTCTTTTAGTCATACAAAAGATTGCTTATATTTTAAGACAACATATTTTGGGACACATTATTTTCTTTGAATTTTAGAGAACAGTTTTTAAATACTGAAATTCCGTAATTAAAAGAAAGTGCTAACTCCTTAGTGAGAAATGTTAGTTATCTTCATGGAAATCAAGACTGTGTAAAACGGCTAAAACCACCAATGCCTGTGAGATCCCAGGCTGATGTCTGAAGTTATTTGAGATGAGTGAACATACAGGTTCCTATAAACCAAAAATATCCATACATGAACAGAGGGGRAAGGAGTTCATTTAAGTTATACAAATAACCAGGAACAGCTCAGTTCTAATTCAGATTCTGACAACGATTCTGCTGTGACCTTAGAAAAAACACTTCCATTTTATCAGTATATTAATTGATACTTATTCACGTTGTGTGACTAGCACTCTAATTCTGATGCTTTGTTTGCACCTATGGATATCAATGAGCATTTTGAAACTTAAACAAGTAACATTTGCAAAGATCACTGGAGATGAAAGGAAATGTGAAAAAGCTATACTTTGTCAACGACATCAGTGAAATGAGAAACAGATTACTGTAACTTTTAAATTTATCTTGAAAATTCGTAGATCTCATCAGCATTTCTAAATTTAAATTTGTTCATATAGAGCTGATTAGCCAAATTTACTTCTCAATTACAGTGGTGGAATTATATTTCCTTTGCCGGGACTGTACCAATCCAATAGAAAGGAAAATTCTATCCATCTTTTRGAGATGTACTACTATACATATCTGCATCCTAATATCTGCAGTATCATAAATAGATACCCTCAGTCTAGATAGTTGCCTATCCTTTTATAGGCATTTTAGAAATCTGTGTTGCTTTTCTAAATATTGAAAAGAACTGTTTGCATCTTCAGCATCTAATTAAAGGACTCTGAGCTTCACAGACGGTCCACTTTTTCCAATTGTCAGCTCATTGTCTTCCTTATATACTTAGACAATGTTGGGTACAGCACTACTACCACTTCTACTGCAGTCAACACCTTTTATCATCTTTCTCACTGAACTAATAGCCACTATCATCAAATGAAAACTATCGCAACGTCCAAAGACAGAAGCTCCAAAGATTTTTGTGGTAAAGAATCTTTGTCTTCCACTCCCTTGGATTTCTGGCACACCAGCTGCTAATTTTTCAGAAGGAAGAAGCTTTTACAACACAATATTAAGTACATAGGAGCAAGGATCTACAAATGAATCCTCTTGTTTTGGCCTGTCTGCAGTTATGGACAACCTTGTCGGGAAGACAAGAAGTTACYCAGTTCGTAGGATCCCTCAACTGTGACTGTCAGACTATTTTGCCCCACCAATGCCTTTAGTAGTAACATGTAGGTTCTCAGTCCCTAACAAGACCTTGATGCATGGTGCCACGCAGGGTCTCTTGTCCATGACAGTAATGTAAACTTCCAAAGGACTAAATGGTTTCTTTATAGAAAAGGAATCTGTTCTAAAGCTGGGGGAAATACCTTATTTGGGAAGAATATGCTTTCTACTATGCTTCATGTCTAAACTCACTGCTTTAATTAACAATTTTGAGGCATTCCCTTGATGGAGCTTATGCCATTATAAATGTTGTATTGTGTTCAGCCCTTAAATTCATAGACGAGTCTGACCAAAAGAGAAAACAGTGCCAGAAATTTGGGTTTTTTGACAGAAACCAGACAGGAAATACCATCATCCCCTAGGTATTAGCACCACTCTCTGGAGACTTCTCTTGCTTATAAAGACTTCGAGACTTATTTCTCCAGGCACTTGCCTTGATAAATCTTTTTGACATTAAAAATGTCAGTACGATCCCTGGACATGAGAAATAATTTTTTTCTTCTCTCATCATTCATAGTTTATAATACAAAGAAAACAACTGAAATCGTCTTCTCTTATGTATATAGACCTGTACACAAACTCAATCTGTCTTTCTCTGTATTCAGAAAAGGTGAACACTGAATTGCTTGTTTATAGACACACATTCCAGCGCACAATGTTAATTTTATGCATTTCTCCAGAAGGTCACAACACCATCCTTATAACAGCACATCATGCCCATGCCATTGACACATACATAAAACTGACAAGGTATTCATGCCATCTAAGTTTAGGCGTTTAACAACTATCTGAATTAGAAGCTGACACTATAAAGTCACTGAAGCCTCACAAGGGCAGATCGGAGAACCTAGGAACAATGACTCATCCCGTGGAGTGTCCAGGGATGGCCAGGATGCCTATGCACACAATTCAGGGACTGCTTGATTCCACAGAATCGGATGATGGGTATCTTTGCAACTTGGGTCTATTTTTGTGCCAACAAAACTGAACCTTTTCCATTGAAATTTCTATCTCAACATTTGATTTTGTTGACTATAAATAATAAAATAAGCTACTTACGTGAATGACAGTCAATACAAGAGCTGTTACGCTTTTATAGAATAAGCATCCATCAGACATTTCCAATGATAATACACCACTCCAAACAGAAATACACACTTGGTTTACTGACTCATGCTTGTAGCCAGATCAGAGCCTTAGGGGAGCTAACACAGAAGTCCAGAACTCACATGCTGATGCCCCAAGGCCAAGGGAAGTAGGGACATGTAGAAAGAAGTCCATAGGGAAAATCCATCCCAAGCAGTCAGGCTCGAGAAAAAGATCAGGCTCAGCTTTCAGCTTCACAGTTTAAATTAACAAATAAAAGATAAATCACAAGGAGGTATGTTTGAACTCTCTCTCTCCCTGTATTTTTTTGTGTGTGTGTGTGCGTGTATGTACGTGCTGTATTAAGGAGAAAGCTGGGAATGTTAACTGCTTGAACAGAGTTTCCTGATCATAATTGTTTGTTAACAAAACTTTTGTCCTGTTCATCCAAGATTCTTTCAGCTCCACCAATGTGTAGGAGTAACACTAAGAAAGGGTGTAAAAAATTTCACTTGCCTGAGTGATAAATATTCATGTGCTTCCAGTGATCATGGCCTTTTTAGTCACTATTACAGCAAGAGGAAACCAGAAAATATAATGTACTTTGGAGTATGTGTTCCATTAACCATGCAGACCATCAGAATGCAGGTTTTTTCACTAAAAATAGTGCTTGTCTTTGATTTGCTGTGCAAAGCTTCCAAAATAGTGAAGGAAGCATCTTGTTCGCCATAGTTGTGGAACTGTGTCCAGAACTGGGCTCAGAACTGGCAACCGTCTTGTTTTGAGGGTACCAGTTTTCTGAGGTTTGTGGTGAGTTAGTACAGTACCTGCGGCGCTGGGCAAGGAGAGAAGAATTCTAGTAGATAAGCAAGAGAGATACAAAAATCAGCAGTCCCAGGAAAGGACTAACTGGCAAGGTGGCAACTGGTGAAAGAAAACTTGATGCTGACTGGCTTTAAGGCATGACTTCTTCTTCCTTCAACTTAGCTGAATGACCACGCTCAGTAAACAAACATCCTTTGGACACACGTGTGCTAATGCATGCTTGCCTGCACCCTTTGACTTAAAATGGACTTTCTAACCACAGAAAGGGATCCCAAGTTACTTATAATGCTTATAATATATACACTTACAATATAGAAGTGGTACTGTGGGAACCCAGAGCATTGTGAAACAAGAACAAGATTCAACAAGCTCTGTAATGTAGTTTCTCAGTCAACACTAGGAGCAATCAGATGGTTAAACTGATGTAATGGAGCTTATAAGAGAGAAATTAGAGACAGGCATTTAGAAAGAAGCTGATCACAGGAATGGAAAAGACTGGAAAATATGACGGACACGGATACTACATTTGAAAGCAAGAAAGTACAAAACAAAATTGATGATGTAAAAAATGGTGTAAATGACATTCATGATGGATCAGGGTCAAAATATCATTGGTAATGATAAAGCAGTATAATTTACAGGATGAGTAGGTAAATATCTGGTGTATACGAGGGCTCACTGAGGGACAGAAAATTGGATGGTGGAGCAAGAGAAGAAACTGGGAACTGAAGTATCAGTATATGGAAAGCTAAATCCTGCTTTGCTGAATACAAATAGACCTGTCCGACTGCTTTTTAAGATAAGTCAGCCTTAATGTAACAAGCCCACATGTTAGAGAAAGCTTGTTAAGCCTACCTATGTAGAAGGAAGTTTCAGTGAAACGTTACCCATTTTTCAGTATCATCAGCTGAATGCAGTAACATAGAAGAGATGAACAAAGACTGATACTACAGTATATGGACCTCTAGCTAGCTCAAACATTAGCTCGCAATTAAAGAACACTACTAGAATTATTGATTGATTACTTTACTCTGACTATACTGCAGGTTAGAAATAAGCATTTAAGAGAAGTGTGTAGCATATTTCCAAAGTGTTAAAGGTTTTGATGACCTCCTTCTCATGCTTCCTTCTACAGCTCTGTTTCTGTATGAGTAATGATAGGTGTGACATTCACTCCTCTCTGTGAGGAGAGGCCTCCTTATTCCCTCAAGTTCAGAGGTGCCTACATTTTTCCAAACTGTTTGGCACATCACTCCTAGGTTAATTTTACTTATGAATCACATTGCATGGTTTGGCATGCACAGCTATCCTGCAAGTGTCATGAGGATTTGATGTTCTAAAAACAGGCTTATGTCATAAGGTTTCCATGAAAACATTCTTTAACATAGGCATACAAAGCTTAAAAAATGCATTTTAGTGCTGCTCTGTTAAGGAGACTAGATCTGCAACTAATCACAGATTTTTAGAGACTAAAGTCACTTAAGATTGATTAAGATTTTTTTTTCCTGGCTGTCAAATGAAAACATTTATCTGTGTTAGTGCTCAAAGCCTAGAGATCCAAACTCCTCTTACATGCAACTCCAGTCAAGTCAATGGATTAAGACCTAGGATGAATTTGGCACAGCGGATGACACTGCTTGTGCTTAATGTGAACCTGCCTTGTATGATGAAGCTACCATTACAATTCATGGCAGGAATGAAATGTCAGTGTCAGAGAGTATTGCTACTTCAGTCATGCCACGTATCCCAATGTCAGAACTCCTCTTGGAACCGACATTTCATTGCTACCACGTACAACTTTTTGATGGTAAGAATAAAATAAAATGTTAATAAGCAAGGAGTAGATATGGCCATACCAAAGAATTACATAAAGCTTAATTTCACATGAGAGAATTGTTTTTAATTTACAAGCATAGCAAAGAGATAACATACATGTAACCACACTCTTTTTCTTGACTTAATCTCAAAATACTTTAACATTATGGTGAAAATAGTGACTAGAGAACACACTGCATAGGAGAACTAAACACAGGTTTGCAACAGAAGTTTATTCCTGAAGTTTTAAACCACTTCTGTTGCAAATTTTGGACTAAATTTTCCTTGTCAAAGGAAAAAATAACTGCAAAGAAAATAATTAACTCAATCCTGGTTTATTGTCTGTCTGAGTCTACTAAAGGAATATACTACTCACATACTATTAAAATAACTGGAAGAAATAGTTTACATGGTGTATTTAATTTTGCTTATAGGCAATTAGAATTGTGCCTCACAAAGGCATGCAATACAGACTTATCTCTACACAAACACAACAGGTTAATTGGAAAAGCTGATCAGTAGGAACACAAAGAGTTCTTATATCCTACTGGTGATTACATCGCAACATTTCATGTAATGTGTTTTGCTTTATGTGTCACATGAAGCAGTGAGGAGCCACATCTGAGTGGACACAAAAATATAATATTACTGTACTACATAAGTTATATTAATGTTCTGAAAAGATGTCTGCTGAAAATGAGATCAAATTCTAGAACATGGGTATTCTCTTTAATAGTTTTTCATATCTGCTAAAGCTAACATGCTAAAACAAGACTACATTGTAAGGAAGAGGCATGAAGTAGGTATATAAAAAGACATGAGTAAGTGCCATGACTCAGCTCCCAAAGTACACAGCTGCCCACATGAATTACAGACCTAAAAAGCGACTTGTACATTCATATACCCAATTTGTGCTTGCAGTCATACAACTGTGCATGAACCTTAGGTCTTCTCTCCTGAAAATGTGACCATTGTCAATTATCACCAATTGCAAATCTTGACAATAGCAGAAGAATAAACCATATTGTACATAGGAAAAAAAAAATTCCCCCTTCGGGATCACAGGAATCCTATATAATTTCCTGGTGTGGAACTTAAAATCAGCACTAATGAATTTTAAAGGATGTTTTCAATCAACCCTGTAATGCACATTACCTTACTTTTCCCTCGGGCCTGCTAAATGTTTCCTCTACTTACTCGTGGTAGAGTTGTTCCTTTATCCCAGGCACTAGATGTTTGTGTTCTGGATGCCAAGGACCCCACTGCTAGCTATGGTGTCTATATCTACATGTTTATAAGGACATAACTGAAAATGCAAATGTAACACCCCGTAAGTTTTTATTTATCTTTTTACATGTGCTAGCTTACCTGGCAACCTAGGATATGTGCTGATGTTATTACTCCCTTTTGTATGATGACAGCTGTCTCTTAAATGTCCAAGGGTGCTGCACGTTGTATGGGTTTGATTAATATCCAGAACACTGTTTACACTGTATTGTGAAGCACCTTAAACAAGTTCCATTGAGGTTTGAGAAGTAGCATGAACGGCTGCTGAAAGCTATCCTGGAGTAAAGTAGTGTCCTAGGCAGATTGTTCGGTGACAGAAAGTACCTTGGAGCATCTCATTTTGCCCACCAGATG
Organism: Oceanodroma leucorhoa; assembly: GCA_030449065.1. Taxonomy (NCBI): domain Eukaryota; kingdom Metazoa; phylum Chordata; class Aves; order Procellariiformes; genus Oceanodroma; species Oceanodroma leucorhoa. Next base: position 6,603,189 of record JASVER010000024.1, read on the forward strand.
GTAGAAAACCTAGCAAATGAACTATGACGAAGTTCAGAGGGACAGGAATACTCCCTTAACATTGTGGCTCACATTGAGTTCAAGCAAACACCTGTGGCAATTTAAGATGCAGCTGTAGCCTCCTGACTGCCCAATCCCTTCTTTTATGGTTATTAACATTTACCAAAAGCGATATATAGGAGAATTTGTACGGTTCAGTTATCCTAGATCCACGTGTCTAGTGTCCTGGCGCAAACCCATTTTCATTAGACCAGAACCGGGGCAGCTGGGCCTGGGAACACATTTGAACCTGCCATCCTTGCTTCAGAGCAAGAAACCTCCAGCAAAGAACTCGGCATCAGGATTTTAACATTTTAAAGTACTGCTGCCAGATCTGTAAGTTTGTCTATCAGAGCCCTAAGGCTCAAATGGAAGAGAAATTAGTAACTTCGGTTAAAGTTCTCAGCATAAAGCAGTGCCAGTTTCTCATTGGTAAAACCCTGCAAGAAGGATGGGGATGTATTTTAGTGAAGCAAAGCTGTACTTCAGGGAAGAGAGCTGGGGTATCTTACACCCTACTGGCACCCTCTTTTAACATGATGATATTTACCACATGACTGTCCATTGCAATCAGAAATGTTAAATTCATAAAAGTAATTTTCTTAAACCCATTTTCAATTCTTGTTACAATGTAAAAGAGGATAAGCAAGCAGATGTAGACACGAACCAATACTTTTAAGTTCTAGCTCTCTATCTACAAAGGTTTGCTTTTCTAAAAGGGCAGTATGTGTTAAGCAGTATGATTCATTCTACAGTGCAGGAACTTCCCTCCGTAACAGGCAGACCTGTACGCTTTCCAAGCTGTGTACTCAAGTCAGTTGACTGTACAGCTACAGATTACACTAATGGGCAACTCAAAGTGGGCTGGGGAATACCCTGTCTACTTTAAGAAAGCCATGTTGGACGGCTAGGACTGATGGTGCACAAATAGCACATGGTTTACTTCCTAGCTATGTAATCAGCATTTAAGTTCCAGATCTGTACTCCTTCATACCTTATAGTCCCTTTGAGGCTCCTTTTTCAATTCTACATTACATTTCTATTAAATTCTGGTTTTCCATTGGTATGGACTGTCTTACAGGTTGGTTTTTTTCCAAGATATTAATTTGGGGTTTTCTTTATGCTCAATTTGTAGCACAAACCTGTAAAAAGTTGTGCTTCCAAGAGGTGAATACAATGGAATGGTTAAATAAATTTATTAATGTTTTTCTAAATTATCTGAGATGGAAATGTATCAAAGTACCTTATAGTATGAGCCAGGAAATATAAATTATTACAATTTATTACTCAAAAACCTATCCTTATCCTTTCCACAACTAATCTTATGCTGTAATATATAATAGTAAATACATTTGCCATTGCTTTGATAGCATTTAGATGCACTCAAAAGCTAGCAGGTATTTTTACCAAGTTACCATATAAAGATGGATGAAACAATTCTTAATTTTAAAAAATCAATTGAAGAAAAAATGTTATCAGTATGCCAGCCCCCATCCACACAATGCACAAGATGCATTAATCAACGATACCTAGTTAGGAAAGCAGCAGTAAACAGAAAATACAAATATTTCTGTGGAGTTTTATATCTATCTGTATTTATAAGAAAAGTTACAGTGAAGATGAATGCACCTTAGTTTGGCTTTTCAAATTTAGCCAGTTATCTAAAAATACAGGTATTTCTGAGTATTATCCCAAACATTTAACTTTGTATCCTATACACAGTACTACACCTTCTCTATAAAACCTAGATTGTCTTATTAAATTTGAATCTGGTTCTACAAATCCACCTGCTTTTTTCTCTTTCTGTTCTGTCTTAAATATACGACAAAACAGAGAGTACCATTACAGTAAATTTTAGTCACATTCTGAATCAACATGAACTTTGGAATCRCAGGTTTGAGGGAAATTTGTTTACTTAGGGGTTTTTTTTGCTACAGTTTAAGCCACAACACAGATCTGAATGTACGTCAAGAGAAATTCAGAGCTGGATTCATAGCGTTCCAAATTCAGAGCTCTTCTACTCTACTATTGAAATGTGTATATCAAGAAAAATATGTACTAGAGTCATTTATGTAAACTAGTTTGTTAGTATGTTTAAATACTGCAAAGAAAGGAGCTCTAGTATTTGCTGTAATTGAGTATTATGAAAATCATAAATATTTTACTCCTATGACTGTTGATTCAACACTTGCCTGCAGTACTCTGTCAGAATCTTCAGGCTAAAACCCACTCATTTTATCATCAGAAAGACTTCCAGCCTTGTCATTCTAGTTGTCAAGTTGTTTGCATTGATAAACAATAATTTTTGCCTTGCAGGTGGTACTGCGAAGGGAAGGAGCTTGAAAACTCACCAGACATTCAAATTATCCAGACAGGTGATCAACACTCATTGGTTATTGTTGAAGCTTTTGAGGAGGATACAGGACGTTACTCGTGCTTTGCTTCAAACATCTATGGAACAGACTCTACTTCTGCAGAGATTTACATAGAAGGTAATGTTAGAATTACTGTGGAAATTGATTGTTGAAATTGGTCATACAGGATTAAGATACAATTATGTATTTTGTATGTTAACTGTGTAATAGATTTGTCACAAAAAATACATAGTAGGGAGTCAACACTTTTCATCATTATTAACGTATTTATTATTTCTCTGTAAAATACCCTTCAGACAAGTAAGTGCCCTTTACATATAATTTTATTGTGTTGCTTCCCTGAGATTCTATAGATGTCACTGCAAGATTGAGGTCTAGAAATATTCAGATTTTGATGCCACCTTATATTTTTTGTCTGTGGTTACACTACAGAAATATAAGAACCTAAATTTTGTGTCTAATTCTTATTAATTCCTTTTCCCTGCAGATATTAAAAATTGACTATAGGATAGCTTCATCCTAACCCGTTACTGGGACCTGGTAACCAAAATAAATATGCCAGCAATTTGATATTTTACTTGCACAATAGATGCTGTAAATAAAACAGAACATGTATCTACAGATTTAGGTCTCTCTTCTTTCTCCTTATGYTTAAGAGAGGTCTATTTATTATATTTCTTTTTAACACTTTTTTGGGTAAGGTTTTAGATTACATCCATCATTATGCTAGCAGGATTACAAATTTAAAATAAACAYGCAGAATCTTTTTTTTTCCTTTCGTCTTTTTTCCATTTCTCAGGCAGAGAAATATACTATGAGTACCATCACTGACAACAGTGGGACCATTCATAAATTAAAGCACCTACCCTACTTAATACAAGGTTAATTTTGCTCTACTGTTATTCTTCTTTCACGTCTCTAATCTGACAGTGAAAGGACGAATTCTTTTTTAGTATCTGCACTGCCCCTGACATTAAYGGGAGATGTCTGTGCTTGGCAGGGATTTACTAGTTCTCGAGGCTGGGGCCAAGGCCTGCTTTTACCTAACACAGTGGATGTTGGGTGGAAGCCATGGCTCACTGGCAGGAACTGCAGAGAAAATGCAAATTCCAAATGCAGTGAAGGCTGCATCAGAAGTGTAAAATGTCTCAGTAAGACAGCTGTTAGTAAACTGAGCTAGTATCTTCTCCAAACTGTGCTACGAGGCACTAGTTTAAGAATAACAGCTATGGTTCCAGGTCTCTCTCTTTTCCCCCCCCCTTTTTTTTTTTAAACTGATAGTATCAGGCGTTTGAGAAAAAAAAGCTCTTACTTGATTTACAACAGCAATTACAGACTAAATCATACTAGTGGCATTTTAAAGAGAACCTGAAGAAGACCCAGGTATACATTCACTCTTGGATGCTGTTTTCCTCATTTCAATCGCACCTCATCCCAAATCWGCCTTATGTTCATAGCAGTTCTGCATCTTACAGAGTATGCAACGTTGGTTCATTTCCACTGCAATGGGATCTTTTGTTTTGGCGTAGCTTTATAATATATATCCTTAGAATGCTCTAGAGGAAATTTGAATAAAGGTTTGTATCATTCATAGATAAACTTCCCCAAAAACTCCTCTGCTAAGTCWTTTTTTTTTTCTTTTTTATAGGAGTCTCTTCTTCTGACTCAGAAGGTGAAATCCTCAAAGACGAAATGGATCAGTAAGTTTAAAATCAATTACATCTTCCATATTTCTTACAGTTAAAAATACCCACAAGTGTAGACATTTCAGTTTCCATTAATGTTTTGCAACTTCCAACACATTAGGCTTTTGGTTGGGATTTGTTTGGATTGCTTAGGTTGGGTTTAGTTTGTGTGTTTGTTTGCTTGCTTTACAAATAGTATTGAACAAATACACATTTGCTTGTGTGTCTTCAACTTTAGCTTAAGAATTGAAACTTTAATATTAAATATAAATGYAAGAAGTAGTATGTTACCTTAAAGATTGAACTACTAAAATTAATTTACTGAAACAGATGCCATTTGACTAGACCGAACTTAAATGCTGATTTAAGTGTCTGACTTGGAAAAAGACTGTAGTGAAATTTCTCACATGAAAATATGGTATGTCATGAAGTTTTTGGCAGAAGATGGCTATACATCAATTATTTAGATTTCAGATAAGGAAATTAGTACATATGAACTAGAGTAAACTGAAATGATGRGTATAAAAGACTACCTAATTATAAAGAGAAAGAAAAGGTGTCAGATGTAATCTAAAACCTGGGAAATAATTTTATTTTCCTAAATGAAATCCATTCCCTGTGCATTTAGAACCTGATCCAATGYTGTTAAAAATCTGTAGTCTTTCAGAATCAGTGTCTTTCTGTTAGCTRGAAAGGGAGTCAGACTGGTTGAAAACTAAAATAATCAGTCTTTTATTTTGAACTCCTTTGTATGCATTAATTCCACCCCAAAAGCAGCCAGTGCTTTATAAAGAGGAAACTTTAATCAGATAGACTTATCTACCCTATTTTTTTCTCATTATTTATCAAGAAGGGTTATACTCATTACAAATGTAATTTTCTTTTAAAATGCAAATACAAAACACTGCAGTGTGTTTGACTGAAGACCTCAGGCTGACAGCAAATCCTGTCTTAGGTGATWTTTACTTCAAAGTCATAAAATACTCCAGATTGGATTGATTTATGGACTTTGATAAATGTAAGGGTTTAATATAAAACTTAAGATCAAGAAGACCTGAAAGGTTTTGGGACAAATTGCTAAGTTTTTCATAGTTCTAGCRCAGATTTTTCCAAATGTCTCAGGCATAACGTTTTTTCTTATTCATCTCATTAGGTGTTAATGTAGTGTTAACCATGATCCTGATCACATGATGGCATCTCTAAGTTGCTTACCTCATTAAATTGTGAAGTAATGTATTGCATTCTGTATTTCTCAGRAAAAAAAAGAATGCTGCTCTGACATTGTAGCAGGATGTCCTCAAATGATAGAATTATGAAAGATCAGGTTTGGGTATAATCAAAGTGTCTTTATTTTTGCTTAGCATTCAGCTGTCGCCACATGAATCTGAACACCTGTAATTAAAGGGAATTAAAATGAGAGCAGGTGCAAAAAAAAGTTCACAATTTCAAAAGACAAATCAGTGATCACAACAACTGTATGTTCACTCTGAGCAAGGCTTCCTCTGGTTTGAAGGCTGGCTTTCCTGGGGGGACCTGTGGTATATTCCAGAGCAGCCACTGCATGCCTCAAACTGAATAAAAAGACCATTTCTTCATTGTCTGCATTATTTTACTTAGCAATAAAAATAAATAGGGTCAACTCTTTTACTTCCGTATAGAAACAACCYAGAAGAAGTGAAGAGGTGCCAACCTGTACAATACCAAAATTGCATGATATGTTGGTCAGAAAGCACACCTCTCTCTTTTTACTTTTCAGCAGTAAAATATTGAATCTGTATGCWAGCAGACCATGGTATTTTCATTACCTTATAGGCCCAAATCTTCAGGGAAGCTAAGGGAGCAGTGCAAGAGAAAATACCATTGTCCTCTGAGAAACTAGCATCGTGCTCTCATGCTGCTCAGAGCTGGTAACAGCAGCTTTCAAGCCACAGTTGGGTTAATCCAGACTATTACACTTGGTGCAACTGAACTAATTATGAGAGATTAGAGTGGCAAGATATGCAGCCTGATTCTTATAAAATGCAGTCTACTTAGGAGTATGTATCAGTTTAGATCAGCYGGAATTCAATCCCAGAAGTGAGGCTGGGTTTGACATGTAACCGGGACAGACATAACAAGGGACACACACGTAGCTCTAGCTTCCAGTTAGAGAACTTGGTTTTGGTTAATATTTCACAGCAAACCAAAGCCAGCTGACACCTCCTTGAATGCAACATCTCCTGATGTTAGAACTTCAACCAAGCATCAAGAAACCCCCAAGGCACCATCTGCTGTGTTTCAGCCTACGTCTGCACCCGTCCAGCCTGTGTCAACACCAGTTTATCAGGTAAGGGAGACAATATGGTGAATTTCAAGGACTAAAATCAAGCTCTTAAAAAGGTGTTTCTCCTACAGTTTGTGAATCAGAACCCCCAAGTTTTCTAGTWTTTGCTTTGCTGCTAAACGTCAGCTTTGAACCTTACAGCCATACAGTCAGTAGTTGCATACACAGAAGAGACGTCCTCCCTACCAGCTAACCTTTAGCACCTGGCAAAGGGAAGGGAACCTTTCATCCCCAGGTTACAGGCATCTCTGCGGCACTGAGCAGAAGGAGCAGCTGCCGCTAGCTCAGCCAGTGGTGGGAATCTGTGTGCACTCCAGCAGGTCAGAGACTGCATGCCACCAAGGGCACTTGGATGTGTAAGGCAACTCACTGGCCGCTTCACATTGCAGACTGACTCATTCACTTTCGATGGCGGCAGCGTGTAACCTTTTCCTCTGCCTTTCTACAGAACTCACTTGAAATAATTTTCTTTAAATGAAACTTACCTTAAGCTAAATCATTTCACTACTATGTTTGCTTTATACRTAGATATGCTTATTTACCACATAACATTTTAATATCCATATCAAAGAGTTTCTAGTTAAAGTTAGCATGCATTTTGAGTCCTTCTTGTTACAACTATCAGAATATTCATAACTSTGAATTCTTACCTAACAGGAAAGAAGAGCCATATTTACTTAAAAATAAAACTGAAAAGTTAATGAGAAACTCACTTTACACTGCTTTTCAATGTTTACAGCCTAGAATTAGATGGTAACCAATAAATAGATACTGAATAGGTGAAGTAATGCACGTTTACTTTTGACTACAAAGAGAACAGAACAAAGCCTTTGCGGCATTTTGCCATTTTGACAGAGGTTGCCAAAGTCAAGAGTGATACTTATCTCAAAAATTACCACTTTCAATCTTGTTGTATAAGACACCATGTATAAAATTTGGCTGTGTTTCCTGAGATACTGAMCCACTAATTCTGCTGTTCTGGGGCATCTTCTATTTCACTAAAATGAAAAACTCTTTTAATCAAGTTATATAAGGAAGTTTTCCAGGAGGAGAATAATTTCATTCTGATTTCACTGAGTAGGATCAATAGGGTGATACTCTACTCCTGTAAATTGTTTGGTTTTGGCAAAGGAGAAGAATTACAGTAGCAGTCACATATTTGACTTAAATTAACTTTTCCTTATTAAGATCCGTAAGTATTTTGTAAGTAAGAATTTTTAAAAGGACACTACCACCAAGCAGCTTACATAGATTTGCCTTAGTGAAGTACTAATGACAGATGTTATAATACACTGCAGTGAAGTTTTCCTTGCCATGATTAACTCAATAAGGCAATAACAGCATTTTTGTTACTCAGACAGTAACCCATCCAGGAAGATCGCTACCAGTTGTCTACAATAGAGCAACTTTTATTCATCGCATTGAATATTTTGCTTTGGACTTCACCCACCAAAATCTCTTTTGTGTCATTCCAAGAGCATGTTTGTCCTGTATATGGAAAAATACTCTCTGTACACCTAAACATCATCATAGAATCATAGAATGGTTTGGGTTGGAAGGGAYCTTAAAGATCATCTAGTTCCAATCCCCCTGCCACGGGCAGGGACACTTTCCACTAGATCAGGTAGCGCAAAGCTTGAACACTTCCAGGGATGGGGCATCCACAACTTTTCTGGGCAACCTGTTCCAGTGCCTCACCACCCTCATAGTGAAGAATTTCTTCCTTATATCTAATCTAAATCTACCCTCTTTCAGGTTAAAGCCATTACCCCTTGTCCTATCACTACAGACCCTTGTAAAAATCATGTGATGTTTTGCAATCTACAGGCTCAAAGCCCCACTAACTATTTGCAAGGACTGGATGGGAGACCTATAATTGCTGCTCCTGTATTTACAAAGGTAATTTGTTCTATGACATATTTGAAAACTAAGGAGGTCAGTTAATTGTATGGAGAGATAATTAAAATTTTCTAGCTATCAAAGATAAAAAAAGGAATTATGCATTTCTTAAGCCATTCAAGGATTTAAGTGGCTTTATGAAATCTTACTGAAATCAGTATTACTTCCAGACCAATAAGACATTTACTGACTGTCTATTCATTTTCTCTATTAGATGTTACAGGATATTTCAGCTTCTGAGGGGCAGCTTGTTGTCTTTGAATGTCGGGTGAAAGGAGCTCCTTCCCCAAAGGTTGAATGGTATAGAGAAGGAACACTGATAGAAGATTCTCCAGATTTTAGGATATTGCAGAAAAGTATGTTTCTTGTGTGAAAATACTGTGTCTAATAAAATATAGGCAAGCAACAAAATTGCTAACATAGCAACACTTTGAATTTCTTATTACAATGGTAAGAACTATATAAGCCATATTTATGGCAATAAATCTGGGTTCCAGAAGCCAAAACTGTGGATGAATTTAACAGCGTACTCACAGGTAGTATTTGTCTGAGATTCCCCAAACTATTGAATTGTTTTGCCTTCTGCTTTGATTCCTTTGCCAATTCAATGTCCTCTTCTAATTCAGCCTTACTTCTGCTGTTCRTTTTTGGTTTTGCACCATTTATGTAGAGTTCCATCACCTGTAAATCCCTCATCTTTTAGTTAAGTGCTATTATAATAGTGCTTATGGGCAGTGGATTGCTTATTTATCCACAAAAGTAACCTGATGTACACGTTAGCATGCTTACACGTACATGTGTGTGCACATGATACATGATAGGTTGTAAACATACACTTCTACTTCAATTTTCAAATACAGTTGAAACATCTGCAGCTTCCTCATAAGTCACTGGAATGCTAAAATTGCTAAAACTCAATAGAAATTCCTTAAATACCACACTAAATCAAACCTAAATGAAACAATGTTTTACCATAACTTGATTTCATGTGTGTAATACTTTCAGAAATTGTCTTCAAGACACAATAAAGCAGTACTAAGATTKCAAAAAAATACTTCTTGCAGAATTTATTTCCTATTCATAAGTTCTCAAAAGTGTTCATAAGTGTTCATACTGTTCAGTGGATTTGACATACCACTGAGTACAAGRCCTGGCTGTCTCCACCACCCCTTAAACAGAAAATTGGATCAAAAGGAGTATTCCATCATATTGAGAAGAGCAAGCTTCATATTTAGTGCTTAAGAAAAAAAAAATTTATTGGCAAAAGTAAGTATATTCAATATACTAATTCTGTTGTTCTTCCCTTTAGAGCCACGATCTATGGCTGAACCAGGTGAGGATCATCAAAAGGCTCATACTTTTTTGCGTATACAAATGTGGTGATTTAACCTCACAAAATATTAAYCATTTAAACTCCGTAATTTAATTAACATAATTTCTTGTTTTCCCCTTGTTCTATAGCTACTAGTGAAATGCATTTCACTGTAGACTGTTCCATAAACACATAATTGGAATTAATTCTATCACTTTTGAAGAAAATAATGTTTCCATTCTGCTTTGACCCAGTTCTAACTTAGGACCTAAATGTTACCACCTTATGAGCTGAAGATTAACAAAATTAATGTATGAGGGTCTCCCGTATAACTGAGGTTCAGAAGTACACCAGATGATGTAGGACTGAGCTATTTTTATCTAGTTTACCAGTTAGGGAACATTGCATCAGATGTTTAGCCATGTCAGCCATTCCCTTTGCTCCCTACCAGCGTAATATGAGAGTACCACATCAGGTGTTCCACCCTTGATATCAGCAAATCCTATAAAAGTGGCTGGATTTGCTAATTTCAAGGGTCAGAGCAGAATGTAGGCTACTCTGCATGATTTGAGCAAAGGAGCCTTATAGATTTTGATTACTTCTGCATGAGACAATCACTCTCCCTGTTATGCTTTCCACTATTAAAAATGTAAAGCTGYCCCTCTTGAGACAGAAAATTACCAAAGGAGTATTAATTCTTAAGGAATATAAACTTCCGTAACTCCTCTCCTTGCCCTATTAAAAGTTTTTTATTGCAAAAAGTGTCTTGAAAGAGACTCCCTCTGTTTGCAACGTCTCTCGCTGAAACTTAGGAATGAATAAATGGAGCTTCTACCAGAACCCACCGATGCCGTTCCTTTACTGTCCAGTGGCATCACTGCTGAGTAATGTGAAGCAGTTTTTAGAGGGTAATCAGTTGGGTGCAGTTGTCACTGCCTCATCACCTGCTGCTCATTCAGAAGGAATCTGGATTTCCATGCATGCAGTGGTTGGCAAATCCAAGAACTATAAACTARATACTATAATGCCTTAAACTAGTTCTATAATCCTAGTACTATAATAAACTATTATTCTCCTATAGTTGTTAGCAAATAATCTCTTTGTTGCTACTAGATTTTCCTCAGTGATGACAYGAAACAATCAAGTTTAAGTGTGGTACGGTCTTCTACAGAAATACTCATAAAATATTAATCCTGTAGAGTTTTAGGAAAGTTTCTTGCAAAATGGCAGCAAAACAGTCACTGACAAGTTGAAGAAATGCTATCAGCCCACATTTCAACACACTTCAGATGTTACTCTCCCTCGCCATCCCAGCTACCCGGCCAAATGAAAGATTTAAAATCCCATCACCATAAGCATTTATTAGCTGGTACTGCTGCCCAGACATGTCAGATAGGGGTCAGACAGGAATGTCACAACCCCAGATTGACTATTCAGGATGGAATTTAATTTTTGCTAGTACAATTTTTCTAGCACGTGTTTGGTGCCCATTAGTCKTCTTCACAAAGAAGTGAAAAGGCAACTTTCTATAAGCACAATTAGCACAATCCCCTCTAGCTGCAAATCTGCACTGGTAATTTTGGAAAATGACAGCCTATATGTATGTGTTTTRTATTTCCTCACCTTACAGAGTGACTCCACTTAAATTGTTCCCAGTTAATTATAACTAATGTTTCAATCTGCAAAGAGATAAAMACACATATATTTTAGTGAGTCGTGAGTATAGAGTACACTATATTTCTCCAAATTAAATTTTAAGTTCTTCAGAGGGAAAGTCTGTACTTCATGAGTTTAGGAAAACATTTTCTAATGTTTTCCAAACACTGCTGACACCTGTTCTTCACTTTCGTTGGGCATGCTGGAGCACAGAGGGTACCAGTTGCTGCAGACAATGCTGATAACAGCTGCTGCACACAAAGGCTGCCAAAATTGATAATMCTGATGAAACTAAAATCAAATGGAGCAAGGTGGAAAACCTTAAGGAAATRTCCCTGAGGGTAGTCAAGTCTTTGTGTGTTTGTTCAATGCATGTTCACTTCAAGTAATAACACTGCTCTGATGCTTTGCAGAGGAAATTTGTACTCTCGTTATTGCTGAAGTATTTTCAGAAGATTCTGGCAGTTTCACCTGCACTGCAAGCAACAAATATGGCACAGTATCTAGTATAGCTCATCTAACTGTCAAAGGTAAGTGTTTGTTTTAGTCCTTTGCTTGCTAGTAAATACTAGCAGAGCAGGCTGTTGGACTGTACAGTCCAAGCTGCTTATAGAACATACAGATTGCTAAGTCTTTTCAAAGTGTCCTTCCCCAGTTAGAAATGTGAAGGAACAAGGAACATTAGGGAATGAATCCCACACAGCCCTTCCAAAAACACAACTCTTGCTGACCTCAAGATTTGGGCAATAGCCATTTTTGGAATCTCTACGGACTGTCTAGTTTACTGTTTCAATAACCCTTTGGTGCAAAGCCCAGAGGAGGAAACCTCAGAACAGATTCTTTCATACTGCCTACAGCAGATTTATGCTGCCAAGGCACTAAGCAGTTAGGTGAGCAAAATACAGTACATAAAAGCATAGTGCACTGTTGACTCCAATTCAGCTCAAGCTCTGGCAGTGTTCTTCATAACTAAAAAGTTAAGAGAATTCTCTGAAAAGAAAGTTTGTATTTCAAAGATGCTAGTGGAATTCCTGGGGGACACGGCTGAAGACCACTGCTGGATCTTCCAAAGTAGAACTGTGTCTCTTTTTGCCCCGCCTTTACAATATTCCTTTGTTAAGGGAATTTGTTGTTAAACAAATGAGGTCAAACAACTCAGTGCAACAGCTGGAAAGACATGGGAGTGATATTTCCAACTGTAACTTTTGTGATTTCATTTCACTATAATTTATGGTATTTACGTATCACCAAAAGTTTGATATTTGCTATTTCAGCATCTGAAGACAGTAGTAATGCTGCTACCCTTCACACAATGAGCTCAATCAACTTAATTGCTGCTGAACATCAACTTCCCCCATGTACTCCTTCCCATCGTGTAGTAAATCAAACCCTCAAACCTAAACTTGAAGGTGTTCTTGTGAACCACAATGAACCCAGATCGAGTTCCAAGATAGGTCTCCGTGTGCACTTCAAGCTGCCTGAAGATGATAAARGAAGTGAATCATCATCAGAGGATGGACCTGGCACTACAAACCAAATCAGACCCAACTATTTCCAAGAGAGGATAAATGGACAGCCAATGAAAATACCAGAGCCAACATCGCCATCCAAGGAACCCCCCCCAGTACTGGCTAAACCAAAGCTGTAAGTAAAAGGGATTCTAAGTCTCAGGAGCATCACTGATATTATTTAGTATTCATAGACCAGGACACTATTGCACTAGAGCAAAAAACTCAAACACAGAACAAAGAGACAGTCAGTGTCACATGGTGCTGGCCTAATTAACCATACTCCTAGAAAACATATTCTGCAGAGCTAGATATTTTTGTCTGTACATCCCTCTTGGGAAAAGTGTTCTCCAAATTTAAAAGGAAAATGTTTTCCCTTTGAAATTTTATTTAATTCCACAATGTTTGCTGCTGCAAACAAAAGGTGAAAAACACYGCTTTTATGCAGGCAAAATAAAAGCAGGTTGTTCAAATATAATTTCAGATCAATTCTGATTATACAATTTTGCCAAAACCAGACATATTCAGTCTTATATATAGTATGTGCTAGCAACTAGCTAGCAACTGTAGTCCCAAAGGCCATGCCTCATGACTTATGTCTCACAAACGTAATCTCCCCCTAAAACAGATAAAATACTTGGAAATGTTTGATAATGTGAAACCACTTGAACTAAAAAGCACCTGCATGATTAGTGCACTGTGAGCTCCAGGGGAAATTTTAAGAAGTACTGTAGTTTTCTCAGAGAACAATTTACGGAATTCACACTCCAGCTTATTAAGAAGTATGTTTTCAGCATTTTTGAAACCTCCCAAATCTAGTTTAACAAAAAGCATGCAGAGTCCTTCATTTAATTTCTTAAATAGGCAGAAGCTTTAACTTAAGGCTCAGGAAGGACTTTATAAAGCAACTCATTGGTACTCTTAAGCAGGGATGTAATTTCATAGCATAAACATTACAAGTGAGAAGACAGAACTTACATACCATGTAGCAGAGGAAGAACTTGGAGCAGTGTTGATTTAATTTGTTAAGCCCATATTCACAGCCCTATTTACTGTCAGAGCTGTAGTGTGTTTAAGGGGGGAGCAGAAGCAGTATTTAAGTTGTCCAATGTTTGCATAAAGCAGACTTTCCCTCAACTGCCGCCCACCCCCCAAAGAAAACTGTAATGAAGCAGTGCATTCTTATGCAGATGTATATATGAAGGACACAAAATCAGCATTGCACAGCTTCTAACTCTCTAACATTCTACTTTTTGAAAGCTTGAAATTGCTATCTTTATCTAACTTCAATGTGATTTTTGTTTAGTACATTATAGAAACAATAATTCTTTTAAATAAAAAGAAGTTCTGTTGACTTCATGTATTTGTCAGTACCAGTTGTGGTTGGTCTCTTCTTCTACATTTTTCACTTTTTAACAACAGTTATTTAATACTCGACAATTTACTACATGATCATTTTCCATATCCTCTATGTTCTTTTTGGTTTTGGAAGGGCAAAAGTTAGCCTGTTTTCCATATGCTGTATTTCCATATACATAATAACTAAATAAACCACTTGACAAAGCAAAATATTTTTCCTTAATTGTAAAGTAAAAAACCCTTATATGAAGACATATACAGTAGACAGCATCTAGGAAACAATAATTGCATGAAATCCAAGTCCTCTCTGAATGATGCACTCCTGCCTGTCACCAAATGTCAACACCACCTAAACTACATTGGTAATATCTCTTTTGGTGGATTATTACAAAGCTTTATTAGCCAAAATGCTGGTTTCAGAACCCACTTTAACAGGAGCTAAATAACTGCAATCTGGTCTACAAACGCTCATTTAAAATCCGATAAACCAAATCCTACTCCTAGTTACAGAAGCAGGGAGGTAGTAAGGTGACAGAGCAGAATTTGACAATGCTATCCCTTAAATATCTTCAAGTAAGATTTATATTTATATTTCATGTGTTAAAATGTAAGAATCATCTTCAGTCAAATAATTTGCAGACAAAGAGCTTTTGTGCCTCTGGCAAAGAAGAGGAAAGGAAGGAAAAGTTTATTTTAGTAGCAGTCTAATATTATGCTCTTCTCATAACGTTAGAGACTATGTCATGTTGCRGTTTCCCTTAACTCTTACTGTATCACAGGACATAGAATTTTTCTCTTGCAATTCACATATGGAAATGTAGCCAGCCAGCATGTTCAGGGCTYATGACCAATTTTGCTCATCTTTGTTTTATATGCAGTGATCAGACCCAGTTAAAACAGCTCCACAACCAGGTCTTGCTTGAACAACAGCAGGTGCATCAGACATCTACAAGAGAGTTGGCATTCAACACAACTTTGTTGAATTCTGCTCCTTCACTCCATCAACAGTCCACCTCAACTATGTACAAACAAAGCAAAGCCTCTGCTTCACAAGCRTTCAGCTATACAAGACCTAAGCAGTTCCTACCATCACAAACCACGCTGCCTACCAGCTCCTTTTCTAGCTCCTCAGTTACAACATTCAGCAACATCCCTCAAGGAACTCAAAGAACAAATAACAAGGAAAATTTCACAGGAAATCCTCCACTTGCCCAATCAAGGTCTTCGGGAGGGTTTACGAGCAAAAGTGAACAGTCTCTRCCAAGCCCTAAAGAATCCATGGTGCCTCCATTAACACTTTCTGCAGCTAGTGTAAAACAGTTTCAGCCACAGAGTGTGATTCCTGCTCCTATCTCCCCAACTGGCCGGATTCAGAATCCAGCAGCTTTCCTTAGTGCTGTTCTTCCCTCACTTCCTACTGTGCCATCAACCAATGCTATGGGACTGCCCAGAAGTACACCAGCCACGTAAGTAGCATAAACCATACCTGCAGAAGCAAGGGCAAGAAATACTCATAAAGGAAACTAGGATGTATTTCTGTTCACGAGTTCAGTGGGGAGTTTATTGAAATGCAAGTCATTCATAAAATAGAAAAGTGAGTTACTCATATTCTGGTCATTTCATCTAACTTTTACATTCAGTTAAGAAAGGAAGGGATAGTAGCTTCTATAATAAGATACATCAAGGGTAAGATAAATTCAAGATAGAGAAATGGGAATTTATAAATAGATATACACAAGAATTTGGGGGCTCAGAGATTCATAACACTGTACTAGTGGGAGAAAAGAGATTTCATGAGCTTGCAGGATAAGTCACTCTAAAACCATTTGCCTGTATGAGCTATAAAAACATTCTTACCTATCGTAAGCAACGAGTGAAGTTTAAAAGGTACCTCATAATGTAAGTTATTTCTTAATCCAGGTAAATCTAAGAAATAACTTACGTAAAGGTATTTTTCTGGTTGCGATACTTTCTATATTTAAAGTCCCCCAGAAAATCTCAGGAGAGTTAATGTTTTGCACACAAATATTTTAATTGACAGCCAGCATGATTTCTGTGACAAAATGGCTACCACCATACAAGCAAATAAGCATGATGATGTACTGGAGAGGTTGTGGCATTAAGAGTTCCTTCTTTACTAGTAGAGTTGAAATTAACACCTCTTTTGTGGACTACATGAATCCTATGTTAGCTCGGTTAGCACTAGTAGATTGATACAACTTTTTATCCCTAGAACTCCAAATTCTGCTCAAAGTAAGGAACATTTCCCCCTTTTACCAATGGTACACTTCAAGGTAGTGATAGCCATCAGTAAGTCAYAATCTCCTAACTATTTTGCTGATACGAGATCAAGCAATCTATAATTATAACAGAAAAAAAATGTCCCTGTATACATAACATTCACCGCTCTGTGGGCCAAGAAATCCTGCCTTCAAACCATTATTGCACTCCTACTCCCAGACTTCCTAGTTCCCCAGCACAGCCACATAATCACCATCACCCTGTGGCACACGCCTGGAGGCCTTCAYGGCCCTGGCATCATGGGCAGGCAAACATAATAAAGTTATAAGGTTCACAGTGGAGGTTTTAACTGTACCCAATTCAAGCCTTCGGCCTGCTTTCACAACATTGTGACAGCAAGCAAAAATCAACTGCAACTACTCATCCACTCCCCTTCCTCCCCTTCAGAGCTGGTGCACAAGTGCTCAACCACTATTCTCTTTGCATCAATGACACTTAACCCTTGCAAAGCGCTTTACTTTTTCTAACTGTTGTACAGGCTTTACCAAATAAATCCTTACAATATGCCTACCAGGCAGAGTAGTTAAATATTGTTTCCTTCATTTCACCTTTCCTGCTGCGACCCAGCTCAGAGCTGAATTCCCAGATAACTAGAGCTCATCGTGCTGAGATTCAAATCTAGATCTCTACATGGGAGAGAGTCAAAGTGAGGGCACAAAAGATCAAGAAGGAACTTGAACAATATCTGTGTTAATCTGTGAATATCTACTGAAGTTTCAGCTTCCCTTTTTGGYATTATCCATTATAAAAATTCTGGTTACAAAAGCAGTGAGAGATTACCATGTCTGCAGAACAACACAAGRAAGATATCTTGCACAACAATCATTAGTTATGCCTTTTACCTAGACCCCCTGTTATTAAGATGCCAACTCCTGGTAAACTACTAGAACGTCGTACACTCTCTAGTAGTGTGCGGCTGCTGTGCTTCAGCAGTGCACTCTCACAGTCTCCCGACAGTCTTATTTAAGAATGTAACTATTTTCAAACCTTACTAAAATAAAACAGACTACATGTATAAAATAAAAATAAAAAGAACTGTTGATGTGAGGTGTCATAGAAGGATTAGAGGAATGAAAGAAGTAAAAGTTCATGGAAAGAGTAAATGATCAATGAAGATGTGAGATAAAGATCAATGAGAAATTGTATGAACTTTTAAATTATTGCCTGATACAGTAAAATGTACAAATTGTATACCTATGGTAACACCTATATGCATTTCTTTAGCATTCATTGTGACATCATTATTCCAGGATAAATATAAATGGAACTTAGATGCTTGTTACAGTATTACAATGCTTACTCGYTTGAAGACATGTGCCCTTAATTTCTACTGCATGGGAATGGGATGCACCATTAAAATAGCAGCAAAAAAMAATGAAATCCCATATAGTGCTTTGGCTTCCATATAAATTAATAATWGGTTCCTCCAGACAACTGGAGTGTAACATACCATATCACACAGGTGACAAAAAAAATATATACTGGTTGCTGCATGTTAGTATCAGAATTTTCTTTTAATAGCCCGACCCAGGGATTAACAAAGAAAAATCTGAAGCCTCTGCCATTAGCAACAGATGATTCTATTCGAGAAAATAAAGCTGCACTTGTAAAGGACCTGGAAAGAAAACTGCATTTCAGAGAGGATGTTAATCAACAAAGTAGTCAGCAGGTAAGAAAATCGAGTGTTATTAAAATAAATTTCACTCATGAACAAGGTATGTATTAYGACTTGTGATATAAAAGGTGTTTGCGTGGTTGAGCTGCTACAGTACTTTGCAGAGTAAAGTTYTGTGGTAAGTACTGGTCTGGAATAGCAAACTGGAGCTTTAAATAGGAAGTATAAGGGGATGCAGTTGTRGAGGGTTTACTTTGTGACTGAGTAGCATTTTTAATTTCTGATCATGTCTATTAGAGACTGGTAGGAATGTAAAACTTTTTTTTTTTCATGGAAGCTTCTGTATATTGGATTTCATTTTTTCACTTTACAAGTTGCTCAACTCATTGCACACATACACATTCATACACTGAATATTTTTAACACAAATTAAGGAGTAAAGTAATTAAACTGTTTAAGAAATGTTTTCTGGTTCTACTTTGGTTGAACTAAAATGAAGTATTCAATTTTTAGCATTAAACCTATTTTTTCAAATCTCCCGACTTATATGAATTGACAGGGACTTGTTAGCATCTTAACAAAGTTTTTGGTGGCTGTTACTAGCATACAGCAAACACTAGGCCTACCATTATTAGAGTTTAGCAAAATAAGAAGCCTTTTACACAGTTCAAGGAACTAAATATCAGTTCATTCTTAACTGGAATCAATCAGTTCACGGGATCTGGGCAGTGTCTATGAAATTAAGGAAGAAATAAAAAATGAAATAATATTTTGAGGTTGAAATCACTGTAAATCAGGTTCAACCACCCTCAAATAACAGTAGGACACACTAAGGACTGCTAGATAGCTTTCTGTCTGTAGGCGATTATGCTACTCTCACCTTGGCCACRGAGCCCTCCATAGCTGTCCCGCCAGCTCAGGCTTAACGCAGCAAATAATGGTTTACTCTGGTCTGTCATCAACAAGGGAAGTCTTCACAAAGTCTGTAGCCCTTCTGACAGAGAACATGCAAAGATAAGCAAAAAGCCATGGAGTCTCTGGAGTAAATTACCCTCTGTGGACAACTGCAGTGTAATCCCTGKTTTTTTTAATTTTGCTGTTGACCTTTCTTCCTGACAGATCATGCTGCCAAAGCACTTTGAGCAAAACAACTGGCAAGCGGTATGTTTTGCAGATGAATCACAAGTGTTACAATTTGTACTTGCTATGGTAGTAAGACAAATTATTTAGAGAGCTACTGTGAAATACCAATCAGTCTTTTGAGTTAACTGCATGATAACCCCTTTAGAAACAATGATCACTACTACTGTCAAAGTTATCTGCTGACAGCAAACGTTATTTATACACTTACTTGCTATTCTGTATGAGACCAAACCAAAACCTTGTTTCCCAAATCCCCCAAACACTGAAAAACTTCAAAGCTGGCACTYCTCTAATTGTTATGGTAATCAGAATGCCAATGGTAATGAACTAGAAAACAATTTTAGGATTGCTCAATAAAAGTTCCCTCATTTTCCCCTCGGTTCCCACCTTTAATTATTTCTGATTTAATTCTTCCACATCCAGGAAAACCACTGCTCAGACTGACTCCAGCAAATTCAAGTCAGAGTTTTCTCCTCAGTAAAAACACTGGCTATTTAAAGAGATGAGAGGATGCATAGTATTTTCCAAACTTCCTATTGCTTTGCCATTTATAGAACAATCAACACCGTGAGAATAATATGTTGGAGTGCTGGATTCACACCCATAGATTTTGTCCTGGTTTTTTCCTCTTGTAGTTAACACARTTAAAAAGGAGACATTTTCATCCTACATATAGCATACCTGCATTAAACGATTATTATAATGGTAGGGAAGGGCTTCTTACTCATTTTCTCATAAATATGAATACAACTCTTCTCTGTATGAGAGATCACTGCATAATGAATGGAGTACAGCATACAATAAGAATCTCAAAGTGTTTGCTTCCTTGTATTCTACATGCTATTTTAACAATTCCTTCTCATAAAATGTGTCCTATAGCTTATTTTTATTTAGAGAATTGTATTGTAACCCCATATTTCAATAGCAGCATTTGGTCTCATTTACAATATCTGCAGAGCATGTAGGATCACCCAGAATGACAGCTGCAGATGACAAGTCTGTGTCTTAAAGTACTGGTATTGTCTTAAATTACTATATAAGGTGCAGTAATGAACATGAATGATTTACATCCTGGTGCTCTATTTATTATCTATCGACTGCCATATGAAAAGTGTTTAGCTTACAAGTCAAGATTTTCCTAAGTGTCAGCATTATGCACTCAGCATGGTATCTAATAATCCAGATGTACTCCTCCTATTTCATCCAGTRCATCATTCATCACCAACGATAAAGGAATCCAGAATCAGAACACAGTTGGTAATTTTGCTGAAGTTGCACAAGACAGAACAGATTAGTCTCTGGTCTTCTACAGCTATGATAATCATGCAGTGCTGTCAGAAATACAAGTATGATTTTGCTAAGATTCTAGCTGCAACTTTGATCAAGTACATGCACTAACAAGCTGTCATTTTTACCAGAAAAAAACACCATACCTGTCATTTATGCAGATGGTAGTATGCTATATTGCCAGGTGAAATTTTGCCACAATTASGAGCATGAAAAAAAGAGGTTCAGTTATACCAAACGTCTTCAGTCAGATTTGCTCAGTTCTTTCAAACAGAAGATACACTAAATGAGGATTAGCTTTAGGCAATTGCAGGAAGAGGTTAGGACAAATCCCAGGATATAGGAGACTTAACTCAGTTTCTTCCTTGGCCAGTTGAATTCATAACTCTTAACTCCCATAAGGACAGTCTAACTCCTTGCCAGTGGGTATGTGTACTGTTGGTGCTGTCCCAGGTTGCACAAATAATTAAGCATTCTTTATCAGCAGGGTAAAAATCTGCAAATTCCACCTTTCAGAACAGCTCCCTTAACAGGAAACCTGAGCCYTTCTCTCACCTTCTCCAGCTCAATGAATAAAACTTAAGACTTTCAGACAGTGTGGAATTGGCCCTCGTTTAGCAGGACATTTCAGAGAGCATTTCAGCTTAATGGTTGGGGTTGTTTGAGGAAGCTGCTAGAATYCTTTCTTCCAGTTTGTGTTGGAGAAAAGAAACAGAGACAGACTGAGAGAGACAGAGAAAGAGAATCACTCTCCCGCCTAGGAGCTAGGATAAACACCTGGATTCTTGTCCTTGCTGTAGTGGATGTTTCAGTATTTCTGCAAAGTGAAAGAAGACAAGAAGGACAAAGAACTTCCCTGTCCGCTCATCTCCACCCCCATAATGTTTTATTAGCATGGAGCTCAGAGCTTCCTCTTGGAGACTGAGGTTGAAATCCTGTGAGACAAAGCATCCAAGTCTCATAACTTCAGTGAGTGTCTGGGCTACTGCACCATTTGATGAAAGGTGAGCACAGCCGGTGTTATCTCCACTTCCCAAAATCTGTCAATCTAGTTCATTGGGCCTTTTATCTTCCTTAYAAGTGAAATATCTTGGTAATGTTCAGTTAGCATATGTCATGTAGAAACAAAAAGACGTGTGGAGAGAAAAGGGCAGACAGAGAATTTGGGGGGATTTTGGCAAATGGACAAAGATATAAATGTGTAATGCAAACTGATTCTTTTACCCTGGTATTTGAAAACATTTACAGGCTTCACCAATGGGACTATAAATAGAGGAAATTCAGCTTTACAGGCAAAACTTAGAAATTAATGATATCATCTCCTCAAAATTTTGCTATACAAATAATATAAAATAGAAAAATGAGGTAATTAAATCTCAAAAAAATAAAGRAATTAACTGTGCAACAATAAAGGAAAGAAGAGTTAAGCACCTGGGCCTGGTTTATACCTTTTGGTTATAAGAACTACAAACTGTGCTCACATACCTGTGTCATTTACTATGAAGAATATCATGTGGCAATGCTGGTTGSTTGTGTCTTATGTAAGACGCAGATAGCAGTGTGGTCACCGCCTTATTTTTAGGACAAAGAGTAAAGCTACAGCTGTTTAGAAAATTATGCACAGCCCTCACATGAATATTCTTTACTTTTGCTAGGGAATGTTTTATAAGAAATTTCAGAGCAGAAGAGATGCAGGGTTTGTCCAAAAGCTTTTAGATCATTAAAAACCACGCCCTGTAAAGCCATATGCAGAACCCAACTCATCACACAGGCCACATCACCCCTAACACCTCAACACTGATCAAACAGAATAATCTCCTCGCAGTTTCCATACTAAGCAGTCAGCCTCAGAATGGTCGCAAGAATCACCAACAGCTCTGTTCCCCAGAGCACAAGAAWTACACTTAATTCAGTCATTCCAAAAGTCTTGCTCAAAAACAAGCTTCACGTTATCTCCCAAAGGTCAGCAAATGTAGGCAATTTTGGACTAAGGATGGGAATTAAACCCCAAGGAGTCCTCACAGAAGCTTGTTTGCTCTGTACTAGAAATGAGAAGAGATTTAAGAACCTGACCAAGACAAATTACCAGATCTTGACATTAATAGGTATAAACTCCCAATAATCGTGGGAATGAATAGTTGAACAACCACTTGTAGCTGTCTTCTCAAGATCTAGATCTAATCAATAACAAAGTACAGACAGATTTACCTGGTAAGGATCCTGGCTTGCAGAACTCATCACCAAGGGAAGGGAACCTGAGCTCCTCATGCTTTCACACACACTCCTAAGCCGCTCACTCCAGCTGATAAGTCCGTGGCAGTTGGAGATGCAAACCTCATTTGCTTTCTCTTCTGTTTTCCTCTTGCTCTATCACTTTGAGCTGAACTGCATTTTGAATATATACTACAATACATTTGGACAGCATGATACTCATGCCTTGTGCCATGTAAGAGGGCCCAACTGCAAGAAGTAAGTCGCTTCAGTGATACCTCTTCATGGGACATGATAAGTGAAGAAAAGCATGCACATTGCAGCTGTCGTTTTTTGATTCCCAATGCTGAAAAGAGAGAGGGAGAGGGGGAGAGAGATAATCCAAACTAAACAGAAGATTTCAGTCAGAGTAGCCTCGATTAGACATTGAAGCCAAGGAGTGTTACAGCTTGGAAACAGACACTGAGATGCAATATATGCCAGTTTCTTAGATAAACTGTTAACTGGATTTAGAGTAACTCTGCCAAAAAGCTAATCTAGTAAAAGTTACAAAACTGGGATTAAATTGGAAAATTTGTCTGGAGTTGGCAATGAGTGGCAAACAGAATCATGTTTTTATACAGTATATGAGAATCAACATTCAAATAAAGTTCTTCTAGCCTTTCTATTTGTGGTAATTTCCATGGGTTACTATGCTAACATCAGAATATTTTGATGCTACAARCTTCTACTAACTATAAGCACGTATTTTCACTAAGATCTGAATCCTGCTAAAGTCAACAGTAAGATGGGCTTTAACTTTAACTGATGCAGGATTTTAGAAGTCATATTCATACACAAAGGTGCTTAAAAACTTACAGGAATTACTACAGTCTATGCAATTCCCCCTTTTGCCAAAAAGGTTCACAGGTAGCAGAATGGCCCAGGAGCTATATYACTTGACTCAAGACCTAGGAGAACATGATCCAACCAGCTGCTCTGTCACAGACTTTCTATGTTACCTTAACCGGTCACTTAGCTTCTTTAGGCCCCAATTTCTCATATGTAAAATGGAGGTAATAGCCCTGCCCTGAAGGGTGCCTTGCTGTCAGGTGTTCAAAAAATGGTGGTGATGGAGCCAAAGAGATSGATCACAGGGACAAAATGATGTGAATCTATACCTTCAACAAGACTTGCATTGAGAGAAGATTTTGTTTGCTATACTGGTCAAATTACAACCATCCAGCAGCACCCTACAGCAATATTGCCAAGGCATTGCAAAGGCTAACAACTCCCCAGAAGAGAAGTTGCATTTCACTTCTCCACCTGCCCCAAATTCCCACTAGCACTTGTCTGACTTCCTTTTTTTTTTTTTTTTTTCTCTTTTTGAGTTAACTTTCTTCTAGCTTACTCCTGCAGAACAGGCCACCGTGGGATCGGATGACCACGAGTGATGGCAGGAGGGACGTGTGGGAGCATATGAATATGAGCAGGGAGGGAAGCAAGGGAATGCTGCTGCTAGCACAAGCTGGCAACTAAACTGGTTCAGCTACATTGTCAAATCATATACTGAACACACTACACGTCTCTGTGGCAATAATGCTGCACAGCTCACTTACAAGGTGCTACTAATGACTAGAGAAAAAYGGTACAGAACTGCTTGAGACACATATTCACCAGAGCATTTCCTGGCTTTGCTCTGGCCAGTTTCAACAGTCTTTTCCCCTTCTACTTACACCCTGCCAATATTAACGCAGCCACCACTGCCCACTCCCCTTTTGCTAATGCATTTAAGTGAAATACCCAGGTTTCAAAAGTTGCAGTCTACTCAGCATATATATAGATAATTATATACAATTATAATATATATGTATTATGTATATTTTAATTTGTACAGAACATTTACACCTCTAGATAGGAGCTTGAATTTTACAGTTTTCTAGCTGGGAGATAGCACAATTTTAAACATCTGGCTACTATATTAAACAAGTGTGTGAATTCCTGTCTGTAAARATTTCATGTTCCAGGAAAGTTGCCAAAAAAGCAGCTGGAACCCTCATTTTTGACCCAAAACCAGAGCTTGAACCTTTGTATTCTTTCCCTTAGTCTCCTCCCTATGCTGAACTGCAGCCTAGTTTTAACATTGTACCCAGTGATCACACTGACTTGTTCTTTGTGTGATGCTTTATGAAATACTTGTCTGAACCACAAGCACAAACACTTTGCCCTACTCCACTTAAGTAATCACATTCAGAAATAGCTTTATGGCTTATGTGATAAAAACAGTTCTTCAGAAAGCCATATGAACAAATATTTTCTGTYCTTGCTAATCCTAGAAAAAAATCTACCAAACAAGCAAAAAACTGCAAGATTATATTCTCTATACAACTGTGTATTTCCACTTATTTCAGAGATTCCTGTTCTTTATAGAGAAGTTTAGTATAACACCTTCAGTCTATGTATGATGGCGTTAAAATTTTCACAACAATGTTCACTTAGTCTTGTTGGTTTGTGTGTAAATTTATATAGGCATATATATGCACACTAAGCAACATATTTAGAAAGACAAAGACTGAAGTATGAGYGGAACACACAGGTAACACTTTGGGGCTGTGGGAACCCTAACTTCAATATTTTCTAATTTAAAATATATTTTTTAATATAACTCCTTAAAACGACCAGTCCGAACACACGCAGCCGGCCTGCACAGTTCCCAGCCAGAGACTGTTGCGTTAGCATGGAAACACAATGACTCTTGTGGCTTCTGTGAGCAGAGAAGCAGCCATCAGTAATGATAGCCCAGTGTTGATAGTGCAGCAATATGCATTTGTTCTGACAAACTGCTACTTTTATTTCATACCTTTTTCTGTGTGTGCACATACATCCAGAGTCACGTGCACTCAAGAAATGCCTAAGAAAACCTGTCCATGATTAACTTCAGAGTGGCCCCATAAAATGCATTCCTTTTCGACTGCAAGCAGACGTACGAGAAGGAAGAACTACCCACATTTCTTAATGAAGTAAAGTTTGTAAGAAGTTAGTATCTTCAGCACATCAGTCATGAAAAAAATTATACACTGTGTTCACAGAAAACTTCTTCAGATCTAAAATAGAGGCAAGAAACATTAGGTTAATTACAGTTTGAAAATAATTGCTCTAAGTTTAATTTATGTTAGTTGGCTAGACAACTGAAGACAAACCTGTACCTTTGGAGTAGAGGTAATAAAAGATGTTAACTGTCTCTATCAGCATCATCTGGTTTCATCTGTAGGCCATCACGGCTACAGCAACCCTATACTATTAATTCCTTATTACATACCACGACTTCTTTTGGACAGTAATGAATCCAAAAAGAAAATCAGTATGAAAAATTGCTGACTAAACTCAACTATCTATAAACAATACTGGACTCTCCCATTAACTTGCAGTATTTCATTGCCTCTTAACTCCACTCTCTAGCATTTTGTTCTAGAGTCAATACCTTACTCATTAACATCATGCCTTGAAAGTGTAATGGCAATGCCTTCCTAGCCCCATCACTTCCCTCTGCTASAGAACACCATATGATGAAAAATTCACTTCAGGGACCACACAGTGATTCCCCAATATTCAACTATACAGTTCAGGATGTATTAAAAGTATAAAAGTACAATACTGCCTTTTTAATTTGAAACATTATCCTTGTCATTAGCAATTTTCATTTCCAAAACCTGCWTTTGACACAGTCACCAGAAAACTGCTAAAGAAAAACTTGATCTAGAGATTAGTTACGTCGTTCTGAAAAAAGTCATCACATTCAYGCTTTGTAGGTCTAATGAAACATGCATGTAGCTCAATAAAGTTGAAGACTSTATACAACTAAGATAGTCCAGTGGCAGATTTATGTACTGCCATAAAAGAATGATGTTAACKATTGGTAAGGTTCACAGGGCAGTAAATTAACTGGTCTGCTGACTTCCGGATTACATAGGTTGAACGGTTTTGTATGTGGGGGCAGATGCAGGCCCCTTACTTTTTCTTCCCTTGTTCTTTGTTATGTTGCACTCAACAAATAAAAGGTATCAGCTCTTCCAAAAGCCCTCTTCCAATTTTTAGTCTTCTAGACTACTGCTTTAGTTTGCTATCTGACTCTGAGTTTTCATCCCCACTCATTTTATTCTAATCCGAGTTCAGAGTTGCCCTCTCAGAGTAAAAATTCTTCACGAACTTACTGTGTCTAGCTTCTGAGATAACCAATCTGAGAGTCACTTTGCCTACTCTGTCCATAAGCCCTGTTGCCCTCTAAACATACATAAYACTTGAAAAATGGCTTATCTTTACAAAAGGAATAACAGTGCTCAAAAGTGCTCACACATGATAAATGAGAAACATGTATGCATAACAGTGTAATTAGCTTTATAATTATGCTGTCATATAACCAATATCAAGAAATAATTACATAATTTTTGAGAGGGTCATTACACAATAAACAGYAACATGTTTAAACAGGCAGAAATTAGACACTCTGTACCATATTTGCCATATTGCCCTGGCCTTTATTCATGTAACAAATCGTTAGATAATGGAAAGGAAAGGAGGGAAAGAGATTACCCCTAGTTTAATTAATCCTTAATTAGCCTCYACATTTCCAAAGGTCACACAGCATGTGAAATCCCTGAAAGCAATTTCATTCTTAGAAGAATTACGTATAGTATCTTCAGCTTCTACTGGAAAATTCAGAGACTCAGGGTAATCCTTTCTCAGTACGTGCAATTTTTTTGCCACARATTTTGTTTTCTGCTGTCAAGAACTACCTAAACAACATGAAGGAAACTATTAAAGCTCTCAAAGAAATGGAAGGAAAACAAAACTTCAAATATGTTCTTCAGTACATTGTTGGCAACAATTAGGTCTGAATTCCTTAATTYATGGGAGACTCTAGAACCAAAATATGACTGCAGTCCATTTTGGTGACACAGCTGCTGCTTAAAACATAGTAGTCACTCTCTGATTTTTACTTGATTCTTTGTTCCTAAAAACACACAGGCTTTTTGTCAGTATCAAGGGTAAAAGACTGATTGCTTARCTTCCCCTCAGAACACTATAATCAGCTCTCGCCATCTAAAGAGAAAAAGGATAGTTTTGGTTGCTCAGAAATCAGAGAATCTCTGGTTTTACACTGGCTTAACTGAGATTAGAATTTGATCTATTAAAGCGATTTGTTGAGACATGCTGTGTGAAAGAAAAAAGCTCAACAAGATGAAACTTTATAAGGCCAGCTGCCCATCACCAGCTGCTGGCCAGCCCACCGAGCAAACCCCGCCAGCTAAGAAAGTGATGACGATACCATCTAGCGAGTGGCTCCCGCCCTTCGGCGCACCCCGCACGCTTCTACAGACCTGCAAGCTCAACAACTCCGGCTCGGCAAAGCTGTACTCGCAGTCCTACCTTTAAAGAAAGTATCAGAGAGCAAACTGTCCCTGCCAGAGTGGAGGGAGAGCGTTAAAGGCGAGGAAGGTATCTTGAAGGGGGGACCCAGCAGTCTAAGCTCCCTGTGAATGCTCCTGTTACCTTGTCATTATCGGCACTGCTCCAAAGCTGTGTAGAAGGAACAGCCCTGCAGCATCAGAGAAGAAGGGAGGAGTGGAAGGAGGACTCAGTTTCCAGTAAAGAGAGTTCATTCATCAAAGTCCTTTCCTCCTTACTCTGAGCTATCTGCCTTTTCCTACCATAACTAATCTTTACCAGAGCTGACCTTACAGCAACACCCCAAAATAAGATTTTAGATTAAAAGACCGATATACAACATCTACCATGACAGTACCAAAATCAGATATTACCAAGGCGTTCACTCCACCATGGCAATTTCCAACTTTTTTTACTTCGTGGCTGCCATATTTTCCTCCTCTCACCCCCAAGTCTCACAGACCCCTGTCTCCTCAAAAGTCCCCTGTAACTTCTCAACCTTTGGCCACTTGTGTCTCCTTGGTCTCCTGAAGAAATCAGAAGACTTTGTCAGCTAAAATTTTGTGCTGGCTCTCCATTTTTGCTCCTTACTGTTTGGGAACTACTGGTCAAGAGCATAATCAGCAGTATGATGGAATGGCTAAATGATCAGGGATGTAAGTCCCAGTGATCTGGGATCTTTGTTGGTTCTTTAATTAACTTTCTGTAAGATTTCAGACAAGATGCATTTTCTGAACCTTGTTTTTTCAGCAAATGGAATATATCTAAGGATAGGCTACGTCCTTATTTACTATTCACCAGTTTCTAAAATTCTATTTTGCACTTTTGAGAATTGCATTTTTGGAATTGCTCAAGTATTTCTCTTCCAAGCCACAGATCATTTCTTTCCCGTAACAAAGCAACAAAATCCATCGTAATAGCACTATCTGACAGATTAAAGTGAGATTCTGAAGACCCAAGCTTGCCACAGAAGTAGAATAAAACATAAGCCTGCTCTCAGAGACGTCAGTGCCCTTCAATAGAAGCAGGAATGCAAGCTCTGGACTTACAAACTGCATAAATCCAGGTCTGAGCAAACTGATTTGGTTACTGCTACAGGCCTACATATGGTAATACAAGCTCCCCCACAAGATAGTTTATAATGACTTGAGCAAGATATTCTTGCAGCTGTCTGTGTTAGTGTAGCTAGGCAGCATCTGCTATCAGAAAAGTCCATTCAGGTGTATCTGAAGTGATCCACCACGTCCAGGATAAACATTGGCTTGGTGTCAAAAACTGAAGCTGGCTGTTGGTCTGAAGCTTCACATGTCACACCAAGAAACATTTGGTCAAATGCCTTTTGGTCTAGAGAAGAGACATCCTCATGCAAAACAGCTAAGTAACTAAGTAATGAGACGTTTCTAATTGACTTCAGGGGATTAGGAGGAAGCTCATAATCACATCAAACAATCTGGAAATGGTCAATTATGTAGGAATATACTGGTTTTCCTGCATCATCTGTTTAATCTTCTAAGGATTTAAATGTGATATGTTTTGCTTTCTCAATTACACCAGCTAGAAATCTGGTCAAGTTTTAACCTGCAGGTAAATTTCTCTGAAAATATTTCACTTTCTTCCTAGCTTTCTCTTTTAGTAGGTATAGTTTTCCTTATTTAATTCTGAATTGAAATATATAGCAGTATTCATTTCTATAATTAGCTGGTGACTAATATTTGAACACAAAATCCTCAAAAATTTGGTATATTTTAATGATCTTTTTTGATCAACAGTGTGCAAGAGTATAGTTTTTTCATAGGGATTTAGAGGAATTACATGTTTGATTTTTTAGCTGCCTTTGAAAAAACTCAGTTTCATTAGTTACATTCTGCAAATGTAGGATGCAGTGAGAATCTGTGTCTGCAGACCAAATTCAGACTGTTTCAATATGTCCTAGTTTATGTAGGCTTTTTTATTTTCACTCATTTTAGAATTAGTCTAAAAGCGCAAATGACTGCAAATACCACAGAATACGGCTCGTCTTGTTCAGAACCGTGCCTCTCTCACTCTTCAGGAATACAGGATTTCAAGCTTTGAGCAGAGGCTGATGAACGAAATAGAATTTCGCCTTGAACGTACCCCCGTGGATGAATCAGACGATGAAGTCCAACATGAGGAAATCCCTACAGGCAAATACATAGCACCGATCTTTGATAAGAGACTCAAGCATTTTCGGGTAATGGAAGGATCTCCCATTACATTCACTTGCAAAATAGTTGGAATACCTGTTCCCAAGGTAGGTCATTCTCACTATCAGCAGTAAATGAATAAAAATTAACTATCCGCTATTTTCTATACATCACTCTGGAAAGTCTCACTCCTAAGAACATGGCTCTGTGGAGAGAGCTCTAAAACAAATGATTCCCCCCTAGCTTTCTAAAATAACAGTATCTGCTCCTGACCATGTATCAGGCCTTGATGTACTGTATGGACTGCCTCACATCCACCTGACTCCAAGAGAAACAGAACTTCATAAACCCCCCAAAAATTAACTTCTCAGAAAGATGAGAACTGATCTGAGATAAGCAGTAATGTGTCTATAGCCAAGAAAAGAGAACGTGACAGGCGCAGCTATGTAAAGGAGATAGACAGCTTTCTGAGTTCAACCTGGAATCATTCTATTTCACATTGTAACTGATCTGCAAATTTTATAATATTCTAAAATTTTCACTAGCAATTGGTCAACTTATGTCATGTTCTTATCTACATTTTTTCTAGTCACTATTCCACTACAGAGCAAGCGTTAAGTCACTGGGGGGGGGCGGTGTCTGATCACTACAGGTATACTGGTTCAAGGATGGCAAGCAGATTTCAAAGAAAAACACGCATTTCAAAATGAACAGAGAAGAAGATGGAACATGTTCTTTACATATTGAAGCTTCTACTAATGATGATGATGGCAACTATACGATTATGGCTGCAAACCCACAAGTAAGGTGTTTTGTTTTCCTCTACAAAAATGCTTGTTTCATCTTTTTCTAATATATGTTAATAGGAACACAGATTGGGCCACCTAGTCTGACATTGGGTGGTGACTGTATCAAAAATCAGATGCTTCAGAGGATAGGAGAGGAAACCATGTAATGAAGAATGATGAAATTACTCCCCTATTCTTACACATCCCAGTCAGAATCATTAAGGACATTTTTTCACATTAATAACTCTTGCTCTATCTTCTAACCCCCCTCTGCTGCTCGTAAATACCTTTTGAGATGTGGTGACAAGGCAGACATGATATTTCAGGCAGAAAGAATAGAGCAAGGGGAAACAAAAAGTTACATCAAATTTGGAAGTGTTACCAAACACAATTATTCTTTATTTAGGATGCAAAGATGTGGATCTGCAAATAGTCTCATCTTCTGATACCATTCTCCTTCACCCTATGTGCTAGCTTAGCCATTTATTTAGCAGTACACTCAAGTAGATCAGGCAACTTTCCAATTTAAATTTTTCCTTTTTTCTGAATTATACTTCAGCCCAACAACTTTTCCGTTTCTGTGTGGCTGTAGAAACAAGTATGCTAGTACAAAGGTACTAACAGACGGTACCTGTGGAGACACAGTGGCAGGAATGAACAAGCAGGGACAGACACTGCTTAAGCTGGTTTACATAGCACCACTGCTAAATGCACTGCCACAGCCTTGAAGAGTCTGAGAAACACACTGCTCTAGACACACAAAGAAACCCCTGCCTCAACTGCACTCCACCGCACGCTAATAGCATTTGCTTTGACAAAGTAATATTTACACTATAGTTCAGTTACTTTATAAAAATAAATCCTAATGCATTGTAAATGTTAAATATTTATACTTTAAAATGAAATGAGCTATTAACCAACTATTAATTCCGTTCCCATTGTGATTTGCAGGGGAGAATCAGTTGTTCAGGGCACCTGATGGTTCAGAGTATCCCTGTTCGGGGCCAAACATCAACAATTCAGCCTCACAGGTAAAAGGAAAGACAAGTCCTTCAGACACTCTTTATGCTTCTTACTGAAGGCATTCAAAATAACTAGCTACTGTACTTCAACGCACTCTGTACTTCAGTTCTCAACCATAAAATGGAAATAACAGCAGCAGTTCCCTCCCAACAGGTCACTTCTAGAATGTAGTATTTTTCAAGGTCATCTTCAAATACAGGGAAGTTTAAGTGTAAAGTATTATTTCATTTACCTGTTGCAGTGGAGTTAAAGGCAAGGGATGGATTAGCAAGATGAAATTCAGCCAAAAAAGCAAAAAGACGTGAAGGACAGCTTGGGAGTCCAGTGATACTACATGATATATTTAATTTGATAATATCTCTAAATGGAAAATATGCAAGTATTAAATTACAATCAGTCAATTTCTTTCTGCCCTTTTATTTAACTCAAGCTATCTGTTCATCCTTTTCCACAATTTCTTCCTTTTTCAAGCATTGGGGAAAAAAGTTTGACTTCCAAACATATACATGCAATTTTTGTGTCGCAGAACACGACCCCGGGTGCCAGAAGGAGACAAAGAGGCAGTTCAAGAACGCTTTTTCAAGCCATACTTTCTACAGGCTCCAGGTGACATGGTAGCACACGAAGGGCGACTCTGTAGGTTGGATTGTAAGGTATTAACTGTTTCCTCTGTTCATTCTCACTTTCCTTACCTTTGTACACGTATTGCTAGGTGTTTTCGTGTTCTTTATTGCATGCAGGAACACTTCCAGTTAAAGTTTTAATGCTTCATTTTTTAAAATTATTGCTTATTGCCATTGACTCTGAGCTGATTCAAGGGATTTCTTTTCAACACATGCTATATAGAATGAAGAACACAGAAAAAACAACCCCAGAAATAGAAGGCTTACTTACAAGGTTGTTCAAATTACTAGATATGTTTACCGTGTCCTTTACCAGTCCAAACTCCAGAAGTCCATCTGGGAATGACAGGTCCTTCTGCTCCATTATCAGATTCTTGAACATAATCCAGAATAGCACAAAACCATGAGAAAGAGAGGATTCAGCATGTTGTATTCTGTTCAAGCGAATGTTCCCATTGTATGGGACTGAATTACTGAAGATTAATACTCCCTGAAAAGAGGGAACAGAGCCCAGTTCATTTCATGCTTCCCCAGCATGCACAGATGCAGAAACATCCCCATTTACAGATTCAAAACCCCACATGAGAGAGTTGTCAGAGGTTAGAGTACACACAGTGAACATCCTGTTATTGAACAGCTTTAAGAAACTCATCTGCTCCAACATACTTTGGTAGTCCCTCTATGTCCCAGCAGCACAGCAAAGGTGGCAATGCTGATACTGACCTCTTCCATGCTCCAGAATGTCTCCTACCCTCAAGAGGGTAGAAGCTCTGAAGCAGAAGTTAATGTCCTGAAGATGAACAAGATTCATTACTACTTAATTTACGATGTAAAGTTTACTAGGGAGCATGCCAAAGAATTTGGTTATTCTTAGCTCTGCTATCCTGGCAGAGCTTGTGAAGCCTTAAAGCATGTCTGGTATTGCACGAACCTGGAAGACAGCAGTCCTCATTCAGGCAAGTTCCACTTCCCTCTTTGGTTTGTAGAATATTGTTTGCAAAGCAATATTTTAGACATGAGTAAGCACTTCTATCTATTGGAAAGATCTTTAAGACTATAATACAGTCTAATAACCTTTCTGAAAAATAATCTACAGTGTTCTAAAGCATGTAAGTTTAACAGCTACAAAGAACTATATAATTCTTTGTCAAATTTTACGAAATACAAAGTCATTTGTATAGAACTCTTTTTCATCTCTACAGTGGTTTAGATCCAGGGTTTTGATTTATAGTCAGCACTACAAAAAAGAAAACTAGCAGATTACTAGGAGTCTTTTGTGAATCTGATATATAACCAAGTTTCTTCCTTTCTGACTAAGAAAAATGTAGACATTTCATGTATTTGTTTCTCTTGGGATTTTGTTGCTTGTTTGTTTTCTGGTTTTCTCCCTTTTGGAACTAATCAGCAAAAAAGCAGAAGCTAAGAAATAATAATTAAAAAAACCCACATCTTTCTGTTCTAGATTCTGACGTCATTCAGATGGTATCTGAAAAAAGGCTTACCTATGAATTTACTAAAATCTGTTTGTCAGTTTGACATTTGTCTCTAGCTGTTTCACTGTCTGTTAGGTGAGTGGGTTACCAACTCCAGACCTGACGTGGCTTCTGAACGGCAAACGTGTGCTACCAGATGGCACCCACAAGATGCTGGTCAGAGAGACTGGAGTTCACTCTCTGCTTATTGATCCTCTTTCACAAAATGATGCTGGAACTTACACTTGCCTTGCCACTAATAAAACAGGACAAAATTCATTTAGTCTGGAGCTCACTGTTGTAGGTAAGAATCATCGAAAAACTAGTCACAATGATGAAGTTATTTGTACGCACTTCTTCAAACTTACCTTACTTAGTTTCCCTACAGACAAATATAAATAAATAGTTAATCCATTGAAAGTGGGAGGGTTCAACAGCTATAAAACTCATCTGATGGAGGGAAATGGGCCTGGTGCTCAGCCGATAGGTGCACTCCTGTTATCAACAGAGGGCTGTAAGAATTCTGTCTCATCATCACTCTACCTCGCTTGTCTTGTCAAAATTACATTCTTAATTTTCTCCCCAGAAAATGCTTAGGGTTTGAATTCATAATATATATTGAGGTCTCCTAGATTTCAGCCCCAATTTTATTAGTTTAAAAATGTTTTTAAATAGAAAAATACAAATCTGAATACTGTTCTTTAATAAAGCCTTACAGGATGTGAGATATTGAAATTCATAGATCTGGCATTAATTTCCTTCAATGGTAGTATGTTTAGACCCATTAGATATGCATACATTCTTTTATGAGCATCAGTTCTACCTATTATTTTCTTTATGTTCCCTTACAGAGGCTATGTCATGGTATTTCACTTTCCTTCCAATATGCCATTAAAAATTCACAGCCTATTTTGATATCACAAGAATGATTTTTGATCATGTTCTTCCATACTGTTCAAAAGGGAAACAAAAAATAAAGTATCTGTTGTTCAATAATTCTTTTTCTTTCTCCAGCAAAGGAAGTAAAAAAAGCCCCCATGTTTTTGGAGAAGCTTCAGAACTGTGGTGTTCCTGAAGGGTACCCCGTCAGATTAGAGTGCAGAGTTGTGGGAATGCCACCCCCCATATTTTACTGGAAGAAGGATAATGAGACCATCCCATCAAACAGAGAGAGGATGAGGTACTGTACCATCATACCCATGCTTGGAGTTTCTTGTGGCTGGACCAATTGTTTCCATGAAAACCTGTGTGATAAGTACAGGTGATGTTTTTCTTAAAACAACTTCTTTCACCCACATAAAGTTTTAAAAAGCTGGCTTCACTGTGAGGTGAACAATAGCTATTTCCTTGGTTCAGAATAAGGGCATGCAGCATAATATGCCACTGCTTCAGAGAGTGGTGATAGATCTCTCGGGCCATAGGCCTGATACAGCTTAYGCATCTTCTTATCAAAGATACTATGATATGGTATTTTAATGYATTTTAGCACTTCATTCTCTCTCTAAACTATTTTTCCTCAGTTTAGTTCTAACTATGGATTAATTCAAACTCAGAACAGTTAGAACATGGTTTTGAATGCGCCAGAGCACAGGATAATAGAGAGTTTAGCGTATCAGATACAGAGGCTGATAACAAAGTTTGGTCACAAACATAGGCAAAGAGTTTGATCCATGCTTACAAAATACAACAATGTTCAAGTTCAGCTCTTGCATTCAAATGCATCACTATTTTTTAGGTTTTACGAAAGAAAAGCTGATGAAATATTGTGCCTGGCTGTAATTAATGAGAAATTAATTGCTTTCATTTATTTTTTAAAGATTTCTACTTCAGCATAAATCTGATTTTTAATATTTTATTTCATTTGTCTCCAACTAATGATTTGATGCAGTCATTGGATCTCTGAGATCAACTTCAAGAAGTACTACATTTTCACATGCATACCCTGCAGGTTATCTGTAAAGAAAACTGGCTCCACAGCAGCACTCGTTATGAACGCACACCTATGATGAGGGAAAGCTTACTTGAAAAAAATCTTTCAGTGGTCTCCCTGTCCCTACTCAGAGACTGCTGTCCCTCTCCAAAAAGCCCACCCGACTCTGGTCTTCTATAGCCTTTAGTATTTACTCCTCTGCCTCTAGGCAGATTACTCAAGGATTTATTTCAAGTATGGGTACTTTCACAGGAATTATGGTCATACACATGCAAACACTGTAGTTAATGTAAAATGAACAACTGTCCTAAAATGCTTCATTTCCAGTTGTTTCACAGAAGCTTAGAAAACAATTTTTTGCTTCAGCTCAGCAGAGGAATGACTGAGGGAAACCTCCCACACCTCACAATGTCAGGAGCTAACATCAGGCTTGTAAGACCTCTCCTATTTCAGCCAGTCATGACCAGACTGCCTGCCCCTAAGGCTTCAAGAGGTTCTGCACAGAYCCATCAGCGATGGGCAGCATTGCCCTTGTTTGTCCCTATCTTGCCTTACTATTATCTTCCTGCCTGAAGCCAAGAGACCATTTTTGTATCATGATATGGACATGCATGAGCTTCTATACTACTGCACCCCYAGCATAAGGCAAATTATGTAATGCAGGGAGCAAAGGGTGAATGTTCCCTTTTTTATTAGCACTGTCAGAAGCACAAAATGTCCTCTTGACCTGAAATTTTGTGGTTTGATGTTTCATTCCAGTTCATAAGGAAACAAAATCTCAGATTTCAGAACTTCCTGCAACTTCAAGTATTCTGATGGGCTCATCTCACTTCCTCCTTTATAATGAGGGAAACACTGGGGTTGATAAAAAGGACCAGCCACAGCCTAGAGAGCAGTTCTCTAATATACTACTGAATAGTTTTTCCTGGAAGTTGCAGCCAGAAAGTCCTGGATCACTGAAGAGCAAAGGAAGCGGAGGGAATAAYGAAGCAGGTTTCTTTTAGAGTGTTGGCCAAATGAATCTTTAAGATTTTGCCACTCAGGCATTTTCTTATGGAAAAGGGTGCTATAAGAAAGTTTCTCACTCACTCTGGTTACTGTTGTGAAAAACATCACAACTTTGTACAAATGTTCTTGGTATTTTGTTATGTTATTCTTCCAGCTTCTGAACTAGGAAAAAATACAATATGACCATGCAGCAGCTTCGCATGGGTTTAGTTCATTGCAATTCAATAAACAATACCAATATTAACACATAAAGAGCAATAATTCAGCTCATACTGTCACACCATGGCTTTGCACAGGAGGAGAGGAGCAAGAACAGATTTCAGCTACTCTAATTATTGGTCGAGGCCATACTGAAAGCAAATCTATTGACTATAAACATCTTGGACTGCTACCTCTTTGAGAATAGAAGTTACAACATCTATTTCATATTTAATGTACTTATTGTAAAATTAAAATTTATATGCTCTTGAGAAATACTAATTCCAAAACACTTGTTTTCCCAGCATGCATCAAGATACCACAGGGTATGTCTGTCTCCTGATTCAACCTGCCAAGAAAGCAGATGCTGGCTGGTATACCTTGTCTGCAAAAAACGAAGCTGGTATTGTCTCTTGTACTGCTAGACTTGACATATACGGTAGGTAYCGGCTAGTAAATAAAACAAATCAGAATTTATTTTCTTTGACTGGTCCCAGCCCTCACCTAGTTCTTAGTCCATAAATTGCTGGTTTTGACGTGGATTAGAAATTAGTGTCACAGCATGGCCACAGCTTTATATGGCGAACAGGAGGAGGTATAATGATACAGCCAAATGGCCAAATTAGCTCTTCTGCATCAGTTTTAAAGGCAGGTACAGAGAAAAAACTGAGAAGGTGTTTTGCACGGTATTCTCTACTCCCATTTTCCACCTTCCAAATTCCCTAGACACATAAGCATATAATAAASATGTATTCAAGCTGAACCTTAACTCTGTTCCCTCTGACACATGCCTGTGGTACAGCCCTGACCTGAGATGGAACAATAAATTGCACACAAGAAAGTAGAACCTTTCTTCTATGGAGCATGTATGATGCAAACTATGCCTAMATAATGGAGGCTAGTTTGCATCTAATATGTTTGTCTGGGACTCGAGAGGCCCCAGCCCAGTCCAAGAACTACAGCACATAGTTTAATTACTCTGTATCTATGCAAGACGTAATAGTTAAGACAATTTATCCAGAGCAAGAAAGTAGTTTGATCACTTAAGCAGCATAATAAAATAGAAAACACATTCCACAAACTATTGGATTATAGCCATACCCTCAAAGGAAAAAAACACACGTTCTCAACCTTGTATTTCTCATATTTGAAAAAAACACAAACCACTTAATTATCAGGGATAACCACAAGTCACCAGTGCATCTCTGTCAGTTTTCCGCCACCTTGTGGTGATATAGACAATAGTAATGTAATGTTCAGATTCAAAAAAGGTCACATAAAATGAAAAAGAATTCCTTAGGTATCTAAATGTTGCAAGACATAAATTAAATTTTCATATAAAGGATTCAAGGTACAAACAGGAAAAAGATGGAAAGAAAGAAATGCTTCCTCATTCCAACCATATTATCTAAAGACTCTGCAAGTCTTATACACCAAAGCGAGTGTCAGAAATCATTTCTCTTTGTGCTGTTTTGAATGGATGGAGTTGGGGGATTGAAAGTGTTGCCTGATATTTGCAATTCCATGCGCAAAGAAAGTAGTACAGTAAATAATGAGTGTATCGTTCAAATAGAAACAAATTGAGGGCTGCAAGAAAAAAGGAGGCTCTTTTTCAAATATTTCCAGATAGACAGGCTCAAAATTCAGCATGGAAAGATAATGAACATTTCCTATCAATGCTTAAGAYGTAGATTGTAGGTCTCCCACACTAAGCTATTCTCAGAGCATTGTAGCCTGAACTTCTACCCTTTCACTTTAATTGCTGACAGATATGTTTGTCCAGTTTGGGTGCAAACCTGGAGGTTTTGTATAGATAAATACCGGAAAAGATAACATCAATTTCCMCTTTCTGAAGTGTTTTAAGAATGACAACTGTTAAGTATTAAATAATAGCTAAATATTCTTACAAAATTGTAATGGTATTTGTTCATATGGGATCATGTTGAATGTTACTTCTAAATTCCTGAATATGTGTCTTTGGATTACATTTCTTTCAGTATCTTTAAAAAAATCTAGGAAATGTGTGTTACTAGTTGTAAGTAGTAGAGGGAAATAAAAATTGTTTAAAATAATTCCCTATATTATTACTTTGAAATTAAATACCACCAAAAAAAAAATCAGGAAGAAAAGTTCCCCCAGAGGATGGAGTAGTACAAAATCAGAGCCATGTCCAGTTTGTTCATCTCTGTTCATGCTCTGGTATGTTTTCAGGTTTGGTTGCAAGAACTTTGGAGAAGGCTCCAAAGATTAAATTATTAAATTTTGGACTTGGTGAAATCCATGTAAACGTTGCCATTGAATTGAACAGGGATGAAATTCCATCTGTAGACCTCAATAAAAATACTTAACATATAAACTACATAAATGATAACATTTGAAGGAACRGACCCTAAAACAGGGAACAA
Source organism: Oceanodroma leucorhoa (assembly GCA_030449065.1). Classification (NCBI taxonomy): domain Eukaryota; kingdom Metazoa; phylum Chordata; class Aves; order Procellariiformes; genus Oceanodroma; species Oceanodroma leucorhoa. The sequence continues at coordinate 6,642,938 of JASVER010000024.1, forward strand.
CAATGCTGTGCTCTCTTCAAGGATGTTGGAAGCAACTTTTCAGTTGTGTGCATTAATTTCTGTTGTTTCATTGCTAACTTAATTAGAGGTTTATACAGCCTTTTCCGTTTCTGTTGCTTCAGCTCAGTGGCACCGYCAAATTCCACAACCAATAAAGGTTCGACCTGGTGGCAGCCGGTATGCAAACCTTACTGGTCAAGGACTCGACATATTTTCTGCCTTCCCAACTACTGAAAGCCCTATGATGTTTTCATCCCCAACCCAAAAGGTGGTGGAGAGTGAAGAACTTTGAAAAACAATTGTTCCAGTTACACCTGCAGAGATACTAGAACTGTGAAAAAAAAAAAAAAAAAGAGGTACAAGTCAAGATGCTCAAGGTTTACAAGCAATTTGTTTGTAATTAAGTGTACTGCTGCTGCAAATGTTGCAAGTAACATATCATACAAGACTTTTGCATATTATTTTACTGCAGGATAATTGTGGTATGGAGTGTTGTGCAATAAATTCAGAACTGTGTAATTTGCTAAGAATTACATAGTAAACAGTTTTCAGCACTTAAAAGCCAATACCACTTCTTTGAATTAAAGCTACTGTACTGTAGCAAGCCATGTTAAGGATTCATGATGTTTAGCTGGAATACTGCCAGTGAAAACATTGACATTACAATAACAACAATCCTGAATGAGGGTAAACAACATGACTTTGAATGTAATTCTAAAAAAACATGCCAGATAATCACAAAGCACAAGCTAAAGGGAAAAGATGTAACTCATTTTTATATATTATTACGCCAGATAATCTTAGAATTYTTGAACTCAAGACTTGATAAATATAGCGTTTCATGTAGGTACAGCTGTATACCCTATATATTTATATTTGTGTGTGTGTGTACTACATGAACTGTGTACTCATGATGTAAGGATTCATAAAGTAAGGTACAGGGCACGTGCATAGGACACTAACATAGGAAACCAAAATTCCTGTTGTCTGAAGCATGTTCTCTAGAGCCCATAGCTGAAATCATTTTCCAGATGTGCTTCACATTTTTTTCTTTACAATGATAGTGATTCTCTGCCTTTAAACACAGATGATATCAAGSTTGTAACTTCACCATTTTTAAATATGAGTCTCTTTTTTCCTAATTTTTAATGTGACTAAAAGAAAAGTGCGTCTACCATCTAGCTCATTTTTTAACTAACTGAAAAGGAATTATGATCTGGTAGAATTTAAATTTTCACCATCATTTAGGAAATAATCATAAGTGTGGTGTCTACTATAAAGACAGAGAAAATTCTGTTAATATATAAAAGTTATGAAGTTAAGCAACAGTTAGGTGCAAAGAGCTAAAAACCTACTGTAACTAATAGTAGTAATAAACAAGGCAATTTAATGAAAGTGCAACAGAAGGTGTTAAGTGACAACACCTAGTGATTGATTTAAATCTATTTATCATCTATACAGTTGTATTAATACCTCCCAGCACTTAGAATCTGTGAATACCTAAGATTATTTCCTGCATCTTTGAATTATTGCTATCCCTCTTCTTTGGACATTGTTTTCAAGCAGTTCTTGCTTACTGCTTTCAACATGGCTGGAGAATGCAACAAAGTCCTGATCAAAGTCACAGAGATTAAAAGGAAAATTAACAGATACTTTCATTTTAGACCTTATTTAGATTTTTTCAAAGTTAAAAATGTAACTTAAAAAGATTACATATGCAAAAAAACAATGAGGAGTTATCTTAAAAGCAAAAGGATACTGGATACAGCCAGAAACAGAGAAAGAGATAGCCTTTCATTGGGTTCCCTACAAATACAGCTTATGTTGTTGCTGACTGTTGGTTCTTGTATTTTTTCACTTCCCACCTGAGTGAAGACCATGAAACAAAACCATCATTATAACCTCCATGCTTTTGTTAGAAATCTCAGGCGATTCACCCCAGACTGAACAGACTGGGAAGTTAAAATACATTCTTATCCTGAGAGACAAAAGAAGGTGCAGGTATTTCAGTGGGAAAGCAGAAATACCAGTTGTTGCCCATGTTGTACCTCCTCCCTG
>JASVER010000024.1:6645165-6671226 GCA_030449065.1 Oceanodroma leucorhoa
GAGGGGTTGGACCAGATGACCTCCTGAGGTTCCTTCAGACCTAAATCACTCTACACTGCCTAAACTATTYCACTTTCCGCTGCCTGTCTGAATACCCTATGTGGATTAAGTTACCTATTGACTGAGTAAAAACTAAGAATTCAAGCAAGCACAAACTTTTCCTTTTTGACTGGGATATATCTGAGTAGGCAATTCTAACTACAAGAGTAATCACTTTAATCAGAGTTCTTTATGTAGTTTAGAAGAAAGGAATACTAGTACTTACTAGTAGTAAATATCTGGTTACCAGTGCTGGAATCATACTTGTTAATATTACTGACAGTAGTAGTGKTTCTCACATTTTACAACATCAGACAACACGCCCAAAAACTCAGTACAAATTAAAAGACAAAGTGCACAGAGAAAATACATAAACCGTATCTCTTCAACCTTCTCTCCGTGATTTCAGTGGAGTGTCTCCAAACTTACATTATAACCTGAATTGACAAGCTGAGGATTAAGTGGTACAATGTTTTTTAAAATGTACATTCAGTTCTTTGGAAGTGGGAAGACAAGAAGCTACTGCTGAAAGACACTTCCCAAAAATCTGTGTAAGAAGGATTAATCCCTAGTCGTTCAAGAAGGGGCCCCAGAAGTCTCACTGAGAGGTAGGCTACAGAGAGTGGATCACCAAAATCTGTCAGCTGAACTATAACATTCTCTCCTTGACAGTATTTACTAGCAAAAGGATCAAAACTTTACCCATCGCACCTCCCTACACAACACAGAAGTCAGTAATTTCAATTACTTTCAGTGCATCTGATACAAACAAAATCAGAATCTGATCCTAAATATTCTGTAGTCATTAAATTTTGCTCATTAACTGCTACAGGACATTTCTCCTCTGCATATACTGAGCCCATAAAATGAGTATGTAAAGGAAGCTTACGTGAATGGATGTTACGGAATGCTGTTAATTAGTAGTATTGCTGTGCTCATCACAAAGAAGATTTCCTAGAAAAAGACACAAAGATTATGTTTGTGTTGTTAACTGATGGAAAAGCCAAGGGAAAAAGGCTTGTGTAAGCAGCAGAGAAAACACCGAGTTGTCACAAAACATGTGATGCTGTTTATGTCCTGTGAAGGATGGCAGTATCTAATCATACTGTGTCAAGATGCACTAGAGACTATGCARCTGTGCTCCCTTCCTGAACAGCTTGGCTGTTCATTGTTTTTGTTTAATTGAATAACCGATTTGACTTCACACTAACATGGTATTTCATTCTCTTACTCAGGGCAGACTACTGCAACAACAAAAATCAATGTTAGAACTTCCACTGAAGTCAGTGTTAGCTATTATCTTCCACAAGTCCCTTAAATCACCACAATGTGGAGCATAACATTGTATCAGTGAGATACAGAAATGCTCAGTTCTGTAACCTCTCTATGTTTTCTGATTCAGAATCTTGTAGGTTTATTTAGTTTCCTGTTTTCTTCTAGTCCTGGTTTTGTATACAGTCAAACAGTATACTTCAAAGAAGAGCAGAAATGACAACTTTTGTATTGCAATTCTARAAAGCAAAAGTATTATCTTTGCTTTAAAATTTTGGTTCAGCTTGGTGCAAACCCAGTCCTCAGCAGCATCACATAGCAGTTTGCATTGATGTCGTTGGACTTCTTGCCTTAAAACAGCTGGATTGYGTTCCTTTGCTTCCATATGGAAGGTGGAGCATACCTTCTGAATGCCTCACGTCTGCTAACGCAAGGAGAAGATGAGAGCACACATGAAAAGCCAAGTCTGCAGTCTTTATCCTACTATGTAAACAATTGCCAATCCCAACTGTTTACAGTAATCATAGGTACTTCAAAGTAACAAATCTGGAATAAGAATTCCTTTAAGAACTGTGTTCTTAATGCTACCAGGTTTAAAAGCGTTAGTTTCTGGAAAACGTCTTCATACAAAATGATTAGCAAGACCTAATGGAATATTTTAACTGTTAAATATTGGAGAAGAGATTTACTGTTAATTGCCTTACTATTTCAAATACAAAGATGTTCACTTTAAGCCTTAAAATTCTATTTTATAATTTTTCCTTGATTAAAGTTGATATTTTTTATTTTTTGATCCAAAGTCATTCTCACTGGGAAGAAAAATGTTAATGTCAGTTTTAAAGTATATTTTAAGTGCATATGCAAGGAAAAAACAAACACCTGCCTGTTCAGTAATGTACTTCCCTTCGTCTCACCTAAACTTAAATAAATGCTTCAGAGTTGCATACAAGAGTGTGTCCTTCATGTGTTCAAATAATTGTGAAAGTGTGCAACAAGACCAGAGGTTTCCTCAGAACGTTGCTGTGACAGCTGATTAATGTAATCAGACCTTACATTATTTAGAAGAAAATCATAAAATACTGTCAAGTTATATACCAGCCATGCTTCTAGCAGGTAGTTGTGAAATACAGTTGTTGCATTTTTAAACAGTTCTTAGTATCAACTTGCTTTGGGTTTAAATTGTGCTTTCTTTTTCYGATAACCTCAGCCCCTTCATCAAAGTTTGAAAGAACAAGTTTTCTTAGGCRTACCAGAGCAGAAGCCAAGGAGTCTTTAGGGCAATTTGCATGTTTTAAAGGTCAACAGATTTGCCAAATCCTCAGCATCTTGGAGAATTAGTCTCCAAAGCCTATGCTCAAGCATATACTTCTACCTAAGACTGTCATAGCTGAACTCGATCATGTCTCAAAAATTCATGCAGAATCTGTCTACTGCATTGGTCACCTAGCCCACACACTCCCCCTGAAATACCTGTTTACTGGGTCTATGCTCCTAGAAGTCTCTCTGTGCAGTAGGGCACTGGAGAYTTGTTACAGAGGACTTATTTTTTCAACCCTTAGCTGTGTATCCAGCACATGAACAAGTGAAAATTGAATGAGGGTTAATCAAACACATAAATCATGCTGAATTTCACTCTTCCCTATACAGATCTTCAACTTGAATGATTTAGCATATTCTTTGTATAAGGGTCTATATTATAGTAGACTTTGGAATGAATTTTAAACGAGCAGCAGATGCAAAACCAACACTTGAAGGAAGCTGGATCTTATAGCTCAGATACAGAAGAGAACAGGGGAAAAAAAAGGATGTGCCCCATTACATTTGCTGGTACTGATTTTGCTTTCCCATGTAACTGTAACCATGTTTCTCTATTTCCACCTGGCTTGATTTCTATGTGCTTCTGTGCCTGCTAGGTCAGAGACAATGTTCTTAAGACCATTTTAGCTCAGCTACAGTGCCATGAGCTAAAGCAGCTCCTACACATTTTATGATTTCCTCTGAGCAACACAAGCTGCTTTTATTAATGTCTTTATCCTTCAAGTCCACTATAGATATAAAGAACCATTTATTGCACAATACAAAGAAATCTTGGGCCATATGTGCTGTGGATTTAAGTGGACTTCTCGATCTATATCAGTGGGAAATTCTGTTCAGAAACCAACCATCCTTTAGGATCATACAATCCGTTAGTAGCAGGCAACATGGTTTTGTAAAGAAAAGGAAAAATACTGAAGACATTCTGAAATTTTGAAAAAAAAAAAAAAAAAAAAAAAATTGACTATGCACCCCAGGCTGCAGGAAGCCATTCAAAAATTAACTTCTTTTTCCTTGGAGTTACATATGCAGACATTTTAAGCAAATTCTGTGTAAGATATATTTTGCATGCTAATTTCTGTACAAATGAAAACTGAATTACAAATTAGAAAAAACATCAGTAGACATTATTAAAATGTACTCTTTGGTAGAAAATATATTTAAATATTATACATGGGGTTGCTTCGGGTTTTTYAAAGCCATGTTTTCTTGAAATGTAATTAAAGCTAAAAACATAAAGCAATTTTTAAAAAGTGCCCAAGTACCAGGTGAAAYCAATGTTTGTTACAAGATACCTGTGTAGAGGTAACACTGGACTGCTTCTTCAATGAATAAACATGTCTTTATTCTCAGTGCATTTGTTTTTTCCCTGGATATTTTGTACACATAGAACAGCTGAACATATTTAGAGCAAAAAGAAGCTGTTCTGTAAATTCTTATTGAATTTTTAAAATCTAGATAAATTTCACTCCAAAATTACAGAAAACTACATCCATATTGCATAGCCCAAATAGCTGGAAACTAGCTGGAGGTGTAAGGGTTCCCATCTTAAGGCAAAAGCTTATTTTGGAAAATCAACAACTTGACTGGAAATCATACTTTTTAAAATTTKTGCCTAGTGAATCACCTGACAGTAGGGACTTCCACAAAGATTTCACCAGGGAAGTTCTACTTAACATGGTATAGGAAACTGAGCTAAGTATTAAAAAAATCTAATGACAGTCATGCTTCCCCACRTGAAGAAGTTGTAATGTCATTGACTTTACAAGACTGTAACTAAGGTTAGCAACATTTTTACTTTTCAGAATTTGTACTGCAGCACCATTTAGGACTTCCGGTCAAGAACTGAGCTTTGCCCTGTATGTCTGTATAGCACAAGATGGACTGTGCCCTAAATACCTTATAAATGGTGAGATGGAAAATAGAAGCCTAAAAAATTGGAATGAATTAAAGTTGTAAAACATGCTAATACATACCCACTGATGACCTCAATACTTAGACAGGAAGAAACCACTGACTTTTCGTTACTAACATACATTTTGGGAACGTGCTACCCTAGTTCTGCTTTCAGCCACTCAAAAGTCACTGCAGTTAAAAATGTCACTTCAGTTCTGAGTTCAAAAATAACTCTGGTGACCTTGTCAAAACAGGGTGACATGATTCGAAGAATCATAGAAGCAGAGTATCTATAGCTACTTCAAATAGAAAACCCTGCAGTCTGAACCTTTTAGAAGAACAAAGGTTAATTTCCCACAAGTAGTTCATTGGAATTTCACACTGAATTTCAATAGTGAAACATGTATGTGCGTAGCGTGCAACAAATATTTAATGAAGCAAGCGTTTCTCATCCGAAATGTTTTCACAATAATGTGGTTCTATAATTACAATTGTACTGATACTACAAACAGAAGTATTTCAGGTTTGCACTGCTGTTCAGTGGGACAAAAATTTATGAGCAGACAAAACTCAGTCACTAAGAACACACCAAGCTCTGAGCATCTAAGCTTTTGCTTCATTTGGAGGCCCACTGGAAGCAATAACTATTTAAGGGGAGGGGGCTTCAAATGCCCATACCAGTAAAGTCCAGTACAGAAGAAGAGGCACAGACATTTTCTGAAAAGCATCAAACAGCCAGTGGGGAACCAATATTTGGGAGCAATAATCAAACCCAAGTTAAACAGTCATTTACATTTCACAAAGTGTCACTAAAGTATTTGTAAAGGAAAGCTATGAAAAGAAAACAATGACTTCCTGAATAGTTGTTGAGTTTGAGAAGTCCACACCAGCATGGATAATATCTGCTTTTCAGACTGCCTTCAGAAAGAATTTTTAATGATTAAACTTCCCCCTCACCCCAATTCGCTCCTCAAAAARCTTTGACAGATCATCAATAGACAGACAGCTGTCTATACACTACAAAGAACTTACTCTGCTGCCTTCTGTRCTGTAGTAAATTGGAAATCCCAACTTCCAGCTCAACACTGCACCCTCCCAAGAAACAAAAATACTAAAGCATTACATAAAATCACAATTTTTCCACTAGTAATATTACTAATTATTATCAATAGATAAAGAGATCAATAAAACATTCACCTCCCACTAGCACAACCAAATCTAAGAGAAAGGGGATTATAATCTTATCGTATTGTTCAACAGCAGAGATTGATGCAATGACCTGATCTACAAAGTGTTCACAAGCKATGTACTACACTAAAGGGCTTTTTAGGACTTCGGTTTCAATTCTTAATAATTTTTGGTAACATGACCACAGATATTTTATGTTCTGTGTTGGTTTGTTCCTCTTTATGTCAGCTTACTATCATTTAATCATTCACTGCATACTAATCCATTATTTTTATGATTATATCTATCATCATATGCAGTAGACGGCAAATTACAATGCTACATGGAAGAAACATTGGAAGAGAAATGGATGTTAAGTACTCTTACGTAAATTACCTATAAACTCCAACGTCGTGTCCCACAAAATCAAATTATATGCCAGTAGTGCAGAAACACATCAGTACTGTTCTTGCACACTACTCTGGTATTTATACTTTTGTATTGTATTGCCCTTCCCACCTAAGGTTTAGAAGGCTATCTTTCCCTAAGCCAAATTTTCCACATCATATAATCGCACGATTTATTTGCATCGTATTCCTGTTTCAGGATGGAAAACCCACTACTGTGCTAGCAGTGCAGGTGAGACAATGTCTGCCTGAAGTTTACAGGTAATAAATTAGTGTAAGATGGCACATCATTTAATTATTTAAGGATTGTATTGATTGTTATTACATACATAAACTTGCCACTTAATGATGAGTAATATTCAAATAGTATTAACTTGGCTATATGATGGACAACAATTAATTCTATTCTCTCTATATAAACTTCTGCAAAGAAATCGGTGAGTAACATGACTTCATATTCCCAGAAGGTTGAATCCGCTGTTTGCTGATAAAGATCTAATGTAATTCATAAGAAGCAAAAGCCCACATTTTAATAATTAACACTATTCATTACCTTTAGAGAGGCTAAAATATACATTAAAAAACATTCCTGAATGCCAGTGTTTAAAGGAGAGAGTTGCTCAGAATATACAGTGCCTCTTCTATATGTGTTTAACCYAGCCTGAAAGTCTGTCCCAGCAGCTTTCACCCAAGGAACAGTCCAACTCCCACCTCAGGGAACATACCAGTCTGCACGACGGTGACCAAGGGCAAAACGTCAATAAGGGTTCTGAGAGAAGACAGACAGCAAGGTCAGGTCTTTGTATGTCACTGTTCCTGCAGCAGAGTCCCTCTCCCCCCAAACAGGGCTTAGTTCCTATTGATGCTTTTGTTTTTCATTGAAAGCTGCTTAATTGTTGAAAATAACTCCTATCAAAGCTATTCATTTGTCATTTGAAAGAATACTAAAATATGGCAGCAGCCAGCAGGGAACCCGCCAGCCTTCCCTGCTGGAAACCCACCAGCAGCTGTTCTGGGACAGCAGCTCCTTTTCTCCTTCCCCCTCATGGCTAACACTAGCAAGGGCTTGTTTCTGGAAACAAGCACCAGCAGAAGTACCCTTCAGCTTCATAGTCTGCTGCCATCACAACAGACATTGGCAGTCAAACTTTTGYGGACTTTACATCCTGCTACAAACACATCTGCTTCTCCAGCTGTCCTGCTCCTACTCATTTTTTGACCTTCCCAACCTCCTTTCCTCTTCTGCCTTTTTTACCCAGATCCCTCTATCCTCCACAAGTGAAAGAAGCAACTAAACAAAAGTCAATTCAGGGCATCACCAGGGCTGAAATGAACTCAACTGCTTTGCAAGAAYGCTCTGTAACTTTTTACCAAACTCTTATCTTTAAAGGCTGTTTTTCAGAGGGTACATAAAACACACTTCTTACTCTAAMTGGGAAGCAAGCACCATTTGCTAGTTGATTCTTCTGCACTGCCAGGACTGTGATGGAAGTAGTGTAACATTTGGGGYGGGAAAGCCACTAGTAAGCGATTCCTAGAATAGGAATTTCAGGTAGCTGGTGAGGACATATCATAGAAAACACTTTATTTATGATTTACAAAATCTGTTATTGTTTCCAGATAACATAAAATTAAAAAATAAAATCCAAACATTTAAAGTCTACAAAAATCTAGAAGTTTAGATTATTTTCATGTTAGCATTCTCATTTATGGTATAWAACCACATGCGCTTTTACAGTCATTGAAAATAAAATATTCCTTCCATGACTTGAAACTAGCTCTTTTTCGAGCATACAAGAGATACCATAAATTGGATTAAAGCAAACCTACACAACCTTGGAACCCGTATGTCAAACTTACGAAGTTTAAGAAAGTTAGTTCTCTGAGGACTAGAACTCCAATACATTATAAAACTTTTTCCATGGGAGCCATTTATGTGAAAACAAACCAAAGAATAACTTTAAAGCTGACATAAAAATAAAAACTTGGAATGAAGTTAATTCCTGGCGTTATTCCATTCAGTTACACCAYGGGTCAATTTGGCCTGTGATCTGTGGAGAATACTGTCATGATTCATCACAGGAAAAAAAAAMCACCAAAAACTTATTTAATAAAAGAATCAAATGAACTAGGTGAACTAGGAAGTAATWGTCAGAAAGATTTCAAATTAAAAGTATGCTTTCCACCAGCATTAAATAAATTCAATCTTCTTAAATGCATATTGATTTRAAGTTCTCAAAGCAAATTTATTTTGTCAAATTAGTATAAGATGCAAACAAGAATGAGCTATTATAAATGCCAATATTACCTTATTCAAGCAGATTAACTCTTGCTAATTATTAAATTACACATCTGGCCTGCTGCATATTCTTAGTTCGTAAAAAGTTCTAATTAGCTATTTGAAAGTGTTCAGGGTGATAGCTGAAYAGTCGCTGTGCATGAGGATCACTGTCCATTGCCATTTTTTGTCCCGTGTAATGGTGGTAGCTCTCCGGATGAAAGTGTTCACAGTGAAGGCTAATCCATTCTCTTTCGGTACTGTATCTTTCTGCTTCGGCAAGTATTCTGGTGAGAGCCATGATATAACTCAAAGCCATCTGAAGGGTCTCATACTTGGACAGCTTCTTATCTTGACCCCACTGTGGAACCACCTTTCTCAAACGATCAAAGGCAGTGTTCAGTCCTTGCATCCGCCTTCTCTCCCTGGCATTGGCAGCCAGTCTTCTCTTTGCAGCACTCTCCATCCTTTCCGAACTGCACTTCACAACACAGCCTGGTCCACTTCTGCACTGCGTGTCTGATTCTACGCCTGAATCCAAGTGACTGGATTTACAGGTTTTCATATTCGATGCAGCTTCAGTTTCACAGACACAAAGATTACTTTTTAAAAATTAGGTATCTGAAAAGTAGTAGGGAAAGCACTCATGTGAGTAGCCTGCGTACCTCTTGAATCTGTTTCCAGATATCAATKATGGGATATTTTTCTTAGCATCTAAAAAAATAATAATGATGATAAAATAAAAGGTCTTCTGGTTCTTCTGGAAATGTCTGGAAATTGCTTCTTATTGTTTAAAGAAAGAATAAAGAGTTTTTAATGTCTTATGTTTTCATTCTTTTAATTTCTTTAGACTCATGGAGATAGAAAACAATGAAATCTCCATTCTCAAAATGTATGCTACTGAAGAAAATGGTCCATTTAATCCAAAAAGGATCTTAATGGATTAAAAACACATCAATTCCAAATGACCATTTCAAAAGAAGGAAGTCCTGACTCAGTTTAGGAGGGTATTTTGAAACGATGAACTGTTGCAATCTGAAGACATAACTTCGTAACAGAAATCTCTCCTTTCTTGACTCCTGCCGGCAAGCAATGATTGTGTCTTACAGACAAGATGAGGCTTTATAGAAACTGGAAAAGCTAAACAGGTGGTAGCAGGTGGGCGGGCGGCACTCTGCTTCCATCCCAGTACCTTCCCACCCTGGGAACTACAGGRGAAAAAAAAACAAAACAGTAAAATCTGAACATTACAGCCTTCATCTGTTGAGAAGTCTTCCAAAGCCATTCTGTCCAGCCCTAACAACTTGCCATCTGGAGTAGTGTCTGGCTGGCCCCACAAGACTCTGGGCAGTTAAGCAAAAGATCCTTTCAATGGATAATCTGTTGCAACCCAGGAAAAAAAAAAAATCTCTGTGCGTTATAGTATTTATACATTAAAACATGTGAAAATTCTGGTTAGATAGTAGTAAGGGTAGAAGAAATAACTGTTCTAATGAAACAGAGGAGAATTCGCTTAATGGTGTATGGCCAAGAATATTACTGTTTTGCATTATACGTACCAAAATAAGTAGACTCAAATTATTAGAAATTATACAATATAATATTGTATAAAGTACATAACATTGCAGAGAGAGTAGTACCTTGAGAAAAATGGGGATTATGTATTCACATGTCAGCAAATCCAATGTCATCAAAATAATTTAAAATATATTTAAACAGTTAAAATGTAGCTATGGATTTATCTAATAAAGATTGTAAAAATATTTGGATAGGTTGGGACACAGACATACACAAAAACATGTAAGTATACAAGTAGCCTGAAAACTGCCCTTTTTAATAGAGCATATTAAAGTATGTATGTGTATTTTATGTGAATTTAAAAAAAAGGTCTTTTTATTAATATCCCTAAATATGTAAAGAAAATAAAAGAAGATGCAAAAAAAGAGAAATCTGCTTGCTGGCAGTAAGGTTCATTTCTGCTATCAGTTGTAATGATAGAGAAGCCACCATACACACCCCCACACCCCATAATCAAAATCTGTTTTACTGTACTTGTATTATTAAAACCATTATCTACATAAACTTAAAAGGAAACATCATAAGATCTTTTATGATATACACAAAAGGTAAAAAAAAAAAAACCTGCCACACAATGATTTATTATCTGTATTGATTTCAAACTTAATTAAATTGTTACCAGTATTCATAAACTAGTAACTTTTTTCATTAGAGACTGAATACTGTATATTTATTTAGAACTATAGCTCAATTGTTTTCATTATGACTCCAAAACTCGGTGTAGTTGTAAACAGCTGATTAATCCCTAGCAGAAGCAATGACAATGAAATGAGGTTGAATAATCCAGAAACAATAGGATGCAATTGAACACTAATGGACTCCAGCATGACAGATGTTGAACGTAGGCTGTTACGCCCAGTTGCTCTGCTCTTAATATTCTGAATCCTAATGGTCTTGAACAAAGATGATAGTTGGGGTAGGGAGTCTCCATTATTCCATTATCAAAACGTATGCCATATCTTCAATTTTTAAAGACGTACAACTGTAGCGTGTTTCATTCTAAATGTTCAACATTCCTATCTGTGTGCATTGACCTATTMTCCCAAACATAAAGAACTACTACCACACATTAAAATGCTACKTTCTGAATGACAATTTCTGATTATTTCTGTGTGTGAGAGAGTTGAGAACAGCACCTTTCAGAAAAACCACATTACTGTATGTCTTTCACAGAAGGATCAGGAATCAGAACTTGAGAGATATTTCTTTTTCTGAAGGCCCTTCACGGGAAGTATTGCATGTTCAGTATTAAAAAAAMCCACATCTCTGATCTTCATGCTATTGCTAGAGCATATTTCGTGCTACAGCCTTCTATGCCCAAATAAGTTTGTTAGTTAAAGCATTTGTCTCTTAAAATGAATCTCAAGGGATTTTTAATGTAAAAGAACACAATAAAATTAAGGTGTTTTCTAAGTTAATAAATATTGTGCATTCTCATGACATTCAGATAATTTATCACTCTTAGTGTTAAGAGTGCTGTTAACTTCATACTAGAAATAAAAAAAGCACCCCTTTAAAATATCATATGGTATAACACCATATTTTTTCATTTGTCAGCAGTTTTCCTATTTTTAACTTAATATATCCTGCCACTATGAATTACAAAGAAGACTTCAAAAATCACAGTTCTTAAAAACTTTGTCTTTTACTCCACTAATGAATAGTAACATAGTACATGACAGCGCTGTTAATTTTCCCCTTCCTAATTGATTCACTGCCATTATCATGTTTTGGCTAATACATTGATATAATCTCAAGAGAGAAGCTGTGATTTATCTCTCTTACTGAACAAATTGTAACTTTACCTTAAATGATTTACTATCAAATCAGAGGACAAGGGCCCAAATCCATCTGGATTAATAATGAACCCCTAACAGGATTTTATAGCTTATAGGCAAGGCTAAAAATTGTTCCCTGGCAGATCAAAATGCCTGCTTTTCATCACTTACAATTTTTTTTTTAAGTTTCTGCTTTATGAAAGAGAAATAAGAATAATAAGTATTAAGATCTTATCCACACCAATTAATTTAGTTCATTTGCATAGCCCACCAGCCATATGAAAATACGTTATCTCAAGCTAGAAAATAAACTGCTTTATTGCTCAGTCAACAATAGAAAGGGTATCAGTGAAATTTTCCCAGGTTTCCTTCACCTGGTTTGATTTCCTCTATATTTCAGTTTGTCTCAGTTATTACTTATATAATTCTATCCCCTCCTCCATTTATTTTTAATAATTTCTCAGAGATCTTACTCTTTGAAATAATTTTTCAAATTATTCTCAAGATTTTTATGATATAAATTTTCAAAAAGCTATTAATATATTCTGATGTGATATATTGCTGTGGCGCCAAAATTCTTCTAGATGCCAACTTATATTAGTCTTATCCTTATTGTACATCAATCATTTCTCAGGAATTTGCCTTTTACTCTGATTTTATTGCCATAACATAATCTCAAGCCAGAAGAAAATTAGAATCACCGGAAAGAATTTCTGTGTCTACTCAATTACTCAGATTTCAATCTTTGAATCTCCAACTATGCAGGTACAAATTTAGTGCTACTCCATGACCCTAAGCAGCATTATTCTTGATTCATATTTTAATTCTAAAACAGTATCTTTAACCAAAATATGTTTTTCTCAGAGAAAAACAAGACAGACAGGTAAGAATGCTATTTCGGTCATAAACCAAATTATTTTATCCTCTTTAAGTCACCACTGATATCAGGAAAACAAGGGATAGTTTCAGTCCATTACAGAAATTAACTAGTTTCAGGATTTATGACTACATACAGTAATACATCAAGAATTGTCTGCTAGATATGCAATTAATAATGCAGATGTGATTACCACAGCACCCACTAAGAAGAGCTGGATATCTTCCACCTGTACTGCTACAGAAAACACAATCTAATTACTTTTGTTGTGGAATGACTGTGGCCAAATACTGATTTTAAAAGGAAGTGAAAGTAACATTTCTAATTAAAATCTAATTCCTCAATACTTTCTCTTCTCCAATTGTACTAAAAATAACATATACAAGCAATATATCAAAGCAAGAATCTTACCTCATCCTTCTAGCCGGAACTCACTATTTCATCTCAGGTAGATCCCTTCTAAAAGCCTGACCAAGACTTCTTAGCACTGTAGTTTATACTAAGCAAAGCTGAAAGACTGGCATGCCGTATGCTGCTTAATTAAGAGCAGGTGGGTAACTACCAAAATATGATCATCCTTAAGGGCCCAATTTCTAGTGATATTTGACTCAGCTCACAAGACAGGCTAGAAATCCATGGCATGTGGAATAATGTATTTTCCTTCCTTGGTTATTTACATTGTTTTCCCTACCACAGCTGTAAAACAATCAGAAAACAGAACAATTCACCAGTGAATGTTGTTTCCTGAACTGAAAGGAAATTTATACGCTAACTCATACTGCGAAGTTGAATAGCAATCTACAGCAGTAAGATGAGTTTACAATCATTTCACCTAGTGCTTCCCAACCTCATACCAGACACCCTCTTCTACAGAGCACTTAGAACATTTCATTTTCCTCTTAAGTCTCTCTGAGGTGACCTTTTCTTTCTAATAGTTCAATAAGTAAGTCTCCCAACCACACTTGAGGCTCTACTTGCCATACTACACTCCAGCTATCCCTTTTTCTCAATTTACACATTTCTCTTTGCCAATCATCCTTTTCTGTTCCATCTTTCTTAAGTAGCTTTCCCTCAGGTATGGCTCAAAAAGCACAGCTTTCCCCAGTGATCCTGCACAGAACACCCTTTCAACTAACTTTGTTTTAAAGCATGCTTCTACGACAGGAGGTCTAAAACTTCCTAAAAAAAGACAAAAATGAGAAAGGGTTCATTTTATCATGGTACCAGCGGAACATGTTTTGAACCTTTAACTGTCTAAAATGTTTSTCACCTATATTATGTATTGAATATGATTACTATTACATACATATATATGCACACATACATATACACAAGACAGCTCATGAAAAGAAGGAAGTTTCCACTTAGAATGATACTGCAACCCATTGCACCACTAAAGCGGCAAAAAAAGCTTTGACATATCATTACAAAGCTAGCACATTTTCTGAGTACTTGACATCATATAGATTCTCGTGTGCTTAAAAATATAGTTATCTATCAATGTAAATTCCACCTGTGCATGCTCAGCAATCTGCAAAAGCTGGCCTGAAGTTTTTCACAAAGGGACCTATAGGCAACACACAATGGGGGACACACAGTTACCTGGCACAATGTTCACCATTCAACCAGCATTGTGCAAGGAAGCTTGGATAATGAAGYAGTACAGCTGTGTAAGTTTTGCTCTACAGCTGAACTAACCAGCCAGGGCAGAACAGTGATCCTCTGTTATTCTTTCAACCATGAACTAACTTGTTTGGCACTAGCTTCAGTAGCACTGGGCAGTACATATATGCCCTCAGCAACCACTTCAAAAAAATTAAAATTACTTCTTAGGCATTACATAGGCATTCTGGCACAGGCAAGAGCAGAATCCATCTATTTGAGATGCAATTCAGCTTCTTTAACCATCTTTTGTTTTCCTATATACCCAATTCCAATGAGGCAAGAGTCTTCCTTTACTATATAGCTTGAGACTTATTAAAAGCACTGTCTATGCTATGCACTGAGAAACAGATGAGGGAAGGGATCTAGTTTACCCTCCTGACTCCAGACAGGAATTACTGTTTTTATGATCTCTGATAGATGTTTTCTAACCTGTTCTGAAAAACCTCTAACAGRGTAACTAGCAGCACAAGTGATAAATTATTATCTTTTAGTATACCAGCTACCTCAGAATTAGGAAGATGAAGGAGGTGGTTGGGACATATTTCATCAGCTAATTTGACCATATTTCCTCACAGCAGAAGGAAGTATAAACTCAGGACTCTGGGTTCAACTCCAGATTCTGGAGGGAGCAGTACTCCAGGGGGTATTTATCTCTTGGTGCTGACTTCGCTCTGTTGGGGCCCCTAATCTCTAACTTTTTCAGATGTCTGTCATCCAGTTGTGATCCTGCCCATTCCTCACTCCTGTGCATCACAATCACCTCTAAACATACGGGGATCTTTGAGATTACAGGGAGATAAACTCTCACATTTCACCTCCTGTGCCCACTGCCCTCCAAATACAATGAGATGGTCCTTTTAACCTCAAACCAGAGATGTTTGTTCCAAATAGATTCTGCAGAGGTGGTAACAGCCAAAGCCCAACAATTTATGAACTAGCATATGTGAACTAGGATTCATGTGCTTATTTTTAGAAGTTTATAAATGTAACTAAATTTAATGAGATCCCTGACACTGAAGCAATACCAGCACTACAAACAAAACAAAAYCAAAAAATCCTAAGCTTGTTACAAAGAATGGATGAACTAAAACTTCTTAATAGGAAAATCAGCTCAGTGTTCTTCCCTAATCAAAATATACAGTCAGACAATCTCAAGCAACAAAGGCAATGCAGTTTAGGATGTTAYCTCATCTTAGCAGAGGGGGTGATTTGTTATTACATCTTATCTGCTGAAACKTCAGGCTTTTGCTGAAACAGGTGGTCTTACTCCCTTCCCATCCCTAGGTGCCTGCTTCCTCCCAAACACTGTCAAGGTAGGCAATAATGCAGCCATAGGGTGAGTCAGTTCCCCAAGCTGACCTTGTGAAAAAACATTCTTTCTTACATTGTAGTAAGTAACTCTTAAATTACCGATTTGCTTTGTCATCTGAAGCATAAGAAACAAATTAATGTTATTGCAATCAATCACTGTTTAAAAAAAACCCCATCATTTTAGTAGTCCTACATTCAAAAAAACTTTTTCTTTTTTTTAATTAGACAAAAAATACCAAGACATTCACAAGTTAGCCTTTAAAATGGATTTTTTCTTTGGAATTCAGAACAAAACCCACAAAAATTCCTAAACATAGAAACTGAACAGGTAACTATGCTGAGAGACAGTTCAGAATGAAATTACTTCCCTAGAAGTATCTATACCTTTTTTTTTCAGCACAAGTAGTATATTTACCAAAATTCCTCCTAAGAATACGTCTAATCCTACACCTAAAGTGGCAAATACTATAATTTCCAATTTAATTATGCCTGTATCTAACCTGCTTGCTAATCAGTACCTATATATTTTACTTGGGCTTTGTTGAGAGCAGTGGTTTCCATCTTTCACAAGACCATGGGCAACAATGCTAACTATATGTTGCAGACGTTGTAGCAGGTTCTTACAGCTGTGGGGTGTTAGGGCTTTCCCCAGCTACCTGTTGAAGATCATTAATTATAGATGTGTGAAAAGACAACTCCTTCTTATTTTCTCATAGACCTTTTTCTCTTAATATGTGGGGATTGTCTTGCTGASTCACAGGAGAAAACTAAAGCTGTTCATGCAGTAGCAGAGACTCTTTGTATTGGCAATTAAATTATTTTATCACAGCCTATGGAAGAGACAGCTGTTACACTAGTGGAGTTTTCTGTTTACTATTGAGGGGAGAAAGAGGAGTAGAGAAAGGGAGATATAAAAGGTGCCTCATGGTATCAAGAGGAATGTAAGAACGTGCTCCCACTGAGTTTTCCAGATACATCAGCAGAAAAAACTTATTTAAAAATGAACAAACAAACAAACAAACAATCTGCTTGCACATGCAGATTTTGGTCAAGCAAGTAGCTTGACACACTTCAAAAGCAAAACAAAAAAAAAATTGCATCATTTCACCTATTGTATTAAAACTTTTCTGTATCATTTATAACTGTCAAAAAATTGCACTTTCTGAGTAGAAGCACCATTTCTCTCCCTGGACACCAACAGCTAGTCCACTTCTAGTGAGTTCTTTTTCCTCATATGGCAACCTTCCATAGGACAGGACCAATAATGGACTCTACGAACATTCAGGTTTCTATTCCTTCCACCAAAGTGCTGGAACATTCATTTTCTCAATTTTTTTCCTAGAGTGAAAAGTCACTGTCTATAGTCTATTCTTTTCTCTATCAAGAGGCATGAAGACCATCAGGCTGAAGTTGACATCTTCCCAGCACCACAGAAAACTAAGGAAACGTGTAAGTGGGTCCTTCAAGATAGTCAATCTATTTATGAAGCACTATTACTTGTGTCTAATTTCTATAYCATAAAGACTTTGCAATCTGCAACCTACAAACTGCTTCACTCAAAGTACAAAAAGAATTAATGTGCAGGAAAATACAAGGTAGTTYAAGAATGAAAATGAGTGTTGAAATTGCTGTAAGTAGAAATACTTCTTGACAAGCAGACAAAACCCAAAAACCATAGAGGATGGTCCCTGTTTTGAGAAGCAGAAAAGTGCACRAGAAAGAAATTCTGTACGGGATAAAATATGGTGTCTAATGCCATGAACCTGTAAAGATTTGAGTGTGTTTAATRTTGAGCCCTAAGTAATCCCACTGAATTCAATGGCAGCCAGCTTACAATATTTAAGATAAACACCAGCACTTGGAATTTCAGGGAAAAGACAAAAAACTGAGAAAGACAATGGGGAAAAACAAAGGCCACAAGATGAGATATAAACAGAGATACAGGCAGGAACAGAAAGTGAGAATAAAAGGGAGAAGAAAAACAAGAGAAGTTTTCAAGTGGGCTGAGCTGCAACAGTTTACAGTGGCTGGAATCTGGAGTCTCTAATATTAGGAACTGTCTTTTTTTTTTTCTTCTCAAACCCTTTGACTCGTTGTAACATGAAGAAGAGAATGTAAAGCATTTTGGAAATGAATTAGAGTTATACATCTGGTTCCTAACCAATTAGGAAGAAAACTCTCAAAACTCCTCATCTCCCGAAACATAATTAATGCTACAATTAATGTTGCTTGCCCAAAACAAAATCRTGTATAGGTTGTGCCATATAGTTTATTGATTGAAATAAAAATATATGATGCAACAATGGAGAAGGTGATGCCAAAGGATTCTGTAAGCTTTTTATAAAATAATTTTTCAGTTCAGAAGGAGTTATTTTATTGTGCAAACAGGCATAAAATTACTACCCACTGCCCTGCTTCTCATTGATTTCTACTTGGCGCAGTTTGCCAGATGCTGTTTGGTCTAAGTGTTGCCTTGACCTCCACTGGTGACGCTGGCCCCTTTTTGCTTTGTTGCGCAGTATTTTCCCAGCAGGGAGGTCCCACCCCTCTAATAGTTCAGTTGCAACTTTAGCTAAAGGCTTACAGGTTACCCATATGTTGTACTGGAGGGGCCAGCCTGACTGGAATTAACTCAGAAGTGGCGTCCAGCATTGTCGCTGGAGCTGGCCCAGAGGAGATTATAAATGCCCCAAAACTAATTAAATATTTTGTTTCCTGCTGGTAAACAAAAGCGAATGAGGGCAAAAATATGAAATGCCTGATTTAACTAGGATCAGTAAGTAGCTTGACAACGGCAACCCTGAAGTCAGTGATGCATGATTTAAAAGCCCCTAATGGGTCAAAGCTGTTACACAAATGAGACTTTTGTCGATTATCCTTCACTTTATATACTTGCAAAACTGTTACATAAATGTACTTACTATCAGTTTTCAGAGTATTTCACAACAGCATTTCTGTTGTGTAAGAGCCRTGCAGTCCAGATATTTATTTGGAAGCATTCTTAACTTTCACTTTTGCACTAAAAAATACAGAAAATAAATATGACCACGCAAAAAAATATGTACAAATAAGAAGTGACAATATTTTCAGTAACATTTTCAAGGATCTGAACTGTCAAATGGTGCTTCACAAAAATGAGATAGAAGGATTCTCTTAYTTAATAACATATTTAGTAACATTTTTTAAAAATAGTTATCTAAGTGCCTTTTTCAAGGCACCTATATTCAAAGAAATATATATAGAATACATACAGAAGAATATATATAAAGAAATCAGTTAAATTATTTAAATACAGAATAATATATATTTAAAGACATCAGCTAAATTATTTAAATAATGGATCAAATGCTTTTGATATATATCACTCAGATTTAATGTATTCAGTTTTGTAAATTAAAAATCCTCTCTCATGGCGTTTTAAATATTGTATGTCCACAGGGTTATACTATATTTTGAAATACACTACTGCAGACTTAACTTCTTTTCTTTTAGTAATGTATAATAGTTATCATGTAAATATTCCATGAATTTGTTTTAGAATGTTAAGTGAAGAAATGTCCTACAAAAATCCCATTAGTAAAGAAAATGAGAATTCTAATTAGATGTTCTATATACTAATTTTACATACATGCTTAACTTCACATGTTTATGTAATCCTACTGCAGTTAATGGGACTAATCAGGTGTCCAAAGTTAAACACAGCTGTAAGTTTTGGTTGTCCAGAACCTCAGTTCATGATGCTGTTAGTGTGAACTAGAAAGTGACGTTTAATGAAAGCATAGCATTCACCTTTTCTGGGAGGGCCTGTGTTAAAAGTTTTATGTTTTCCATATGCACATTTTTACTTACTTTTTAAAAAAACCTTTGCAATAAKGTTATCTTTACTTGCTAAAATTTGAAACTTACTGCAAATTGCAAGGATCAAATATATGGGTAAAAGAAAAGGAAACCTTAAAACAGATTGATAGATACATATATATACATACATACACATGCAAAAATATATATACATCTCACTTCAATTTTTATAGTACTTTACCATTAGATTTTTGCTTTATAATTAAACTGTTATGCAAATTAAGTAAGCCACACTCAGTTTAAGTAAAAGTTTACATTATTAACTGTAATGGCTGATGTTGTAATTAATGCTTTCCAAATTAACTAGGAACTTTTGTGGTTATATTGGTTTGCATCCTGCCATAGACAGATGAGCGCACATGCACACATGCATATAACACATCTGCTCTTTTGTCCAAATGGACAGCAGGACGCCACAGAAGTCTTTCCATCAAAAGAAATGCAATTCTAAAAGATTAAGATGTTCTAGTTAGGCACATGGTAATATTTGATGTTTCAGATTTTCAAATCTCCCAAACTATAATGAATTAGATGTGACAGGTATATTCTAAAAGCTACTAGTGAAGCTGGTTGTGAATAAAGAAACACTTAATGTAGTGATTGCTAATTTATAATGCTGGATTTAGAATGCACAAAGGACAATGTTTCCCAYTAGGTACATGAGAATAAAAAGTGATAAACCATGTCTAGAAGAGCAAAAAACTCACTTCATACAATGTATCTAGAAAAAGGACTGAATATTTGGTAGCAAAAAGCTTGYTGTTTGTTTTTTCTCCCATGAAGCTAGTTGTTCCTTTCCATTTCTTACTATTTCTGAGATTTCAGGAATCTTGAATTACAGTATTCTATCAGATTTTAGTGGAGTTTTCTCTTGAATTATCCAAACTTGAGGATGGGGAAGTTTTCTCAGACTTAATTAATATCACAGTGGAAATTTCAAATGAAAAGCTTTTTACAGCAACATATTCAGTTAATATTTAACTYCTGTTAAACAGGTTTCCTTTTCGATATACAAAATAAATGACACAATCTTGCTTAATTAATTCCATACTTTGTGGTTTATGTCATYGACTACTCACAGACCTTAATTCCTAATGCAAAAAATTGCAGTAAGGCAGCTATGTTTCTGTTGCAGGTGATCTTCATATACGATTGAGAAGCAAAAAGTTATGTATTACTTTGTTTTTCCTTACAGCTTAAAAAAAAGTGTGTGAGTATAGTAATAACTATATTTTTGGAATTCAGACTGACTGAAAAATGTGCAYTGAATAAAAGTGCTATCAGTTTAAAGAATTAGGGATGCTTTTAGAGTCAAACACCAGGAAAATTTCCCGCCCAAGTTCTACAGCATCAAAAAGTCACGAATGCMAGCTTTACAGCAAGGGCTATTTAATCTAACAAACAAACCCATAAAAAGATCCAATACCTAGAGGACAAAGTTTGAAAACCATGAATTGGAAACACGGAATATATTTTCAACAGAAAATTMCTAGATATTTTACTAAGGAATATGATAGATTCTTCATAAGCTTACATTTTTATATTAAATTTGGATGTCTTTCTACTGTATCTAAATCACAAAGTATTGGCTTCAGTGCACAGAYTGCTTTGTGGACTACAACTGTCTGCGATATGCATTCAGGTCATCAGATTAGATGATGGCCTTATATATATGCATCTATGAAACGCTGAAAAGTTACCTAATAATCCAAGACAGCGATCCAGTAAGAGTCTGAAACTACAAAGAATTCTGGCAAACTGCATGCAGATTAATTTCCCTTACTCGCTAAATCTTTTTCTTTTGGGAAAGCATGTATCTTCTTTAAGATGAGTGGAAGCCATTTAATGTATCTCAGGCATTCAGAGAATAAAGAAGCTGTAAAATTCAAAGTGCTCAGTGAAGAGGAAACAAACCCAAATACGTTACTGGTATGACTGAAGCCCAAAATGTATCACCGTATCACTCTGTCTTCCTCTGAATTTTGAGGAGTATGGSTGACAAAATAGGAACATAAAAGACTGGACAGGGAACACAAGCTTGCATCTATTTTTTTCAGAAGGGTTGTTTTCTAGAAAGAGTGTTAATGTATTCTTCCACAAAGAAAAAGGATATATTGATTAGACCGGTCTCAATACATTGTACAAGGCCTTTGCATAGGTACACATTGGAAGAAGCATGTGAAAAAATTTGTCCTAGTTAAGAAAAGACCAGCATAATCAGTCTCAGGTCTCAATAAGAGAAGTAAGATGCCTGAAAACAGTTGAGGAGGGAAAATGAACATGCGGAACTTACGATCTCTCTTCTACTTTTTCTTGGCTGGCAGGGAGGCTAACTGAAGTGATGARTTCATATTGTACCATTTTAAGGATCAAGATTCCACCTTCTTTTTGTCCACCTCAAAATCCTAGGGCATAGCACAACTTAATCCACACTCCCAGCCAGCAGGGCAATGTAGCAAAGATTACACCTCCCAAAGTACAATTCCCCTTGGAGCTCTTCCTGGAACTGTCTGACTGTACCACCTTTTAGCCAGTGCTAGTGCTTGATGAGACAATTGAATCCTTTGTTAAGAACCTCCAAAATGAAACAAAAGTACCACTTAATTGGTATTCTGACTGGGACTAATTCAAAGGTGTCTTCTAGTACCTTGGGATATGGTGTGTTCTACTTTGGAGAGAATCAATCAGTCAGAGATTGATGAAGGGGTGGTGAGGTCAGGYTTGCAAATACAGAACCATCTGCAGAGTCTCCTGGGTTGCTACCTGCAGCATAGTAATTTACAGGAGCAGGTGTTTCCTTTTAATCTACATTTTTTTTCTGCTGAAATTGTAACTTTATTGAGAAAGTGCCTGCAGTTTGTTATTAAGGGGGTACTTTGTTTATAGTTCCTATTAACYGCTGAAAAGTTCTGAAAGTTGTAGTAACCGTATTCCTTAAAAACACAGGTAAGAACAGAGGCTGTGATGTTAAATATGTAAGTCAATCAGACACATCTTCAGAAAGCTGCTATGCATAAACATATTAAAGTCCCAAAGGCTGTTTTTAAAACAGAATTATTTTGTTCATAAGGGAGCCATTTCTTTCTAAATATGGGTGACTGAAATCGTCATAGTCRTTAAGATTATAACTAATTTCTGTTTACAGCCATAAATATTAATGGAGAAAAGAAGCTTTCTGAAACAAAAGAAAAATTCAAGAATTCCAGCCGGGGTTTCCCACCTGAATTGAGCTTGGTGGGATGGGCACTCTGATAAGTGCCCTTTGGTTTGGATCCAAAGCATAGCAAAAGGTCAGCAGAGAATGCATTTGAATTCAAATTCAGGTTCCTGGCTTTGCTGCACCTCGTACTCTGCTCCAGCTCTACTATAATCTACATAATCTCTTCTCTAGCCTAACATCTCTCAGCCTGACTCCCAGATCATACAAACTGTCTTTGCATCATTAACTTCAACTAGTGGCAAAAACTGAGGGCATGCCCTGAAGTGTTTTAACTATGCTCACATATTACAGTCTCTACACAGGCATTACACCTCCTTCTCCTCTTCCTGCTCCTCACAAACCTACTCGATCTTCTTCAACTCCTTCTTCTTCACAAATCTAGAAACATTCTTGAGAATTTTTCTTGGATTTGCTTAATGTATTTTATCTACCCTGTAATTCTTAACAGGACAAAAATTACGTATRGGAAAGTGGTTTCTTGGTTTGAGTGTATTACCAAAAAAAGTCATGGAACACTGGAAAATGGATAAAGCTTAGGCTTATATGATTCATGACATTAAAAACCAGGGAATGTCCTGTTCTGCCAATCAGTGAGGCAAAAACACAAGTCAAAGTGAACCTCTCACTAAAGAAACCAACAGAGTTAGAAATGTTTACTTTTTCACATTCTGCTTTAGAAGTTAAGTCTAAACTAAAGATCTTAGTCTAAAACTGACCTGTAGTTAAAAAAAATTCACACTTTTCGACTATCTGGTAATATATTGGGTTTTGTTATTCCACTTTCCTGTTCTTTTGAAAATTTTTAATTATGGTTTGTAGTAAATTTTAGGAAATAAAAGGACAGTGACTCAGCAATTGAGAAAAATTCCTTGTTCTGTCTTTTTTGTTTAAGTCTGGTAATTACTTTAAAGACAGATCCTGGGGGGAGGTGGAAATTTAGAAGTCAGAATCAAACTGCTTAATTGGCAGATCTTTCAGGTTTTAATTGAACTAATTTAATTTTTACCTGATCTGGCATCACCCTTGATTTTCATTTAGTTTCCTTTTTTTACTTCTGGGAAGGTTCCCTCTGTTCCTGGCATGTTTCCCTGTCACTCTGATGAATACTGAGACAAAGAAATCTTTCCCTTCCCAGAAAAGACTGCCTCATCTGTTGCTAATTTGCCTTCCTATCCCTTATGGAACACATGGCTTCTTTCTATGACCTCTTGCTGTGTACACATTCATGAGATGTTTTATTCCCACCTTTTGCAAAATTTTCCAATTTTGGTAACAACTTTTCAATACATGTTTTCTGTTTATCCTCATCTAGACAACACAAAAGAAATGTAAAATATTTTCATGAATCCTTTAAGCAAATCTGTTAAATGGCTTATTAAATTAAAAAATGGCTTCCCATTTTCTTTTCATCCCTTTTAGCTGTACATTCATTTCCATAGCAACAAACTTATATGGTTTCTGTTGCTCAGAACCTTTTTTTCTTATTTTGCTTTCTTCCTGGCCCCTACATGAGCTATGCCTCTGCAGAGGCACACACCAAAGAAGTAAAATGAGCAAACGTGCATTTAAATTTTCATGTTTTGGCTGTTGGATCTAGCCAGGGATTTACTCAAAACTTACAGTGCCTGTAACTAATGACCTTCTGTTGGACCCTCTCATGATAAATAACTCTCGAGCGCACAAGAATTTTTGGAATTGTATTTCCTTTTACAAAATTTGCTCTTGGTTCAACACATCCCTGTGCTAAAGTCTTAATTAAGAGAGCAGCACAAAACAGTTCTGCAAATCCTCTGCATCAGAAACACTAAACAAAGAGACATTGCATTTTTCCAACCTTTCACTTAGTATTTTCACTTAATTTAAATTTTGATGCAACATTTTRATTTAATAAGAACAATGCAAGTTAACTATTTTCTTAGAGAAACATTAAATTCCAAATTTATGATAACRTTAATAATTGTAATATTATACAGGCAGTTCCAGAAAATTCTCTCTTAAACAAAGTTTTATTTAATTAATGAGGAAGACCTAGCAACTTGCATTAAAAAAGGGTCTGTGGAAAGTCCATGATGATGAAGTCTGCATGAAATTCTATAGCACTCAAAGATTGTATTTAGCATTATAAGGACCTAAAAATTGTGCTGCAGAGGTTGAAGATCACATGGCACTAATATTTATTCAAATTATAGCAGTCTCTTCACAGAAATCTATCTTTAAGTACTGTYTCCTTTCTGCATTTTCTGTGCTGACTTTGGCTTTTGGAAATTAACTTAGTTAAACATCACCGTAYTCCTCTCTTTCCTGATGTGAAACTCATGCAATGTTGAGTCTGAATTCTCATTTCAAGTGTAATCAGACATTTCATTTGGTGCTAAGGTAACTTAGCATTCAGAATCTTGCTCAAAGTTAAGATAGTTAAGATAGATTAACTAACTATATACAGCTAATAAAACCAACAGGTAAATCCTTCACGTGAAAACATAAAACACAAATTCTAAATAATTTTATAGAAAGTTTGCATAACCTATTTTTTGCACTAGGGAAGATGGGACAGAATTTGTCACAACAATTAATTTCCTTTACTGTTGACTGAAAATGTGCAATATATTAAAATAAGTCTGAGTGAGCAATTAGGATCGCCAGGTCAACTACACAATATTTCATGAGAATAAAGCTGCTACTCAGAAAATGAGTGCTCTTCTTCTTGCCACTCTCAGCACCCTTGCTTGTTTTGCATATGGTTGCATGTTTAATTAGCAATCCTTCTATAAGTGTCTGCAATTAGCACACTGATGATTAATAAAATAAYTCCTTTAAAGCTCCGTTTAAGCAGCAGAACTGCACTATCAGGTATAATTAAGTCATCATTAATAAATCATGGCTGATTAACTAATCTGTTGATTACAAACACATTACTGTATAGYCTCCCACCTGAGCTCTGGTGATTTTTCTATCCTGAACAGAAATAGAGACAAAGTAGTAGTAAACTATAAAAAAATGCATTAAGTAGCAAAGATATTGKTTTGGTCAGGAAATTTAAATAGCATGTATATTTAAAATTTACTGGGCTTTGTTCATTATTAGTCCCCTTGAGGAAAAAAATTAATTGTACTGTCTATTTGTTAAATGTGGACGGATGAACAATAATTGCTTCTTTAGTTCATTTATATTCTTAAGGAGGGTTGTTTTTTTTCCAAAGCATCTCAGATTATGGGCCAGATTCACTCTTTGCATAAGCCAGTAGGAAGTAGCAAATGTAGCAAAACAAGCTTGCAGTATTGCTCCTCAAGAAGATCCAGGTCACTAGTCAGAAAGTGATCAATTTGCTTGGTGAGAAGGCAAGGTCAAGGTGGCTGCTAAATATGACAGAGTTGATTTTGTCCATAGTAGCCAGTATGGGG
>JASVER010000024.1:6676797-6773923 GCA_030449065.1 Oceanodroma leucorhoa
GKYKGGGGGGGCACAAGGAGTTGGGAGGGGACACRGCTGGGACAGCTGACCCCAACTGACCAAAGGGATATCCCACACCATATGGCGTCATGCTCAGTATATAAGGCTGGGGGAAGAAGAAGGAAAGGGGGACGTTCGGAGTGATGGTGTTTGTCTTCCCAAGTCACCGTTACATGTGATGGAGCCCTGCTTTCCTGGAGATGGCTGAACACCTGCCTGCCCATGGGAAGTCGTGAATGGATTCCTTGTTTTGCTTTGCTTGCACGCGTGGCTTTTGCTTTACCTATTGAACTGTCTTTATCTCAACCCACAAGTTTTCTCACTTTTACCCTTCTGATTCTCTCCCCCATCCCACTGGTGGGGAGTGAACTAGTGGCTGTGTAGGGCTTAATTGCCAGCTGGGGTTAAACCATGACACTACCGCAAAGGTTTCTAAAAAGTCAAAAGATGGTCTTATTTATTAATCTTTGGTGATATGGAATCTTCTCRACTGCCAGCCATCTTTTCCAAATAATCTTATTAGTAATAGAATTTGCCCCAGTACTACCTGATACCCCCTCAGTCATGTGCACATAAGGAAAAGTTATTTCTCATAAACACACATAGAGGCCACCTGTTGATCAGATGTCAAATGAACTTGTTCTCTTCAAATCTGTTCTGTATGATTTCTACCACAAAACAAGTTTGAGGACATATATGCGTGGGGGGGGGGGGAATCTATCTTGTGGGAAGATAGGACTTTTTTTTGTGCTAAACACATTAGAGAAGCTGATTACAGTATTAATTGCCTTTGCTGCTTGAGATAGTTTGTCTAAAAGAGGGAACGGCACAGTACATACAAAATACACAAAAATGCAAAACAGGTAGAAAGTATCATCTAAAAATACAGACAGAATTGCTGTCTGTTTGATAACTTAACGAAGCAGTGTCTATAGATGGCATGGAAGAGTTTTAAATTCCACATTAACATCCAAAAATGTCAAAATCTTCTGAAAAACAGCCAGTCCATAAGGATGCATTGCCAAAGACAGTTTTTCTCCTCTTTAGAAAATATGTTGGGATTTTTTCCCCCCAACATCATGGAAACTATCACAGATTTGTGTGATGTAAATGCAAATATGAGATCTTCCTTCAGTCCACGATGAAGGAGGTCTCAGTCATTTTGGAYTGCCATACTGAGCTATGGAACGCAAACAGATCCTTTAAAGAGCTTATCATTCTCAAGAAAATCCATTTTGAGATTCATTTGGCCAAATATAGGAAGGCTTATATTCAAGGCAGCTGTTTGTTTGGAAAAGTGTTTACTTTTACAGACGAGGAACCTTATTAGATCAAGGATCCAATCTCTGTTCTAAACTAGATGTTACCAAAGACTTAATTGTTGTCAGGTGCCTGAAAGAACTGTAATCCCCTGCCCCCTCTTAGGGAACCAGATAGGGACTAGGGTATTTTGTATTGCTTCTRTTGTTCTTCTATTCTCTGGCAAAGCACTACAAACCTGAGAGGCAAAGTGACACCCAATGCCTCTTTATCTAGTGTTGTCATGTATTAACAGTTTATCTCGTTTTTTTCCACCAAGTTCTTCAGTTTCTTGCTTAACAACAAATATGTGATCTAATAAGCATCTCWCATTGATTGAAAGAATACCAATAAATCTCTTCTTTGACTTCAGAGGTCCAGTCATCTCAGACCTCTTTAAAGCTTAATCATTTAAAAGTAAGACTGCAAATAAAATCACAAACAAATAAAATCTGCCAATGCCCATGTATCTTGTCCCCATTCTTACATATTTAAGGTCAGTCACGTTCTTTCTGTTCTTGTAACGTAAGTGACTATACTTTCCTATATCCTTCCTTGCTACCATGTAAAAGATCATCATCCTGAGGAAAACTGATCTTCATACCTAAATATACACATGTATCAGAAATCAGAAAAAAACTGTACCATAAAGCACATTCTGCAAGTAGMATCTGAATGTTAAAAATACATCATCTCTTCTATCTAGCCATAATAAYACTAGCTATTCTAAACCCTAAGTTTCCTAAAGAAGTCACTGAAGGGATTAACCTGGAGTAATTCTCAAGAAAATTCCAAAATCAGGCAGAAACCATATACTTTTTTCAGTCTCATCTTAATATACATGAGGGGAAAGGAAAACACTGTCCAAATTGTACACATCGTTAATGAAAATACTGATACCTGTTCCCAATACCCAAAATGCAAGCCATAAAGACCAAGCAGTAAAGTGAAATTCAATCAAAACACAAAACCAACATCATCTGAAGTTCACCAAGCTTCAGTTATGATGAAAGGTCATGAGAACTGAAATCCAAAAGCTGAGATCAAAAACTAAMTGCAGAGAGTTACGATCCAGAAACTGACACTTCAAACTCCCTGCAGGCGTGATGTGTCATGTTGGTGGGTAGGGAAGAAAGCAGTTTCTTAAACATTACCTCACACACGAAATATTACATARTATTCTATTCATATTGAGAAAATGGATAGGGAGTTATTGCTRCAGTTTGGATTGTAATAATAATACAACTTTTTCTTTTCTAGTGAGTAGCTTTTACATAAATGGGCAGCTYTGCAAGAAAACAGTTTCTCTTACCGAGCATTTCTTTCTTCCCGAGCTGCTCTGACCAGTAGCTGCTTAAAACAGCATGGGCAGATCCTTAAAAGAAATTGGAAAAGAAAGTACAGAATTAAATTAGAATCACTACTTTATAGACCAAGCACATTCAAAATGTAAATATAAACAAATCAAGTGCCACATGTGTGTTTAGGGCAAAAACACCTAAGAGTTTGCACAGCAGACAACACTTAAGGCTTTATCATTTCATTTATTTACAATAAAGCAGTATTATTTCCTCATCCTCTGGCTTCAATGGAAATTGTGCCTAGGTGAGGGCTTCATGATTAGCCACAATTGATAGGAATAACAAATAGTACCGATTACAATACTTGAGCCAAAGTACTCATTTGTTTACCAAAAGTGAAACTTCCTAAAAACAGAATCTCAAAATATTAAATTAAAAATATTATTCATCTAAATGTGGTGTTGTTCAATGAAACTTGAACACCTACCCACCAAAAATCTGAAGAGGCTGTTGAGTATTTTTTAAGAAAAGGAACAGGTGGATAGCAGTCACTGTGTAAAACAAAAGTATTTCCTCTCCTAACAGTTTTCACAACAAAACCTCATTTTTTTTTTCAGTCTTGAATGCTGCTAAGTAACAGGATGTAACTCAAGGAGATCTTTAAGGTCTCACCACAGCTTCTGAAAACTAAAAGACCAATTTCTTGTTTCCTGACCAGCAGGTGGCTTAAAAACTTAGGATGATTTCTCAGATTCATAGCTGGAAATGCTGCGTCAGTCTACATTAGCAGCTAAGGGCAAAGACACTCTGCTGGAAACACTACTGTGAAGTAACTATAATTATCAGRGCTCAAGGACACCAGGACATGTAGCATTATTAAGAAATCATTACAAAAGAAATATAATACAAAGCCATAACACTGTTAAAAGTATACTTCAGCAATATAACAAAAAGATTTGTTTCTATAAAAGAAAGGACACTTAAAGATGGAAGACAAGCAACAGTGAGCTATAACAAGCCTAGAAGAATCTCAAGAGATTCAGGAAACTTCYAGCTTTTCCTACATATCAGTACTAGTCTTCCCAGAAATCCTAAGGAATGAGCTCTGGGAGTAGATACATCTACCAGACTCTGTCCCCAGCTTAATCAAGAATGCAGGACTGAAAGCTTAAGAAATAACTGAAATACATGGCTTGTATTTCTTTGTAAACCTTTCTTTCTGCTAGGAGTGTTGAATAACTAACATTATTCCAACAAAGAACGTTTTCTCTTTATTTAGCAAAACATTTAATGAGCATTTTTGACCAAGTTCTCAGCTGACTAATAATTAACCTGTGATTAACTGGTACCTAAGCAAATAACATCATTCTGCAGCAATCATCATCACACCGAGTGGAACATCAAAGGAACAGGCAGAGAACTAGCCTTCCTGCCCCTAAATATACAACTAGCTGATTTCATATTATTCATAGGCCTGAGAACATCCACRATGAGTGTCATGAAACTAGAGGAGATCTCAGCTGAAGCACAAAAGAAAAAAAAACAGAACACCCACAGAAGTGGATATGAACTACTAGTGCACTACTCATTCAATAGCAAACTAGTCTCTTGCTTTTCTCTAATTGGAATACTTCAGCGGAAAGATCTGAAAAAGACACAGGAATATCTGGCCTGATGACAGCAAGAAGCTGATTTTTTCTGAATGAGTTGGCATTAGTCATGAAAGTTTTCWGTTTAATGAGCACACTCCTGCCATCCATATAAAACAGTAATTTATAAGAGAGACTCCAAGTACAAAACCAGTTTCATGAAGTTTAATAAGAACCTTTTAATTGAACTGAAACAAAAGTAAGTCGCTTATCACACAAACACATACCTGTAACAGGGTCTTCCAGAATTCCATACCAAGGTGCAAAATATCTGGAGTAAAAATCATGGCCTTTATGTTTTCCAYTGGAATTTCCCTTAAGAGTGAGTATGAGTCCTTTCACCTTTCCTGTCTTTTCAGCTGATAAAAAGCGTTGTGCGCTCACTTGCAGTTCTTCCAACACAGACCTTGAATATAATTATAGAATTTTAATAGCCCATATTCTTAATTTTACATTAATTTAAGTATTGAAAAGAAACAGAAAACTACAAGATCATCTTCTCTACAAGCCCAAAACAGCCATGGTAAAATGTTAGAGGAGACAAGACTCCTAGCATTGTCCTCCCAATGTCATTTGACAGAAGACTACCCTGAATATAATACACTCCAAGCGAGAAGAGAAAAAAGTTGAAGCCAGGCATTTCCTATTTATTTCTGAAAACAGAGCATCCTGGAATATTAGCTACAAAAATGCACACTTTTGTTTCAGTATTTTAATCATTGAAAGAAATACTTCATCACTACAGAATGCAAAGAGTAAACACTCCACCTCCTTTCAGAGCAAGCAAACAACTGCCACCGTTCAGATCTTCACGGGATTCTAAAGCACTCTACAATAGTCTCAAGTCTGTGAAGAGGCAGATACCTCCCTACAAAATAAAGTCTGAAAGAGTAAAAACAATAGTACTCAGCTGAGAATATTTCTATCTCCCCACTAGCCCAATCTTTAAATGTTAGTTAGGCCAAACTTCAAGTGAAAGTAATAGTAATTTGGCCTGATTAAAGAATTTGTGTTTTGGCAATATACATCCAAATCATACTTGACTTAACAATGACATTCAGCTGTCTGAGATTAACAAATGCTTTGAGATCACTTGAATTGGAATTTCCTCTATAAAGCTACTTATGATGCTGTTAAGTATGTGTAAGCAGATTACAGTCAAATGGGAATAAGAATCCATGGTATTCTGCCAATGTGCCCTGTCTCACTAAGCAGACCTCTATAGCTATGCAACTATTACTTCTTCATTTGAGAAGCAAGACTCCTAATTTCCCGCTAGGTTACTGGATCTTTTTTTTCACTCAGATGGATGGGGAAAATACACCATCGTTAAAACTGTTTCCTACACGTCCTTTTCTTGGAGACAGATTTCAGATCGGTATTATTGAGCTTTGCAGGTTCAATAAGCTCACATGAGAAGATAAAATAACTATTTAACACAGGAGTTTAAATTAGAGCTTTTAATATCCACCTGTTTTAAAACTACATAAAAGAGTTCAGTATGTAAGGAATAGAGGTTAAACAAGCAGACTCAATTTTTGAACACTTGATTATTTAAAAAAAAAAAAGTATAAGACACCTTTCATAAGCATCACTGAGGCGGACTAAGAGTTTCTTTGTGTCAGGAGAATATCGGAGATCTTGAACAATCATGTCACCAATGGCTACCTGGTGGAAAAGTTAAAGGAGACAAAGAAAAACATCATCATTTGAATATGAAATATTATTTCCTTTACATTTTCATCGAACAAATTCCCTGCTAGAACAGGGCTTATGTAAGGTCTTTCATGCAGCCCTCAAGTACATGCAAGCAAGAAAAGTAAATGCACTAAGTGCATGAATTGATAGGGGTAGCTGCTAAGAGCTCCGTATATGTCAGCTTGGAAAGAAATTCAAGGACCTAGAAGAGGGCAAGGACACTAGATTGCCCTCATGTGCATACAATAGGCTGAAAATGCCACTGAAATAAATACTGACACTCCAGTCAAAGGTAGTGGGAGACAAAAGTTCAACTGCAGCATTTTGGAGAATTCCACTTCCTGAGCTGCATGACTCAGACCTTTAAAGCTTAGTGTTTCAAGTTCAGGTGTACATCAAGCAATGCCATGTTGCCACTTTTCAGCCATTTTAATATATCAAAATAAGTATAGCTATTATAAATGTGCTTCTAAGATCACATATAGACTCTTTTCTTACCTTTATTAACTCTTCTACTTCCTGAAGTACCTGAAGCAAAAAAAAAAAACCACACACTGTAAAAATAGAACATACATATGTACATATCTATCCAACTATAGATAGACAGATATACTTACATACACATACAAACATAAATACGTACTTTCCTTGAAAGCCTTTAATGAATAAAATTTTGACTGACCTGTGGGTAGGTTAAGTAAAGTGGTAGGTCCAGGACAATATGATCTTCCACTTGTCTGGCTTTTAATTCCCCACTCAGCGTCACAAATGTGAGAACTGAATTCGTGTTCTCTAGAGAGAAAACATTGCAACATTATCAAACATAAGAATCTGAATCTAAATTATTATAGCTCTTAGAGTAGCTCAGTATATTCAGAAAAAGTTAGTTATGCAGCTAAAATATAACTACAGTAAACCTGTATTCTGAGACAAAATTCCCAACTAACTCAATAAATAATCTGCTGAGGCTAATAGACACAGCACTTGCCAGTGAACCTTTCCTGCACGTTCCTAGAATGAATGGGAATTTGCTTTTAACAGAAAAAACTACATTCCCTATTCATCAAACTCTACTGTACCTCTCCCAGATGACGTGCATATTCAGCACTTTTCTTAAACAAGAGTAATAGCAGGGCATCGGAATCCAAATGTAGGCATCAGACTACAGCCTTATAATTACAGAGCAGTTGTAAAAGACAATACCTAAGGTATCTCTATATGTGTTCTCTAAATGTTCTGAATATTTAATTGCCTTTGTTGTAGAAAATTGAGATCTTCTTAATTAGAAGTAAATTTTCTAAAAAGTTATAGTAACAAATAGCTTGCAAACATACTTTGTATGTGAAACAACACAGCAGCTGCTGCAAGTGTAGCATGACCACAGAGAGGAACTTCATTGGCTGGGGTGAACCATCTGAGTCCAAAGCAGGAACCTTGAAAATAAGGTTTATTTAACGTTATTAAGTGGAAGAAGTTGAATTTATCTCAAAACTTTATACAGAGTGATGACATTTCAGCTAATCAAAATGCATGTTATAAATAGTCTTGGTTTTAAACACACTTTTAGGAACCTATTTTGTACTCATTTTTGGAATAGCTATTGCTTTTGAGCCAGGTCAACAAGAGGAGTCTACTACTAACAGAGGAAAGCTACTTTGCTACAAGAGCAAAGGAGCTGCAGAGTAGAAATGCCTGCCGGCCTGGGAACTAGGCCTGCGCACCAGAAGCATCCTTGAGAAGCGCAGCTGGCACCTCTGAAGTGCTGCTCAGTAGCTAGAAACCGGAGACATTCCGAGATATCATCAGTAAGCACAAAACCAACAAACTGTCACAGCAACTTATCACCTGAAAAGGTGAAAAATAGCCTGAAAAAAGGGGAAAACGTCCTGAGAAAGTAAGAATCGGTAACTGCCACTGGCTGTTCCAACTGAAAGAACAGGAAAACAGTCTGGAAAAATAAAAACTGGTCTGAGGGAATAGAGATCATCATCATCTATTGGGTATTCCAGGTGAAAAATAGAAATTAACAGCATCTATTAGCACTTGAAGTGGTGGTGCCTATGTTCTCTTACGTCTCTGTGATATAAAAATTACTTAATTTTTACCCAAAATGGAGCTTCTCGCTCCGAGAACTTTCTGTGCTATATATATTTTTCCCTTTCCTAAACAGGTATGCATGAACTGCCTACGAGATGATGGACCGTTGCTGGGGACACATGGCTGACTCCAAACTCCATGACACAGATCACCTTTGAAGTGAGACTGTTATTTTACTGGTCCCCCTCTGGGCCCACTTCTGGGCTCAGTTTGGTTTGTCCTTCCACTTCTGTGATGGCTGTGTCCCCTGCTGGGATCTGTTTGTCCTCCCCTCTGGAATCTATTTAATGTGCTTGGTACCATATATATATACGTAAAAAGTAATCTATCGTAAGTATATCTACTGTTATATTATTGACAAGTTTGATTATTGACTAGTGATAAGTTTGTAGTAACCTGTAATATTATATATACTTCCTGCTGCTATTATTGATTCCTGCTATACCACTGATCACTGATAATAATTTGTAATAGCTTGAGATATATATATATATATATATATTCACTTTATTAATCATAGGTATACTTGCTAGTGGTGATTTTTGTGGTATTTGTGGTAATCTGTAAAAGCGTAGAGAATACAGAAGATAAAGCCTCCACCTCCTTGTGTATTATGGAATCCTATGAAGTCACAGTTGCGATCCCTATACACCTGCAGGCTGAGTTAACCTTTAGGGGTTAAAGGTAGTTTTGTTGGTATAATGGAACCTGTATCGGAGCTAGGTCAGTTATGAATTATTTTGCTTAAACCACCAGTCAAGTCTGGTAAAAGCCTCTAATGTATATTAGCCCTTCATTTCACTAGAAATCATATTTCTATTTGTTGTTTAAAAAAATTGGAACCCAAGTGCCCTACACGTGGTTTCCTGTAGCTTTTGCAGAGTTCTTGCACCATGGCATTTAAGATAATGCTTATGAAAATATATTTCAAGTGAATAATTACCATACAAATGCAACTAAAAGGCGCAAAAGAAACAAACGACATTTAAAAAAAAACCCCAAACAAGTATGGTCATTGCCCCTGTGAAAAATTAGTGCATTAAAGTCAGTCCCCTATCTAATGAAAACAAATAGAATCCCAACAAAACCTAGTGGATGGAACTAATGGACACGGCAGAGAAGTGCTCTGAGACAGGGCAGACACAGAACCCAGCTGTGAGCCTGCCCTGTGGTGCAAATGCACTCCCCCAAGTGGAAATTGTGGCTGAAAGCAAGAGGAAATGGAGTCAGCCATGACCCACCAGAGACAGACAATTAATGTTCCAGAAACAAACAGTCTCATAAATTACATTCTGATGTTCCTGGTCCCCTGTCGCTCCCACCACCCCTCAATACACACATTTTCAGGTGTAGCTCAGTGACTAAATTCCTTCGAAAAAATTGTGCACCTTTTCAGCAGCTGTGTGGGTCTGATACCACAAACTCTACTCCCATTAATATCAAAAGCACTTTAATGACAAAGAAGCTGGCATTTTATATGACTTGAAAATAAATAAATGTACTAAACATATTGGCAAGTTGTTAACATCAAAAATGAAAAGTATTATCCCTTCTTGACTCAAGCAATTAGCCTAACCCTAAAACAAATTCAAATTTACTAACAACAGGAGTAAGCGATGATAGCTACTACTTTAAGAAAATCCTCTTTAATTACAGAGACTGTACAAAACCCCACTCCCTGAACAAACCATCAGATGTGTCCTGGTTTTGGCTGGGATAGAATCAATTTTTTTTCTAGTAGTTGGTACAGTGCTATGTTTTGGATTTAGTATAAGAAGAATGTTGATAACACACTGATGTTTTTAGTTGTTGCTAGGTAGTCTACTTCTCAAGGACTTTTCAGCTTCACACACTCTGTGAGGTGCACAAGAAGCTGGGAGGGAGCATAGCCAGGACAGCCAGCGCAGCTGGCCAATGGGGTATTCCATACCATATGACGTTATGCTCAGCATATAAGGCTGGGGGAAGAAGAAGGAAGTGGGGGACGTTCGGGGTGATGGCGTTTGTCTTCCCAAGTAACCATT
This sequence comes from Oceanodroma leucorhoa, assembly GCA_030449065.1. NCBI lineage: Eukaryota > Metazoa > Chordata > Aves > Procellariiformes > Oceanodroma > Oceanodroma leucorhoa. The sequence goes on from JASVER010000024.1 coordinate 6,686,866, forward strand.
ACGCGTGATGGAGCCCTGCTTTCCTGCAGATGGCTCAACACCTGCCTGCCCATGGGAAGGAGTGAAGGAATTCCTTGTTTTGCTTTGCTTGCCTGTGCGGCTTTTGCTTTACCTATTAAACTGTCTTTATCTCAACCCACGAGTTTTCTCACTTTTCCCCTTCCGATTCTCTCCGCTGCCCCACCCGGGGAGAGTGAGCAAGCGCTGTGTGGTGCTTAGTTGCCAGCTGGGCTTAAACCACGACAAGATGATAAAGAACAGTTTCTTTGCATACTGTTCTACGGCCTCTTTCAGACAGCCGATAATACCAAAGCTGTTTCTCTCTCTCTGCCACTATGTCGTATCAAAGCGAGGGCATGTCAACATGATACCTTAACCTGGAATCTAACTCCTGGCTAGTGGGGTTCCAGGCCCTTGGCTCATGCCACCACACAACTGCAAAGTGAGCAGATTCAGCAAACTGATTCAGCTGAAAACTAATCCACAAAGAGATTTTGACCGGACTCTGTATTTGTCTGACATTTGCTATCTTGTCTAGTGTCTCTCCATTTCCCCTCCCATCATATATACATGCCCTACCAAAGAACACCAGTGAAGTCCCTCCACTCAAACCAATCAGATGACCAGCCTAACGTGTTTGATTTGGGCAACTTCAGATTTCCTGGTTTTGTTGGAAACCTGTATTTTCCAGCATTGGCTCCACAGACAGCTTATGAGATTTTGTGACAAACTCAAATAATAGCTTACAGTTACCCCAGTGATGATTTTCTGAACAGCCAAGCCAGATTCTACACACTTTGTAGTCTTGTGCATATGGAATAAGCACATTCCGTCTCTATTCTTCTGCTTGTATAATAAGAAATTATCTCAGGATATTACTAGTAGTAATGGAAGTATTAATTGAAGGATCTTTGCATAGCATTTTTAGGAGATTTTCTATTTACAACTTGCTTATTTAGTAAAAGACACTAAAACAAATGGTCTAATTTATGAATAATAAATGTTTGTATATTGTAAAATTAGTTTTATACGCAGCACAAATTATTAAAGAATCCAAGTGCAAAAGGCTTATTATTATCTTCGGTAAGATACATCACAACTCCAAGATTTTGCTTTGGCTGTCTTACAAATTAGCACCATTCCTTACAAATGCACCCACAGTGTCCTCCTACTCCCTTGTAAGAGATTTTGGTGGGTAAACAGAACCACTCACTTTTGGTAAAGTCATCTCCAGGGTGCAGTTTTCTGATGAAAGCAGTTTCTGAAAGGTTCATTTCTGTTGCAATTTTTTGGTGCAAATCCTCACCCAAGTCCTAATGATGAAACAACAAATCCAATTAAAAGCAGGCCAAAAAATGCAGAATCAAACTTTCAAATAAAGTAATTTCATTTTCTATGATAATAAAACATAGATTCATTTTTAGTTCAAAATACTTTCTTAGAGTAAAAAAAACTTTAAGCATAAAATGGGATAACTAGTTCAATCATTGTGATACATAGGCATTTCTAATATCTGTCCTATCAGTTTACAAATTCTTGGAATACATGGAAAATAAAATCACCAAAAAACCTAAACTCAGTCTTTCCATGAACCCAAATATTTTTTTAAAGTCATTATTATAAGTCACACTGAGAAGTCATTATTAACATAACCAAAAAAAACCCTACAACTCTTTTTATAACTCTGAAAAATCCATGCCACTAAGAGGTATGTAGTAATGGCTAGGGCAATGGCCAAGATGGCTGATCAGCGCTTACAGCTGTACCCTCGATACTACTCTTTGAACAACGGGAACAATATGCTAAGTCAGTAGAAGCTGAGAGGAGATAAACCGAAAAACAAAAGTGCTGGAGCTCACTACATTCTGCTCTAACTGCCTGCAGATTTAAACCAGTGAACACTGATCCCAGGATACATGAGCTGTAGCAATTGTATAAAATTCTACTTCACCCTTGTTCCATTGCTCTTTCCCCACAATTATGCTGCCTCGCCAGGTTTGAGAATCTGGTCTTTAAAATACCGAAACACAAATGAAACAAAGTACCTGGTCAGATTCAACCTCTGACAGATAAAAATTTGCCCTGCTAATGTTACTTATTTCCCTAAATAACTTTAACCCTTTTCAGTCAATGATCCCATACTACAGATATGAAATGATTACTGATGTGTATCATAGACCTGTATTGGCACAGTGAATTCTATACAACGAAACAACATTCTAACTTTTTACAGTAACAAGCGCCTCTCCTCAGGAAAATAGTTCTCTCAATTAGATACTAAAAAGATACTAAACCAGAACAAAATGGTATTAAAAATAACAGAACTTTATTGAAATACTGCCACCCTGTGGCACTTCTGAAACGCAGAAGTGTTTTGCCATTCTTGCATTAACTCCCAACGGCTTTTGTAAAGCATCTGCTGAGCCTCTAAAGAGAACAGAGAACAGAAATACTGCTGCTAGCTGCACCATACTTTCTTGGAGCTTAGAATAAAATTATGAATTAGAATCTCAGCTTTAACTTTGTCACTAAAACCTCTAGCCCCAGGTACTGTAGAAAAAACTTTAAAATCTCAACACTCCAAAGGCAACATGCAAATAAGTTGCCCTCACAATATATTACTGTAATAAAGTAAAATTAATATAAAAACGCAATTAGAAGCTCATAGTTTTAAAGTAAGTTCATTCTGAGAGGGAGTATTTAGATTTTAGGGGGCYAAAGTACCTCTGAAGTGAGATGTTCTCAGTCATAACTTTAGCTGATCTGGTAAGTAGGCTATATGGTATGAGATCTAGATAGGCTTAGGAACATCTAGTAAGGATTCATATTGTCAGTACAAGCTACTGCCATTGACTGCCTTACATATATTTTCATACTTACAATTTTCATCAAGTGTTACTATACAAATAATATAAGGCCTATAAATTTCCAATCCAAGTTAGTAATTAGTTTTTGGTAGAAATGGTCAACAGTGTACCAATTAGTACCAACTGTTCAGAACACCCTGATGAGGTGGATGACTACCGTCAATTGCACTACATCTACCAGGCAACTTTGAAGCAATAAAAACTGGCTGTTTAAACTTGGCTAAAGCTGAACCTGACACACTAGAAGTGAAAGACTCAGATCCAGGTCTATACTCCCCCTCTTTCCTTCCACAGAAAGAGAAAAAATGAAAAAAAAAAAAGGGGGGGGGGGGGGGCGGAAGGGGAGGAACCACAAAAAACCCACACAAAAACCCAAACCCACATTTTAACACTTCCTTCAGAAACTATTGAGTACTGAGTCTATGTTATTGCATTTCCTTTCAGAGATTTCATTCTGAATGGCTTAAGAAATTAAGCCATTTCTTTTTGACCTAACTCGGAATAACACCAGTATATTCCTCAAAAAAAAATAAAAACCCCACAAAAAAATACAAAGTGTGCCTTGTATGAAATCGTTCTGATGGAAAAAGAGCATCCCTGAGCTAATTTCTCTGTATTCTGGAGTGACAGCAAACACCACTTGCAAGTAGAACTCCTGAGTAAAGGAAGGAAAATCTAATGCAGTGCTGAGTGCTCAGATCAAGTACATTTTACAATGTAAATTTTACAAGTTGCATTTTACAATGGTAAATGCCATTGCAGTGCCTCATAAAATACTTTCTTAACTTACATTTCCAAGCAGACAAACTGCCGCAGGATTTCCACAAAATGGCCGGTTTGTAAATGCATCAACCGTAAAAACAGGAATTTGCATTGTCCTTTGCGCCTATTTAGTCGTAAGCTGTTTTCTGCAAGGTACTTTCTAACCTGTTTTATCCCCAAATGATAGCAGAACTCTAAGTTAATATTTCCCCTAACGGCAGGAGGAGCCAGCGGCCCCCCATCCCGTCACTTCCGAGCACGCACACGGACTCAAGCCTCCTTCCACACCCCCAGCGCTCAGACTATTGTCAATTCTTTAAAGCAGATTTTAACCTTCCTCTTGCATCGCTTCCCACCAGCTCCAGAACGCTCTAACGGGCCCTTCCACCACAGCGCCCGGCCCTGCCTGTCCCGCAGTGAGGCATTCCCGAAGGCAGGAGCTGTGCGAGGTTCCCCCCGCGTCCGCCCTGCCGCGGGATTACCACAGCTGCAAAGCCGAGGAGACGCGGGCAGCCATTGGCGTGCGCCCATACCGCACAAACCTTCCTCATCCTCCCTCCCAAGCCTACGCCGAGGCAACCGGGCACCCTGAGCGACACACGCTCGAGTGCACGACCGACCGCCGGCGCCTGTGTGAGGCAGCGCCGGTGTGAGGCGACGCCTGCGTGAGGCGACCCCCGGGCAGCCGTTGCGGACAGCCGCCGCGCGCACGCGCGGCAGCCAACACCCGCTGAAGCGCTCGCGGAACAGAGCCCGCTTGGCGCCAAGCGAACACAGGGCCCCGCGTGACCGCAGCCCTAGGGCGCGTGCGCCCCGGCGCCCCTCAGCCGGCGTTGTGAAAGGAATAGGCGGGAACTGCTCGGCCGCCCCGCCGCGCATGCGCCGTCGCTGCTTCTCCCCGGAGGCGCGCATGTGCCGGTGCCGCCCAGTCGGGGCTGAGGAGCGCGGCGTGGCTATCGCGATACTTGCGCAGCCGGGACGCCATCCTGCCCATCGTCGTTGCGTAGGTTTCGAGCCCGCCGGCCGGTTGGAAGTGAGGAGGAGCTTCCCTCCCGGCAGAAGCTCCTGCCGGGGCACGTCGAGGGGTGTGCGAGGGTCTCCTGGTGAGTAGAGAGGGAGAGCGGGCTGAGCGAGCGCCGGCTGGGCCGGCCCGCGGTGCCTGCAGGCAGGGTGGCGATAGCAGCGGGAGCTCAGGCCCTGAGGCGGGCAGGCCTTTCCGCCCCTCGGTGCGGTGGCGGGGCCGGCGCCCGCCTGCGGGAACCGCGGGTAGCGGCGCTCATGGAGGAGGGCGTGGGGGAGGGGGCGGCGCGGCGCCTCTCCGCGGAGCCTCGTTCCCGAGCGCGGCCGCCATTTTGAGTGGTGGAGTTGAGGGCGGCGACGGCCGYAGGAGAGCAGCGTGCGGCGGCGAGGGGCTCCCAGCGGGCTGAGGTTGTGCGGGGTGGAGGCCGGGCAGCTCCTCCGAGGCGGAGAGGTGGCAGCGGGGCGCGGCGGGAGCTGGGCGGGAGCGGGGAAGGCGGGAGGGGGGCGGCCCTGGGGAGGCGCGGTAAATGGCGCCGAGGAGCGGGTGGTGGGTCAGGGCCGCGATTTCGGCGGTAGTCGGCGCCGCGGGTCGGAAGGACGGCGGGGGTGGGGGGGGGTGGTGTCACTCGGTGCCTGACGAGGGCGGCGATCGCGGTTCTCTCGCTGTTGCGGCTCGGTGGCCGCGCGGCCCATTGTGGGGCGCTCCCGGACCCCCCCCCGCCCCCACCCCCCACACACCGGCTGAAGGCGGCGCGCGCGCACCTGCCGCCGCGCGGGAGCCGAGGCGCCGGCGCGAGCCGCCTCCGCCGCGCGGGTCCGACCTCCCCTTCCCCCTCGGGGTCCCGGTGCGCGGCGCCCGCCTGGCWGCCCGGGCGGCACCGACCCCGCTGCCGCCGCCCCTCAAGGTGATCCGGCCCTTCCCTGCCTTCTCCCGGGTCCTTGTAATTCGAGGTAACGCATCGCCGGTGTTTCCGGGAGGGGGAARAAAAAACCCACACCAAAAACAGCTGGGAGCGTGGCCCGTGGCGCTTTGTTTGCAGACAAAGGAAGGCCTTGTGTTTCCACGCAGGAACCGTTGCGTGGTTCCTACCCCTTCTTCAGCTTAAAAAAAAAAAAAAAAAAACCACACAACCAAAAATAACAAAAAAACCCACAAAACCTTAGAGGACGGATGTTCAATGTACTCTGAGTAAATACTGAGCTTTATGTGCTGTGCCTACCCAAAAAAAAAAAAAAAAAAAACCACACAACCAAAAATAACAAAAAAACCCACAAAACCTTAGAGGACGGATGTTCAATGTACTCTGAGTAAATACTGAGCTTTATGTGCTGTGCCTACCCACGTGCTGCCCTCCCTACACGTTGTGTTCCCTGTCAGAGTTTGGGGTGGTTTTAGACGTGTGTGTGCTGTAGATTTGTTAAAGTACAATTTTAAATACGTAGCAGAAATAAAGCTCGTTATCAATAATATTAGAATAATGCTAGTTATCTGAAGAAAAATTACCAGATGTCTTTCGATGGGAGGGACTTAGGCGTATACGGAATCTCAAAATTTTTCCTTTTTTTTTTTTTTTTTTTTTTGTAGGGTTTCATTTAACTAAAAGATGGACTGGAGCGGAAAACATAATGGGCCAAATGATACAACTAATGATGGCACAGTGGTACGACTTCGAGGCCTGCCATTTGGTTGCAGCAAAGAAGAGATTGTTCAGTTTTTCCAAGGTACCTCTAGTATAGTCGAAGTATAGTGACTGAGTTTTCTTGTGTCTTTTACACAATGTTTTGCACATTTTAATTTGTAGTAGCTGTTAATGGGGTGGATGGGAGGGATTGTGTTAAATTCGTTTGTCTTAAGTAAGAATTATGCCCTGTAAATGAAGTACAARTAACCATAGCTGTAGTAAAACACAGTATGTATCTAATTTTGTCGAGGCGGTAAACATACTATGCATATTGGGATAACCTGAATGTTAGCATTTGGATCAGTTAAATTGCTTGATTGGTAGCTATATTTTCTTCATGTAACTTAGGTGGTTGTATTTTTGCATAGTTTAAACAGAAAAGAAGTATGGCTAAATCCATAAATGTTTAATGAAAGATGATTGGCTTGTATTGTTGGGTGATGGGGGAAACAAGGTGGTTTTCTTTTTCGTTGATGTTGTTTAGATATGCTTTAAGTATTTGCTACAGATGGGAATGTTTCAGCCTTTAACACTGTTCCCCTTGATGGGGTTATTTGTCCTTGGGTTAAAGGGTTGGAAATCGTGCCAAATGGGATAACATTGACGCTGGACTACCAGGGGAGAAGCACAGGGGAGGCCTTCGTGCAGTTTGCTTCAAAGGAGATAGCAGAAAATGCTCTGGGGAAACACAAGGAAAGAATAGGGCACAGGTGGGGATGGAGAGTTTGGGATGGTGTTAAATCTTTATTTTTGGGGGTTGTGGGTCAGTAATGCTTTTGGGGGGGTTGGGGACCATTATATGGAACTGGCTGTTTTTAAGAATTTTTATAACTGATCCTAAGTTAACTTGGGAATTAGATTTGGGGGGCGGGGGAGACAGTATTGTTCTGGGTAGTTTGCTAAACTCAGAAAATTGTTTCAATCGTTCTTGTGTAGGGTAATTTGTGATAAATGCTACCATAGCTAGACATCGTTTTTCAACAGTATGTTTCTCATACTGGAAAGACGTGTTTTATGCTTAATTTGTACAGCTAGAATCTTCACATAGTAATTTTTGCCACTCTAAAGTGTTTTGTTTTGTTTTTTTATACACTTAAGATTCGTACGGTTTTGAGGAGAAACTTAAGTTGTATGGTATCTCTAGTCACTTCTGTTGGATTGTACGTTTAGTTGTAGAAAACATAGTATGGCCTTTTATAATATTCAGACAGCTTATGCATGTATTCTTATTGGTACCTTGAAAATCCTCTTTTATTAGATACATTGAAATCTTCAAAAGTAGTAAGAGCGAAATCAGAGGATTCTGTGACATGCCAAGAAGAATGATGGGACAACAACGACCCGGACCATATGATAGACCATTAGGAGGAAGAGGGGGTTATTATGGAGCTGGGCGTGGAAGTATGTATGACAGAATGCGTCGAGGAGGTGGTGGATATGACGGTGGTATGTTTATCTAATGAACGGAGGTTCTGTTGTCAGTTTCATGTTTCTGACATCTTTGTCAAGAAATAAAGAAATGGCAGTAGCTGCAGTACCCRTTAGGTTTGACACGCTTCTCTGAAAAAGATTTTTACCTGTAATGTATCAAAAAATGCGGCTTAGTATTTAAGATTAAAGGAAGTAATAGGGAAACTGTATTTTCGGCAGAATGTGATCTCTCAGTTGCATGTTTTTACTATGTAAAAGGAATTTTACATTTGCACTCTGTTCAGAAATCCAGGCTGCTTGCAAACTTCTGGGTGCCCAAAGAGTGAAAAATTGACTCTTGTGTATCGCTTGGTGAATTTTCAGTAATAATGTAATCATTCCTTTCTTTCTCTCCATTGCACAGGATATGGTGGCTTTGATGATTATGGTGGCTATAATAACTATGGCTATGGAAATGATGGCTATGATGACAGAATGAGAGATGGGAGAGGTAAAAAAAAAATTTTTGATGGTTTGTTTAGAAAGATTTGTGTATTATTTGAGTTGTAAGACATAGTATTTCCAAAACAGAAATRATCACTTTCTTCATTAGATTGTTTTGTAAAGAAAGAACGTTGTTTAAAGGGGGGGGGGAATTGGGGAATCTCAGGAAAATGTGAATATATTGCTTAGGATATCTTCTGGTTAAGCRTTTGGGTTGACAGACAGGAAGTGTAAACATCTTGCGTTCAGTGGCACAAAGTGAGTGCTTGCAGAAGAACAGTACCAGTGACTTTTCTGGCTTTTCATGATGATCTTACAGGTGTGTGGTTTTGTTTGGTTTGGGTTTTTTAATAGGCATGGGAGGACATGGCTATGGTGGAGCTGGAGATGCAGGGTCGGGTTTCCATGGTGGCGGTCACTTTGTTCACATGAGAGGACTGCCTTTTCGAGCAACAGAAAATGATATCGCTAACGTAAGTACAATGGGGAAAAGGGCTTGCTGATGCCGAGAGTTTGCATGTTCTTGTCTCTCCTATTCCAAACTCGGTTAAAGTTCTCAAACAAGGGATTGATAGCTCTAATGCATCTGCTGACTAAAGTCACGGGCCTTTATGTGAGTTTTACAAAGCTTAGTAGTAAATGAGYTTTTATAAAGGTAATTTCTGAGGTAAGATTCCTGAAGAAGTCAGCCACGCTGTATCTAACATCAATCTGTACTCTTTGCTCGTTCATTTCCATAAAAGGCGTATAGGAGAGAGAAGAGTTGTTGCAATCAGAATCCTCGTTTTAAGGCTTTCAGAAGCTTGTTTAAGCTTAACTGAAGATTTGTAATTTTGTAAAAGAGCAACAGCAGATGTGAAACTTTGATTGCAGTTTGTGCAGTTGTTCGTTGACCTCAGACTTACTTTAGGAGGGACAGGGTGGGAAGACTRTAGGGAGCTGTGTTCAGTTGGAGGGGGCAGGATCCGCTTACTCATAAGAGATCAGGGTGGCAGATAAAAGCACATCTGCAAGATTTTGGGAATACATTCTTGTGTCAATATAGATGTGATGTTCGTAGAGGAAGGTGTTTTCCTGGGGGATATAAGGCCTGGTTTAAACATAGCCTCTCTACAGGGGAGGGTCCATCTTCATTAGTTGCACCTACATATTATATATGCAGAACTCCATTCTTAAGCTTGTGCTTGTTTTCTTTTTTTGGGGGGGGGGGGCAGGGGTGTGTGTCTGTTTTGTTTGTTTTAAATTGAGCTATATTTTCTTCTATCAGTTTGATTGTTTTCTTTAGTCTAAAGACTCTCTGAGAACAAGGGCCAGACTTCAGGCTTTGATTCAGAGCATGTTACTGCAAGTTGATGAGTAGCACTTCAGTAGCATACCAAAGGTTCGTTTGCACATGCTGTTTGGTAAAACATTAGGCAGAAATACCACTGTATGTCTTTGAGTTCTGTAGAAAGGAAGAGCAGTCTGATTGACAGTYGGCTTTTTTTGAATTCCATAAATATGTCGTTGCTTTGAGAAATTTATTTGGCTCCTCTTCTTCAAAAACAAAGGATTTTCCTTTTCCAGGATGGCATCATATTAGAACTTGTTGCTTAAAGCAATRTGTGGGCAGGAATTTTTGTTTGTATCTCTGCTTTTAAAGCAAGCTCCTCAAGCTCTRTAGCTGGAGCTCTTCAAGTTGTGGAACAATAATAGATTGCAAGTGTAGATTGACCTAATGTTGAGGGTCCACTATCACTAAGTAATGCTTTAGAAATTAGTAATTAAATTGATGTGGTAGGATGAGATGAAATTAATGCAGTGCTCCACTAACCACTGGGATGGAAAAAAAGTACCTACCTACCTAGCTTGAATTCTGCATTAATGTGATCTTTTTGTTGTTGGTTTTATTCTTAGTTTTTCTCACCATTGAATCCTATAAGAGTTCACATTGATATTGGGGCAGATGGAAGAGCCACAGGAGAGGCAGATGTGGAATTTGTAACACACGAGGATGCAGTAGCTGCCATGTCTAAGGATAAAAATCACATGCGTGAGTGTCGTGTTCACCTGAAGCTTTCCTTGACCAGGCTTTAGCAGGGCGTATAAGGGTAAACTGAATATAAGGGGGTAAACTGCATTTAACTTAAGCTGCTGTGCAGGAAATATACAAATCATAAGCCTTTTTGTCATTTACCACATTTTTATGGGCTTCTGTTACTTGTAAGGTGGGGTTTTTTTGCTTTGCATCTCTCTGCTTCTGGAGAGATACAAAGTAAGGCGTTTTTGTTTCCTACAGAGCATCGATACATTGAACTATTCCTGAATTCAACTGCTGGAGGTGGTTCTGGAATGGGAGGCTATGGCAGAGACGGAATGGGTATGCATCGATTCCAGATGTAGCTGACATTTTGCCAGGTCTAATGAGTCCCAAGCTTGTAACGATGCACTTTCTGCGTTTCAGATCARGGTTACGGCTCTGTTGGTAGAATGGGAATGGGTAGCAATTACAGTGGCGGATATGGAACTCCTGATGGCTTGGGCGGATACAGTAAGTAAAAGTTCTGTTTTAAATATGTGTCATGAAAATGTTGCTACGTCYGTCTTCCGATGGACGATCGGGAGGGGTGGTGGGCTGGGAGAAGGGGAAGGAGGGTGGCGGTTTGAGCGGTTTAATTTAAACTGTAAATCACTTGGGGGTTTTATGCATTTTGCTACTGCAGCAAATGCTTGTTCAGAAAAACAGCGCTGACGTATTGTTGTTTTAGTAGAAGTTAAGTCATCTTCAACCAACTGTTCCGTATTACCCATCACATTTTTTCTTTTTTTAAGGTATGTATGCGTGACCTTGTGTCAATTGTTTGCAGGTCGTGGCAGTGGAAATAGTGGAGGATACTATGGGCAAGGCAGTATGGGTGGAGGAGGATGGCGTGGAATGTATTGAAGGATAGCCTTGCTTCTACAAAACATCCTGGAAGAAACAGTCTCTGGTCTACTAGACTTTCTTACAAAATCTAATTTCTTTTGTATTTTAAGAACTTTATAATGACTGAAGGAATGTGTTTTCACAATATTATTTGGTAAGCAACAGATTGTGATGGGAAAATCTGTTTTCTGTAGGTTTTATTTGTTGCATACTCTGACTTTAAATAAATTTTTATATTCAAACCACTGATGTTGATACTTTTTATACTAGTTACTCCTAAGGATGTATTACATATTCAAGACTACAGTCGGTTTAAGATGTTGTACTATGGTTCAATAAAGGTGGTTGTACTGTAACTCCTATGAACACTGATTCAGTTCTATGTAATCTTGGTGTAGTGAATGAGTTTGGAAAATTCACTTGTTTAAGGGGAAAAAGGTAGATGAATAGATTAGTTTCTTTAGTAACAATCTTTCCTAAACCCTTTTGATAAGTTGTATGTAATAATTTCTCAACACAGCATAAAGCTGTGGAGGCTAAAAGTCATAGTTCCGTCTTTCTTCCTTGTGCTGCAGAACTGACCGTCATCTTCAAATGCACAACTGCACACACGAGTCGTGCCCGAGGTTTGTGCCTCCACAAAACCAAGCAACGGTGTTTATTTCCACGCTTTGCTGTAGAACCCTAGATACTGCATTTCACACATGCAACTTGCAGAGCAAGCTAAAACACTAGCACAGCTTTCAGCTGAAGTGAAATAGGTCAAATACTAGTTAATTTGAAGCTATATGCAGTGTTTTYTTCACAAACTGCTTTTGGGAAGAGTGGGGGATTTGGGAGCAAATGAGACTTTTTTTCTCTCATGAAATTGTATTTAAACATGATTCAGCCTTTTTTTTGCTGCACAGAGCTGATTTGTCTGTATTTGTTCAAAACTTGACAAGCCATTATATGGATGAGCTCACTAGAAGCAAAGTATCTCTAAAATAACTACAAGCCCAATACTCGTTAAATAACACACAACCCAAACAGGTTGAGAAAACTTTGTGCATTTGTGACATGTAAGATATGTGAGAAATTATTGTTTGACGAGACTTAACATACCTGATGTGTAATGAAAAAAGGTATTTAATCTTCTGAGCCAGTGTGATCTCCCAAATTAACTGCTTTGTCCTCAGTGCCTCCCTTAAAATGTCAAATGTGATCTTGGGTATTGAAAGTCTGTCACCTGTTTTGCTAGTACTGTGTTATATATGTAATAAATGTCTTATTGTGGGAGAGGAGAATGGAGTTTATTTCACTAGAGAGTGTGTTCTTGTGTCAAAGTGACTGGAAATAATAGCTGGAAGGGTAATTGGCATAGGGAGCTTTCCAAGTACTGGGGTATTTTTGGATAGGAAGGGGAGGGAAGATGAGAACACCAGTGATCTTACAGGGCTTTGTTGTAACTTGGTGCTCTTAAAAACTAGCAGGTTCTTGGTCTAGTGCTGAAAAAGCTTACGTGTTCCATAAAACTAAGATGGCAAAGGTCAGGACAAGAGTGAACCCAGTTGCAGGAAAAAATACCCTACGTTAAGGTAGAGGACAGCTGCACTTAATGGAAGCATGTTTTTTCTATCGGCGTAGCAGATACCTGTAAAATACTGTCGGCTCCGTACCATTTCCTCGCTCGGGTACACTTTGTGTTCCATTKTATGCGAGGGAACACCAGTTTACGCCTTGACTTACCTTTTGAGAGCAGGTTGGGAGCTCTGCTTTGAGCTATTTTGCACAACCAAGCAGCTGCAAAAAGCACACTGAACCTGATTCTCGACAAACGAAACGCCGCTGTTCTGGGCAGGGAATCCCTTCAGGCTGCCCCGTCCCTCCCGCAGTGACGCTGCACCCTGTCACAGGAGCAGCGCTCAGCCTTGAAGCTTCCAAGTCACTTAAGCAGCGTTTAAACTGCAGAGGAATTGTTTTATAGAGGAAACCTGTGAGAAAAGATTGCTCAGTCAGTGAGGAAGTTTTAGATTTGATCGCTATACACGAAGTTACATGTTGGCCTTCGCTGTGCAGAGCACGCAGCCGAAGCGTGCGCCGGCCTGCCGAGGGCGGCTGCGGCAGCMGCTGCGTGGTGAATGCCGGCCAGCGGCTGGGCTTTCCCGCTGCTTTCAGAGGCGGGTGCGAACGCGGGAAGTGAACCCCCTTTGCAGGAAGGTGGGCGCAGCTCCTGTGAACCCTGTGTGGGGAGGAGGAGGAGCAAATCTGTCTGTTGATGCCCGCAGATCATTAGGTCAGAAGTCATTCCCCAAGAAGGATACAAAGTAGGCTGCTCCCATACTGTGTGAACAGTTACAGTTTCTTTTGACGAATGGAGTAGGCAGCCCACAGATCTTCCTGTGCTCAGTGTGAGGATGAGTTAGAATCGCAATCTGTCAAAGGACAGGGTTTTATAGAAAGACAAAGATACAGGATTAAAAATAGTGTGGTCCAAAAAACTGCTAAAAGCAGGCCAGGTACGTAGTTTGATGCTAAGGGAAATAAAACGACACAGAACATACAGTATTCACCRTTTTGTTCAAGGCAGAAGTTTTACCTACAGTAAGTAAAAGCAATCTGAATAATTCTACGCTACTTCAGTGACATTTTCCCATGCAAATAGGGCAACACAGAGGAGAGGAAAAGATTGCAGTTACGTAGTAGAAATCTAATTTATTGCACATTATGGAAATGCACTATATTCTTATTTTAAAAGATTGCCTATTTTAAAATTAATTTTGTTTAGTTGCATACTTCTTGAGAAGTTACTTATTAAAGCAGTACAGACCAGCATCATCTATATCCTAGATCAAACCCTGCTGCCTCCATACCTGCCCCGCATAAAGCCCACCAGAAAACTCTCTCGGAATGCATTCAGGAGGCACGTGAGCAGCGCTTGGTTTGTTGTGTCATTAGCAGGGCAGCTCCCCGCTCCCCAACATCTGCAAAGACTTCCTAAGCAACTTCCACAAGTCATAATAAAATACTCAAAATACTCTGAATTACAAATTTAAATGAAGTGACATTATTCCCATAGTTAAGTTGCAGATCAATTAAATTTATTTTTTTCCAAAAGCTATTTACAGATTTACAGGTGTTTGGTTTGTATTTTACAAAAAGTTACATCAGGTCATTTTAAAAATGTTTTTCTTTACAAAAGCTACATACGCAACTACATTGAGGTGTTAAAAAGAACAGCTGTATTAGCTTTTAGAATATTAACTAAATACCTATCCTCAAAAGACAAAGCTAAGCTAAACAAAGTGCAAGAACAATTAAAAGACCTGTTTCAAAGCCTCCCTTTTCCTGTTTTAGTAAGAATATTCCAAGCCCATGGCTGAAGGAACTACCGGGCCGGCAATTCTGCTGACGGCTCGTCGGTGCTGACCAGAGCGTGGAGATTCCACGCCTGGGCCCCACCGCATGAGCGGCTAAAGGGAAGAGGGAAGATTGGTGCTAGTGCAGTGACGTGGAAGTGAGGACAATTTACCGAAGGATGTATTTGTATTTGCCTACGGGAAGAATAAGGATTTRCATTCCAGCAGAAGCTACCATCAGCGTGAAGAGTGGTCGGACCTAGACGTACTCAAAAGCGCTCTGGAAAAAAATGGAAGTTTAGGAACAAACTCTGAAAGTTTGAGAAAGATGATGACAAAATAAGGAATAACTTTCTTGTCCAACACAGAAAGGACGTGGTCCCCAGTATTTAATCCTAGTCTGTCCTGGTGGCAGATTCACTCTGCTTCTAGAGCTATACAGTGACTACGTATGCTTGAAAGCATGACCTACATGAAAATAACGCAAAGATATTTGTTCAAGGTTACAGACAATGTCAGGCAAAAATTTTGTGATGCACATCTCTCTTTTAATGGAAACACGGATAAGTCAATTTAATAGTTAATTTTAAAAAATAATTCAGCAAAAGGCGCCTTCCTTCATGAAGTGCCCAGAGACACYGTTTGTTACCCGTCTGACAAAATCTCCCCTTACACCTGTGACTATGAAGAACAGAGTTGTCAGTGCAATATTCTTGGATGTATCTTGATAATTGAGGGGAAGTAAACAAATACGGTATTTGGCAATAACTTATTGGACCGCTGCATTAATTTTTTAAAATACAATTTAAAACTAGCTACCGCACAGCTTTGCTCCACAACAGCATATCACAGGCAYATTCTGCAGCAGAATTAGGTTGGACTTGTTGCAGACTAGCCTGTAAAAGCAGGTAAGTGTATCACCTTTTTCAAGATCATCATAGCGACTAAGATACTCATCAAATACCTGTTAACACTGAGTCTCCTCTATAAACTGCCCTGCTTCCTCCAAAAGAGCTTCTGAGCTGTTTGTTAGACCAATATTGTCATCTGCATTTTTAACGCGTGCATTTTCTATGTTTAGGTCCCATTTTCTCTATTTGTTTCAACAGGAAGCAGATGAGTACTCCTCCACAGTACCTTGAAAATGCAACTCTAAACTGCTTACCTGAAATTCTGGAAATACTGCTGTACATTCTTTAGGCGGTTGGGGTTTTTTTTGGGTTTTTTTTTTTTTTCCCTACAGGATTAGCTAAATACCAAGAGGTAATAAATATCTTGTAAAATAATCTTATGGCACATTAGAAGAGCACCTCTGTATAAGTATTGCATGGCAGGAATCACAGACCCGAACAGGCTTTGGTGAAGAAGGCAGAGGCAGTTCATTGTCAGAACAGGCATTACAGAAGATCTCACCACAGTTTCTACAATGATGCTAAATAATGGGGAGAAGATTAAAAATTAAAACTTACAATGGAAATGTACTTGGTAATTGGATACCAATAAACAATATACAAGAGCAATCTGAAAAGTGATTCCTTCCACTTCTTTGGTGTGAGCACGGAATCAGTTTTCAAAAGATGATTCACCTAAACCCCAATCTATGATGCAATCCATGGTCTGTCTAGGATTGCACCATAGACAGATAGATAGATGGTCTGTCTAGGACCGTATATATCTTTATTTTTTTTATATATATATATATGCTCTGCAGATTTCATTCAATCTCTGGATTAAGAACATACTCTGCTATATAAAAATAATACAAGCAACGATATTCAAGACAGTGGATGATTCTGTCAGGTAGCTAATTGAGATTTAACATAAAAAGGTAAAATAAAAATTCCTGCACACATTAACAAAGCATGGAAATTAATATCACATTACACTTTAAAACAACAATAAACTCATACTTTCTTAGTCTACTGTATAAAAAATGCCATAAAAAGACCTCCACACGTCTCAAATTGTAACAGTACCAGAGCTGACAAGCGTTTGAGATGATGATTCCACAAAGTAGGTTGAATAATTTTTAAGTATGTCCCTTTGTGGCACTTCACCAAAAGACAGTGTTTCTTTTGAAATTAGGGCCCAGCTGCACTGAACATATCAAAGAACTAGAAAGACATCTCAAAAATAACTATGCATTCAACTGAACATTGACATTTCATACCACGCCTCTAAGATAATTAATTTTTCTTATAATACATGTAAACAAGTTGGAAGAAATTTCATTAAAGTTTTACCTTCCTTTTGGAAAGAGAAAATTCCTTTTCACATAACTTGCAATGTGTAGCCTCTTTGTCCTTCAACCAAACCTGGCCCTGCAGAAAAAATGATCATAACTATACGTAYCCGATGAAGTCAAACTTTGGGTTCCAGGGAACAAGACAAATCAACAGAAGTACATTTACTGCCTGAACTGCTTAATGCCCCGAGACCAGTAGAATGTCACAAGGGCACTCTAAAGCAGTACAAGACTGCTCCAAAGCACCGCAAAACCTTATGAGAAAAGACAGAGCAGGAATAGGTGCAAAGAGAACATGCTCGAGGTAGTAAAGGTGGTCAATGGCTGAGCTGGGAAAAGCAGAGAGGTATTCAAGTCTCAGAGCTGAAGCCTATTTCCCTCCCCWTCACATAGGAACAGTCCCCAAGATGCAGGGCAGCAAAAAAACCAGGATAGTGTCAAGAACTGTTAACTTCCTTCTGTCTAAAGCAATTAATAAAAACAGGAATCTGCTCAACAAAACCATTTCAGACACCTTTACTTGGGCTGAAATAACACACAAGGTGACATACCACGTGATCGAACATGTGCAGACAAAAATCTCTGCTCTCAAGTGCTCCCTGCATATCTTTAAGAAAGGTCCAAACCTCTCGACATTACAGATCATRTTTTATCAGCTTTGGTGCTACAAGTTTACTTAATTCCTAGGATGATCAAATATTTATTGATCACTGAGAAGTAGCATACAATTTAAGCTCAGTTGGCTACATATTCTGTCCCAGACACACTTTGTAAAATATAGAAGGGTGTACCATTACAAGAAAAGTGTCAAAATGAATAGCTGTACATCCAACAAGAAAAATCAAAAGCAACCGAGTATCTTTTTCCCCGTGAGGTTACAGGGAGTCTGTGGTTCTCTCCCACTGGAGGAAGTCATACAGTGAGTCTCTTCTGAATAGTTGCTGTTGGAGAGAAGTCTTCTCATGCTTACAAAATATTTCAGAGGGAACAGTCAAAAAAAATAGTTTCTCTTTCCTCCAAATACTACTAACCTGCAACGCTTTGTTCGCTTCTTTTATATCTTCTATTTTCAGCTTTGATCTAAAGAATAAGATAATGCYATTTCAAACGTCTATATTGTCAGTTATGGTCTAATAACTTTAAGAGTTGTAGGTACTTAAAAATTATAGCAAAGTACTCTGAACTCTTAGGTAGTATTTTATATTACAGCAGCATCCCAGCGATGCAATCAGTATCACGCCCCGCTGCACTAAGCGCTAAACAAAGTCGAGCTCTCTCCAAAGAGCTCAGAATCTTTTGAATGGCTGTAAATTTGCCTGGGGTTATGTGGATAAGAGAAATYTGTACCAGCACAGCTCTGTGCGCATACCTAAAGCTAGCACACAGCATTGGTACAAAACCAGAACGTAAACTTCTGGACTTGTACAAGACCACATTATGTCATTATGGAGAAAGCAGCCTCCCCACAGCCATCCAGTGCCAACGCACTCAGAACTGATCGAGTCACAACATATATTCTAAGTTAGTCTACASGGCACGGAAGTCCACATTAGTCACGGCAAAACTACTTAGAAGACAGAGATCATTAAATGAAACTTTAAAAACATGTAACAATAGCCAGAGCTGTGCTCAGACCTTATTGCTCACTATAGTCTGAAGGGGGKTTGATACGGTAATGCCTTACATCCGCTACAGACTTAGCGACAATGGCCTATGGYTGTCATACAGAGAATCTTCATCTCTTCAACGAAGGGAATCCGTGAGCATGCATCCTCACAAGAAGCTAAGCACTGCCCTGCTGGAGCCAGAGCTGTTATCTTCTACTTGGGTTCTTCTTTGGGAATGCCACAACATGCAAACTAGCCAACTGTTTTCAATGCAAAACAACTCCCAATGCCTGCAGGCCCTTATAAACGGGGATTTTCTGTTCAGAGCACTGTAATTACCCATGAGTTCACAGCTAGTCCACAAGCCAAAAATAAAAATAAACAGACCTGACCTAACTAGACGTATTTCTTTTTGATAACTGGCTAGGTAATATTGTCGTATACAGTCTAATTCACATGACCGCCATCCTATTATTTTTCTTAATTCAAGTTTATATGACAAAATCATTATCATGAATAACGAAATTACTCGCTCAGCTTGGATGCCAGTTCTTGGAGAGCAGCTTCTTGGTCTTGACATATCCTTTTCAGTTGCTTGTTCTTTTCCTGAAGTTTAAGGAACTCCTTAAAACAAAAAACAAAACAAACAAAAAACAAAAAAACCCCCAATTATTCTCAAAACTGTATTTGCCTACTGCCTAGAAAACTGCTACTATCCAAAGCTGATCTTACTGAGAAAGCCAAGTGAATGAATGATCCATCACACACTCTATTAAGATTCCCAAATCCAACTCAAACAGCAACAACTCAGGATTAAACACTTAGAYCCCAAGAGGTGAGGCATTTTTGCTTCTGCAGTCCTCTCCAGGAAGAAAATAAAAACGATTGATTGCAGAGATCAACACTATATAGCCATGTATACCAAGYCAGAGAGAAGCTGAAGCACTTTCTGGCCCACGATGAGAAGACAGAGTCTTCAATACAACTGAGAAAGGAAAATGAGGATTTCATTCTTCCTTACTCAAAGCACTGAGTTCYGATCTGAGGACTAAATCTGGAGTAAAAAAAACATTTTTTTCTCCTTAATCTATTTGTGRGAATACATTAATCTGATCTTTCTTATCTACTTGCAGAAATTCTTAAAAATACCATGTCTAAGTCCATAATTAACCTTGCAGTCAATTTCTAAATTACTAGTCAAGTTTTACTGCAGAATTTACTTTTTTAAGGTTAATTATTTCTTGGGTCTCTATTCTCAGATGAGATACAGTCTCCTTCTCCTTTTGAAGATCATCCTCTAAGGTTTGCCGCCACTCTTTTTCTATCTTCAAATCTGTTTCCAGCTGAAGTCTAGAATAAGCAAAACAAACAAACAAAAAAAATCACTGTGCACAACAGTATCATTTTTAAAAAATAAAAATGAGTTCATTTCTGGGTGCAATACACTACTATCATAATAAACAAATGATCAACTCACACATTTTCTAAAACAGAAATAATGTATCAATATCATAATATTTTAGACATCGGTGTAATAAATAAAACAAAATACTGTCACACTTAAAAATGGCTTTTAAAAAGAAGTGTATTTAAAGGACCAAGAATATGGCATCATTTTGAAGAGCTGATCTTTGTAATAAATGAGCAAGAGAAGGTTAACCACAAAATTCTAAAGTATTTTTAAAACATGCATAAGGGAAAGCCCCCTTAACCTTACATAGCTTGTTTCTAAAATAAAACAAACAAACCAACCAACCACGCTGCCATCGGTGATGCAGACAACGATTGCATCTCTCTCTCTGGTGCTCACAGAAGTTATTTAATATTACACCCTTAGATGTRACTCTTCTATTTTAGACTAAGGCTTATGGCATTTTGAACAGAATTGAAAATAAAGGAGGAAGGACTTTAAATTACTATTTTTATTGAGCTTCCTACATAGCTGAGGTTCATAAAGAAGGATCTAAATTCTATTAGTTTAACTGGAGTCCAGTTAAAGGAATTAGGGCTACTCTGAATGGAAGATCCACTCTAGCTGGAATTTCACTATCAGTTTCATGGAAGAGTTGGTGTTCAGAATGTTATGGAGAAACCAAAGGATGGAAGCACACCGCTCAACCTTCTAGATYTAAATTGTGCCAACACAATAAAAGAGGAAAAAATCTGAGAGTAGTCATGCAAGTTTTTTTTGATGGAAAACCTGTACCCACATTAATTTTCCTGTTTTAAAACCAAAACCATTTTTAAATGAAAGACTTACATTTTGGGACACTACCTCAGCATCTGGCTGGAAAAGATCAGAAGTGAACATGACCTTGAGGTTTCAGAATTGCAGAATTCTAAGGCTGGGGTCTGAACTGTTCTTTTGCCAAAATCTGCAAAGATGACTGTGGTAGTAAAGTGAACATTTGTCATGACAGTTAAACAAGTTTATTAACATTCAGAGTTGTAAGAGAGGCAGGGTGGGCTAATAATTGGATTGGAAATCACTAATTTTTAAGCCCCAATCCTTGTTGTGCCACAGATTTGCACTGCCTTAAATAATTGACTTGTTATCTTTCCAAACAGGGAAAACACCTGCCCTTACAGGGAGCTTTTTACGTTACATATTTATTTAAATCAGTACTGAAGGATTTAACAGGAGAAAGGGTAGAGGGTTGGCTTTTATATTACTTTTTAATATTTATGATTCCAATGGATTTTTATTTTTTATTTCCTGCACAGTGGTAAGTTAAATCACTTCTACCTTATCCATAAGCCTGATCAATTAAACTATTCTTATGCCATTTCTGTTTAAGTTTATACTACCACATACTTGCGGGTTTTCTTAAAAGTGTGTTTTACTACTACACTATGTATTTTCCCCCACTTATGATAATTTCCTCGTGAATTAAGCTGGCACTTTTAGACAAAAAATAATGCTGTTCTTCCCCCTCCTTTCAAGCTGCACACCATTTTAGAGGCGCCCAAAGGTAGCTTGATTTTCTTGGAATGGCATATTTTCTTCCACCTTGCCAGTACCTACATGMAGATCTTTGGTATTTACATTCTGTTCAAAACCATTTATCAACAACCAGCCCGTATTAAGACACAGGACACACTGCAATGTAGAATGTATACTGCTGTATATTTTTTTTAAACAGGAAAGATATACTTACAGCTGTTTCTCCTTCTGGGAGAATTCTTTCTGCAGACTTTCAGATTTATTCACATATTCCTGTTTAAGTTTCTCATCCTCAGCCTCAGCCTCCATTTGAGCCTTCTCTGCTTGCTGCAATCTGGTGTAATTCAAATCAACTTTGGGTAAAACTGAAGCTAGAACTAGGGTGTAGAGGGTGAAGAAGACAAATAAAAGAAAAATGGGGAAATAGAAACATWTCTAAATAAAAACAAAGTTTGGGGGGAACTCACAAACTCAAACGAGAAATCCATACAATGCCTAGAGAACTAGCTCCTGTTTTATCGTACAGTAAGAGAGTAATCACTGTAAGTAATCACTGTTTTATTTTATGCTCATGAATAACAGATGCCAAAGCATGATAATACATATTTTAGAATTGAAGCATATACCTTAATGCTTTTTTTTTCCTTTAGCATATGTTCATTTATTGTTTTTGGAAGGTTTGGTTTTTTGGGNTTGGTTTTTTTGGTTGTGTTTTTCTTTTTTTTTTTTTTTAAATAAATCCTGTAAAAGTACTTGGCTTGTACTAATCACCCACTAAGACAGGGCAGAGCATGTTTTGTGCAAAAGCAGCTGAAAGTGATTCAGGCATAAGGCTGAATACAGAGCACTGCAATCAGACAGCAAAAACACTTAACTAGCCTAATACAAGAAAACACACCCTGACAGATCCCACTATGTTTATAGAACTACCTCAACTACATCATATTATGAAATTAATTTAAATAATCTGTATTAAAAATAATGCATTCTTACATTGTTAAAATAGCTCCATACTATAGACAAAATAAATTGAACCGATTAATCAGGTAGTGAGGGATCATTTTTTTTAATTTAATCTTTCCTTTCTGAATTCCAGGGGTTTGTTTCTGCTTCAGCTAGCACTCCCCTTGGAATCCGCTAGTTCACTGTGGTTCTTCTCTGCTTGGTCACCTCTTCAGTCCAAAAAAAGATGGATGTAATGYTACAAAAGTAAAGGTACTAAAATGGAACTTGTGCTGTATCATGGCTACACCTGTCCTGATGAAAAGGCAGGAGAGTAAAAGAGCCTGTAAAATACCACTGAATGTCACCACCCACTGCRTCTTGTTTAATAAAACTGTTCCAAGGGCTTCTCGGGTAAGGGGTGGGAGAAATCTGTGATACTCTCCGTGCTTGATTTCTCACTTCCCAGCAGCTAGCTGAATACAGAGTAACTCACAACTCCCAGTGTCAGCTAAAAAGAAATTAAGTCAGCAATATGTCTACATTTGTGCTTCTACTGATGAAGTTGCACCAGCAGGAGTTTCCAAAAGCTGCCRGTAAACAAGTGAAAAAAGACTGGAATTAAATTACCTTACAAAGTGTGTACTATCTCATTCAACTACACCAGTTGTTTTAAGAATGTTCSCAGTCACGTTTGCAATGGCAGTGCACAGAGGGCCAAAACACGTATGGAAAGGAGAATACTGGGAAAAAGCAGGGTCAATTCACTGGGGAAAAGAAGCTGAATGAAGCTACACAAGACAGTAACATCAAAAGCAAGTTAAAACACTCCCTAAATCACAAATTAAACTGCAGCGTAGTTCCCACAACCAAGGTAAAAAGGGAGCTTGCTACCCARGAAACATGCTAGCCAGCCCAGGCTGCAGCACCATCCTCTAGACTAGCAGCAAGGCTAACTGCACCGCTGTAATTCAGACAAATGCTAAGCTGGACCGAGTTCGCAGCAGGATTTGCGATTCAGATGATACTGAGGCAGATACTTGTTTGCATGGATGACCATGAGACGATTAATGCTCCTACTTCTGCTATGGTCTACCTGTTGTTTTATTCAGTGTTTCTGGCTTGGGTTTTCTTTGAGGATGGCAGATATTTTTTTTTTTCTTTTTTAGTAGCCAACCCATGTTAAAGGCTCTTTCTGATTCCAAACCAAGGAATAAGGTAGTATATAATCACGGAGTAGAAACCCTTTCTGTATTATTGCATCCTGCCCCGACTTGTGCAAACACATCCCCTTCTGCTGAAAGACCCTGAGATTCTCTCCCCAGCCAWCCTCCCCTCCACACTTCAGAGCAAACAGTGGGAAGCGCATCAAGGGCAGTCAGCAGCTGAAACTCTCTTATTCCTGCAGTGCAGGCAAGCAGCAACTAAAAGCAGAAATACATGTTGTAAAGACTGCCTAGTGATGGGTGGAGGGAGGGAAAAGGGGTTGGGCAAAACCACAGGTTATGATTACAGTGTAGACAAAGCCACAGACAGGCAAGATCCTTAGCTGACAAACAAGTTAGACAAGTTCAGGATCTGGGCCCTGAACGTAAATCCTATTTATTAGTACAACTTCCACTGCAGCTATCATGGCGCAGCTGTTCTAGGCAGGAGTCACAGCTACAAAATTTGCTAGAGCGCGCTGCCCTCCCTGTCCAGAGCCCCATCAAGTCCAGGCTCCAAACACATTTTAACTCTGTGAAAATATTTTACCCCATGTCACGTCAGGAAAATGGTATTGTGCTTCAGGTGTTTTATCCCCAAACCCTGTAATTCTTCCACTGTGCATACTGAACATATATGTTGACAACACCCTCTTTTTCTAAATATATTGTTCTGATCTAGCACGGCCCCCCCTCACCCCAAACTCCTGTCACGCTGTTTAAGAAAACAGTGCTAATTATGACCAAAACAGAGGGCATGCTTTTGCGATAAATACAGCCTAAAAGTGAAAGAAATAAGCAGGGGAGAAGGGAAACACTAGTCAGAAGGGCTACTTTTTAAACCTATTAGTACAGTAAAGAATAGGAAAAATCACTAGATTAGAAACAAATGTCATACAAATGTACAAAGTAAAGATAGCTAACCTTTTAAAATAAATTTTGTTTGACAATTAAGTGATTAAATAGCATTAGAAAACTAGCTTACATTTGCTTAATAATAGTGCAATAATTTACTTTTTTTTTTTTAACTTTTTTTTTGTTTTTAAGAGGGGTAAAGTGAGATCGGAGATGATGTTCTTTCAGAAAACAAAAYAGAACCCAGCTACGATCAGTTACAGTGCAGGATTTCTAATACCACTTTATATTTAAAATTGTAATTTTAAAATTCTTAAGGTGTATTTTATCAGTAATTATTTAAACACAACAGATCTGGAGGAGCTTTCAGAATGATATATCTTTGACAAGTTTATACTGGTGCTGAGCTTCATTGCTGGCACATTTGATGAATGACATTGCAATAGTCCTAGTTTGAGTTAACAGATCTTTGTCACTTCATGAATGCAGTGGACAAAAATCAAAGACAGATGAAGGCAGCAAAATAGTGAAAACAAAAATTGGGATAAAGGAYAAAAAGAAAAAGAAAAAAGAGGAAAAAAGGATGTCAATAAAAGAATATTCATGTCACTTTTTTTTTAATACATAACCATGTTTTTCATAATCAGATTTAAATGAAAAAAAAAAAGACATGTCAAACACCAACATGACAGGGCTTATGGATATGTTATATTTTACAATTAAAAAGATCAATGTTGCATATAGGCCACTAAATTAGAACATACGAATCACATTTCAATATTATGTAATACATGCAGTCTAACCATAATGTAAATTCATGTATTGGAAYTTTAGTCTTTCACTTTTCAACCTTTCAGTGTAAAAACTCATTACGTCATTGAAAACAATGGTACTTCCAAAGCAACGGATAACAATTTTAAGAGCTTCAGCAAATACAGCAGTGATCCATGAAGGCATCAAAATGTTTATATTAAGCACATGGTTAAGTATAAGCAAGATTAATGCTTTGGTTTCTATTGCATTTCACTCAGGTGGGAAAAAAAAAAAAAAAGAGGTGATAATGAATCAGAATTTTGAAACAGCTGGAAGAACAACTTTTGATATCAGCACAAAAACCTAGGACCGGAAGAAAGATGGTAGAGGAAGAAAAATGAAAGATTAAGTTTGTATTTAAAATAAGTGTATTTGTTAAAAAGAAAAAAAAATTAAACAGCAAAGCACTAGTTAAAGTTTCAGAAAGGTTCTTTTTAAATWTTCTAGTTGAAAGTTACATTTCAGTGGCAACTGTGTAGGAATGTAAAGGGATGGAGAAATGAATGAAGGAAAACAAAGATGGGCCTGTACCTTTGTTCTAGTTGTTTCATAGTTGCATTAATTTGATTGGTCTTATCCTCTAATCGACCAATTATTTCATTCTTTTCTTTCATAGCATCTTCAGAAACCTGTGTTACAAAAAAGGTTAAAACTGAAGCAGGTATACATTACACTGTTACCTCATGGGGTTTTTTTCTTCTGTATCTGAAGGGAAAAATGTTAAAATGGCTTCAGGTTTTGATTCTTCTTAAACATTCCCATCTAAAAAAATGTAGCTGACAGTATTTAAAATTTTATGCCTAGCAAATTTGTAGTTTTGTACTTTGCAAGTGTAGATGCTATTTAATAAGTATACATTTTTCATTTTGGTTTCCTTTCTCAGTTAATCATTTTACAAGCCAATTTAAATTCACTGATCATCTTTTTAAGCAGCCCATCACAACCCTACCAATAAAGAACTACGATGCTTAGTCCTGGAAATCCCTAAGGTTCTCCAACTCTTATCAAACTACCATATGCGCCTAAAAATCTTCTAAGAATTTTACTAACACATCCACAGTTYTGATTGCTTGCAGAGCTGTTACAACCGCAGCTTGAAGATCTAAATAAAAGGTAGAGCATTATTCTTGCTATGTAGATCAACACTAACAACTGGCCCCTAAACAGCAGAGATTGGGCATGACTAAACCGTTTTACTCTGCCCAGGAATTGGGTCTGAACATCATTAAGTGAAATCAGYGTTACCTACAGTCCCCAGAAGTACAGCTTTAAAAGAAAAACAAMACCCTACAGATCCTAACATACTGAAGAACATTCTCTTGTTTTTCATTCCAGCTCTATTTATATTTCTATTCCTCTGGTCCAATTTCCTCACAGATGCAGGTGGAAAAGGAGCATCCTTTGTCCATCATCTCAGTTATCTCTCTGCAGCAACCTAATTTTTTCCCCTCATTCTGCCACAGATTTGACTGGTTTCTTGTGCTGTTTCTGATAATTTATTCTATAAATCAAATTTATGTTCTGCATAAATAATTCACTGCTAAACTTCCCTGGTGYTTGGTCATTTGTTAACTGCAAGTTGGGTCTCYGAGATCCATATTCTCCCAAAGMAGCACTGYATTGTTACAGATTTTCTTAATTTGTTAACAGATTWAAAAAAAAAACCAAAMCACTGTAATTAGCTTTTTCCATTTAACACAGCCTTGTTTTCCAAATGCCTTTCCTTACTTCGAAAGTTCAGATCTCCTCTTTAACTCCTCACTATGTGCCTACATTCTCTTGGCTTTTTATACAACGCGGGCCAAAAAGCATCATTATCACTAGATACACTATTACTCTCTCTATTCCACACAGCATGTTATCAGGCCATGATCTCATTCTCATGCTCTTTTCTTCTATAAACCCACTAACATTAAGTGACTGCCTTAACAACTGCTTTGTGTGAAATCATGCTTGCATCAATAATGTTCCAAAATGACAAGCTGACCTAAGAAGCGGAAAGAAACCAAAAATTAAGGAAACAGCAGTATTTAACTAAACAGAATGGTAATGCACCTCTCYCCAATCAAAGTCATTTCATCAGTTTAACAGCAGACTGTTCCTTTACCTGCAGCTTTTGGTACATTTCCATGTTAATTGCTTTAACTTCATCAAGCTGCTGTCGAAGGCCTATGAGGGTATCCTGCTTCTCATGGATGTCCTTCTCCAGCAACTTCATGGCAAGTTCTATCTCATGTTTCATACTAACTTGAACCACTAGCTCATTCTCCATATCCTATAAAACACAAACACAATGTGACACAGAATATTTAAATAACTATGCAACATTTTATCTCTGTTTTGAAAAAGACAAAAGCTAACTCTAACCGAGCTGCAGCACCACCTGTTTCACCACTTCAGAAATATTGCCCCTCTAACTTTGCAAATTATCCACAACATAAACATTAGACTCTCATTTACTTAGCGACCAATGGGTTTTTTTAACTTTGGGAGAAGACAACTCACATAATAAGAAATTACCCTGCCAGTGTTGCATAGAGTTGCYTAAGTATTAATTACAAAAATAGAACTAAAGGATTTCTATTTTGATGAGAAAGATATAGCATACATACAGAGCACGCAGTATTGCTAACAACTTACCTAAAAATTTCTCAAAGAAAATGTATTTTCTTTACTATGCTTTAGCAACACTGTTACAGAAATATTGATGTACTGATTGCTCCGTTAAAAAAMCACTTTTTATTACAGGCAGTTAGAGAAAAGGTGATTAAAGTTGATTAAAGGCAGCATCTAAGCTCAGCAAAAGYAAACTAGAAATATTTATATACTGACTCTTCTCAAGCATAATCTTTTCTAGAAGTGCTGTGTAATCCTCGAAAAGAACACTTACTTGTCGAAGCTGTGATTCTTCTCGAAGCTGTCTACGTGCTTCATTGTACATTTCATCTAAACCCTGCCTGGAGTGTTTGTATGTCTGAAGTTCTGCTTCAACATCCACTTTAGTTGCCTACAAAGATTCAGAGAATCTATCTTTCTTCAGTACAAGTTTAGCAATTAATAGCACAAATTTAACATTTGTGGGGAAAAAAAAAGCTTAAAAATACATTCTCTAAGCACAGTACAAACATGGAAAGAGCTGTTTCTGCTATGTGGCCATCAGTTTCATAACGAGAATTGAGTAAATCTAGCAAAACAAACATCTGTACTGCAGTACAGTCCTTCTTCAGTAAGTCACTCTAATACACAACTGTTCCAGTACTGAGCAATCCAAACATCTGCTTAACCTGAGCTTTTACCAATTATCCTGTAAAACACATACAAGAAGTTACATAAGGAGCTACAAATCACGGCTTAAAAAAAAAGTTCAGCAGGTGTATACACGATTACTCCAAATGACATTCCATATAATGAGACAGGTCAGAATAGACAGTTTGCCAACTAAAACACRCACTATTTTGACAAGATTTTCAGATAATATTGCCTTAAATACTCTTAGATATAGCTTACAGTCTAAAGAAAGAAGGAAGAAGAGAAAAAATAGAAAGAGTACAAGGAAAAATGCTACAAAATTTGCATATGGTTATAAAACAATTTAGTGTCCTATAATTTTGATATATTTATGCCATTATAAAGCTTCCCAKATTTAATAGGTCCTTTCCCTAATAAAAGTTGTTTTAGATTTGGCCCAGCTACTGCTTACTTCAAGTTGCGATGTAAGAACATTTGAATGACAATGAACCACATGACATTACTATGTTAAATGTGGTAAAACTAACATACCTCTAGATGATGCTGTGTTTTCATTAATATAAGAGTATTTTCACTCCTTAATTGATGGTTTTCTTCCTGAAGTTTAATTATATTGTTTTTGGCTATTGCTAACTGAAAAAAAAAAGAAAAAAAAGAAAAAAAACACAAAAGGAAAAGCAGTGTGACCACTTTTGAGTGGAAATAAAGAAAAAAAAATGTTCTGATGAATGCAAGACCAAGACATTCTCTGCTCTAGTCTCGCAGTCTACCAAACAGAGGTTTAATTGTTTTTGAAGAAAACATAAAGCTCCTGGTTCTAGTAATGAGTCACTTTCATTACACAACAGCATGCGTATTCAAGATACTTAATTATTTCATGTCTGCTAAAGAATATGCTTTCTTWTCATTGCTTCATTAGGACTTAATGACCCTCGATTCTCTTTCCTCATCCTAAATTTTTTCTTTCCATTTGGGTTCAAATATATCCAGTTTTGTTCTTTTTTGGACATCTTAATATATCATATGGAGCAATTTACAGAAGAAAACCTCTCCCAGATGAAAAGAAAACATATTTACAAAAGAGGAAACATTATAACTTGGCCCTACAGTATATACCTTAATGTCAGACTTACAAGCCMGCTGATCAAAAGAGGTGGACAGTTGGGCTGGAGGCTTGTAAAGGAACCAGAATACTCTGAGAATTAACACTCAGAAAAAATATTTTCCCTCCATCTGGATACATTAATACTCAGAGCGAGCTAGCTATCCCTTCAACAGCTGAATATAGACATTTCAATTTTCCGCTTCATTAACTATTTCCCAGGCAGCTCGGATTGAAAAAAATTGTGCTCTCTCTTATAAAGCTA
Source organism: Oceanodroma leucorhoa (assembly GCA_030449065.1). Classification (NCBI taxonomy): domain Eukaryota; kingdom Metazoa; phylum Chordata; class Aves; order Procellariiformes; genus Oceanodroma; species Oceanodroma leucorhoa. The sequence continues at coordinate 6,716,581 of JASVER010000024.1, forward strand.
AAAATACTGGAATCTAGTCAAACATTAAAGATAACCAGAAATAKAGGATATAAATATAAAACCAGAGCCAGACAAGTCTAAAAACTGTATATAAGCATATGGCAAATAACCAAGAAACAATCCTTTGGCTAAAGCTGAGAACGGTAACAGAAATCGCTTGGTGAACTACTGTCTGTCTCTGTAGCAATTGGTGTCATCCATTATGGACTAGTCATCTGCACAAAATCAGACGGACAGCTGGCATTAAGAAAGGCTTCTCTTCTGGTTTTGTCCAAAGTGGGAAAYTGCAATGTTCTACAGAATTAATTTACCGATGCTGCAGGCTACCTAGGCAAGCTGACTTTAAATCCCTGCAGCTGCTGCCTTTTCTTCACGCCAAAATAAAGGCAGCTGAACATATTATACAGAATTTACATAGATTAAAATAACATAAGTATATTTAGAAAAATAGTGTTTGAGAGTGAATAATATCTATTATACATTACTAAAGAAAATAATACCTCTTCGATCAGTTTAGTGTTTGATTTCTCTAGTGAATCAACTCTTGCATGTAGACTGCTAACTGTGCTACTGAAAAAGAAAAAATGTTATTCAAAATTACATCRAAACTCATTCAACCAAGCTCAAAAGCTTTAATGAGAGGTACAATGATTAATGGTTAAGTGCTAAAAGGTCTGCTCCCATTATTTGAGGTTTTCCCAAATATAAGAGAACTAGTCTCCTTTGTTGAACATTTATATACTTCTTTCTAACTCCCAACATCATCCCTGTCACTTAAACTYCCGGTTGGGTGTGACTTTACATGTATTCTCCCTTCGCTTTATCCTCACAACTATATCGTATCCAAACGTTTAATGAGTTCCCTTAAAAGACAGTTTACAATCTTCTTGGGTTTTTTACTCCCATATAACAAAACCATTCTCCAGGTTCTCTTCCTCCAAACCCATTTCTTTTATAAAATTATTTGCTTCTCCACATTTTTTGAGATTTATCCTCAGGCTACCTCTTTCTTGATGCTTTTTGACTTCATTTATAAGTCTCATCAGAWTTTTAATCCCTTTTATTACTGTGTGTTTTTTTATCGTATCAAACTAGATCCAGGCCTTCTCCATTACCTGATTGCCTATTTCTGCTGTAAGCACATTTTTTCAGGCTGCACTTCACAGACAGAAAAAAAACCCTATTCTGTAACAATGTTTACTTTTCCGTGTATTTCTACTATGGTGTCCTCAGAAGTTACCAGTTCATTACGAATGGCAAGGTAGAGGAGTTTAATGCATTTTTGGATGTGTGGAAAGGAACAGCTGACCTGAAATAAAATAGGAGAGTTGTTGAACAACTGGTTTGCAAGTAATTCCATGCATAAACCAGCATACAAGAACATACTCAATACACAGGGGCTCACCTGAATAAAGACAGCTATCATCACCCAAACACCAGYAGTCCTAATTGTGATAGTTCCTTTCTCCTCCTTAACTTACTTTCATTTTGGTCATATCTGACGCACTCAGTTATTCTGTCCTGTTGAAGGTTTCTGCTCAGTGATTGACACAATTTCAAATCAGAATATCTTTACCCCAACAGTAGCCACACAGTAACCAATGATCAAGATTACCAGCATTAAAAACGAAAAAATACATTTACATTTCAAAAAGGGATCGAGAAGATCASCTATGCTACAGATTCTACAGAAGTTCTTTGTGTGTTTGTTGTGTGGTTTTGTTTTTCTTTTTTAGCTCGTCACACTGTTTAATTTTGCACAATACTCCTCAGAGAATTACAATCACTGTTTCTCTATTTGTACATTAACAAACACAGTAGTGGACTAGGTTTGCTCCATCCAGCAAAGTAAAGGGGAAAGGCTGCTTTCCTGAAAGCTGTTTTCACAGGAACCACAACCTCCAGTGTGTAAGTAGTTTCCAGCAAGCAATGAACCTATTCAGTTTTGGTCCTAGGCATTAAAGCTACAAACTAAAATATTATGAAAGGCAAAGAAACAAAGACACGTGGATTCACCAAGAACAATCAATAATACTTTCTAAAAACTGTTCAAGAGAATGCAGTTAAAAYCCAGATCAAGCTTTTCATTCCTATGAAGTTATGAATCGTGAGGACCTTGATCAGTTTTGTTTTTCATTTCTTTGAAGAATAAAGGTTCTGACTGTCAAAAACAAAAGCATGAAAACTGAGACTTCCTGAGTCTCTCCAGAAGAGTGTATAATTTCCAACTTCACTACATCCTCAGTCTAAACATGAAGAATTTGCACCCCTTTCTCTGAAGTTCTCTCTCAAAACACTGGTACAAAAGGAATTAGAGGTGTTTTACCTGTAAGCCTGGACTGACATGCATACTTCAAAGTAATACTTACTTCAGTTGTCTGTTTAGTTCTTCAACATAATTCTTTTGGTCCAAAATTGCAGCAATCTGTACATTTCTAAAGCAAGCACATAATAAAATTAGCTTTAACAAAATGATGTAGTGAACTACGTACCGAAAATACACATATCTATCATATGCAAATGTACATCTTAATTGTGCTTTTTAAAATGAAAGGAAGCAACTTCATCTCACAATCATGAAGTCAATAACTTACATGTTGTGACATCAGCGAGAGGCAAAAAACCCCCAATGCTTCAACTGCAAACAATTTCTCTACATGAAACGTAAGAACATACACAGTCTCAAAAGAAAAAGCATGTTTATTTACTCTGCCATAACTGGTTCTTTGAAATACTGACTAAACCCCAAGCTGAGGGCTTAAAGGTTAACAGGTTCTTTTTCACTGCCACCTTGCAATCCTCCAATACTGTCCAGAAGGTAAAGGAAGTAGGTGATGCTGMTGAAGCTTGCTTCAGAGTGCAATTATTCGTCCAGCTAACTAGTAATACAGAACAATGTAGCGTACAATTTTTCTCAACACTGTGAGATCAGAAAACTTCACCTTTAAAGTAACCTGACTTATTTCTACAAAGAAGAGGGAACCAGTCAAGAAAGCATTTGTTAACATGCAAAATCTGAGGTATTTGGTGAGGACATACCTTTCCTTACCCCCGATGTCATCATCACTCTTTAAATACATAGAGAAATCGATCACCCCAACCTAGGGGAAAGCAAATGTATACAGTTTCATATCATACAAGTAACTGCTGTTGATATTCATGGTCTTGTATCCACATAATTACTAAAACCTCAGTTACATCAGCTTTTTTAAGATTGGTCCAGTTTCAGCCAGAAGCTCAAAAAACTGAACCGTAACATTTTAAACAAGATTCTTTTTTTTTTGTAAAGTGTAGTCGCATGTATCTGTTAAGAATTATGTTACCTTTGAACAAAATTAAAAACGTGCCAAGTACCAAATACCAAAGAAAAGATGACTTATTACCTCTGACAGCTTAGCCAAGAACTTACAGGAAGACTTTCATTTGGAGAATTATCAGATACTACTCAACCCTATCACTGATTGAGCAGACTTGTGATAATTTGTCTGTAGTGTTTCACATGATTTCCTATCACAGCACATCTCCCAAACCRATGTTTCCCCCATGTTTAGTTTTTCAATATTCCTTGCCAAATGTTACCTCTCCATACTTGCTGATTCCTCCCAGGTGTGCCAACTCAACTGCATTCATTTTTTTAAACCTTCCAAATCTRAATCTAATTAATTTATTTTCTACTCAACTGTAATTTAATCATATATACTATAAATAACATTACCAGGAGTTCTGCTCCCAACTCTGTTCATGAACTTCTAACAAAAGTATTTCATCACGTTTGCTTTACCAAAACCCTTCCTTTTTGGTCTCTAGCAGCCTCTTCACAAAAGTATTTAGATTTCTCTGATCTACCGCTTCCTTCTTGAGCTCCCTTTAGCTTTTGAATACAAGTAACTTTCTAAGCCTAACATTTCCTTGGTTTGTGCAATGCTCTCCTGTCAGTTTCCTATGATGGTCTTCTACTTGTTCTTTCCATATCTTTTCTAAAAAGTCTCTCATCCAAAAGCTTTTTAAAAAACATATTTTGCTTATTAAAGTAAAATACTATCTCTATTAGAAAGGAAAATGGTATCTCTATAAAAGTTACTTTGTTTTCATTCTCCCTGTGTGCATACACACCATTGAACACCATTTCACCATTGAACAGCATTCTTCTAACATACCAAAACTATGCTCTCAGATGCGTCTTCCATCATCCTTCAAAAGTTTCTCTTTCTGCTCAATTCAGCTTGCTGCTTCTGGCTTCCTGAGAAGGTGCCTTATTTACACTACTCTTCACAAACAGAATTACTCTAAAATCTCATCTGGACAGCTACTACTACCTTCTTAAATCAAGTTTTATGTCCCCTCATACAGCAGAGCCACCAAGTGACGTAGAGGATAAATGTGTAGCTAGCAATAAGATTTTGTGGTTTATAATRCACACATATAATTCTCAATACTAAGAAGAGCACGTTGATAAGTTTTCTGTAATTACAGGCCTTTCAAAATTMTGTCTTCTGGTACGCAAGATCAGTGCCTAAAACATTAGATAGTAAGTAGAATGAACAATCAAAGACACTTTAACCCTATGATTCACATTCGTCATCATAGAAATTGCTTTTTCATCAAATATATGCTGAAATACAGTAAATAATCACTTAAACTATTACGATTTTTTTCCACAAAGAAGCTGGACAAAACCAATCAGGACTGAACACAGCCCACATTTATTTCTAAATACTTGTGCATCTGCCTTTAAAAAGAATCCATCAAGATTTTCTCGGAAAAGATCAGAGTTCAAAGTCAAAGCACTTTGCAAAGGAGGAAGAATTCTAAGCTGTGTTTTGCAGATTGAAAGCAGTCGCCCTCTTATAAGGTCTTTTATTACACTATGCAAAGCAAGTTTTTGTTTCAGGTCCTTGAAACATTCCTATTATGTTCCAGAACAAAAATAAATGAACCGAATGGGTAAACTGATCATGGAATTATACTTCTCCCACAAAGGAAAAGGATAAGTTATGCAATTGAGATGGAAAGAACTCTGCACTGCTACTATTGCATCCATKTGATGACAAAGCATAAAACTTTACCCTCGCACTCTGACAATTATCACCATCCAAAGGTCTGACCCAACTGATTCTGAGGTTAATGCAGCAGCCCCCACTGATCCAGGAGCTGGATCACGCCCTAAACAGTCTCTAGTAAGATTTCTAACGAGTCACAACTCCATAGTAACAAAATTCACCGTACATAAAAATCTTACGGACTTCACRTGCATTACTTTACCTGTATTGACTTACTTGTGAATCTAGGTCTTCTCCCTTCACACACAGGTTAGCATCTATCACGTTTAACCCAACTAACAGCCCAACAATAACTGCTCCTTCTTCCTCCATCATTAGTGCATGGTACTCATAAAATTCACTGTTAAAGAAGAAAATTGCATCTTATTAGTATATTCAGTATATTTACATGCAATAAATTAATAATAAGTGACATCTAAATCTGAATTGTTTCTCTTATTTTAGCCTTACTCCAACATCCTTAAAGATGAACTGGGTCTGCCCATACTTTCACCCCATAAATATTTAAAAATTGAAAATGCAGGGTTTGTCTCAGAAGCTATTACAAACAAAGATACTACCTTTGGCTCCAGAAACCTGAGCTACAAGCTGCTGGAGGGCTGGGAAATGTGGGGTGGAGGGCTGGGAAATGTGGGAGGCAAGACTTACTTTGCCTTTTTTAAAAAAAAAAAAAAAAAAAGGGCTCTTCACTTGCTATTAGCCACTTTTGAATAGAACACTGCAACAGATGGATGTTTGGCCACATTGAGTCAGACAATTCTTATGTTGTTAAGAAACACTAGAGGATGCAAAAGAAGAATGGTAAAAAAAGGTCTGGACTTCAATGAACACATGCTTGAAATTAAAGAAGCCAATTAAGAGGTTAAATTGGTAACAGAAGAGAAACAGAAAGGGCTGAAAGGCTAAAAAGGTTTTTAAAAGAAACACACTCCACTAAACAACAGAATATCAACATTTACTTCACTCTCCTTGCATTTTTAAATAAAGTTTTAGACTCTATGAAACAAACTGTGCTTTCAGTGGAAAAGTCCATAGCTGTTGAACACCAATGTCAGCCTGACATACCAGCATTATCTAGGCATAAAAGAAAAGTCTTAAAAATATSTATAGGTTATAGAACTGAAACTAATGCAATGGTAGCTCAGTAGGAAACCATGCATATGGTAGGGGTGAATTCRTCTCCTTTCCAGAAGTTTCTAGTCCATATTCTRCACGGCAGAGGAATGCAGCGGGAGYTCTTCCCCATCAAACCTCATYTAYRAAAGAAGAGTCAGGCCTGTTGCAGAAGGCCCCCCTACATGATGGGGAGGAAACACCTCCTAACCCGTCAGCTGGCCCTCAATCTTGATGAGGYGGCGGTGTTTGGTCACTCTACCCTGAGGACTGGAAAAAATCAGCCCACAGGCCAGAACCTTGCTACATTAAGGATACTTTAAAAAGTAGCAAATAGAAAATAGTATTTTTTTTTCAGGAGACTAAACCTCTAAAAATAGATTATAAACAAAATCTACTTAATTGTTTACCTGAGAAGATCTCTCTGAATGATTAAACAGCGAAGATAGTCGGCCATTTTCTTCTGCATTAGTGCTAACCGTAACCAGGCCCGGGCACGGCCCAGTGGTGTTCTGAAAAAAAGGGCATGAAAACAAACAGTCCCAAATCAACAATATATCAATTGATCCACTGTCTTAAACATCTTATCAGTCTATTGGTACAGCAACTGGTATTTCTGAAAGGGTATTTTAAACTATTAGTTGAGCAATGCAGTCTGGGAATCCATAATTTCTAGCCTTTGACTCCAAGCTTTGGGATAATATCAGAAAAATTTTCATCAGTTCAGCTGGGCTTGGGAGCAGACCCTGGAAAGAACAGGAATAGAGAAAGCACAAAAGCCTGACAGTRAAATTAACTGGTTTGCTCAGAGAGTGAAAACATGCAACTTTCTACACACTGTTGTATTTCAATGTACTTCGTTCTCACACAGTACACGGCTAGTAGCATGAAAAGAATTTTTAAGACTGGTGCTGTTCTCCTGTAAGTACCTGCTTCTTAACCTGACAGTGCATGTAAAGATAATCTTGAAAGTCSTGTTTCTAGCTGAAGTAAACATCTGCAACGATTCGGAGTCCTTTCTGCAAYGTGCTTATAAAGTCCTCAGAGGAATTGTGAGAAAAGTAACCGAATGTCCGTTACAACTCATCACGCAAGCTTGCTTTCCCAATCCTATTCTTTAGGTCTACACAACACGTACTGAATTCTAGCTTTAACTCATACTTATTTACAAATTCAGTGGTATCTTAGAAAGACAATTCAAGAGAGATGAAAATGTATGTAACTGGCAAACATTAATACYCAACAAATTAAACCTGGACCTTTAGATCCTCCTCTTCTAGAGCTTGCATAGTAAGCACATAAATGCAAAGAAAAAAACCAAACCAAAACCCGCATGCTACATCAGGATAGGAAGAGTGTAATACACTTGGCGAAGGGTATTATTTCATCTGGCCTGATATAAGAGTAAATAATAGTTTACATACCTATATGCTTTAGATAAGGTCTAAAGCTATAAATTATAGCCCTTATGCTGCCATATACCAATCCTTTTGGAATTTAATGTATGGCCAGTTACAAAGCTAAATACAAAAGCAGAGTGCAGAGGAATGGGAGAAAATTGTAGTTTACRGCATAAATTTACCTTTGAGAAGGATCCTACACACAAGAATCTGAAAAGCTGCCTAATACTTTCCCCTTCAGTACATTACCTTTTRTTTTTGTAGAGCCTTTGCTGACTCGACTCACGTGTTTGCTGCAGCGCTAGACTGCAGACTGTTTGATACACAACCTGTTCCTTTTTGCACCATTTTTGTCCACCATTCAGAAAACTTTTCTCCCAGGAACATCAGAAAAGAACAGAAAAATACTACTTTTTTAGCTGTTTTGTGCAGAACATGGAAAGCTAGCAGGATTCACCTCTGCTCTCCCCTAGTATGACSTGCTAGCTGTTCATAGGCTTGATTAATGCTAAATGAAATCATGAGACATCTGTAGATTCTCAATCAGGTCCTTTATTTTCTTGCTGTATTTTACCAATACTACTTACTTMAGGCCAGGCAAATCTCTGACACTTGCTGCTATTTCCTCAGCTTCTGGATATAATTTCTCCACAAGTTCCAGAGGACCCCAGATGGTTTTATTGTAACTTAGAAAGGATTTTCTTACTAGGAAAAGAAAAATTAAGTAACTGAATTAATTTAAATTACTGGASTAGCTTCCTTCAAAATAGCTGGYGTGACAAAAGGGTTAACTGCTGAGCCTAGACTTCCAGATAACAGATAATTGGGACACTGGTCAGTTCATCGGCATCCAAAGCCATCTTCCGAATTACTTTTCTGTGAACATAAAATTGCTGTAGTAGAACAAAATAATATAAAAAGGATGACTAGCTAAAAATATAAGCTACATACATACATGCAGTTGTGGTAATCCCTGGACCACTTACAACAAATGGTATACAAAAGAAAAAGTTGGTAAATGTGGAAATATATGTTGTGAAGTATTAGTAATGACACTATTAATTATAAAAGGTGACAATTTACRTATTTCCTTCACTTCTTAAAGCAACATAACACACTTTGATTTTATCTCATTCARGAAAGAAAGGAAAAAAAAATGGCATGTTTAGGATGAGAAATATGCAGCTAGAGCAGTTACCACACCTTTAAGGCCATGCTTCAGGCAGTGCTCCATGACAACAAAGAACTGCTGCAAAGGTGGGTAGTCAGAATCCAGAGTGCGGCCAAAGCTCAAAGCTGATTCAATGAGTCCTTTGATACTCAATTTAGCCATGTTCAGTAAATTTGCTCTTTCTACGGCTGTAGGGTCCTTTACAGCTAAGACAATAAAGAAAAGAAAAGTTATGCTTCAAGGTTTAGAAGAGATGCAAAATAATAAAACGCTTCATGGCCAYCTTGTTCAAAGAAAAACTTATCTTAATCTAGATAAACTCAAAGGAATAATTTACTAAGTGCTATGAACCCCCATGTAATAGAAAAGTATCCACTCCAACAAACACCCTTACAGATCTTACATTGCTTTAATAGGTGAATGAAAAAACAGGGCCAGAAATGTCAGTTCTCGGGTACTGTGCTGTCTCAGTACATCTCGGAAGCAGTCAGTAACTGCAAATTAACACAGGCATCAATGCTGTGCTCAAAAGCTCTGCTACGTAACAGCAATCAGTGCCCTTACCATGATATCAAAGCAGCATTCCTATTAATGTAAGTATCTATTTGGTGTATTATAGTCTACCTACAGAAACAGACATCATACTTCTTATATATAATCACTTTCTGCTGTAGTGTTAATTTCACAGTGACATAAACACATGCTTTCCTCCTTAGGCTGTACATAGTCTCAGCCAGTAAACCTGGAGCAGTTTCAAGAAAATATTACATATTACATACTGAAATTTCAGTTTCTTATTTAGCTAAAAAATATTTTCTACACAGGAAAGTTTAAGAACTAAAGGTTTTACTTTAACTTAAAAATATTTTTGGCAAACATGATGTACAGTACAAAAATAATTTGGGGATTAAATCTAGTCAGTAAAAAACCCATAGCTTTTTAAAATCATCTTAATCTGACAGAATGGACAAGGTTCCTCTTCTTAAGAGCTCCTACTACTGAAACCAGAGTGTTCAGGAGATTCTTAGTTTATTTTCATTTGTAATGAAGCAGTTCAAACATTCAGGCCACCCTCTATTTTGCCAAACTGAAACAGAGACAAAACAACCCTCTGTTTATTCACCATGATCAAAGTAACTTGGAAAGAAGCAAAAAAAGCTGATGATTTACTGTTTTCTGCAATTAAATCTAACAAATGAAGTAAAAAACAAACAAATGAAAAACACAGATAATCTTTTTTAAGACATTGAGACACAGATGTCAAAATATCTATACAGACTTGTGTCTGAAAAAAAATGTGAGCCTCTTCCTCTGCAAATCTGAGTATTGGCATATGACCTTACCTCTTTCCACATCAGAAAGCATAAAGAACTGTATACGTTAAAACCAAAAAACCCAAATCATTATAACAGATGGATATTTTCTCAGTTCCTCAAACAGCAATGAAATGACTTCCCTCACTTCTTGCATACCACAGTTTTAGTTATTTAGGCATTAGATATTAGAAACTTAGGAATTTACTTTCTAATTGTCTGTATTTCTGCCTGTCAAATAGCAAATTACCATATTACTATACAACCTAATCTCAGTTTTCTAGGAAAAAAAAGCGCCTGAGATTATGTACCTGAGATAACCTTAGAAACTACTTTTATAGTCTCCCAATTTACCAGTACTTCAACTGAAAACACTAAAAGATGTGAGAAGACACAGCAGACAATTAGCAACAGTGCTCTGGCAAAAATTTACCCAGTTAGCCGTCACAGCTCCCTAGTTTGCCCCTTGACTTCCTGCCCGCTCAGCCGCCAACCCTACCCTGAACCTGAACTCTTCCAAGAGCAGCATCAGTACCCCTGTCTGGAACAGATGGAGGCTTGCAACAATGGGAGCGTTTCTGTTGGTAAAGCTCATGTCAGACTTCCCACTTTTTTATTAGGTTTGCTATTACAGTACTCAATACGAATGTTACTGTAGAAAAAGCCTTGTTCAATTCAGGCTTCAGATGGATAGCTCTCCCCCACTACGTGTTCAAGTCTATTTTCCCAAAGGCATCTTACAAATTCCTTTTTCAGGTGACCTCATTTTGACTTCTGGAGCTGATCCTCCCCACAGACAGACTACTGTCTACYGTCCTTTTAATTGTCAGCCCTCTTGCCTGGTCTTTCTGAGGCAGAAAAGCATTTTAGGTCTGTTTTAAAGCATGGTCTACCTGCATATAGCTATTTCTCTTCAMCTGCTTCTTAAAAAAAGATCAAGATTTAGAATTTCACATGGCATGTTTTCTAGTAAGTGCTGGTCAGGAATTGTATGGGGTAGTCTGTACATACATGGAGCAAAACGACCTACGAAGGGCCCTGAAGGGTCCTCCAAACCCCAAAGCAGCAGCCCCCGAAGGGACTATTTGCAGGTGGCACTGATGTCGCCAGCCTCACCAGCCTCACCAGCAAGTCTTGGCCCAAGAGACAATATTCCTCTCCCGGTTTGGATGAGCAGCCAAACCCTTACTGCAAACACTATTTGTGCAAAAAAAACCCAAAACCCACCCAAGCGTGTAGTCACTACGGCTACAGGCTGAACAAGGTCTCCCCCTGCGTCACCCGACAGCTCGCAGAAAACAAGCATTTTCCTCCACTAAAGCGTGCTCGCCGGCACGAACCCCTCAGCCTTCCCAACGCTCGGTCCCCCCGCACTCCCCAGAGRCAGGGAGGGAGGGAGGGGAGACAGACCCGCCAGCGCCCGGGCCCCCGCACCGGCTGACAGACCGCCAGCCCCGCTCCCGCCGCAGCGGACATTTTCTGCCTGTGCGGGCGCCGCCGCAAAGCGGATCGCGGCCGTTACCCCCGGCGGCTGAGGGGCGGCCGCCGCAGGCCCCCTTCTCCCCCGCCGCTGGCGCCGGCACCCCCCCTCCGGCCCGGCCCCGCTCCCCGGGCGCCGCCGCCGCCGCTCACCCATGGCTGGAGAGGAGGAGCCGCCGCCTCAGCCGCTCCCTGCGGGCCCCGCGGCTCCTCCCGTCCCGCCGCTGCCTGGGCCCGGCCCCTCCGCCCGCGCCCAACGGCGCCCCCGGCGGCGGGAGGACCCGCCCCCGGCCCGGACCCGCCCCGCGGCTGCGGCCCTGTCAGGATGAGCGGCGCAGCGCCGCCGCTTCCTTCATAYCGCGATAACCCGCATCCCGACAGCCGGGGTTTACGTGCAGGGCTGCTACTACCGCACTGTTCATGTAACCCTTGCCCTGAGCGCGGAGGGCATCAGGCTGCCCGCCAAGAGTTCTCCTGGCTTAAAGGCTTCATGTGCCTAATACAAGATAAGCACAACCAAGCAGCACAAACTCGAGCCTTCTCTCCCCTCTCTCGTGACTAAAAGCTTCAACCCCGACTTTTCTTCCAAATCCTAATTCTCTAAAGCTGGATAACATGTGTCAGAACCCATGTTATTATTCTTAAATTCAAACACCAAGAAAAAGCACTGAACTCAGTACCTTAAAAAAATAGTGTGCTGGGAATAAAAGTGGGCATTTTCAAAAAACACAGATATCTCAATTACTTCCAAGTTTCTGATTTTTAATTAAAAAAAAAAAAAATTTGAATCTCACCAGAAAACCAAAACCCACTGTATCCACAGAAGTGTGAGGTGTTCAACACCAAGCATTTCTGCCATACAGAGATGGGATCTCGGTTTATGCTGACTGCACCCTAAGCACTACAGTTTGCTTTGCTTTAGTAATTATTCTAAGTCATCTTCTTTCCTCTGCCCTTCTTAAGAAAGGCTAAGCAGCAAGCTGTGGGGAAAAAAAAAAAAAAGTGTGCTTCATCTCACCCAATTACAGCGACTACACACAATCCAGCATGGATAGAAAGGATATCACTGCCTTGGCCTGCACAGGAGGGAAGGACAGGGGCAGCACAGGGACAGAACACGGCCCATGGTGACAGGGCCGCTTCTTACATCCATGATTCCCACCTCTTAAAAGAATAAAAGGAACCTAGACATTTAAACACTGAACAGTCCTAGCAGTCAGGCTCTGATTCTACCAGTCTGGCATAGAACAACTTTTTTTTTTCCTTGGTTTTGTTTGGTTTTGGTTTTTTGYTTGTTGGTTTTGTTGGGKTTTTTTGTAMGAATCCCAGCAACACATAATGCACTAAGGCAGTGCTCAACCTGTGTCTCTATGTTTCCCAGCAGTATYAATGACTGTTTCTGCATTAGGAAGCCATTTTAAAGGCAGCAAACAGAAAAAGTGATTCTTTTTACTTTTACAAGATATTCCTTTGATATATATATATATATATTCATTAGAGTGCAAGAGTGTTTCAGAGAATCACATCTCATTTTGTTTGAGACTACCAGATCAAAACGTTGTTTAATCTGTAGATCACTGCTCAATCCAAATTTTACCATGCAACAAGAAGAAAGGGCGCTTTGTAGAAGTAGATAAGGAAATACAGGATTGTTCTTGTACCCGTTTCTCACACAACTTTGTGGAGGGATGGCAATACCTAATAGCGTGCAGATCATTCCCTAGATAAGCATAATTCAGTGTAAGAAAACAGATAAGCTAAATCTTAAGACTTTTGTACACATAGATCCTAAACATAGAAAGAAAAACTTTTCTGTACAAGGATGTTATTATGAAATCACTACCGTGTTAGAGTATCTTTTACCCTAATTTTTTATCTTTTGAAAGACCCAGAGCACATACACAGTTGATGAAGAAACATGTATTTTTCACCTGAAAAAGAGGATAACCTGTCAACTATTCAAGTTTTTTGTACTGTTCAAAATATTTGTATTATATAAAGCAAAGTATTAACAAAGTGTAAACAACTATAACAAAACCAACATCAAATTTTTATTATTTCAMACATTACAAAAGTTAGGGAGCAGTTTAAAAAAAGAGTGAAAATGCCCACATTTAACATCTAGAAGTTTGTCTGCGACTATATGCCCACAACTACTTGCCATTGATCCAAGAGAAAACAAATGCTAATGACTCTGAAGAATCAAAAAAAAAAAAATTTTATGTTTCCACCAGCAATCTTGGAAATAAACTCCTCATTAGTAGTYTAGAGTATGAGGTAGTATAAAGAAACTAAACTAGATCTGTCAAGTAAAGGATATTTTGTATTGTACATATGCTACCATCTTTACAAAAARTAGAACCTGAGCATGTAAACTTCTTGGTCATCGAGCTGCATCTCTAGTTTTGTTTCTTGGGAATTTCTTTTGGAGAAAAGACTACAGATCAGATAAACTGAAACCAGAGTTTTACTATCATCTTCAACTGGACAGCATTTCACTTTGGCAGATTTATCTGCTAAATACTTTAGTTCATAAAAGGGAAAYTAAGTGGATCAACATCACATTTCTCCCAGATGTATGCAAAATCAAGGGATTAGAAAAGTCATCAAGAAATCTTCATATGAGAGTAATTACATTATGTATATAAATATAAAAGACCTCAGTATTTAAAAAAGCAGAAGTACACTTCAAAGAAGAACATGAGGCTTTGAAGAAGAGAAAGAAGTTTTTCCTATTTTTTTTCCAAGCAGCACAATACAACAGCTTAATTAGGAATTCTAATAAATGGAATTACTGTATCTAAACTACATTTTAAAGTCTTTAAAACCAAACTGAGCCCAGAAAACTATGAYTCAATGCAGCATTGGTTTAGTCCCCCCCACCCCGCCTCAAGTGTTTCCGCATTCACTTAGGCAGATAACTGCTCATCAAGATAAAAGTGAATATTGAAGTAGCTATCCAGTACCTGAAGGAACATAACACTTTGTATTTCTGGTTTGCTACAAGTACACTGGTACTAAAACGACCAGCTTAACGAAAGAAATGTGTATTGTTATTTTATTGAAAGGAAACCTTTAAAATAATTGAATGTGATTTCTGTTTTGGCTTCCTTCAGATTAACCAGTGCACATCAGCACTCATACCTCACTAACCAGTTATTTACATTCAGCAGCACCAGAAGAAAATACACAAATGCCTGTAAAACTCTCCATCTTCACAATCATAAAATGTTACACTTGTGGATACTTTCATGAGCTCCTGCTGGAAGATTGAAGATGTAGCAAGTTAAGGAAGTAGTTCTCAAACAAATGTATCACTTTCCCAAAAACACAAAACCTGTTTGAGTATGTATTGGTGTTTGCAAAGAAAGCAGCTAACGAGGTCTTTCCTATTTAAACAGGAGATGGAAACAGCCATAACTAGATCAAACTCTGTACAATGCCAGAAAGAGAAAAAATTAACAAGTCATCTGAAAGTTACACCATTTTCCATTCTAGCAATGTTATTCATGAACTGTTCTCTCACCAGATGTGTTTAAATGCATAGTACTTCTGAGGAAAACAATCACRCTGACCTTAAGATGCCAAGAAACTAGGACGATCACAGAAAAAAAATGCAAATGCATTAAACGTTAAAAACTCAGGCCTCAAAATTAAAAAATTATGTCAAAATTGACTTGCAAATCAGCATGGACTTTTTCTACTTATGAAGACAGCGAAGGTTCTAAATCCATCTATTAGCTTGTTCTCAAGTATATTTTTGGCATATTTAATTAGCACATTTTGTACTGTGTTGCCAATCAGTGTTAAAAGTATAACCTAAATAATCAAAAGTCTTCCCATCCTTATCTCAAATCTCAGTAAGTCAATCTTACCTTTCCCCTTTTACAAAACAGCGTGGAGAAAAAGGATATCATTGCCTCCGACTGCAAATGGCAGAGTAGCTTCTCTAAAGGAGGRTAGCGGCACAGGGATGGAACACAGCCCACCATGATTAGTTTATGCTTGGCTCTTGTGATAGCAACATTAAGACGTCGCCAGTCCTTCAGCAGGGTGCCAAGCTGTTAAATAAACGTAACTTGCTTTTATTTTTCCTACTTAAATTTCAGTATTTAATGTAGATAGATGCATTTTGAAAATCAGTGTTTTTAGTAGTTAAATTGACTGAAAGTTAATATGACCAACTTACATTTTCATCATTACTGTTCCTGACAAAAGATACAATTATGATACTTTTATCTCTTCCTTGGTATTTGTCTACTGTGTTGACTTCCACTCTGTTCTCCTTAAATTTTGCCATCAAATCAGTGATTGTTTTTAATTGATGTCTGTATGGTGATATAATCCCAATGTCTGAAGGCTTACAGCCAGCCTGAATGAAGAAGAAAGATGAAAAAAAAGAATCGTCACTGCAGTTAGCTTGGGATGCACATTACTGTCAGAAGACCCTCCAGGTTTTTGTTTTTTTTTTTAAGCAGTGCTGCAAGATATTGTATCTACACTAAGTCGTCAATGGAACTCTAGGTATAACTGGTATTAACTAAAGAAAATAGAAAATATTAGTTACTGTAAGTTCCCAAGCTTTGTCTTAACCTAGCACTGACATCCTTGAAATCCTCATTTTTCTTTCTTCCTCAAACTGTGAGGTGATCATTCAGAACTCCTAGTCTGTACTACTCCTGAAGTTGACTGGATGAAACAAGGAAGAAAAGAAAATCCTCTCCCCTCCCTCACAAGAAAGTCCTCAACTCTTAAAAGAATTTGGCATTGAACTTTTTTTGCATCCCAAATCCAACTAGGCAAGGGACAGGGAACTGAATGCAGACCTCAAGCTCCCCACTATAGTGACATGTATCCAACCTTCAGCTTATCCTTAAGGTTATCCCTCAAAGAATAACCCAATACATACAGTTGMCATTACTATAGCAATGTAAAGGTGCTTAATTATAAAGCTGCCCCTCTGAACAATGTCATAAAGTAAAAGATACCTTAATAAATAAGGATGTGAGGAAGAGTACTAGTTTAGCTTCTGTCACATTACTTACACCACCTTTTTCTGCATGTTCTGGTGCTGGAACCTTTAAAAATATAAATGGAAAATAATTATTTTTGCTGTCTACAATGGCATACTATATTCTGATCCCTAACTCCCYGTGTCATGTGTTTTTATAGTAACACTTAATAAAAAAATAAGGCTAAATGCTAAATTTTACRGAGTATAAGAGCCTGTACTGTAAAGTAACTTCAGAATACTGCATTTGCAAAACAAGTCGAAACAATTTGCTGAAATGAGTTTCTAGTACTAGCAAGTCACCTTAAGAAAAAAGCTTGATCATCTGACTGATGATCTGACTGATCATCTGCCAAAGCTTGATCATCTGACTTTACAGCTCACACAATATACATCATATGAAAAAAAAAATGGACATTTTATAATTTATTCTCTTTGCTTAGCTCTTGTCTTCTCTAAAGTTTAAGTAGTATCATTAGCAATGAACATGTCCCTGACATTATCCTTCTAGTAAACTGGCATGCAGCCAAACATCTGGGGTCAAGTGACAACCCTCTATTTAAAAACAGTCTAAAACTGAGCATACACTAAACTGCTTTCCAGCTCTGAATTCCATTTACTACCTTAGTCATTTACTGCCATTTACTACTTTACCCATTCCATTATTTGCCTCTGATACTAGTCACATACATCAACTTTGCTTTCTTAGATGCCACTTTGTTCAGGTTTCCTTCTAAGTTTTTATGACAGCATTGCCACTTAAAGTGGCAGATGGTATAGTCTGACTTAAAGCAATACTCTCAGAATCCTATTACAACCAGTTTTACTTCTCTAAACAACCACCCCAATATCACCTGAATGGCTGAATTTGGAGATCACTATAATGTTTAACATGTGGGTAAAGCAATACATAGTTAATATTTGTAAGAGTATTCCAGGTAAGTGGTATCTGCTTGCTAGAGCAGTACCACTGCACATGTGTAGAATCTGACAGCRTACAATATGCATCAAAAGCTTCACAAATCCAGGAATTAAACTGACTGGGTAGCTCATCAAGTGTAATCTATGTCCAATGCCTAGCATGTTAAAGCACTGCAAATGAAAAAAAAAATATAATAGAGATTGACAAACCCATATGCGACACCACTGCAACTCTATATCGTGGTCTTCTTGAGGCAGCACTTATATATATATTAATAGTAGGCTACTGCATCCACAAGCTTATTTTAGGATTCCAGCCACACGCAAAAAAAGTAGTCTGTATTGTGTTGCTTAAGTAGGGTACTACATACTTCAGCAAGAATTGTATTTTTCTGCAACATGTCCTCCAAGCTTCTTTTACATGACATAGTATGTTTTCAGTATGTTGCATAGATTACAGAAGCAGAGAATATTTTCCTTCATATTAGAAGATTCCATTGCCTTTTCCAAAACAGCAGTTTCCCCATAGTTTGTGTCTCAACAGCTACACAGCTTAATACTTATTGTAAGCTAACTGGTTTTTACACTGCCATCATGCACTCAGTCTAACTGTTGTTATGGCCTGTCATAACACAACTGAACTAAGAGCTATACTGTTATAGCTGTGCTGTTTGGTTTTTTGTTGTTGGGATGGGTGGGTTTTTTTGGGGTTTTTTTTTGGTGGTGGTTTTTTTTTTTTGTTTTTTTTGGTTTTTTTTTTTGTATGTGTGGTTTTTTTTTGTTTTTTTTTTTAAAGTCACTATTCTGAAAACACACCTACGAAGGCTCCAAACTTGCATGCGCTCATGTTTTCTTCAAGCAGAAAAGCACTATTTTAATGAACAGTTGGTTTCTATCCACACTAGCATTAATATAGCCAAAAACTATACAAAAACTATTTTAGGGGAAGAAAGTTGTAAAAGCTAGGTCATGCTTATGATAACACATGCTTACATTTATATTTATTATGTTTGCATAGTACACCAAAAAAAAAAAACCCCACAACAAAAACAACTTTAGCCTAGAATTACTCAGAAGACTGGCATTAAAATCAAGGATATAGTTTTTCAACATTCAGACCCAAGCTGCCAGAGAAGTGCAGATTGACACAGTTTGGCAGAAAAGGAACAAATAGATTTCCGATTACTGTCACAAACATGTCRCATTATTAAACAGAAAACAATAGAGGCTTTTTTCTTTTTTTAAAAGGTAAGCATAATAAATGCAAGCTTCCTGGTGGTGTTGTATGATATTTTCTCCTCTCCTTTCTCCCCTTTTGCATTTCCCCCCCCCCCCCCCAGTATGTTTCTTCAGAAGCTTTTCTTGGTTACACTACGAACAACAGTATATAGGGAAAAAACACTATAAAGTCAAAGAAAAAAAAATAAACACTGGTTTTGCTTGGTTTTGTGTTTGGTGGGGGGTTTTGAGTTGTTTTTCCCCTTTTGTTTTCTTCCCCTCTATGACTACCACATTCCACAGAATTTTGACAGGAAGTCCAAGAAGAGATATGACATTATAGCCTAAYGTCTCAACAAAACCAAGAGTATTTTGGGAAGTGAAACTTTCCTGCTGGTTCTACAAACAGAACAGCTGTCTTATACTCGAGATGGGCTTTCTAGGGAAGAAAAAAATTAAAATGGAACAGAAACTCTAGCTTTCACATTTCCAATTTTGGTCCGATTAATAAATGAACAGTGTATCAGCCAGTTTCCTGTTGGAACAAACTGCTTCCCTGGGACCAGTTGTCTGCTTTTCTGTGAAAGGGACAGCAGCTATTGAGGCATTCCTGGAAAAGGTCCCCCTGTTTAGTTTAGACATTTTTAGAAGTTTCTCTAAGTCACTAAAGTAAACACTGTGTTTCTTTTTAGATCATTGAAGAGATTCTACCAGAATTGTTATAAAAGAAAAAAAATGAATCCTGTAGAGTGTCCTGGACAGCACAGAAAGACTGGGAAGTTCTGTTCAGGGTCAGCATAAAAGGTCATCAGTTGATACTATTATTGGCAAAACACAGTATTAACAGGAATCAACATAAAACCTGTYAAAGAGGAAGAGAAGACTCAAATCTTCATAATCCAGCCACTAATACAGTGACAGCAAGTACTACAGACCACAAATACGTACTAATTTATTAATCTTTTTCCACATGCATTTAAACTCTTCTTTATTTTACCTAGAAGTCAGTTTCTTTGCATAATTCTTATCCATTCTAGAGTTTGGGGTTTTTTCTGGCAAAAATTTGAGTCTCTACGAAAGGACACACCTAAACCAACTTACTCCTCCCTCACACTGTAAAATTCAATGGAGAATTACAATTATTCCTGCCACTGGCACACAGCTTRGACACCACTGACCCTCAGCTGCTGGAAATGAGGTCATTCTATGGGTGCAAGGGCATCCAATATGGCTACATACTTTGACCTACGTTCTGTACATGAGAACAAAGTTTATAGTACATTCAGTATTTTCTGAAATATTATCTGAATTAAACTTTTCAGCTGCTCTTAGATGCAATGTTTCCAGCAGTAGCTGTACCACCCCAATTGATCAGCTATACTAACAACATTTTTGCATGTTGCACATTTTACATATAGCTAGAAAACCATTTTTTTTAAAGTTACGTGTTTTACCCTRCCTAAGCTGTATGACATTTTACATGTTGACTGTACTGACAACTTGCATCAAAAATACAATTTTGAAAGGATAACTTAACAAACTTTACCTTCTCTGTGTTCAGAAAACACACAGGTGTGTCTGGATCAAGTACTTCTTTCAACCATGTTTTTGAAGCATCTGCAAGCTCCAGTTTCAATTTTTTTAGGTTGGGCAAGTTAACAGTGGCATTTGACACCTTCTCTGAGCCACATTCCAGTTTGCCTTTGTACACTAACATGTTACTCAGTGACATAATTTTACTAAAGATTTAAAAAACAAGAACAGGCGTCAAATCTTGCAGTTTCAATCCCACATTAAAAATCTCAATGTAATAAATAAAAGTTTAAAATACCTATTCATTCTGTATTGCACAGTTAATTGGACAACAGCATTTTGGTTTTGTTCCAGCCTTTTAAATAAGCTTTCACTCATGCCAAGATCTCTGTTACAAAACAAACAAAAAGAACCCAAAAGTGTGTCAGGCAAAATATTGCAACAAGAGCCTTCCCAGAATTCATGTTACTAATAATTKTCCAGCAGCATTTTATCTTACCTTGCTTCTGTGTTCAGTACAAGTGGAGGCAGCTGCTGATGATCCCCTACCAGCACAAAYCTTTTTGAGCAGAATAGTGGGCCCAGACAGATGAGCTGGCTTATTTGAGAAGCTTCATCAACTATACAGAAATCAAACTGCTTCTGAACAAAGATGGGGTGATTTACTCCCATGCAAGACGTTGCTACCACTGGCTGAAAATTGAGACACACTTTAAGGATAAGAYACATTTTATATCATTTAGCACTACATCTTCCAGGTTAAGAGAAAAAATAATCTTTCCCATTAAACTAAACTAAAATTAAGATAAAATAAATCAAATTATTCATCCTTGAAATCAGACCACCACGCCTTGCATACATATTGGCCTCACATATTCTTACATCAATTACAAATGACAAACAAAAAACTGCTTTAGAACAGACTGTAGTAAATAACTCACTCCTGCCGTGTGTTCAGAGTGATATCAGGTTCTATGCATATACAACTCAGAGTGTGCTGAAATGACCACCTTAAAAAACTATATGTTTAGTTTTGGGKTTTTTTTAATTCCAAAAACATAAAACAGCAGCAGCACAGTTCTTCCCATCTCTGTGCTTCCACTGCAATCTGAAATGACTAAAATATGAAACGTTAAGCCACTTCCTTTATGACTTCAATCATTTCCCTGCAATGCCCATCAACAAAAAAAGTAAATGGTGGCTTCTGCAATGTTGATATTTATTCCAACTACCATGAAGCTTCGTTCTTTCAACAAATTTAATTTGAAGTTGCCACTGACTCAGTTTACCCAGCTCCCATTACGGTCCTTTGCATTAACATTCACACAGGCAGCACTAATCTTTCAATCAAAAATTAGTGTTTGATCAGATCAGCTCCACAGCACACCACTCTTCCTCTTCGCCACCATCTGAGTGTACAAAAGGCACAACTAGCACAAGTGGGAGGGAAAAAGGGACAAACAGGAACAATATGTGAATAAAGATAAAGGAGGTTGCAGCAGTTAATCACCACYCCCTTAATGGATAAATTTGTCAAGGAACCACACTTTAGGAGAGGATATATATGTAAACAATCCAACACAAGATCTCAAATAAAAGCATGGGAGTCTTCGGGAATCATTACTCATAATGATTAGTTATTTTATGTAGACATAAAAAATTATTTTCAACTTTCAGACTGTTAATATTGGTCATTATTGGCTATAAAGAAATGGAAGTGATGCAGAAATTGGGTATCTTTTTCAGCTCAGATTTCTCACACCAGTAACACACCCCTGGGATAAGTTCCTTCTCTGCAGCATCTGAACAACCAGAATACAAATTGTAATTATCCTTCGTATTTTGCAGGGCTAGCAAAAACACTTTTCTCACCTGACTGTTATAGACCTCTTCCAAATCCGTTACAGATTTAATTGATTTGGACCTGCAAATTTCTTCTTCTGTAAATTTCTGTATATCTGGATGAACTTTCTGAGCTCGCCCCAGGCGCAAGAAACCAACTTTGAATTTGGCTAGCTTTAGCAGGATATTGTCTACAGCAGTGTGTGTAAAACTAGTCAAAAGAACACTGAAGCCACAAGCAGAAAGAATTCTCACCTAATGAGTGGCAAAGGGAAAGAAATGAAAAAAAATAATATTAGTTTACATACAAGAATCAGCAATCCCATGTTTGACTGGGTAAAAAAAAAAAAAAAGAAGTTTCAGAGGAAGCCAATAACAAGTATGAATTCATTTATATCAGTCTTTCTGGCCAGATCTGCCAGTTAGCTATTGTCAAAGCAATATGGGCAACAGACCTGATGGTTCTCATAAACAGCAGGCTTACTATGCATGCTGCAAACAGCGAGAGCTAAGAACATCCATGCACTCTCGCAAACTGCACTGAAAAGAACAAACTGCACTCTAAAGAACAAGTCATGCAGCCCATTCCCACAAACACTGCTCTCCATGGCAATTTAGCCACAACAGATTMAGTAGAATGAGCTGATCTGATAATAGCAGCAGCTGCTTGCTCTCCAGCCTCCTCCTTCCTCACAAGTTGATGACAACTGGAAGCGAAACRACACTGCTATTTCAAGATAAACTCACTCAGCCCACAGCCTGAATCCAGTATGCTCCTGCAGTCCATTCCTGGGAAAAGAGAACCACCAACTAGAGGAGATGGCTACCAGGCTGCACATAGCTTCAGCACTGTGGGTTTATACGATTTACAATGGACAAGTTACTGACTTCCCCAAGGAGTCCCTATTTTTGAGCTGTAACTCAGGATTTGAGGATTTGCTGACATTTGGGGCCAAAGAATTTTAATGTTAAAGTGTCACAGAAGTGATTAAATATCGCGCTTCAATCTCCTCCCTCCCACATATATTCCTACACAAGCAAAAGAGAATCCTACTCCACAAAATACATTTTTAGTTCTACCAAATGGAAGTTCTTAAGTAAAAAGAAATGTTTTCTTCTTTGAAATTATGCARATACCAGTAGACTAAGTCATGACAATTAATTTTGGACAGTATGCTTTATACAGTTTGTATAATGCTCTTCAAATCTCACCAAAAAAATTTAAACATGATCTTACTAGAGCACATATTGTAGTTGTTTTTCCTGTTCCAGGCATACCCACAATAAGCGTGTAGTCTTTTGAAAGTAGCACTTGCTTCATTGCCTGTTTCTGAGGTTTATTCAGACCTTTAAAGAAGAAAAAATTTAAATGTCTATACTTCATAATCATTACAATAATTGCTAAAGTTAATAAAACAAAACTATAGTTTCCTCCTCCTCTAAAGCCCTTAAAGAATTCAGCAGAGTAAGTCTGCAGGTTCTAATTAAGTAATGATATCAAACATAATACACAGACAAGTAGTACAGGGTCTGCACTACAGTCCTAGAAATAAATTACCAAAAGACATCTTTATTCTTAGACCTTTAGTGATTTTTTTTTTTCTCTAATATCCTAAATTACCACCTCCATATGATATCTTGTACGGGCACTTCTATTTTACCATACCCACTTTCACGTTCAAACACATGGCTCACAGCAAAGGGAAATAAACTGCACATATAGCATCATCTTGAGTAGAAGAAATGTTACATCAGACCTGTTCTTCCCCAGTCTGATGCAAACAGGCAGCACATTCCAGCTACTTGGACTAGGCAAAGCAAGTAAAAAAAAATCAGAAACATCAAGGTTTATCAGTGCCTTTCTGTAAACTAAATATATGGCTTCAGGAAGACAGAGTTCTCCCTGTCTTCCAGTACTTCTTAATCAGTCATTCCTGAGTTTCAGAATAACTGCCTTCCTCTCATTTTCTATTCTTTCAGTAGTTTTCCAGGAAGCTGGGCAAAATTCTTATTTGAGTTAGTCCTCAAAGCAACACAGCACATCCTTCAGTCTTCAGACTGAGTTTTTTTAAAAAGTTCTATTTGCTCTAAGAGAATTCCGTTAAGTTTCTGTTTTCACAGACAACTCTGTCAGAGAACAATGAAGTATTTTCACCGAATGAGCCACTGCCAAATACCTAAACAAATTTGTCACAAAGCATCACACACTACAGAGTAGCCAACAGTCAGCAAGAGCCATTATACAGGTGAATGCTTACACCAAAGCCCATCTCCTTCCACTCCCTCAAAGTCTGCTTCCTCTATCCCAAGAGTCTTCCCTGATCCCTGTTCCTTCCTTTTGTAAAGGTTAGAGAGGTAGTCATCTTGCGCTTTGTTTGAAACTCAAGCTGCAGCAACTAATAAAAGTAAAATAAAGTTCTAATCAAATATCTGGTCATGTCTTCCAACTAGTTTGTGACTAATTTAATCACAGGAAGACATGCAAGATAAGAACTTGTTTTTAATTTTTAAGCTGAAAACTATCATTAGACCCCAAAGTAGGAAAATACCCTTATATTTAGTGTGATAAATGCTTTGGCTATAGAGACATACTACTAAACAGAGGATTTTGGGGAAAAACACTTTGTACCCTTTAAGATATTTGCAACAGTTTCCTTTGCTTCTGGAGGAAGGACAGAGCTCAAATGCTGAATAAAACATGGTTTGTGGAAGTCAATTATCAAGTTGCGGAGCCTTTCACTGTGGATAAAAAAAAAACAAGAATCAAGAGTTACCAGTTGAGAAACTTTATCTGAAAATATTGAAAGTGAGAAATTAATTTGATTTTTCATACCTGACTGGGGAATCTTTCATCAATTTAGAAAGGTTTTCAAAGGGAACTCCTATACCAATATCTCCTTCTTGGTGATCCAACCTAAATATAGTGTTCTTGGGGAGGTTTGACAAATTCCTGAAGGATGACAGCAACATGGACAAAATAATTCTGTTTACAGGTAGCATGTTGATCATTAAAGACTTGGTAATAAGTGTTAAGTGATACCCCCTAGAGGTCCCAGAATGAAGAACTAGCTAGAACACACGCTACCAACTGATCTAAACAAAACATGATCAGAGCCCAATTTAAAGACAATATAGTATGAATAATGAAAGTTACTATTCACATAGTAATCACAGTATCCATATAGTCTCATGTTGGAGACATAAGTAAACGGAGTTCGCAAGCATACTTTTACTCAAACAACCTAGTTAAATAGACAGGCGTATACACTGACCAAGTATTGATATTTTCAATCAAGATACAAGAATTCCCAAAGGGTAATTCCCCAAGCCCAGCAAGAAGAGTCAGACCATGTCAGAGCTTTTTGGACACCTAGAAGTACCCTTCCTGAAGCCAGTATCGTAGTGTTTTCAAACAGATATTTTTCCTTTTGTTCTATTACCTGCCCAACAAACAGGAGACTTTTGTCACACTGACTTCTCTAACATAGCCGGTAGCCAAACCAAGTAAACCATTTTCCTCTCCGCTCACAACCACTCTGTCACCGACCAATAGGTTTGTTCCGGGTATGGCACCATTTTTACGTTGGAAAAAATGTAGATACTGTCCCTCAGAAATTTCCTGCACTTGATCAATTCTGATCATGTTTCCAACACAATCTCCAGACTTCTCTCTGTGAAGATATTAGAAAAAGAAATATATTTTAATATTAAGATCCTCTCAGTAAGAGAAATATAAAAAAAAAAAAAACACAAATCACAAGTAAAAAAAACCACACCACCCACAACCAACCATAAAACCAAAACCAAAAAAACCCAAAAAAAATCCCCAAACCAACAAAAAACTAACAACCCAAACACACACAACAAGAACCAGGAAGATTAAACAGTCACTTTACGCAGCCACTTTGACCAGAAAATGATTTTAAAAATATGTAGAACCCATGTACTTGTTCYAAGAACAGACTCTGATATTTAAGCTAAAGTTATCTATAATTTCCTGTTAAAAAACAAATACTGAAATGTATGGATCCACTTCACTAAGATGTTCCATATTTGCTTATGGAGTTGCTTGTTTCACTTAAAACAACTCATCTATATTTCACTTCTACAGATGCCATGAAATGGGCCTACAAACTACCAATTGTTTCTTCCACAGCTGCTGGACTAGGTGATGTAGAACAACATGCTACTTCAGCCAACAAGAGCCTTTAGTCTGCTTTTATCCAYGTTCATAGCCACACCTAAAAGTATGGTCCAAAATACATCTTTGTCAAGTAAATCTTCAGGAAACCAGCGCAATGAGCTGGACTCACACAGTCAGCACCCAGCCTCAGCCCCCAGAGACACAAAAGAAACAGAATTATACCACTTTTGCTTCTGAAGGCTGAAGCTGCAGTTTGCTGCTTCCTATGTGTGACTTAGCAACAACAAAAAAAACAAGTATCATATTGCAAATACAAAACCAATAAACCTAGTAGGCTAATGTCTCCATTAGGTCACATCTCACAAAAACCTACCTATGCAAGTAGCATATTTGACTACTTCTACAAGCACTAGAAAACACACAGTTTTCCTTGTACTGAAAACACAAGGTGACAATGCCTCATTTCCAGCTGCTGAAGGGAGCATCATTTGTACCAGGTTAGAAATTGCATCTTACCTTTCCAAAGAAGGTATCATCCATATATTTTTATATGCCTTTTTACCTTCTCCACTTTGCAGCTCCAAGGTTAACATTAGATACCACAGGCTGAAATACTCTAAGTGGGAAGGTTTCAGGTGCTGGGTCTCTCTTTCAATAATGGGTACCATAGCAGGAGGAAAAGACACACTGGCCATCTTTTGTTCTACAGCTCTAGGAGTAGAATCAAACACAGTAAAGAGTCAACTTTTATCTTTTTTTCTTGCAAGTCTACATGTATATAATGCCAATCTAAATATATACTGTAACATAGCAGATAGATTAATCTATCATCACTGAAATAAAATTAAATCTGCATCCTTTGTTCATATGAACAATCTCATATTAGTAACTTTACACCATCTCTGTGATTTTGAATTATTAAGGACAGTTAGTCAAAGACCAATTAAAGACATGTCAAGAGTAGTACTGTATACATTTAGATAGTTGATTTTTTGTCCCTTTTTTGTAACTTGAATACTATATTGAGATTTAGCTAAGTGAAGGGGATTTAATAATTAATACACAAGCAGATTTCAAGTCAATTTATCTCAAAACTAAGTATCAATAGACTTTACACCTAATCACGTAYACAAAATGCAACCAAAGAGAAAAGTTAGTTCAGAATTGAATAGCTATCCACTTAGTAATAATCCTGTTGCTGTAACAACTGAATATTAGAAGTAATATTTCACAAAAACTAGTTTACAAAAACTTATCATGTATGCCCACAAAGCTAGCTCCCTCAACATACACTTTTACCGCAACAATTTTAAAAACAATCAGGCATTATATTTACACAAGATCACCCCAAAAGCTCTCCTGTTCCAACATATCTCATGTGATCGCTTCAGTATACAATTTTGGTTCTGTTTTTTGTGCATCATAAAGACCAGACTAAAACTTATAACAGTTTTTAAAACAATTCAATAACTTTATGTGAAAAGTTATCCAAAATTTGCTCATGACTTCTCTTTAACAGGAGATGCAATAACACTTCAGCAGAGTAATATCAATGTATCATTACTTGTGTGATACCCTACAGGGAAACAACCTTCTACAGAGTCAAAGTGAAAGAGTTGTTGTCCAGCCATAACTGAGCCTCAAAAGACCGCCCATTTCAAAGAGCTGCAAGAATATAGCTTTTTAAAATCATAATTATTATTAACTTAGATATATTAGAAACATGTTACCGTCATCAAGTATTTTGTTGAAACTTATCTCAGATTTTGTCTTGCAGAAAGTGTATCTGAGCAAACACATTAAGTCTCTGCGAGATCAGGGAATTGCACTATAAAAGTTGCAGTGGGGTCTACGGAACATTCTTTTGGGGTGCAAGAGTCCTCAATAAAGAAATAAGAAACTGTCAACCACAAAAATGAAATCACAGTATCAAAAGCTACAATTATTCAAGCTTATGTAAAAACACGAGTCAAACTTTTTTTACCTGCTGTATAGAAAGCAATTGTGTATTTGGGAGCAATATTTACAGGCTTGACTGTCATCAATTACAGGAGGCAAAGGAGCAAGCTGTGACTGCTGTCGTCCCACAGCAGATTTATATGTACTGTGCATTAAGTAGAAGGCCACATGGTTTCTTAACTTCATTAATTCTGTCAAGAGAAGAATAAACTAAGCTGATGTTTTTGGGTTTGTTTGTAATAATTTCTAACTCAAAAGTAACTAGCCATCAACTTTTTAGTCAGCTAAGAAGTGAGTATTCATATAGCAAAGTCCTAGTGGAGTATTAATAAAACAATTAAGTTTTTAACATAAGCTTATTGCAATTAGTAACATTATAACACGTGATACATCTCTAAGTACAGATATGTTCATGAGAGTAAACCTTATAATTATTACTAAAATGTTGCATTTTAATTTAATTCTGGTTTCTGGGAAAGGGGAACAACTTTACCTCTACGGTCCATGCGAGCTCCAGAAACAGGGTACATAGTACCAGTTTTAAGATAAAGAAGAAATCCAGCTTCAGGATCTACTCTCCGTTCTAAATTCAACAATGTATACAGAATAACCTGCAAAYATTATATATAAACTTATTACAATGTATTAAAAACAAAATATGATATAAGATGTATTTAGCTTTTCCATAATTTATATGGTTAAGCAACCATTACTACCACAAGTAATCTAGAAGGCGTAAGTAGTAAGCACCTAACGAAGGATTTCAATTAAAAGGCATCTTCCTTAACAAAAGCTTATAATAAGGTTACTACCCCTAGATCAGGCCAGCTCTCTGGGAAGAGGTACGACACTAATTCCTGAAGCAGTTTGCCTCAACCTAATACTTGAATGTAGTAAGAAGAGACTAAAGAACAGATATTTCAGAATAAAAAATATAAATGTGTTTGAAAGTGGTAAATGTATATACATCTCACTCCTCAGTTCACTTTCATTTTGTACCAGCAGCTTTGGGCATGCCAGGATCTGGCATCCATAAATCTAGATTATACCATTATACCACTTATACAAACAAAGTGTTTCACATTCATAAGACAAAATAGGTCATCTAGTAAAATAAAAAAGTATACATAGCCACTGATAGTGAAATTAGACGTTTGGTTTTTGTACCTGACTTCTGTGCTCTATGGAGTTAGATTCCTTGCCAGACTTGAGCTCTAATGGCATTATCCTAGACTGTACTCCAGACTGGCGATGGATTTTCACCCTGGCTGTAACATCAATCTTTCCCTTCAACCCAAACCTGGGAGACCAGATATTCTCTTCAATGTCTAAGATATCTACAATCTCTATCTTAGAAAACAAATCTTCTGGTTTTTCACCACTTGACCTAGGATGAAAATTAAATCAGAAGTTAAACAATTTCCCTTAATTCTTAATATTTAAATATTAAAATGTGTTGTAATTAAATATTTACTATTTTTGCATTTCAGGAGCTAACTTTATTTCTAAAGTGCATTGAGTCTCACTTAAACTATCTTCCCATTAACAGATGAAGCATCATATCAGAAAGTTACTTCAAATTGCACATTGGCATGTGGTTTTACTATTCACTTAAATTTCAAAGTTAAAAAAGAATCTTAAACTGTTTTTAATAGTTTTTGGTCTTTTCTGAATAACTACACTCTAAAACACTTCGTTTCCTCAAAAAGTTTAATGATATACACTGGAAAGTAGCATACAGATTTTACTCAGACCTGCCATTTCACTGAAACTTTAACACCCTATGGCTATTGCCATTAACAGCAAGAAGCCATAGACAAGAAGAGCTCAGCAGCAGTTGAGTAAAATCACCATTTCACTGATAAACTGTTATCTTAGTGAAGAATTACATTTGATTAATAAGTAGTTTCACATTCTGATTTATAGTCTTGCATGTATTTACAGTAACTTCTAGCTTAGTCAGTAGATGAAATATGCTTGCTTTTCTAAAGTTTCTACTTTGTACCACACTGTTTACAAGGATTTTAAGACCAATAAGGTTTTTATGTCAGTTCACCCTCAGTCTTAATGTCTACCCTAGTACTCACAATGGCAGCTAAACATGCAGCTGAAGATTAGCTGTTCTGGCAGCGAGGCTATGAATTAGCTCCACATCACTGAACAGATTTGCATTAAAAGTGTTGTTCTAAAAATTAAAAGTGAACCAAACAAGATATACAACTTAGAAGAGTTTTAACTTTTAATTCTGGCTTCTTACAGTTTTAGTTGCATTTTATTTTGGTTAGCTGGATTGTGCATGAAGTCTTCCGCCCATTTAAAAAACGATGGCAAATATTCTTCCACTTCCTGCATTATTTCTGTTTGTTTCAAATTTAAGTGATACCTAAAAAATAAAGCCATGCATATTAAGGAGACAAAAGTATTAGATTTGCTGCTGGTACTAACAAGATTTTGCCTCAAGTAGCAAAAGATTAATGGAAATAACTGTCATGTTTTAATAAACACCTATAAATTGTGGATAATGACAGATTTATTAAGGTTCAACTCGATTAATTCATAAAACTATAACTGAACATCCATTACAAGAGATAGAATACACCATGTTCGTGTCTGATGTAACTTGTGAAACAACAGGTGTAGCTCAATGAAAGCATCAGCACAGYAGATGTGATGAAACAAAACTAATAGTTAGACTGCAAGAAAGGAATACCAGACTCATGCATTTAAAAATGGCTATTCCTATGCTTTACGCAAAATTGAAAACATTAAAAAAAAAWTTTAGAAAAGACCATTTGCTTTTTGTCTGAATACACTGATCTGCTATTTGGTTTTCACATACACTTTGACAGGCTTCAGACCATTTTAACTGGAAAGGAAYCACGATCCTCTGCAGTTGCTACAGTTACAAATACACAAAAAAGCGGAAGTCTCATTAAACAGAACCTAATCTTGTGGCATTAGATAATTTTGTRCTGGCATTCACTGGAAATAATGTCATTATTCTACAGCAACAGAGAAATACAAGTGGGTTTTGCACAAAAAGGTTCATACAAGAGCAAATGACCACATCCAGAGTTATGTACCTTCTTTTCAATCCCAACAAATAGTAGCCYACAGAGGCAAAGAGGAATTGCAAATCCACAGTTTCAAACAGAGAGGCCCAGAGTAACACAAGAGCCTTTAAGGAATCTTAGCAGTCACAATTCAAAATGCCTACCTTCATAACAGAACTACAGTAATAAATCTTGTTACAATTTTAACTTCCAACTTGTATGGGGCTAACAGATATTGACATTGCCCAACACACAATTTATAATATTCTAGATATAATTTTTGTACATGACTTGAATTAGATTTTAAATAAGTCTGCAGTATAATCTTAAAAACTTACAGTCATTCATCTTGGCCATTTTCTGATGGAAATATCAAGACTATTAATTTGGCTAGCAGTTCTATCAGCTTTGCAGAGAAAATAAGTTAAAGATCCTCTAACAACTGAACCATTAAGTAAGCTGGTAAAGAACATGAAAATATCAGACATCTCAATGCTTGGTCAGTCACAAGTTTCTAGTTCATCTCCTGAGGATCAAAATTAATTACGGTCATCACATTTAACTCAGCTTTGGGAGATGCCYGGAAATCTAAGGTTACAGGCACAAACACTCCAACCTGTTTGGCCTGAAAGAAAAAAAACCCATAAATATAGTTACTCCAGAAGCATAGTTCAGATCTATAGAAGTARGTCAGCAGGAAAAGCAAATTAAATTACATTATGAAACAGAATTATCTTACTAAAAGACACCCAAGTTTCATTAAGCAAGGTCTTTTGGCAGAATATACCCCCAATACTAGTGCTACATTTTTAAAAGAATAACTTTATCTGTTAGTTCAAGTGTTCCTACCCTGTCTTCCAAACATAAAAGTCACCTTCAATGCTACTTACATTTCTTTGAGATACTTTTGTCCATACACAATCTTATTTGCTAGTTCTTCTACTTTCTCTTGTGCTAAGTTATTTGTTACCGATTGCTGGAAAATTTCATGAAGAATTGTACCAATGAGTGTTTGGCGCGAACCAGACTCCGAGCCCTGCAACAGATGTTATATAACACACATATATGTATACATGAAGATTTACGCCCACTTCATGACAACTTTTCTACAAAATTTCTGGTTTTTATTTGCTGCACATGATGGATTGCACTTATTTAATTGCAAGATCATAAGAGCTTTCACCTCACTAATAATATCTATTCAAACCTGACCGTGAAAACAGCCCAATTGAAATGGATCTCTCCTATTGCTTTATCTCAACCCTGATAATGTTAGGATACAATCTCTATGTGATTGACCGTTGAGAAAGAAAGGCACAGATTAAAATGAATTTTGAGCAAGTTTTGCCTGTGGGCAGTATGAATAGCAGTATTTCCTAATGCAGATACTTACCTTTACAATCTTACAGACATTATTTTTTTGCATGAAGCAGTTTCTGGTATGTTACCAACTCAGAAAATTATTCCAAGTATCACCAAAATGGCTCAGAAACCCATCTAACCATCACCAGGACTGGGCTCAGTAGACTCAGAAGAATTGAAATTGGTAGTAAGTTATGACCTCTGCATGAGCCACCACCAAACAACTGGAAATCTAATCACTGTGGTTTAAGTACTTACTGGTATCTTTTACAGACCTGGCACTTGTGGGTTGCACTCACAACTGGTGTATGGTGTTATCCCAGAGTCAGGACCCTCTGCATTGTCCCTTCCAAACTATTAGTTTATTCCCATAACTCCTCTAATGAAGGATTGACACCATTTCACTGTCTTAATCTCCAGTACTTAACTTTCTTGTTTCAGTCACAGGCTCCCAGCCAGCCTGTTTACCACTCCATTACAATTCCCTTGCCCATTTGGATTTATATTCCTACCACATCTGGAAGTTTTCCTCAGCTGAAGCTGGCAGCTGTTGCTTCTCTGCCATTCACATATCAGCAAGGACACTACCACAAGAAACTTTTCCTCTTTCCAAGTTCCAGCAGCTGGATTCAGATTCCAGAGTTAGCCCACACCAATTCTTAACTGAATTGGACGATTTTTTCAGAGGCTTTTAACTTGGCCAAGTGTGGTTATGTTTCCTATGGTCGACAAGAGGCACATCCCTCACAAAGGATTCATATCCAACACAAAACGTGGCAAGAGATTATCAAAAGAGTTGCCAGAATTTTAAGTGGGAAGACCATTTCTTTGTCCTATTAGCTATATTAAGAATACAGGATTATTTCAGCCACAATTCTCAAAAAGCACAGGAAGTTCAACCAGAGACAGTTAGTTTCCATCCTAAATTATTCTATGTTGTAAACATTATGAATAACCAATAACGACATTTTGCAATACAGCATTTCAGCCAGTTTTAATATTGAGCTAAACCACCAGTCTCAGTGCAACAGTAACCCATTAATATGTTTGATGCTCCAGAATTAACACTTACCCTAAACCTTTCACTCAGCACTGCTCTTCTCATACATCGAATACTGTTTGATATCGTAGTGCCAGAAAGCAGCAGGTCTGGGTAAAGAACCAGGTATCCAGAMTGTTCATTTATGACCCAGGTACCGGAGCTACACTCCCCTTCTAAATGAATGATGTCTCCTGGGACAACCGGAACAGACTCCCTATAATGTAATACATTTAAAAACCATTTGCAAGTACAGACACAATGTATCAGAAATTATACGTTAATATATCAGATTCAACATACTTTGAAACAGGAGGTTGTTGTGATTCTTTTTTAAGAAGTTGACCTAAATAAGTTCTGAAAGTGAATAAAGGAATTTTTACTGACAAARCTTCGATACCTTTGAGTACTGGATCATGCATCAGGACAGACTGAATGTAGGGAAATCCTGTTGACTTCARGTCATCCCAGATCCATGTATTGAGCCATTTCAGTACCGTTATGTTTTATATTGGCATACTACTTTTTCATTACATGAGATCTACCTTTTTACTTAAGAATTYTCCTTGTTTCAGAAGCTTAGCAAAATCTAAAAATACTTTTATTGGTTTAGAAACTTTAGGGTTCAAGATCTTTTATATTTTTTCCTTCAAGAAATGGAGTCTTATACTTTTCTCCCATCTTTCAGGCTTGCACGGAAAATGAAAAGCAGTGCCAAACAGCACGTGCACGCCCATGTGTTCTGAAAGATGAAGCTAGTCTTTTCTTCTGTAACACACCATGCAATGCACAAATACCTAAATTACAATCCTACCCTTACTTGAAAAGACTTTTGCAGCAGTGCTCAAGCTAAGGTGATTTTAACAGACTGTATAAAACCTCACGTTTTGCAGACACAGCTTTGTACATTTATACGTACAATAAGGGTACATCATTTAGAAGAACACTTCTAATTGTTGCGAGACAACACTTAAACAAAATAGCCTGCTTAGAGTTTATTGTCTTGCTGTTTGTTAGTACAAAGACAAATTAAAACTTTAAGGTAGCRATATCCACTCAACACAAGTTACATGACACCAGTTCTCTCAAGATGAATATCTATTACACTAATATACTGGTAATATTACATTAGATAAAGGTTGTTTCAGGATTTCGTATCACTTTGAAGACAGTAAAACTCATCTCAAAGGCAACACAAGGAAAATTTACKTAATAAACCAGTATTTCATCCTCTTTTCAGACATCTACATTTCTGTATGGATTACCAGCCATTCCTAAGAATGCACAGTTCYGTATCTTCCAGTGACTGAGACGCTGTAATTGTCAAGTGTTTCTCAGGGTCACTTCCATTTCTCTGTATTACGCTGACTTCCAACACACGGTATCTGTTGTTCAGCCCATTCYTAAGTATTGTGTCAGGGGAGTCAGTCACTTTCTTCTGAAAACTGAAGTAACAATTCATTGATGTAAAGGCATGACACTATTTGAAAAGAAAACAGCCAACCCATATACAAGAAGAGGGAAAGCTTCAAGTATAAACCCAAATTTAACCCTCCTCAATTTTTATATAAGTTTAGTGTGGTTTTTTTAGTTCTATACAGGTAGAGCGTAGGAAGTCTCTCTGGTAACGTTTCCACATTGTCTCTTTGGATGACAGGGATGAAAACCAAGCATTTGGAYGTATGAGGCATAAGGAAGGAGCCATAAATATTAAGTAAGTTGCTATTTATTACAGCTAGTGCTTTCTTTTGGTGTCCATATATTCATATTCATTTAGAAGTTAATTATAACTGTACTGCAACCCTGTGCTTGTGAGAAAGCTTGTMTCTCTTTGAACACTGTAAAGCACATAAGAATTCCCATAATCACCCAAGTACATCAAACACAGAGAACGAACTTTTTCCCCCTTCACCTCAACGTAAAGATATTTAGAAAACTGACATTCAAGGTTCAGTTTTCATCTCGCCAATGGCCAAAATTTCGGATAAACCGGTCAGGCCAGCCACTCTCCTCCTGACGCCGAACGCTGCCGGCTAGAGCTCCCGGGCGCAGGCAAGGACAGAGCTCCCACCAGGCGCCTGCACCCCGCCCCGCAGACTACCCTGCCCAGCGCAAGTACCAGTTACTCGCTAAGCAGCGGCGGGTTCCTCTCACCGATTATTCCAGGCAGTCCCGAGCGCTTCCTACCTCTCCCCCACCCCCGATGAAGCCCTGTGCCGCCCCGTCCCCGCTCGGGCGGCCCTCAGGACTCCTTTCCGCCTCCCCGCGCCCGGAGCCGGAGGGGCCGAGAGAGGGCAGAGAGGGACGCGAGGCAGCCCGCGCGCCCCGCTTTAAATTTCAAACCCTCCCCGCGCTCACGGCCGCCTCCGCCCACTTGTTCTTCCCCCCACTCGGCCGCTACCTTTCCGCCATGAGCAGGTTCTCTGCCGCGCACGGCTCGTCCCGCCTCAGCTCCACGGCCCTGCCCGCGCCCCGGCCCCGACGCGAACAGACAGGTAAATGTGGGCCCCCCCCAGCCCCGCGCCTCACAAGACTCCGCCACCCCGCCAGGGCGCAGGCGCAGTACAGCGCGCGCCTCGGGAGAAGCCCCGCCCCTCGTCCCTCCCAGCTCGGCCACTGGCGGGGAGGGAGCTAGCGTAGCCAATGGGAGGTGCCGGGAGGGCGGTTCTCCGCGAGGCGGGGGTGGGGCGCGCGCTTCCCGCCCGCGGGCAGTGGGGTTGAAGGCGCGAAGTGGCGCGCGGCTCCTCCGGCCGCTGCTGCGGGGGCGGGGCCGGCGCCGTGAGGGAGCTTAACGGTCTCCCGCGGCCTGTGGCGGTTACCGCTGTGCTGGAGAGGGTAGTTCTCCGCCCCACCTGTCGTTTATTTCCACAGCGTCAAGTGCCGTTACAACCGTGGCCCCTCTTCTGATACCAGTGCAGTAGTATGAGGCAAAATTAATGTGCCTTTTGCTCCCAACTGCTTATGGATGAATCTCAGTCCGAGAGTCAAACTTTTTCTCTGATAAGAACTTGTTACATCCAGCGCTGTTCACTGACAGACAGAGGCTTTCTGAGGTGATACGGAAGTTTCAGATACACAGATTTACTTTCTTTGSTTTTTTTTTGGCCACAAAACCACTACTTCAGCAAAACGTTCTGGATCTGAGACCAACACTTCTAGCAAAGATTGAAGGACACAGGTATTAAATCTATTCTTAATACATCAGTGTGACTGTTCTGTAGTTTAAATGTCATGAAAATGATGTATTAAGAGTTTGGTCTTGTATCTCTTTAATGTAGCCAAACATTGGGAAACTATGAGGCTCTAGTCCTGCAAAGAAGATAGTTTTGGCCAATAGTTAGACATCCCAACAGAAGGATCAAAGCCTGGATTTTAAAAGGTGAGAACATACTTAAATTAGCTCCTTTACTGTTCTTTGGAATAGTCCTGAAATATATGAAGTAAACTACATTAAGGTCACTTTTCATTGCAGAACCTCTAATATAAGCTTACTTGTAATTTAATAGTTATGTGTCAATACTATTAAATGCACAATCACATACTTTGGTATGGTATTAAAAGAGATTACATAAATACTTTTACTTTGTATGCTTGGTAACTTGTGTTCTGTAGTCTCTTTCATGTTGCCTATACATCTCTCATACACTAAAAAAGAAGTATCTTAACAGAATATGGTTAAAAAAGTACAAAATATGCTTTAAATATTTTTTATAAGTTAGCTAAAATCCAAGCAGTCTGGGGAATCTACGGAGAGYCTGTGAAATCCAGAAAAATACTAAATCTTTCTTTAGTACCAAGTTGCACTAAAGTGTTCAGACTATGGCTTTTTTAATTCTTTCTGGCATCAGTGGTTGAGAAAAATGTTTTTACAATTTTAAGATACATCAGCGTTCTCCATCAAGTTTGAACTGTGTAAATTCAGGACTTTATTGTAAAAAATTTGTTATCACAAGATAATGAAATTTGTTCCTTCCAATCCTGTGGCACTCAGGGAGTTAGCTCTCTATACTTGCAAACAGTTAACATGCTTTATGTGCTCTCATTTTTCAGGCCACAGATTTAATCAGGGAAATCTATGAGGGGAACCTATAGCTGTGTCTTCCCCAGCAACTGACTCAGTAATATATACTTGCCTGCTGCCACCCCAGGTATCAAGTTTATTCCTAAAGCTAAATCTGAGATTAAATTTACCTTGCATCTGATCTAGCAAGTGTGCAGCCAGAGCGTGAGCTGGTTCAGTAAGGTGACGCCAATAAAATCCATTAATTTCTTTCCGTGGCTTAACCTTTCATCAGATCAGTGGAAGCACTATAGTATCTACTCCATCTACCCTGGATGAGGCAAAATGTCAAACAGCACCCAAAGGTGCAGTTAAATAGCAGAATAAAACAGTATAAATTAGCTGCAAGGAAAGCCGTCAGCTTCCTGAACTGATATACTATGCAACCGTGCTAGCACTGTGGCAAGAGAACAGGTCAGATCCTGCCAACAGGAGTGGAAAGCAGAGCGGGAGTACAGGAAACGTAGCTCAGACCAGCCTGAAGCATCCTGGGATCCACTCTGAGGATGCTCAGGGGGWCGTCTGTCACTCATCTCACTGAAGCAGAGATCTGAGCTGAACAGACTCACTCACACCAATTGCACAGAATAAAAACACGGTTAAGGAGCAGGCACAGAAATCTTTTCTTTTATACCTGCTTGAATTGAACAAATATAGTTGTTCTGAGTTGCAAACATAAAAGAGGGCTTATAACAAGTGCCTTGCACGCTCCTTTTTCAGGGAGGGAAGGGAGGAATTTGAGGAGTGTCAATAGAATTTGTCCACCTTGAGGTCTCAACTCATTTAAATGAGCAACAAAAAACATCTGGAGAATATTAGTAATGAAATAAATAAATAGAGACATTGGAATTAATCAGTGTAAAAAAAYGGTTCAAATACATGAAACTTTTCTGTGTAATGACTGCAAACTGCAATATTGGTCAYACATAACTGCCTTAGTTACAGCAGGCAAAATTTTCAATTGTAAGAAAGTGGAGATGAAGTATGGGGTTTATTTTAAAGACACAATATTTAATCACTGGAAACAAACCTCCCGAGACCGAGATTTTTCAAGACGTATCATGGATAAGCCTGTATGAGACTGACTCTCACCTGAAGGAGTCCTAAAATGGTGAGGCTTTCTTTTCTACTTTTATGTCAAAGAGTACTGGAAATAGGTGGGTTTAACAGAGTTTAAAAATATTATCCAAGTCTACATAACCAGTTTTTCACAAAAATAATTACCTTCACTGAATAGAACTAGTAGTTATGAGATTATTATGATACAAATTTTTATGACATAAAGACAAAACCAGATATTCAGGTCCCTTCCATTTGCTGAAAAAGTAAACAGAAAAAAAATAATTAGAAAGTATGTGATTAAGGCATAGAAATGAGCTTGGCTGGAGCCTAATCTTGTACTTTTTATTGTCTAAAATTATATGTATGTTGCTTGTTCAGTGCACTGAAAATACTGAAGAGACAGTCAAGAAAAAACAAGGGAATAAATCCCTCAGTAGTTCAAAATGAAAATAAACCCAGTTTTCATAGGGCTGTCGCTGGAGAAAGAAAGAGGATTTACAATTAAGTCCCAYGTTTCCATTGTGGTAGTCAGATATTCTAAATAAACCCCTAAATAAACTGAATAAGAAATACCTGAATAAGCTTTCCAGAAAGAGTTAGAAATAGCTACTAAAAAAAAAAATTAGAAAC
Organism: Oceanodroma leucorhoa; assembly: GCA_030449065.1. Classification (NCBI taxonomy): domain Eukaryota; kingdom Metazoa; phylum Chordata; class Aves; order Procellariiformes; genus Oceanodroma; species Oceanodroma leucorhoa. The sequence goes on from JASVER010000024.1 coordinate 6,755,951, forward strand.
TCCAGTCTCCTCCCATCTAGCCCCTGTACAAAAGTATTTTTCTTTCATAGGCTTTGCTCAAAAGTATTAAAATACTTCCAAATTTAAAATTATTCATACACTTTTGAATTTTATTTTGAAAAACTAATCCTGAAAATACAGCGCAGTTTCATCCAGTAGGTCTATTTTTCATATTCAATATCCTACTCAACTATTTAGGGGACACTTTTTACTGCTCTTTTCCTCTCAAGAGTGGATATGCTGGATTCTGCTTTATTCTGCATAAGAACTGCTTAACTTCTCATGACACAAAACTGACATGAATTCATGACATGAATTTTCAAACCTATTTGAGTTCCTCAAATGTATCACGTTTAGTAAAATTAGTATGTAAAACTCTAAATTTAAGCATCCTTAACAGTATTAACATGGCAAAGAACTGGCACCTGAGAAGATGCTTATTTGCTCACACAGTAAAACAATACAGGAAAGAAAAATGGCACATCTCTTTTTTTTTTTTTTTTTTTTTTAATACAGTGGATTGATCTCTCTTGCAAGGATTTTAAAAGATAAAAATTCACTATGATATTGGTTATTTTTCCTTTAAGTGAAACTAAAGATCAGGTGAAAAATGTTATTTGTCTCTTAATTAAAAATGACAATGTTATGCAGATTTACCTACAAGGGCAAACATACAGCTAATTCCAGAAACATGCATTCTTTCTGGCTGCAACACAGACAAATCACACAAAGACATTACTTCAAAATTTTTAATAAAATAAATTCAAATACATCTCATTCTTTGTCYATAGCTACATTGTTAAATATCAAAGAAATACATACTTGTAAGAAACTGGAAAAAAAAAATTGAGCCACAAACGTTGGTATTGAATATATAACTCAAAATCCAGTTTGTCAGATTTRTCAAAATTAAGCAAATCGATCTTACCATCCACCACTTAACATAACCATTACCAATTCTTAAAAGACACTGCTAAAATATTTACAATAAATAAATAACTTACATCACTTAAAGTAAATGCTTTACAGTTTCCTGAATCAAGTGAGTAAAATCAAGAGTACCAATGCAAATCATGTATAAACAAGTCTGGAAAATAATTCCCTCTACAAAAGGAATTGTAGAAGAAGGAAAACATGTAATAGTCTATTGCATACCATACTTTAGAAATAGTACATATACACATCTACAGACGCCAATACAATCTTAATTTTCTTTTCCTGCACAAGAGGTTGAATATGGTCCATATGCCTAAATAAGTAAATGCAGCAGCATGCAGTCTTGTTTGTCACCACGTTTTAAGGCAGGGACAAACCTGTTTACACGAGCTAGTACTGGAAAGTACATAAAATACTCAGCCGTCAGTAAACTGAACTGAGAACATTCAGCTCCACAGAAAAGGTACAGAAATGCCTTGTAAGATTAGGCCCATACTACCTGCCTTAAGGAGATCTTTTCTAGCACTTGTCACTGTATAAGTTCCCCCTGGTTTTATTTGTGTAGATACAGAATTTTTTAGAATAGAATGTATGCCAAGAAACTGGTTTCCAAATTGCAAGATTTCTAATAATGTTAAATACATCTTGTCATTTTTTATTGAAATGGTTGAAGAGACTTTCATTTGTACCAATCTGAAGATATGTGCATTGTTCTTGCATACAGAAAACTTGTACAAAAAAAGAATGAAAAGATGCTTAAGTTGTGGTCTACTGAGTTCAGCTTCTACAGAGCTGGCAAGTATTTGAATATGAAAATCATTGCATTTTGTTCAAATCAGTTTATTCAATTTAATTTTTAAAGAAGAACAGATGTCTAACTACTAGCTTAAAAAGCAATATAACCACATGTGTAACTCCTGGAATGGTGATAAAGCTAAATAACTAACAGCTTGAAACCCGTGTAAGATGTGGGTGTAATTTTAAAACTGTGTAATTCTTAACATTAATCTAATGAAGCCTAGATCAAGTGCAAAAAAAATGTTTATAGCTAACTAATGTTTATTTTGATCTGTCTCCTGGTTTGACTCCATGAAATTAACCACATTTTGGCAAATAAAAATGTCAGCCAACAGCAGTTCCACAGTAACAGATAGCTTTTTTTTAAACTTCAAGTAATTTACTCACCAATATAATTTGAGGACTGATAGTGTAGTTTTACAGGTAAGTCTTTTAAAAAAAAAAAATTAGTTCAGGTGCAAGAATTGTTTCATAAGTTCATATGTGGTAAAAGCCACAGCCTGGGAAGGAATACAACGAATATAATTTAGAGATAAACCACGGTATAATCCTCTTCGTATTCCATGTTGTTGATACACATATTTCAGTGTCTGCACCATTGTACTGGAAAAATAAGAACTCAAATCATTATTGGATACACAGATTCAATAGACAAAATCACTTTCTTCAAATACAAGACACTTGTTTTACTTGGTTCTTAAGAGACTATGGAGAAAAACCCAGGAGACTCCATATAGCAAAGCATTATAGTCTTTTTAGGACTCAGAAGACAGTCTGAGCTTCTGCAAGAAATTTGGGCACAAGGGCTGGGAATTGGAAAGAGGACAGTGCAAGCCCATCTAAAGAAGTTTCAGTCTGAGAACACCTGCCCTRAAAGAGGTATTAAGACATTTTACACCAGAAAGGCAACAGAATATGCATAGCCAATCTGGCAGGAAAGAGTTGAGAAGCRCCAGTTCTTCTTACAAAAGTTATACAGAGTAACAGAAACATAATTTGCCCAATGTAGCACACACTTCTTGCATTAAAGCTCAGTATTTAGGCTTGTATCCCATTYTCTTTCTTTGAGCACTCAATCATGTTACTCATCCTTCTAAAGCTCTGCATGTAAAATTCATGTTTAGCTCTTTATTCTACATCTTGTACGTGTGTAGCTTCCTCCACTATGACAAAGACCTATTATTTTCTCTCAAATGAGAAATGCTAGAATTTATGCTAAGTACATAATATTTGACCTTATTAAAAGCAGAATTTGCAGTGTATATGCAAGGAGAACGATTTTCCTCACATATCGAAACTGAGCAAATGGACATTAAATGCAAAGCAATGTAAAAATCTGTAAGGTGCTCAATATTTCCAAGCTATTAAAGATATTGCTCTTTGAGAACATCTTCCACATGCCTCAAAGCTTAAGATTTCCTACTTGTTTTATCCTCATCCTCTGAAGACATATATGTCTTATTCTCCTTCAAGGCACAGCTCTCTCCAAACACGGTCGCAACAATATTGTTAAATTGGGAAGCCTAATGTCTGTAAAAGTAGTTCTTACAAATGCAGAAAGTAAAACCCCAAGAACAATTAACACATTTTTATTTTAGAAGTATCTGGAGTGGAAAATAGCCAAGCAAAAAAAAAAAAACATTAAGGCTGCTAAGAAAAACAGAACAGCAACTTTCACAGAACGCAACATCCAAGTTGTTTATGAAAGGTCACCAAGACAGACTACTGTTAGTAAGATCCAATTCGCCATGCAGGTGGTTCACACTGAATCACGCTGGATTCAGACATACACAATTCCACAAGATTGAAAGTAACCAGGATAAAACTGTCCTGGAATTTAATTTGGTTGAYGCAATTTGAAATTCAGAAAGTTTTTCAAGATGAGAGCCGATTCAATGCTATGATTTTAAGGATATTATGGTACTTCTACTGGAGGAACCCCAACTATGTGTGGGATGTGGGACATTACTGCAAATGCARGAAAGGTCAAATAAAACAGTATTATGCAAAATCATCTTATGGAACAGATTCTGCACCATTAAAAAACACTTTGAAACATTTCATTTCAGTAGAAGCATGCAGTCTCTCTCTTAGGGATCCTGCTGATACTAGACATCGCAAGTTGAGTTAAAATACCAAAAAAAAAAAAAAAAAACCACCACAAACCAGTATTACTAACAAAAGTGCCATTGTGATTTCAGTTATTTTTTTTAACCCCAGAGTGATAATGGCAGCTTTTGTCTGTGTGAAAACTTATTCATTAAAGAATGAAAAAATCAACAACATAGTAGTCTGGGGTTTGTTTTGTTTCCTTTTGTTTTAAAACTTTAAAACTAAAAATTTAACTTTGCTCAGACATCTAAGAATTCTGTTACTACGGATGAAAAGAAAATACTTACAGGCACTTTTCAGAGTCTGGAAGAACCGCTCCTAACTGCATTCGCCTACGAGTTACATCAAGGGGATATCTACAGAGGAGATATTTGAACAGCAATTCAACCAGATGTGTGATGACTATATGAATATTGTTTAAAAAAGAATACAAAGAAGTCCATGTGCAACCTCCAAGTTCCCTTTTCAGTGAGTCAGGAATCCGGCTCAGATTCTCAACACAGCTGAAAGTTCTCCAAAAAAGGGAGACTTCCCCTATACAACCAAAACCAGCAAATCAGATCTCTTAATATATTCCATTAGGCACGAGTAAGGAAGACACATGAAGATCAGATGAGAGTATAAAACAGTCTGTAAAACGCTGGAGGGAGAAGACACCTGAATCAAAAATAAAATTAACAGTTTAAGGATTAATAGAAAATGACATTTGTAATGCAGTGATTTAGTGAAAAACTGATGCTATGTAAGTCCATTAAATTAATTTATTTTATGGACAAAATAAAATATGACAAGGACAGCAAGAGAATGGAGAAAACAAGCAAAGTAATAACAAAAATTAATGCCAAATACAATACCTAAGACTTGTTTTTTCTTTTTTTTTCCTTTTTAATTCTATGGCTTCACAGGTTACATTGTTTTGAAAATAAATAATAAAATTCTGCAAATTATGTTCATGGTCAAAATTTCATAGCTTACCAAAAAAGATTCCCACTGATTTTAGGAGATTTGTCTGAATTCGTTTAATTGACTCAATGCATATATCTTTAAAGACCCTGAAGATTAAATAGATACTTAGTAAATGAAACAATAGGAAATAACTGAATTCCAGTGTCTGATTAACCTGATTTAAAAACCTTACTAATAGCTAGACTTACATAAAATCATATTCTCAGATAAAAGTTTCTTTAGAATGAACAGCTATATATTAAAAAAAAAAACAAAACACAATACCCAAACTTACGATATCGTCTGAGCTATTGCTCCAGCTATGCCACCACACAGCAGATTTACATGTGTTTTCAAAACTAAGACATCGGGATTATCTAATGAAGGCCGTCCAAGCAAGTTAGGTGCTTGAGCAAGTCCAATGCTCTTTAAGGTACCAAAGGTAAAAAATGAAAAACCTAAAAGGAAATTTAATTTTATGTACTTTCATAAAAAAGCAAACTATTTGTCGATGCATCATCATCATCATAAACAAAAAGCTGCAATTACAAAATGAAACTATTTTCCAATTCTTTTAGAAGTTTTTCTTAAGCGGAAAGAAATAGACAAATGATATTTTGAACTTCTATAGTAACTTCTGTCCAAATGAATTAGTGTTTATAATTAATGTTAAAAGAATGCTTTAAATAAGCTAGACTGTGGGTTTTTAATTACTGGATTCTGCCAAGAGTAACTCCTAAGATCTTTTTAACTGAAGAACATCTCTCATCTTGTAAATATGAGTGTAGTTTAGCTGGGCAGTTCTGATGTTCCTCCATCCCACATCACCCACTGCTTTAGCTTGTGTAAGTATTTACATAAAAGTCACCAGGAGATGGAGCCAATACAGAGGCTCTAAGTCTCCATCTATAGAGTGCTCTGCTCTCTCATGGATCTATCCGTTTGAGAGAAATATCCAACATGCTTTCTTGTGGGAAAACTGGGAAGAAGAGAAAGAACCACTACTYTACCTCTCTCCCTCTCAACTCCAAGTTTCAGAAAAGCTAGGCTTCACYTATTGAAGATACTTTAACACACATTAATCAATTCTAGATTAAGATTGAGGAGTTGCAAATGCTTCTACTGCCTCTCCATTCAGTAAAAACCAGAATCCTTGATTTTAACAGAAGCTAATTAACGAGGTATGCAAATATATTATCTAAATCTAGTAGCGCACATAACTGCTGAGGGACTGCCATGTTCTGTTTTTAACTTACCCGCATATGGCGCCATTCCTACAACAGTTGGCATCAGCCCTCTGTAGAACCCACTAAAACCACCTTCCTTTGAAAGAAAAATACAAGTACATTTGTGGCAAGAAATACAACTAATGTCTTAAGTTATACAACTGTTCATACAGATTGACATGACAGCAATCTGACTAGCATCATCTAGCACCAAGGAGCTARCAAAGTTCCATTTCTTGTGCCTGAAGAATGGAGGGGACAACTGCCTGGCTCCATAGGAGATAAAGAAGTGAAAATGAAGGAGAAAAAGCTACATCCAACATCATAATCTAGGAGACATTTCTGCATTATACATATCCCTCCCCCCCAAATTTTTTGTATCATTACTAGTTCTTGAAAAGCAACTTCTCTCTGCTGTTTTTGACGTCCCACTTACATGAGTCTTAGCTACATCTTAGCAGTCTAAGTAGAAGGAAGCATCCAGATAATTTTTTACATTAAAAAATTCAATGTGCACGCAATGAAGTCATGTTATTTTCCACCAAGCCACTATTTTCAATGCAGTGCAACATTCTTTAAAGAGCATGTTTTGCTTTGAGAGGACTGAAGATTAAAAGAAAAAATACCTTTGTGTAAATCATCTTGAATGCATGGATAATTCCCATGTACTTGTGTTCCCCTTTTACTTGGAACGCCAGACGAACTCTAACCATATCAAGAGGGTAAGTACAAATCACTGCTGTAATACCTTTATTAAAAACAAAAACAAAACAAGCAAACAAAACTCACCTACACCTTATCTGATTCTAGGATTATTTTGATAATTAGAATTTCCTTTTGTGGCAGTGAATATAATAGCACATACAAATTATTTTGTTAAACACTTAAAGTCACTTATAATCAGCAAATAGGAACACTAACTTCAGCAACACACGAAGGATTTACATTTATACTTGGTGTTCACTGAAGCTGCATACCTAGGCCTTGATTTTCCGAAGATTTATGGGCCTAACTGTATTCACATGAGCAATCTTATTTTAAGTCCATGGCTCGTAAGCATCAGACTAGTCAAGTGCATCAGCTTTACTGGATAGCAACCACGAAACCTAATCCTACCATATCTTTAAAAAAACCCCACCCACCAAATTTACATGTTTAATTTCAAAAGGTTGTGTCAGAATTTGATGCRCTACCTGGATATAGATACATGTATCTATCTACTGCATCTGAAAATACAAAATATATTCTAATGACATTTAAAATTAAGTCAGGATCATACTGATGAAGAGTACTTAACTGCGTTGCATTACTGCATTCTAATAGTTTATGTTACACCAGCACTTGTTTTAAAACTCTGACCAAAAACCTATTTCTAGACTTAAGATGCCAAAAAAATCAAATCTTAGGATTCATCCAGTTATGAACTGCTTCAAAACTGATTAGATGCTGACCAACTTGTAATTTTGGAAACAGAACTCCAGTACAGAGAACAACTCCTCTAACAGTTACCTGAATAACAAATTCTTTCCTACTGCTAGTTTTTGAGGTAAACCACTCAATTGTTGACAAATGATTTAGAGGGAATAGTTAAAACTGTTTACAAAAAACAGAGRTCCTTTTCTGGTGGTATACCACTGTCACTAAAAGAAAAAAAATACTGGGAAAAGGAGAAAAAGAAAGCAAAAACCTTCGAGATTGATATTGTTTTCTAGCAGCAGCTCTGATGTAGCTAAACATCACCCTTAAAAATTAGTCCTACAGAAGATAAACACACTTTTTATGCTGGCAGGAAATTGCCACTTCCTCTTAAGTTTTAATAGTCTCTTAATGATATCTCTTTTTGTGGGTGTGTATCATTTCCCCTCCTTTCCACACAGTCAAGAGAAAACCACAACAGGGAGGGGAAAAAAACCAAACCAACAACAAAACCCAAACACAACACAAGAACCCCAGCAAACAAACTCTTTGTAACTTTTATGTCTGGAAAGGAAAAAAAAGCAACTTTAATAAGCTGAATGATCTGACAGAAGATATCAGGATTAGACGGGGAGGAAAAAAAAAAACACCATAAGTGAGCTATCCAAAAAGCTGACACTGGTCAACTGTCAATTGAGAGTAAAGTTTGTGGCCTTCTGGAGTATCCTACCAGTAATTTATTTTAGAAGACAAAAACATCTCTTTCATTTGGATGATTCTTCTGAACAAAAAGCAGACATCTGCAGTTGATTTCTGATGTTGTCTCACCCATAGGGTTCAAAAGTTGGAAGCTGCAAAACACCAATTTTAGGACTGTTTCCACTGACCTACATTATTAAATGCAATCCCTCAGACTACAGCCTTTTCCTAATGGTTTACCCGAGATGTCCAGAAATATTGTAAAATGGATGAATTCAAGCAGTTTTTAAAAAATAAAAAAGAGGGGGAAAAAAAGCTTTTACAGAGCTTAAGAGTTGGCAGGAAAGTCATCCCACTTCAGAAAACAGACAACTTTATCCCCCTTCTCTTTCCAATCATGCACTGATATGTATCCAGGAATATTCTCTGAACAAAGACTAGCAAAGAGACCAACCAAGAGCTTGGTGAATGCACTAACTAGTGAACACAGTCCAAAAATAGTAYAGTTGAAAAAAAAAAAATCAGATGGAATTGAAAGAAACCATATGTAGTAAGGATTTAAATAGGATCTTTTTTTTGTTGTTTAGTCTTTCTTAAAATCCTCTAGCCATGAATTCTGAAAAAAAATGGGATTTCTCACATCAGCCACAAAATATGCTTTCTTGAAGCAACTGAGAGAGGCATGTTACTGCTTACTGTTCATATAAACAAAATGTACATACAAGAAATCAAGATTTCCTTTGGGGCTCAGAAGAGACACTATCCTTTCTGGGAGGAATGGCAGCCAGCTTTGGGACACAAACTCATTGTGGTGAAGTCTACAAAATTAATAATCTCATCTCTACTCCCTAAATATTATAAGCTATCAGAAGTCAGACCACAGCTTCTTACGGCTGATTCCCTGTCTTGAGGAAGCAAAGTCTATCCCAAATAATGAGAGTTGAGCCAAAAACCTCTCCATGGTTGGTTCAACAGGACAGAATTGGATGTATCTCAACAGTTAAGAGATACATACTGCAATTCCCAGTGTCTGATGTGAAATAATCGTAACAGGGCAACGTAGCTCCTTCCTCCTTTAAGGAACCACTTCTTCAAAAAGAGCAGACTTTTTCATTGCAAATGCTGACTCAGAAGTCAAGGAAGTCAGGGAAAGACCATTTTTCACYTACCATATTGTCCTCAAGCACCTTTGACTACTCTGGGGGACAAGATACTGGATTACACCGACCTTTACTGAGACTTAGCGTCAATGAAGCACAACAGAATTAGACTGTCCTTGATTTGCTTCCCAGGCTTTGGGAGTTAACAATGAGATTAGCTGTATAAGGATTTATCTCTGTCTCCCAATTTCCCTACTATTCCTCCATTCGTAGTAATTTTCTTTCTTTGAAAACAAAAATAAAAACCATCTGGAGCAAGAAAAAAACCCAAGTGAAATACATTTACAAAGATCAGGTACTGCAAATATATCTGATACACAAGTTTTTTTTATTTCTGTGTCATGCTCTTTGTACTTTATCAATAACTACATAGATCAAATTAAGTACTARCAGGTGATTCAGAGGTATACAGCTCAAAAGTGATAAGCATAAGTCACAGCCTTGAACTGCAGAAGATACGCTCCTTAACTAGTATAAAGATTAATTTATCAAGGAGGCATCTTCTGAACAAAACAAAGCTTCAGGAACTATACATACAGAGAAATAGCTGATGACAAAGAATATTTATCAGACAGGTTAAAGAACTGCCTAATTTACAAGTCCTAGTATTTCTAGACCTCCAATATATAATTCTGTTTCTTTCTGAATTGCACCTGAAGAAATAAACAGCACAGATTCTTTTAAAATGTTGACTCAAATAGGTAACTGTTAATTACATACTACTTAGAATTAAGACAGTCAGTATCCTCCTAGATCAGTACTATTTTCCAATCGCTTTTACTAAAAGTAAAAAGATAAAAATAAAAACATGCTTTCTGTATTAGTTTCATAGAACTTGAGTTTATTCTAGGTAATATCTAGTCTTTTTTAGCTTTTTTTTAATTTTTAAGTTAATCAAGTGCAGATGAGGAAATACACATTTCTGTGTTTTAATTCAGATTTTYCAATCAGAAAACTAAAAATATTTAGATTTGCAAAATCATTCTGTGATACAGGTGTTATTTGATCATTTTGTTTCTGAAACCCCACTAACCTCTATGATTTCTCTATCTTCTCCCAGCTCCGTCTTTCCTTAAAAGAAGTTATATACCATTTATCTGTAAATGAGGTGTTACAGCTGAAATTTGAATCACACAGGACTCAGGAAATTCAGAGTTAAAGTTTCCACAGTAACTTTAACTTGGCCTCCTTAAATATATGCATTACAATAGGTTTTTCTTTTTTTTCACTCCACTACCCCCATCCTCATTGCCTTGTTTTTCCCTTTGGATACGCTTTTGATCCTGTTTATCAGTTACAGAAGATACTCAAATGTTTCCCACCACTTTGAAGCTGATTCAGGTCTGTTGACTGCTAGTAATGTTGGAAACACTGACATAAGCAAGATTTAAGTATCAGTAGCATACACACAAGTGAAAGCAGACAGGTGTGGGGCTAGATGGTGTAGAGGGGACAAAAAGGGAAAGGAAATAAGGGTTATCCATTTCAACTGCATAATATTGGGTTCCAGGAAACTGTGAAKACCCCTCTCCACCAATATTAGGGTGCATGCAGCACACTATCTCCTTTAGTCATTCAAACTTGGAAGAAACAGAATTATATCCCTTACTGGAGCCAGCAAGAGACTAAGCCACAGGAGTTAAAGCAAGAAATGTTACCAATTGCTTTTAAAAGTCTTTTCTTATTTTGTTTGCAAATCTAGAGAACTTCTGCATCAGATTTCAAACTATATGCTCTTTTTAGTGCCTCCTTCCTCCTCTGTATCTTCTTGGCATACTCAATATAAACCCTTCCCTCTYATATATCTGATTAATATCCCAAAAAGCAGTTAATGCCACCTAGTAAACAAATAGTAAGACACTCTCATGTGATACTATTACTGTACCTGACTGCTATATTCATTTCACTGCACACCTAAGTCTAGCTCATCTACTCAATTTTGCGGTTCTCAATACCAGACGATTGAGTATATTGTACAGAAATACACCACACAAAGTATTTCATTTGATCATGGTTTCCAGATAGCACTGTATTTTAATTTTATTTCTGTTACTCTAACTACACAAAACAGATTTAATCAGTAAGGTGCTTAAAACGATGCCAGATGCTATTAATTTATCTACACAAAGAATTCCAGCATGTCCAACACTGACAGAGTTAAGCTGATTATTCAATGTTTTCATAAGTGCCTCACAAGTCAGGTTCCAGGTCTCTGACAAGGCTCCTGAAAAAGCTAATAATAAGCTTTTTTTTTTTTTTTTTTTGGGGGGGGGCAGGGGGCGGGGATTTAAGTGCTCTTTAGTACAGTTAAAGCCCGAGGGGGGGACGACAAAAAAAGGGGGAGGTGGGAAATCTATGTATTTTTTACACTTCCTTCAGATAGAAAGCCAGCCAAGTTCTGGAACATATCTTGTCAAATGGGTTTTGCTAGTTTTTAGGATCTTTGAACTGTTCCATTTCATTCTCTTTCCTTTTCCTCTGATGGTGTGTAATGCCAAAATACTTTCATGAGGTCTTCCTAGTTTAACTAAAGGTAGTATTAACAAACCCCAGTATTTTTATTCCAAAAGAAGCTAAATAGTAATACTCATGTCATAACTATTTAAGGACTGTCCCTAGACAGTATTAAGCCTGTTTTACGAAGTAAAAGCATATGAAGAACCACCTCGATTAAAAATCAGCCCACTATTACTTACCTTTCCCTGTTTTTTCTTAGCTACTTTTGGCTGAATGACTAGCAAGAGGAAAATAGAAATGTATAATCATAATATATACTGGCACTTTACAAATGGGRTTTTCTACTGCTATTGCACTAATTGATAAATTATGTTTTTTGATGTTCATACATATGATCTAAAGAGTATCATGACAATTCTGCACTGGATGTTGAAAAGTATAGACATTTCTGGCAAATCCAAAGAATCCACCCATTTAAGGAGCTGCAGTTCTCTCTATTTCTCTGGGCTTATATTCAACCTAGTAACAATAGCAGGCAGGCTGATGAGCCAATTCTACTAAAACCTGCATATTTATACTTCATCTTGATGACACTGGATTTTTCATTTTTTTAAAAGCCATAATAAACACTATACAAACTGTGCTTTACAACATAGCACAGAATTCAATGCTTGAACAAATATATTTTAAAGAATACTCTTAGACGAACAGTTTTCAATTAGGTAACTATTTGTTACATTAACCATTTACTAACATTTTTGCTTAACACAAATTTGCAACAGTTTGACCTGAAGACACATCAAATCATCCTCTAAACAAATATTAACTTTTCAGCAAAAGGGATGTCTGAAATCCAAGTACAAAACTATACCTGCCATGGATCCAGCCATTAATCGATGCACATGCCCTGAAATTCCAAGTTGCTTCTTTATTACCTACAAAATACAGAACATTTACAGTAGTCATATATCAGAAAATACAGGGAAGTACATCACACAGTTTATTTGCACATTAATGCAAACTCTAGCTGTTTCCAAGAAGTTTACAACAGTACAAATTCAAACCAGAGCACTTAATTACTGTYAAAAGAATTTTCTGAACATTGCTGCTGTTACTAATTTCTTATTAAAAACATGAAAGTGCTAAAATTCTACTAACAAGGCAGAACGATTAGTTGAATGTATTTGTACTGTTCACTTCAGAAACAAGATTAATTGTTTATTTAGTTATCTTTCATGTGTGTCAAACAAGGCAAACAATACTATCCTTGTTGCACGATAGAGAGCAAAGGACACTGAGCAAAGTTGAAGTGACACATTTGAGAAGAGTAAATTTTTCTTCCATGCACAGCATGTGAAACGTACTCCTATAAAGATATTTTTAAAACTTTAACTGGATTTAAAAAAAAAAAAAAAAGAAGAAGAAGAGAGAAATTGGACAAGCATTTGAGAGCAAGAACTTCCTAAGTTACATCACATCCTGGAAGGAAGTTAGAAATTAGTTTCCAGGCTTTTATCAAATAACTGAGGCTATCTAAGAAGCAGTTTCTGCTATAAAGGACGTCATTTGRTATCTTTCTTCTTTAAGAATTGGGGTTTTTTTTCCTTTTACACATTCCTGCAAAACGTCTTGAATGTTTGTTGTCAATTCATAGATAAAAGAAACTGCTATGATGCTAAATGGTTTCTTGAAATTTGCAGATTCATAAATCATTYCATTATAAAGCATGGTATGCAGTCTTTTATTCAACACAACATAAAACAAGCATAGRTCAACAGCATTTATGATTACACCACACAAAAAAACCATATGAAACTCATTACAGTTACTTTGTATCGGCCTTCTGAAATTTGCTCTTTAGGGAAGGGAATCACAATTTCAATCTCACTGTCTTCGGTGCAATAAAGATCGTGCAATTTACTTCATTGGGTACTAAATCTGACCTTTCAAACACGGAATTCCTCATCACTAACAGTAAAATGGTATTTCTCACCACATATAAGCAATGTTTAAAAACATGTTCATGCTAACACCTGAATTCCAAAAGATGTTGCAGGGATTTATTATGTATTTATTACAAAAGAGTAAATGCACGAGAGCAGAAAGGAATCCACAAATCTTGCGGGACCCTGAAATGAGCATTTTCTCTTCCAGGTCATTTTTACCTAGAGCCTGACATAGTCATTTGTCAGGTCAAATATAACAGTCATAACCAGACAGACTTTTAAGTTTAAGTTATTCCATCCATCAAGTACTAAGAATCCCAAGACAATATAAAAAAGAGGTTCCATTTTGCATTTTGTTCTTACATTATTCATAAAGGGCTATCTTATAGCAATACAAATAGCAGCAGACTTTAGATTAGCTTTTTCTTTCATTTAAAAAAAGTATTATTCTCAACAATACAAAGGTACAAAAATCTGTGGGAATTTTTTTCTTAAGCAACACTGCAAAACGTTTCACTGTTGCCCTGACATTTTTAATGGGTAGATTCAGATACAATTAGGCAACCTTAGAAGAGACATGCAGCTAATTAGTAAGACACAAAAGTTTCAGTGTTAGTTTCAATCACTTAAAGAATCTGTATTCACTGTATGCAGAAAAAGAGAAAAGGAAAACAAAATAAATTCAACTACCTTTTTATATTGGTCAAATGTCATAAACTGAATTGCGCCATATGGAAAGATTCTAATCATCATTGCCCCGTTTCCTTTATACAGCCCAAGGTAACCTTCCTTTTTGGGGACAGCACACAATGTAGAAAACACTCCTGCCAGCAATACAAAAAGAGGTATTTAACAATTACACTGGGGGGAGGGGAAAAAAAAATCAAGCAAATATTACTGACAATAAGAAAGTATGYGTAGAACTAAGGCCGGATCATGTTGCTCATGTAACTATGGAGAGTGGAAAATCCACTTTCAATGCCCAAACATTGCCAGAAGGAGGAAGTTTATAAGGTTAAGTTTTATCAGCTTTCTCACTTCCCAGACTCAGTGGACCTCTTTCTCAACTCATGCATTCAGGCCTCATGATTTGCCTGGACTGCAAGCAATCCTACCCCAGATGATACTATCCACCCACCGAAGCTAATACTAGCAACAGAAGGAAGGCAACTGGTTGACTTGCAATTCAGTCAATTCAAAATAAATAAATACATACCTAAAAAATCTAAAACCATGGGAAAATAATCTAATATTGCTACATGCTAAATTACAGATTAAATGCCACCACTGAGGAAATGAAGTAAACCAGTTTAACAGGTTTAATAGGTGGGAAATAATGCAAGATCACACAAAGTTTGGGCAAAACCTGCAGTTTTATTATAAACATGTTATTAGTTACGCACAATTGCTATCACATTGACTTTTTAAATTTTTTTTTTTGTAAAGGAATAAACTGTAACAAACAGTTTTAATTCACATGCAACTACTTAATAATACAAGAGCTGAACATGAAAAATGCTTACACATTTATCTTACTTTCAGGCAGAAGAAAAAATAGTTGACACACTTTCATTTGAAGTTTAAATAAAACAAGTATTAATTAGTTTCTGGGGTTCTAAGAATACAATATTAAATGTATTTTTAAGATGTCACACTTACTGCACGCCTCTGAATATACTTATGCCATGATAAGAATTTCTCTCTACCCTGCAAAGATGAGTTACTGTTCTTATTTCTTAAAACACATGCTCTGAGATCCATGTGACACAAACTCCACAGAGCAAGGGCAGTAAAAATATTTAGCGAGGACTTTGATGAACTAATCCACYGTGCCTCTGCACTTACAGGTATCCCAGCCACATAATTTTCTTTTTTGCCTACATTTAACAAGGACATGCATTCAAGTCAGACACATTTCAAATAATCAGCATCATATCCAACACCCTAAATAGGGAAGAATATAAGATTTTACTTGCCAATTATGGSACAGTACAAAGCAAACAGAAAATAAGGATTTAAAATATCAGTCAAACCAATTATTTCAGCCTTCAATTCTTAGACTGCAGATGTGAGTGCATACTTATGTGTCTGTGTTACCAAAATGCCATATTACTTGCGTTTCCCTTTTTGGTACAGTGAAGTGAATATATAGCCCTTGAACTTTGTYTCAGGATTTTTTTCCAGCCTTAAAAAAAAAATTATCTTTAGTCTCTAAATTAAAAATTCTAAAGTTTCATTACATGTAAACTTAACCAACTCAAAATTACTATTTTTTTTCTTGACAACTGTAACACACTTAAATTTCGGAACRTAAGTTATGACATTTCAAGAACATATGACATGAAATACCTCAAATACTATGCACAAGAGGGCACTGTTACAGCCCCACAGAGAATAGTTCTGAACGTGCTGACAACTGCGAGTTTTTTCTCTCACCATGATGCAACACAGATGCTGAATACAGATCACCCGCACCTTACGCCAAGCACAAATCCACTTCTATCTTCAGTTCATATCAACCATGCTGCTGTCTGCGAGCGTAAGTGCACGAGTCTTGCAGGATTCGGCGGTCACTGTCTTGTAATCGCCAGCCCCTGTGAGGGCTACCAAGCTCTGAAAAGCACCGATTCCCACAGCCCCTGGAAACTGGCACTCCCAGTAGCAGACTGCAGCAGTTACCAGCGGTGACAGTTTTTACACAAATGATCCAAGCGTTGAACCTATGGTTACCAATCTCCTGCGGGCTTCAGTAGGAGGAAGATCAAGCCTAGCCCTTATATGCTATATTGAGGATTATTCTGACACCTCAACCTCTAACACACCAACCAATACCGCAACTTACTTGCACAGGGCTTTGGTTTTCTTTTTAAATACTCACAAAACATGGCACAGAGACTGACTAGATGGATACAACCTTCTGTCTGATTAGCGCCTTTTTTTATCAGCCATATCGTTGAATAAATCAACATACCCAAACCATACACATTGCATTTAAAACCAAAAATTATACACACAGCAGCCATCTTACCTAGATGTTTGTAATGGTGGTTATGAGCTTGCAGCAAAATCTTTACTCGATCCAGTGGTGCAGTAGTTGTTTTGGCACAACATCCTGCAACACCTTTCCAAGAGGGGAAAAAGAAAAGTGACGGGATGCAAAAGTTCTTTATGTCAGCAGATAAATAAGGGATTTTTGTAATGTATTTTTAAATGGAATAGGGGAGGAGAAACTCAGGAACTGGAAAAAGCCCCGATGATGAGTAAACAGCCTGTATTAGAAGTATGTTACAAAACCCTTAAAGCCTTAATGAAATGTGTAAGCTACTTTTCCTGATTACAAAAACACAGGCCACCATCGCTCTCAGCTGCCGAAGTCACAGCAGAAGCTTTTAGAGAAAGTTACTCAAGAGTTTTCTGCCCTGCTTCCTCCTTGCCTTCTGCAGAGAACAGCCGCAGCTGCTTTCCCCAAAGGAGCGGGCTACGTGTCCGCCGTGTACCCTGCGCGACTTCAGAGCGAGATCCAACAGCCAGCGCAGCCTGGCGTGAAAACTAAATAAACAAAACATCTTCCTACCCCTTTGCAAACCAGACAGCTGGGACAACACCCCATCGGAAGAACAAACAGGCTTTTTCTCTCAGAGGTTAATAACGCGGGGCTGTGTTTGCTAGGCTGCCCCTCCCTTCACACCACCTCAATCTTCGCAACAGCAGCCGCAACAGTTTCGGGACAGGGATAACCCGCCTTCCCCCCGCGCCCCAACCAGGGTTTGGGCTCTGGCCATTTAATTGGCGACTGCGCGGGGCTCTTCGCTGGTTCTGACACACGTGCGAGTSACTCGCGTGTACCGAGCCACCTGCGTCAGCCCATGAGGGGAATAAAGGGGGAAAAAGGGATAAGAGAGCTCCCTGCTTCCCCAGGGGACRGTACCCCCAACAGCACTTCTGCCGGGGTTACTGACACGGAAGTGACCTCCGCCTGCCGCCGCACCACCCCCGCACCGCGGCCCGGCCGCCGGGCGGGGGCCTCGGCTCGGCTCCTCTGCTCTCCCCTGGCAAAGCCCGGCCTCCCGCCCCTGGCCAGCCCGCGGAGACCGGGCACCGCACGCCGCCGAGCAGGGGCCCGGCCGGGGCACCCACCTCCGGCGATGAAGGAGCGCAGCCAGTAGAAGTCGCGGCGCGCCGCGCCCGGGGGCAGCGCGGCGCCGGGCCCCGTCGCCGCCGCCGGGGAAGCCATGGGGCAGGGCTGGGCGCGGGACGCGGGCGGCGGCGGCTCCCTCA
>JASVER010000024.1:6782529-6799581 GCA_030449065.1 Oceanodroma leucorhoa
AAACAGGCGGGCGAGGGCCGTGCAGCAGCATCACCCTCCGGAGGTGCCGCTGGTGTGCGGGGCCGGGGGGAGCATCCCCGGGGGCGGCTCCCCGCCGGAGCAGCCGGGCGCGTCCGGATGGGCGCTGCGGGTTCCCAGCGCTCCCGCTGGGGCCGGCCCCATTGTGTGTAGCCCCGGGGAGCGCTCCTGAGGTTTTGGGGGGGGGGGAGCACGGCCAGCGGCGGGGCCGGGCCACGAGGAGCCGCTGCCTCCCCCCTAGGCGGGCCCTGCCTGCCCCTTCCCTTCCCCCCTCGGGGTCCGCCTGCCTGCACTAAAGGAAGCACAGCCCGGCGGGGCTGCAAGCCCCCGAGGTGCTCCTGGGCGCTCAGTGCCCATCCAGCTGCTCTTGGAGCTGGGGGAGAAGAGGTGGGGTGGCCTTGTCGCAGCTGGAGGTGCGGGGATGGTCCCTGCCGGGCTCGCGATGGAGCTAKGGGAGAGGGATGCGTTTCACCGAATGGGATGGGTAAGGAAARAGGACCAGGCGGCCTGCTGGGAGGCAGGACCAGTTAACCTTACAAAGGTATGGCTGCTAATGCCCGAGGAGCRAGCGGTGGAGCATGCTGGATTTGCAAAGGGACCAGGCACAGCGGTAGCYGAAGGAGTCGCGCCAATCGTGTGCCTAGCCTGTCCTACACCCCGCCAGCCTATCCTGCACCCCAAAGATATTTAAAGAGCGACGTAGTCCGCATCGCTTGCATCTCGRCCTATGTAGCAGCAGCCCCAGCGTGGTGAGATGGTACTCGTTTAAGGAGGAGAGGGGAACGTGCAAGTAGGCACCTAGAGCAGGGCACCCGCACGCCAATGTCAGTGCACACCCGCGTGTGGGGCGCCGGGAGTCGGCCCCTGTAGACAAGCTGGCCAGGGCAGAGGCACCAGTGTGGGTCTGGCCAGAGAGCTCTCCTCCTAGAAGAAGCATTAAAGAAGTAATGGCGAAACTGGGCAAAGATGCACTTGCAGCGTTAGGTGTTTAAACGTGACCGAGCAGACTTCTAGGGCAAAGGTATCTCTTTAAAATTTAAAGCCAATGGAGAAACCTGTGAAAATAATAATAATTTAAAAAATAATCTTCCAAATAGTAGCTCTTCCCTGCTGTGCTCAGTACTATTTTTAAGGTACTCTTGTGGAGAGGCAGAAGGCTGTTCTGTGCAGTAATCACCTTGTTTTCATTAATGTCAGTCAACACAAATGAGGAGTAGAGACTAAATCCAGAAAACGTAGCGTTTATTCTTGGTCTGGGCAAAATTGGGCAGGTAGCCTGGTCARCCCTGTTTGTAAAGGAAGAGAAAGCTGGTTTATGCTTTTCAGAAGCCGTTTCTCTGTCAGCGCAAGGGCGGGTGGTGGTTGCTCTCGAGATGAGGCTCAGTCCTTCTGGGCAGGATGGGTTGGTTATGCTTGGAGGAGACAAGGAAGGGCTGGGTTGCACAAAGCAGGTATTCGGGGAAGGATTCAAGGTGAGATGTACCAAGGAACTTTCTGATATTTATGGTTTCTGTAAGACCCAAGTCTTCACTGTGTAATAATTCAAAATCCTGACTGATAGTGTTTTATTACRGCTGGCATGTTACCCGTGGTCGTTAAAACTGGCCTAAGCATTTCCATCCTGCTTTCTGTTTTCAGTTACTTACATTTCAAAACACCTTTCAGGCTGAAATTTTCCAGGCTTAATCTTTGCCTGAAGGTTCTTCTCTCCACCTCCCCCTTCTTTTAATTGAGTTTGAGATAAGGTGATTCAGTTAGTGGGTTTTTTCTTTTTTTTTGTTAAGAAAAGGCAAACCCCTGGAAGAATGGAGTCAAATATTATAGAAGGGAAATTCAGTGTTTAAAACAGCATAAATGCAGAATTAGAGGGGCATATGATTAGCTGAGGGGTTTGGTTTGGTTTGCTTGCCTTTTTTTTTTTTTATTCAAAAGTACCTGGAGTGTTCTGGTGGAATGGRCTTTCATTTGGTGAACCCTTAGAAATTACTTCGTATCTTTTTACTTTTTAGCATTCCCCCCGTTAAGGTCAGTGTTTGGCAGCACTGAACGGAGGTTAAAGCAAGCCCGTGCTCCTGCCTGSGCAGGAGGGAGGATATTTGCACATGCGGTGTGAGTCTTCACAATGGATTTTTGGTGCCAGTTGTTTGTCTGAGGCTTAACCTGGTTTTGTGGTTTAAGCATGTGTGGTTCCTTGCCACACTTTTTTTTTACCGCTCTAATAGAGCTTTCCCTAAACCAGGAGGGCTTTTTTTTTTTTTTTTGTGGTATTTTTTAATCTGTTTCACTCACTGTGCAGGCTCCAAGGTGCATGCTGAAGTCATGACATTGCAAAATGCTAAACATCGACATCTCTTGCCGAATGTGTRTATTTCGCAGCTGTCTTCAGCTCCCCACGCCGCAGAGGAAAGTAGGACCTGGTGGCAGTCCTGCCTTATCCAGACTTATCCTCCAAGAACAGAGGTGGCCTTCCGGGTCCAGCGAGGACAAAAATTTAGGATGAAGGCCTCGGTGCTTGGTCTGCTCAACATCATCTGGTGTTACTGATGTCAGTGGGAAAAAGGATTGTGCTTTGAGTGTATGCCTTTGTCTGTGAGAAACTGAGGTGGCATCCTGCAGTGCCTGTCCCAGAGCTGCAGTTATGCTACTGGAAAGTGTTGACTTAAGTCCAGGTTTAATATATGTAGATAAAATATGCCTTGAGTGGCATAATCCTGGAAAGTAAARCAGAAAACCTATGCACAGTAAAGTGGAAAACAGTACTTGTGAATGGTGTGTGAGATTATAGAACTGCCACTTGAAAGAGGCCTGCAGGAGGAGAGGTCTGGGGGCTGCAGGGTGGTCAGTCAGGGGGGACCTTGGGGGTGCTCTGCAGAGGGGGCTTGGGGAAATCCCACCGCCTGCCCTGGGAAGGGGGGAGAGGCCTCTTTACAAGACTGTATGAAATAACTCATGGTACTGAGAAGGCAGATGAGAAGTTTCATTTTTATTTCTTAACCAAAACCAAATGGGTACTCAAGGATTAAAGAAGGGGRAAAAGGGAAAATTAAAGCTAATTCCCTCCTCCTAACCCATTTCCCTTCTTTTCATATACAAAGTGTTGTACAGAGCAATCAGCAGAGGCAGGGAATTATGCAAGATTGAAAAGCAGGTTGACATTGGTGCAGCTGGGAAGAATATGCAAATGATATGACAGAATCCTGGGAAGACTGTGAAAAAAGCTTTGCACCTAACATGAGGGTCAGTTTTCTAATGTCTGTCTTCTCTGGTGTCTCTTGCATCTTCCTCTGGAGCATTTGCTGCCAGAAGATGAGAYGCTTTTCAATTCAAAGTTGTAGATCTGAGTTTGTGTGAGAACTTCTAAGTCAAATTGTGGCCCTTATTGCTTGGGACCTGTGTATCATTACGTGGCTTTTTTTGAATGCTTCCAGGTCTTGTTTCCCCACTGGGCCAATCTCAAATGACTTTTAAAAAGATACCTAAACACTGAAACAGAGTGTATTTAATTAGTGCATCTGACTGTAGTGAAACCAGGCCTAACTAGTCCTAGTTGTGTCATTTTTTTTCCCCATGCAGCTGTGTTTGTTCAGGGGTCACTTGCTCTCTTTCATGATGCCATAAAAAAGCTGCCACCATTTTATGAGAACACATCTTTTAATCGCTTTTTTTCCCCCCATCTTCCAACAAGAATCAAGTTATGAAACAGAATCTTGATGGACACTACCTCTAAAATTTAGGAAAACTTGCTTTATTTTTTTATCCTTTTGTGTAAAGGGAAAGTAAATAAGAAAAGCAGGGTTTTTTTKGGGGGGGTTGGGTTTTTTTTCTGTTTTTCTGGAGGCGTTCCAGCAGTATGGGGTTAAATTCCCCAATTACTTTGTAGGCAAAATTCTCATTATACTTGTTTGGAATTTTGACCAAGATGGGACTAAAAGATTTAGCCTCTGATTAGCTTTTTAGCAGTATTTGTTGAGGATTATAGCAGTTAGTGGGATTGCTCCAGATTTATTACTGTGAATGAGCAAAACTTAAGCAACTGGCCTTAAAACCAGCTTTCGGCTTTGCACATGAATTGGAAGAGATAAGTCAGCTCAAGTAACAAACAGCTTCGGGATGCACTGTTATTATCTAGGGCAGTTCCCGGCAATCCCTCCTGTACCTATTACGCTTTACTTCATAGAGACGCCTGTCCTCTGCTCTCAGGGAGGGTATGGTAGGTCCCACCTGATTTGGCTTTCGGAAGAGAGCACTGAAGTAAGTTTGTTTCTCTCCAGGATGATGGAAAACTGCCAAGTTATTATATTGCCCCATGAGGTTTATGTTTGATAATCCTGCTAACTCCACATAAAAATTTTGGAAATATAATTAATTTCTTGCTATGAAATGTGACCAATGTGATACAGCCATTTGTTGTCCTTAAGAAGTGAGGCAATTTGCAACTGCTGCAGGCATCAACAGAGTAATTACCAGTGCTTTAAATGGAAAAGGGAAGGTAAAATATTTCCTAGTGTTACAGAAAACAATACTTGAATGCTGAGCTTGTAGCTACCTAATATTTTGGTCCTAAATGTGGAAGAGTAAACAAGGAAAGAACAATGTAATTTAGTTTTATTAGACACTTTATTTAAAAAGTGTTAGACATTTTTTTATCTTGCGGTTAAGGTTATTGTGGCGGACTAGTATTGATCAAGACTATGGGCTTTTTTTAAGGGAAGCAAAGCTCTCTTGCTGACAGGCATTTCTCCCAAGAGCTTACAGTCACCTTGGGGGTCAGGTGCTCAGATTCCCAGACAACTATAACTGAAGTCAAGTATTCATTGGGGAAAAAAAAAATAAAATTTTTCTTTAGGGGTCTATCACCCAGATCTCTTCAGAAAAACCTAAATTCACTCCAGGGACAAAATTGAAACAAAATGGGTAAAACTGTTGCTGTTCTTGTGCCCCTGTATTGTCATCTCTGAGCAAGACAAATACTAGCAGCCTTTGCCATCTTCTTTAACACAGTATTGAAATGCCAGTCAATTTCCTGCAAATATCAGCATTCTTTGTTTACCAAGAAAAAGGGAAGTCTTCAAACACTCCATGTTCATAGCCTCCTAAGTTTGGCCCTGAGAAGAAGCAACACTTTGGCTTTGATACTTTTCTACATTCTTGCCAGACAGGTATATTTTTCTGTATTAAAAGAGAAAACAAAACAAAAAAACCCTAGGATGGTCTTGCTTCTTCAGTCCTGAAGCAACCATGTTGCAATTTCCAAATGCAGGTAAAGACGTATTACCGTGTAATTATAATGATGATTTAAAAAAAAATTACAAAATTGTTATAAATGAAATGAAGCTTCTAATTGATAATTTTGATTCTCATGCTTCCCAAACTGGCATAACAGCAGCAGCAACTGCTTATGTAGAGAATATGAGCAAAGCATTATACACGTTTGGTATCTTCAAAAATCCAGTCTCTGTTTCCACTCCAGATCTCCTGTTTTCTGTCGTCATTCTGCTTCTGTTTCAGGGCTGATAAAGAGGAAAAAACTTTATCTCTTCAGTTCCCCTCCTGATTCACACATTCCCGTGTTGCCTGGCCCTTCTTGTTGTTTGCTTGCTTTCTTCCTTGCTCTCCTGGCTATGGTCTCTGAAAGCAGCTCGCATTTCCTCTCCTGCCACTGTTATGTAGCCCTGGCCGCTAATGGCTACAGATACGCTGCTGCCTGCTTCCAACTGGTTTTGCAGCCCTCCAGGCTATCCTTCGGAATGAGGAGCCCAGTCTCTGTCAAAACCACAAGAAACCGGGGAAGCTTTTTGCGGGCTGCCAACAACTATTTCGTGGACCTGCTGACGTGATGCCGATGCCTTCTTTGACACTCAGTTCATGGAGTGAGTAGTAATGGCCATGGCCCCCTTCCCCCACGCGTCCCCGGAGAAGGGTAGGGGGAGGAAAGCACTCAGGTTACCTTCATTGCAGCTTTGTATTTGTTTTGCTATTTCAGTGTCTGACCCAGCTTTTAGAGTGCTGCTGCGGGAGCTGTTCATGTCTCCTCTGTGGCCTTTGAAGCATTACCCGCAATTTGAAGCAACTACACGTGTCCATTTAGTCTCTCCAGGCTGGATGTTCTGCTGTGATGGAGCAGGGATGCTGTTAGCTTGTTTATTGTGTGTTTGCTGGGCATTATTTTCTGATCTGACCTTACAAGTGTGTTTAGCCTTGTCTTGTACAGCAATGCTGGCTCTAAAATGGTATTTGAGTGTGTGGAAAAACTCCTGTCTSAGTCATAATGTTCATCTGATATGTAATATGAAGATGTGATATGGAATAATCACAGCATGTTTAGGTAAGATAYGTGGTTTATATGCTGTAGTACAGAGGATCAGTCAGCTTACTACTTGTAAGTAGTAAGTTGAACAAACGARAGCTGGGCTTCAAAATGCTTTCAATAAGCTATTTGAAAGGAGTTTGGGGAGTTACTGTTAGCCTCGGTAGGTACTGCGGCCGCTGGGCAGCCTGCTGAGGGCTGAGACAGTCAGAAACGCGCTCGCTGCCGGCGTGCTGGCTCGGGGAGCGGCGGGAGCTGGTGGTCGCGCGCGGAGGCCGTGTGTGTTGGCTGTGCTAGGCCATACCCTCAGCGGGCCCGTGAGCTTATCTCGGCGCAGTGCAGCGCTGTTTGGCGCGGATGGTCGTAAGCTTTCTGCACCCCCTGTGCTGTAGATACGCTTTTGTGGTCTGGGGATCTGTTCTGCTTGTGGAGCCTGCTCTTCACGTGCCCTGTGCCTTTTCGTTTGCCCTACACCAGCCAAACCTGGCTGGTGTAGTACCATCAAACATTTCTGGGGTGTTAAGTAGACTGGGCTGCACTGGTGTAGCTCTCCCCACCTTCAGCAGAGCTCAGACCAGGCTGTGGGTAAGTGCAGCCTCCATAAGATCACCCTGCTGGCTTCAAGGTGGTGTTGAGGTCATAAGAGGGAGCGGTGGTGTCGGGAGCCTGGTAGCACCCTTCTTCCCTTTCCCACTTCTTTAGAAGCCAGGATTCCCTTTCTTTTTACTTCCTTTAGAGGTCAGGGTTTTAGACATCATCCCATGCTTCTTGTTCTTCCTTTTCTTTCCCTCTTCCCATCAGTGAGGTGCAGGTGGCCTGGAGGTGACTTGATTTGGGCTTAAGCAATTCAAAGGAACGATGATGAAGGGAAGGCACCCTCCTGTCTGAGACTACAGACCCTCTTGCTCTGGCTCTGCCTGCTCCCATTTTTAGGCTGCCCTTGTCTACCCATATGATCTATTCAAACAGCTAAACAAAGCTTTAAAAGCCTTCCACAGGTACTTAAAAGCACCACGTGCTTAAAAACTATGTACTTATGAGAATTGCTTTACATTTAAAAAACCCCAACCCAGCTTGAAGGAAATTGATTTGGAGCATGAAGAATCTGTTGTATCTTTTGAGATGATTGAATTGTATTTGGGGAGCTGGGAGACTTCTGCATCGCAGTTGTGTTTGGGGACAAAAGCTTAGGACAAATGTGTGTTATTTTGTTGAAGGCAAATATGTTAGTAGTCGTAATGATGAAGCAGAGACAACTGCCTGCATAATACATTTGATATAGCTAGACAGGACAGAATCAAGGCTTGCAAAGTAATACAGCGCGACGGTATGTTATCCTGGGAGATAACACTGGGAAAGGCAATTCTTCCCTGGTCCAGTTCCCCTGGAGTAACACCACAAGTTAGACATCTCCGGGGAGCTAGTTATTTCTCCCATTTTACCTGGAATTGTACCACGATGGGCAGCCGATGGATGGTAGAAGAATGAGAGATGCCCTGGTGATGGTGTGTGAAGTGCACACACACACAATAAACTCAGCTTTGTTCTTTTTTCCTGAATGTCCTTACAGCGACAGATGCGCTGTTGAACATGAAGATATGGATGTAAGCTTTACCGGTTCTTACTCAAGGGAAAGGGTGGTTAATGAACTGTTAATAAGGTTGAGAAAATTCAAACTTCTTAGAACTGACATAAAACATTAAATATGTCATGTTGTCTGGTCATTTGAGCTCCGTTTGCTTCTTCATTTGTGTTATAGGGATTTAGGCAAGCTTTCCATTTTGCAATACACTAATATTTTCAAAGCTTTTGTGTTAATTGAACATAACGTCCAATACCAGTATTTCTAATTCTACCTGTGTATTTTTAAATATTAAAAAATGGTCAGTTTAATATATGTGCACCCTTCATTAATTAGAATTATATTAATGCTATTTTTTACCTTTTTCTGTTTCAGAGTTAATGGTGTATCACCACAGAGAGCAGCAATGGGAGTATGCAGTTTTCTATTGAAAAGTTCTCTCAAGAGCTCATGATTTTTTTCCATCTCTCCTCTTAACATTTCTACTACTCCGCAGACATGGCTCACCACGCGAGGCCTTCCAGATTAGTCAAAAAGGAAGAGTTAGGCAAAAGGAAAACTAACCAGGGCAAAAAGAAATCTAGCCAAGTGAGAAAGAAAACCACAAAGACTTCCACAAAAGCTGTTAGTTCTGGAAAAGGCAAAAAGCCAGCGCAAGAAAAAGATGTTAAGAAAAAACAGCAAGAAAAGAAACCAATCATGAGCTCTTCAGGTAGACTTCTCAGGAGCAGTGTAACCAGAACCTTGTCTGGAGCATCTTGGGTGAGTTTGGAGAAAGCTGACAATATCCTCTTTCATAACCAGGATTCTTTCAACATCAATGGCTTTACAATGTCTCTCCGTAACCGATCATTCTCCCGTAGATTGTCCCAAACTCCAACAATTGCAAAACCCAGGAAAGCTGCAGCACAAAAAAGGCTAGAAACAAAGGAAAAACATGAACAAGAAGCCCTGGCAGTAGTAGAAGAAAAAAAGGTTGAAGCAGGCGAAAGAGTTTTGAAACAAGATTTAGCACAAAATGAGTTAACTCCTCTGCCTGTAGAAGATACCCCATGTAGTGTAGGCGAAGAGCCTGCTACCACATGTGCCAGTCAAGACAAAGAGGTAGAAATACCTGAAACAAATGACTCCATTCCAAGCCGTCAGGTAACTGATGATGATACAGAAGCGTCAGAGGTGAAATACAAGCATGAAGACCTGCCCTGTGAGCAGACACCCAGCGATCTCGATACGGGTAGTTCAGCTGAAGCATTTGTTGAAGATGCTGCGCTTGTGCTTCCGTCTTCTCCTTCTGACTCCGTAATCACCTCTGAATCAAACTCCAAGGTGCGTGCAGAGACTCCCTTCGATCTGGTGCCTAACAGTGAAGAACCTGACTCCAGTTCTGTTGATACCTCAGACCTCAGCTCAGCAGTAGTGTTAGAAGAGTCGGTCCCACTTGCCAAATCCCACATCGAAACGGAGTCGGACCTGGTGCTACCTAGTGAAGAACAAGACTCGAATTCTGCACCTATAGTTACCTCTGAGTTTAACTCACAAGAACATTTATCAGGAGATGCAAGCTCACTTGCAGAGTCCTGCTTGAAGGCAGGCTGGGATTTAGAGTCTGAGAATAAAGACCTTGGTTCAAATTCCAGCTTTGTAGCTGCCACTGAATCAAATTCACTTTTACATTTTGAAGGTGCAAGCTCATTTGCAGAATCCCACATGAAACTGGTTGTGGATTTTGTACCTGTTCACAAAGAACTTGACTCAAATTCGGATTTGAGCTGTACAAGAGAGAATTCAGAATCTGACTCAAAAAATGTATTTACAGTATGTGAACCAGTTTCCGATACCTCTTTAAACAATATTGAAGTGGAGGACATTGAACAGCTTGTTAAATGTATTGATGCAGAGACATTAATTTTGAATTCAGGTTATGTCCCCACTTTATCTCCAGATTTAGAAAAAAGCACAGTCGATAAAATCTCTGGTGAAAGCTCTGGACAATTCTCTGAAGGTTTTGTTTCAGAGTTGCCTTCAAGCACGGAAATCTCTGCTCTTGCCTCAGAAAAAGCCATAAATGCAGATTTGCCAGCTGACTCAAGACTGCAGCATAATGATTATTCATCACAGCTGGGAAGAGTCGGAGTAAGCTTGAATTTGGTTCAGGACAACGTGAGCGACAGCACTGAAGCAGTTGAGGCCTCAGGGCCATCCTCTCTTAAAAATCCAGCTGGTGATTACCCTGTTCCATATTCATCYCTGCTCCCTATGCTAGAGAAAAAGAAACGAAGGCGTTGTGGAGTCTGTGAGCCTTGTCTGCGGAAAACAAATTGTGAAGAATGCAGCTGTTGCAGGAAACGCAAAACTAGTCACCGGATATGTAAAAAGAGAAAATGTGAAGAACTGAAAAAGCCACCACCGCCAATCACGCTACCTTTTGAGGTAAGCCAAAGAAGTTGCAAATCAAGTCACTCTTTTGAGGCTTGAGGTACATCTTAAAATTCTGCAAAGGGAAATACTGGTCGTTGTACAGCTTTAGAGAGCTTAGGGTTACTGTTGGAGCYAACAGGTTGCATAGTGACTTTCTCTTGTCACCTATAGAGGTGTAGATTAAAGTGAGCTGGAGTTATTCTTGTTCCTGCTGTGTAAATGCATAAAATCAGAGGTAAGTATGGCTTTAACTCTGTGTTCCAGATACTGGCATATTGGCCAGAACAATGAATTAATTGAGGGCATRAAGAGATGAGAAAGATTTAAGTGCAAAATGTGGGGAGGGGAGGGGGGAAATGAAGGTAGTCTTAGGAGACTGTAAATTATTAAGGAGAGGGTCTGTATTTCAAAATACTTAAGGTTACAAAGCAAAAGGCAGCAGTCTGTTTGCTCTTTAATTCAGATAAAATAATTTGCTTGTGATGACAGATTTGGTGGAAATAAAGTTAAAAACTTCAGGATCAAATTGTAGCTGCATTTCCCCTTTCACATCTCTCTGCCTTTCTAATTGTCTATTCTTCTGTTTCTCTCATTTCACTTCTCTTGCCTGTCTCCCTTTGTCTTTTACCACATCCCCCATACGTACTTTCTTTTTCTGTGTTTCTTACTCATTTTTCTGATCCATCAGCCTTTTATAACCCAGGTCATTACTTTTGGAACAAAGAGGAGGGGAAAAGACAATCTGTATGCCCCTGTGATAACATCACTGACCTTCTGAGAGAKATCAGTTCAAGATCAGGCTTTAAATCAGGTAAGTAGGGAGTTGAACATAGATTTCCCACATCCCAACTGAATTCCCTGACCTCTGAGCTGCAGAGTTAGCCTCTGCACCTCCACGTCCTGCTTGGAAGCGTTCTGCTTTGTATGGTCCAATGGTACCTGAGCCACGGAGGGGGAGACGCTGTCTTGGTAGTTAAGTCACTGGGACATTTGCCTTGGGATGTGGGAAACTGAGGTTCAAGTCTCTGCACCAGCTTGTACTCCGAGTGGAACAGTTCACACTGGGGAGAATGCACCTGCAAAACCTCTCTCCATAGCAGTTTCATTAAAATGGCGTGTTCTTGCAGCAAGTAGAAATTCCTGTCAGCTGCAGAGATCTCGGGAGACCTCCTGTTTTCACCACTCTCTGTCCTGTGCTTACCAGGGTTTGCAGAGAAGTCTGTTCTGTTTTTAAGGTAGGCAAGCCGAAAGAAAAGTCCTGTAGCAGTGAGGGGATRTGATGTATTCCCCTTCGTGGGGGAAGTATATTTTAAGTTATAATGTTTAGGGAAATAGGTTTAAATAGCTTGGTCAGAGTTCATTCAAAAACACCTTCATGCCTCAACTGCTCCTAAATGCTCTTTAAAAAAAAAAGTGAGAGGAGGGACAGCTGTAATGTGACTTAAGATATATATTAAAACAATAAATGTGATAGCAACTGATCCTGACTTTTTACAGCAGAAGAGTAGTGACATTACATCCTTTTAGTCAATGGGATTGAAGAAGCTCATGGGAGAGAATTGGTGGAGTTGAGGTAGGAAGTGATCTAAAAGCCATGTTTTAAAAAGGGTGTTGGCAGGGTCGGTGAAAGGAAGCACTCCAGCTTTTCTGTCAACCTTTGTTTTCCAGGCTAAACATACTTCTTTTCTTGTTGCTCAGCCTGACCTTCTCCTTGCAGATTAGCTTTGCCCCTTCACCTTTGTCCTCTTCGGGCGCTCCTTTTGCCTTCTTTATGAGAGATTCCTTGTTTTTATTCTTTGGCAGCTTTTTTTTTTGTGTGTGCTTTTATTTTATTAAACTGGTCGCATTTTGTACAATGCATTTGGAGCTGCACGAGAGGCCTCCTTCATTTCTCGTTAAATTTCATATGAAGTTTCAGAGTACTGCATGGAGGAAATGAAGTATTCCTGACATTTAAGAACATGTCAGGTATTTTCTTATAAAGTTGTATTTGAATGAAACCTGGTGCCTTTTCAGATATTCCTAGAAGGAAGCCCTGCCTCATTTGTAATCTCTAGAAACCGTGCTCTGAGAAAATGAAAGAGGAAAGTATTTCTACAATGTAGATATGTTATGAGAGCTCTTTAAAGATGTTGCGATGCTGGGGGAGGTGTTGGGGGATGGGGAACGCTATATCACTCTGTTCAGCAGCTATCCTTTAGATAAGATTGTAGCACTCCGGAAGGGAATCCCATTGTGTTGACCCAAACTGGTAGGACTGGGACTGCAACAGCTGGGACTTCTATGACAGTAATGTGTTTCAAATAGGGGACAGCTGGGGAAAAACCAAAACTGTAGGTCTCTGTCCATGGTATAGAAAGCGAACATAATAATTAAGAGAAATGAGATTGGCTTCAGTGCATTCCTTGTTCAGAAGAGTCATGCATCTCTCTCTCATGTTGGTGGAATGTAAGCATTTTTTGGAGGTGATTCACTGGGAGGAGGGTGTAGGGGATAGACATGCTCYGCGTGAGCATAGTTTAAACATTGGTGTTTTGCCTTAAAGGGAATTATCTCTTCTCATTCTAACTGAACAATGCAAAATTCACRATGAAGTCAATGAGCGCTCTCTACATTAAATGGTTGTAGGATAGCCATGCAGGGGTTGGCAGTCCATGTGTACTGTTTAAAAAACAAAAAATGCTGTTTTTCCTTAAGAACTTATGTGGATTTACAGTTACAGGGAGTAAGGCCTGGCTGGTAGAAGCCGTGAATGTAGACTGAAGCGCATATTCCAACGTACATGCCCATGTGTGCACAAGCTTTCAACCCTCAGAGAGTATCGGTTGCATGTTTGGAGCTGGTATTAGTTACGTTACTGTTATTTTCATTAATTCACACATAATCCAGATAAAGATTTGAAAACTATATTGGACTTGAAAAATATCACTTAAAAATAACATCCGCATAAGCCTTCAGTGATACTTTACCTTGCTGAATGTAATGGGTTTTGCAGGGACGTGACATCATGAAAGTCTGGATAAAGCATTGTGGGCTCTGGTTCACAGCCCCTGGGCATAGCAATATTGTTGTATGTAATGCCCTTCTTCCTGAGGGATTCACGCCGTGGCTGCTTGGTTGGGAGCTGGTAAAGAAAAAATTCTGAAATWTATAGGGGAAAAATTTTTTTTGCTTACTGAATTTTTTTGAAAGAGTAGCCCAGTAGATAAAAAATGTAAGCAAAGCTTTGAAGAGAAGAGGAAAAAGGCTTTATATTGGGTTACCGTCCCTCTCGGAATGAATAATGTGGGAACGYGTCACGGTGAAAAGAGGGTTTGACAAGTTTACAAATACGGGAGCGTGATGCTTCCACATTTTTGTCTTGTCTTTCCAAGACTGCTGTTTTCTGAAATAGTATAGCAGTTACTGAAGGCTATTTCACAGCTATTTTCTACCAAAAAGCATATTTTATTTCAAGAAGCGGTCTGCTTTGCTGCCATTGCATCGCCRTGCATGTCGAGGCTGTCTGGATGCCTTGCAGTGTGGGGCAAGGATTTCGTAGGCTTCAAAACCGGTAGATGGGTAGGGAAGGTGGTCCATCGCTTATTTTATTTTCTCCTTGGAAAAAGGATTCCCGTTCTGCACAGGCGGGTGTTGCAGATGTAGCAGCACAGGCTTGGGATGAAAACCCTGCCTTCTGGGCGCTTGCAGTCATCGACGGAGCTGAGCGTGGTGCCCGGTAGTTGTACGTGGTGGTGTGCTGTGCTCTGGCTGGGCAAGCGGGCTCGGATCTCGTCTGGCTCCCGGCTGGCCAGCGCTCTTCTGGGCGTAGCTGTCACCCCAGCCCTGGCCCGGGAGGGTGCCRGGCTGAGCGGTTCCAGTTTCCGAGGTGGACTTGCAGGGTTTCATAGCATGCCACCAGAGCTCCTCTTGCCCAAAAGGCTGTAAACGCACGGGGCTGCTGTAGAGCCGCTGCGAAACCAGCGGCTGCGGGGAGCCCTCATCTCCGAAGGCTGCTTTCTGCAAGGCTTGCCAAGGGGTGCCTACGTTCTGGGGCCCTACCTGGGCAGGGAGCCGCCYTGGGCTGAAGGTATCTGGTGGGGGGAGCTTTGGTTCGTGTTAGGTAAGGGACCGCTAATGGTTTAGTGGGAACTGGAGTCAACAAACTGAAAAAAAAATCAGGTCACAGAGTGTAAGTTCACTGGGTTGACCAAGGTGTCTTGAGATGTCTTATTTAATAGCTGTAATCTGAGTAACATGGAATATTAAATAACAATAAGGGCCTGCTTGCTTGTGGGTTTTTAACGTGCTGCCGAAAACCCAGACATATTTAAAAAGGATGCTGCAATTAGAGTTGGTTGGGAACTTTCCAGTAAGCCATTCCTTGAATGAAAAATGCTGATTTAACAGAAAGCTTTCACAGCTACTATCTGTCTCGATGAAACTATTTTTGGGGGAAAGTTTCTCAAGGTTCCAAATGAAATTTCTGCTTAAAACTTAAAAAGGGGGGGAGAATTATCAGAGCAAGCTTGGTGGTTAGGGCATTTTGCCTGATGCAGGCCAGGGGCTTGAACTTTGGTCTCCCACATCCCATCTGTCTCCTCGTGAATTTTTGAAAGGTTTGCTCCACTTTTGGAACACAACCAAATGTCGAAATGTCAAAAAAATAAAAGCAAAATGGAATTCTTGTTTTCTAGCCAGACCTAGTTATAATCAAGAAATTTAGACTTTGTGGTATTTATTTTACAATRGACTCCAGAAATATTTAAGCCAGTTAAATTTTAAAATGAGTGTGCATAAAAACGCTCCTCTTGAATTTGATACTTGAGAGTTTTGTAGGGGGATAGCACATGGGCTAGAGAGGTTTGGTAACGTGTGGCAAAGATGAGCAAAGCTGTGCACAGCCCACTCTGTGGATGCAGGGCAGGGAGTTGGAGTAGTGCAGTTTACTCTTCTTTTACACACACATSCTCCATGGGTGTATAAAATAATTACAACTCGCACTTCTTTGCCATTTTCYGTGATCCTGGGTGTGGACTACAATGCAGCCTAGATTACGGAGAAATGGGTTAGTCTGGGGTCTAGTTATTTTCAGAGGATGCATTTAAAAAGTTGCCTCTTCACTGCTCCTTATTTTCTGTGCCAGTTCTTACAGCTTTTACAGAGAAATTTTTGTTTGAAGAGGTTTCTTTCCTTCCTTGTGTATGAGGACCCATCCTAACAGGAGGGGAAACTGCCTAACAAGGAAACCTGAAACTACTGCCTAAGTGCTGTCCAGTGCACGCAACAAACTGGGGACTAATCAGAATACTGSGTCTTAGGTTTCTAAGCAAACAAAAAAAATAGTTTTTTTAATAATTTTTTCTTTTTCTGGACCATAAAGCATCTTAAGTAGCCAAAACTGCAAAGAAGAATCACACCATGGAGTGTACGTACTTCTCTTGTTTTTATTATGCTTAAAGACCCTTGCAGACTTGTGGTATTTTAGGAAAACRTTACAAATCTGTACTTTTATTTTACCTGATCCTAACTCCTATTTAATACAGAACTCTGGTGCAACAAATGAGGAGCTTAAATACAAGGTAGCATCAGACAACAAAAATGAGCAACAGCTTTCTCTTGCCCGATATGCTGCAGAATGAGTTGTGTGTCCACATCTGAGCATTTGCACTACTTAACTGATTTGCACCGATAACCGGACAGGAATTACACTTGTAGCTTAGCAGTAGATAAAGAAAACAGTTTTAAATTGCAGTCTGTAGCTGCTGAAAAGATGTTCTTACAGTTTTTCCATGTATAGTGCATAAATTCATGGCCAACTTTCTGGTTGAGATGTCAACTGCAGCTTGTTTCAGTAAATGCTTGGGGGCCTAGCGGTGTGTTAGATATGTTGTTATTTATTTGTTGCCCAGGTTAGCGAGTGTCTGTGTGATACGTTCGGGCTTGGCGTGAAAACGTGGTAGCGCCGTGACCCCTCCATCCGTCTTCCATCTGGGTGAACGTTTTAAGCAGGTGGAGTGGTGGGAAAATAATTGCATTTGGTGTTTGTACGGTGGCCTGTTCGTGTCGTACTCTGCAGCAGGTACTTTGTTGTTAGGTGCTGTAGGGATAGACCAAGACGGAGCCTTATCTGGCAGTGGGGCCGTGTGGGTTGCACGCAGCAGGCTATGGCGGGCGGGCAGGGGCTGTGCGAGCCTGCTGGCTTTCGGGTCCGGTGGGTGCTGGGCTCCCGGCCCYAGGCAGAGTTTTTGGAGGGGGCTGGTGCCGCGCAGCGGTTCCCTTGGCGCGGGGCAGCCGGTGAAGGCAGGCCCTCGGCTGCGCGCAGCGAGAAAGGTGCAGCTTCCCCCCGTTGGGCGGCAATTCCCACTGTTCCCAGGAGGAGCCGGGGTGCCAGGGGGAGCGGTACCAGCGGAGCCCCCCGGGCACTCGGCCCCGCGATGCACCCCCGCCTCTGCCCCCGCGGGGCCTGGGGGGACCCCGGTGCTTGCACAGAGGGCGTCTGGCCAACGCTTCACCGCCCGCTCCACCTGCGTGGGCACGTGCGTGTGTACAGGCACGCACGCGTGTGTGCTGCTGCGCGCACGCGTGCCTCTCTTGCGTGTGCACGGAGGCTCGCGCGCGGGTGCACGGGGGCCGTGTCCTCACCTGACCCCGCACGCAGCCGCCCTCGCAGAGCCGAGACACCCCGGCACCGCTGCCCGCGTGGGTGCCCGCCACGCCCCCCCGCCGCCCGGGCCGCGCGGGCGGG
>JASVER010000024.1:6799822-6831576 GCA_030449065.1 Oceanodroma leucorhoa
GGCGCGCGCGCGGCGCGGAGCCTCACGAGGCTCGCGCCCGCGACGCCGCCTGGAGGAGGGCGCCGCTGCGGCAGGAAGCAAGATGGCCGCCTCGTGGGCGCCGCTGTGAGGAATGCGGGGCACCAGCGAGGCCGGCTCCAGGGGGGCGGCGGCGGGGCCTCTCCCCTCGGCCGTCTCCGGCGTCGCCGTGTGTCGGGGTGGCGGTGGAGGGGCCGCGTAGAGCCTCCGTCAGCCCTCTAAAGTGCCGCATGTAAAGCATTCTGGGTATTTAAGAAATATTGCAGTTTGGTAATAAAATCGGAGGTGTCTGCCTTTGTGACCACAACTTATTCTGCAATTTGATGTTTTTTTAGGTTCTAACTGAAAACAAAAGGCCTCAGAGGAGGAAGCAAAGAGTTTTAAAGGTAACCGATGATTGCTTTAATATTTATCCCCTCCCATTTTAAGCAGCATTTTCTTGTCATATAGATTAGGAAACCAAAGGGTTAATTTCTGGGAAGCGGCGCTTTCCAGCTATTCAGGAGATTAGCTAATTTTAAAAGCAGAGAACATGCTCTTTTTTTTCCCTCTTTCTCTCCAGCATGTTGTATACATATTTGAATCTTTCTGCACAAGTCTGCAGACCAAAAAGTTTGCTTTCCATTGCATTKAAGATTCACTTTAATTTCCTCTATTCCTAGTTTCATACTTCCAAAGGTAACAGTTGAATGTTCGTGGGATTTTTAGTGTACAGATTTTGTGGCATCTGAAATTTAATGCGAGAAGTCAATGTTCTAATGCAAACTGAATTAACAAAAGTGGAAATTTTATGTGTATGTTACTGTAGTTTTGATTTCCTTTTTTCTTTAAACTTTAGAACACCTCAAGTGAAACTGAAAATTCTGTAAACTTACAACAGCCTTCAGTTTCACAGGGTAACATGTTTCTTCAAAATTTTTAAGATGGCTATCTTTCATGGTAACAAAAGATTGGTGTTTCAAATGGAAATGTTTTAGTTTTTATAACAAAATACAGACTCGCTACACTCATGGCTACTGTTTTTTAAAGAAAGTAACAGGTAGCACATTGATATTGCATCTTTC
This sequence comes from Oceanodroma leucorhoa, assembly GCA_030449065.1. Classification (NCBI taxonomy): domain Eukaryota; kingdom Metazoa; phylum Chordata; class Aves; order Procellariiformes; genus Oceanodroma; species Oceanodroma leucorhoa. Next base: position 6,800,905 of record JASVER010000024.1, read on the forward strand.
AGTCTTTAGAATATTTTGAATAGAAGTAAGTCATTAATTCTGTTGTTTCAAACTAACATGTTGGAGGATGGATGATGCAAGTAAGATGGATGGTACATGTAAGACAAAGCTAAGGAAAATGAGAAAAAATATACGTTGTTAAACTYACTTTGTAGAACTATTCTCTTATACCAGCTAAATGTAATGTAAGGTAGTTTAGTATTGTTTCAGTACATTAAAATTTCAGAAGTTATTGGATACAGTGGATTTGATAAATGCTGAATGTCTGTAGTGTAATTTTATTTGAAAACATCCCAATTTCTTATCAATTTTGTCTTCACTGTTACATGTTACAGAAACTTGGTTAAAGGAGTTACAATTTTGTAAGACAAATAAAAGTTAAGATTAAGCAAGGAGCAAATAACCTTATCTGACTTGCAAGTATGTCCAACCTCAAGGGTGTCTGTCTTTTCATGTGGGAGTAGTTGTGCAAACCACCTCCCTGTATGCTAACAGTAATTGTGATTGTACAACACTAGCAAGTGCTTTGTTTTCTTTCATTAAATAAATCAATCCATTAAAAAATTAACATTTTTCATTAAGTCATGCATATGCTTTTAATTACTCATTTTAATTACTGCTGCTCTTGTAACGTAGCGCGTAGGTGTAGTTAAAACTTTAGCATTTGTTCATTCTATGTTTTGTGCAGTTAAGTTGATAGTAGCATGCAAAATAAGGACTGTTTGTAAATTACTCATTCAGCTTTGTAATGTGTAATTGATATGACGCCTGTTCTGTTAAAGTGTGAAAAATCTTTTTTTTTGGTGATAGGCAGATGTGTTGTGTTAGGCATTTGTCTACAGTAGGGGCTCATAGTGGGTCTTCAGATTTTCCTCTTTGAGTTCATTTTACCACCGTTTCTGATTTGATGGCAGGGCAGGTTGCTATGTAATATGATGTTGTCATTCCTCTCCTTTCCAAAAAGCCTTCTGAAGAGTTTTTTTTTTCCTTGGCTCTTAAATGGAAAGGCTTGTCTGGTTTTGTGTGTGCGTAGTATCATATGTTAGTCATTGGACTTGTGTTTATTTCTGTTTTGACTTTTCCTTTGCTGAATTGATTCTGCAGTGTTTCTTCTTTGGTTTTAGGTGCTGTTCTTTGTGTTTTCTAGTATTTGTCTTTGTTTTGTGGTGCTGAAGTGTGTTTTATAAGAGTTTATTCACTTGCGTGCACCAAGTAAGGCATGGTACCCCTGAAGGCATCTCATGAAAGGTCCAGGTTGGGGTTGGTGGGGTTTTCCTTTGTTTTTTGGAGGGGAGGAGGGAGGTTGGTCATCTTAAGTTAGGTTTCACATCTTTGTCAGCTGCAGTAAACATAGAAATAGCTACATAATTTGCAGACTTCTTTACAAGGGCATTTTTAGAAATATGACATTCTGGTATATGACTCTCTCTGGCTTCTGTTACTGGTGGGACTGCCATGTAAGGTGGTATTGTCGTATCTATTGAATTGCAACTTCGACCTTTAATTTAATGATCGTTAGTGATGGAGGTCATCTGACCAGTGACACTTTGAAAATTTTAACAGAATATTTTCTTTCTTGTTTTTTTTGGTTTTGTTTTGTTTTTGTTTTTTTTGCTTTGTAGTTGCTTCAAATAGTATTGTAAACTTTCTTAAAGGAGGATTTGTAGTACTCTCTTCCAGTAAYACATGGAGTTAGTATTTCTGTAGTCCTCCTAAGTTTTATAGATGCACATTTGTTTACCTGGAGGGCTAGTGTCTTTCTAATTGTACTTCTTAGGACCAATATATTTATGAATTCTTCTGTACAGGGTGAAAATAAGCAATGCTTTCCTGTTGAAAACAGGTTGGACAGATATAAACATTAAGGCTAAAAGCGATACGTACTATTATACTGCACCTTTCATTTACTCTGTCATTTTCCACACTTGTGTTTTAGTGCTCCTTTCTGGTTCTTGTAGGAGGAGTCATTTAGGAAATTCTTCTGTGCCATAAATACTGTATTAGGTTCTCCATGTTTATTTTGAAAGAACATCTGAAATATTCATCACTTCTAGCAAGCAAATGCTCATTGAAGAAAGAGTCTTTGTGAGTTCATAGTAATAGATACTAAGGAAGGAATATACTCACGGTTTTTCTTACCATTTATATTGTGTGTTTTCCCCAGYTAGGCAGACAATTCTTTAATTTTATTCCTGATAATGGAAAGTATATATAGAAGGGATTCATRCTTAAAAATTAATTTGTCTGCATTTCAAAAGGCACATTATACACCCTGCTTCACTTGCTATCATTTTCCTTTTAGCCACTTAGCAGTGTTCTCACTCAGTTTGGGCAGTGCAATGCACCTCTCCTTAWCAGTGGGGAAATGTTTGCAGTCATGTGCAAGGTTATTAATACAGAGCTCAGAAGAATGGGACAGTTGAACATGGCATCATATTGTCAGGGAAATCTACAGTTATCGAGTATAGGCAGCAGTGGTACCAGTAAGGAAACCTCCTACAGATCAAGATACAGCTGATGAAGAAGTACAGTCCGTGGTCTTTCTACTAGGTTCTGTGGAGCCAAGGCTACCATTTGGATGGCTGCAGATGTTTGCTGCGTTGATGGAGAATTAAAAAACAAAAAAGAAGAAAAAAAAAAAAAAGAAAAAAAAAAAGGGAAAGAAACTGTGGGGAGAGATCCAGAATAATATATGCAGTGCTAAGTGAGTATTATAACTGCATGCACATTCTTTGTTCTCTGACTGATTCTGTTTGCGTGTTTATGCATAAACACTATAATGGTAATCGTGTGCGCCAGAAAAGTGCGAACGATGCCTGCTAAACTCTGTAAAATCTGTTCATTTTAAGCCAAGCCAAAAGCCAGAGATGACTCAGTACTGGAAGTTCTGATTTCTATATAAACATCATATTAGGAACCAGTAAAAGTATCATTTCCATCAAAGCTACAAATACATATTTGAGCACTGTCATAATTTTTCTTCTCCACACATAAAAGCATAGTCTTTCTTATCAAAAACAACTTTAAAAGGTAAAGTTGGTTTGGCAGACCTGCTGTTGCCCTTTTTACAGTGCAGTTTTAGTTTTGCTGCTTAAGGAAATTAAAAATACGCTTTTTTTTGTCAAGCTTATATATGTGTTAACAAGAGTTAAGGACAGTAACTGCTGATTTTCATGATAATGCTTTGAGCGAGCATGGATTGAATAGATTTTGAACATTTATTCTAAATTATGGTGTATGTTTTTAGTGCAAAATATCTGCCAGAATATTTAGCTGGAAGAACTTAAATTTTATTACTTTTTCCCCCCTTTAAAATAAGATATGAGCAAGTCAATGGATGGAATTGCACTGCAGTGGAATTTTACAGAGGAAGAAAACAGAATGGTGTAATACAAGTTGGAAAGGATGTTGTCCAGAAACTACTTATCTTATTCTTTGTGTTTTTTAAAGGGATATTATCACCTTGGAACATATTCCTTAAGTTAATACTAATTAAAATTGCTTTGAGTACTGGTTGAAAGTGTCTGCCTATTTCTTATGTGCCTTTTTGCTCCCTTTTTTTGATAGGGAGAGCTTACTTTTGGAATGTGAGTGGCCTACACGAATTACTTAACTTTAATTTTTAAAAATAAGGTAGATAAGTACCTTAGCTGTTAACTTAGTTTAAAAAAATCTAGGTATCATTTTTTGAAAGAAATGTTCTAATTTTGACCTTTTTCAAGCTGGATGTGTGTCTATCTAAATGGGATTAAACTTTTTTTTGCTCTTGATAGGCTCATGAACCTCACTTGATGTGCTCAGGCATGATTACGGTTGTAATTTAGTAGCGCACTTCCACGTGYAGCCTTTCCAGCACTTCAACAGAACGCACTCATGTGAACATATGAAGCACTTCCATATTTTGTTTGTACAGTACTGCTAAGATTATTCATGTATGTAGACATTTTTTGAATGGAGTCCTAACAAAGAAGGCCTTTGTAAATGGTCTGTAAATTATTAATCTCACTCTAGTAATTTTCTAATTGTTAATTTTTCCAGGTAGTTTCTGGGGGAGTTGAAGCCTGTCCCTTGTGGACTTTTTCCTGTGGTGCAGAGTGGGCTGGGTAGGATGCAGAGACGCTCTCCTTCCCTTGCCCCCTGTTCCTGCAGAGCTCCCTTACGGCGGTGCTGCTCCCTCTCCCTTCCACCTCCTTCTCAGGGCCCCTGCACTGCTTGCCTGGCAGCACTATCATGCGACTCTTTGGCCCCCACGACCCAGCCCCCCAAAATGTGGAAGGAAGAAATGGACGCTGTCCTCTGAGAGGAGGATAGGGAGGAGCAGGGTTTTCTGTTTTAGCTCATTTGTTGCAGTTGTGAGGATAGCACCGCTCCTCCTCTTCTCGGGGAATGGTGGGGGCAGAGGCACAATGAGGCTGGGAAGTGTTGAGTAAGGCCAGGGTGAACCTAGGGATTACAGTGGGTTTCGCACGTCTTGAATCACCATTTCTTTGTACATCTTGACTGTCACTGTGTGTTTTAGTGCAGCGCTGGGTCTTCCACTTTAGTGGATTTAGAGGTGGAACTTCTTAAAAAGGTAGAAAATGTGTTTGTGATCAAAAATGTTATAAAGTAGTCAGTAAAAGTAACATAGTTTGTGGGAAGGAAGGAAAATGTACATGTATAGATGAGGGTCAGATGCATAGGTATATTGATATAATCTTCAGGTGTTCTTAATGAAGTTACAGCATTATGAAATAAACACTGGTTTCCTATTCCAGGTATATAGTTTTGTTGATATTATTTGTATTTACTACTGAATTATGAGTTTTATTGAATACTTGTACTTGCTGTATGTAATGTAGGCACTGAAATAATTGAGACGGCTTTGCAAATTCCAGAAATCTGTTGTCAGTGTTTGCTGTTTGTCYGTATATTGATAGATAGTAATATCTAGAAAATGCTTTGAAAATGGGCACTACTTGTTAGAATTTGATACCATATTGCTAAGCAAGTTTGTTTATTGCTTTTAGTAACTGATGTGGGAGAAAACCAGTGAGAAGCCCCAAACTTACTTGAGTGGCACCAGATTTTCACTTCTGTAGTTTTTTCTTTCTGCTATACTAAGATTTTTATATTTAGTGTTACTGAGTATGAGAAGGTTAATTTGCTGCAGTAGTACCTGCTAAACCTTCCCCTTGACATTAGTAGGAGCCTTGCCTATGTAGAGACCAGAAGATTTGATTCCTACTAAAATAAATTAATAATTATAGGATTTCATTTGGGCGGTAAGAAGAATCAATGCATTCTTGTAAAGGTATTTTCTTTTTAATGTCAAATAATGAAACTTAACCAATATCAAGAAAAAAGAAATCAGGAATTACATATAAGGAACTAACAATAATCACTTTTCATTAACTTGTGTAAGATTATTATATAGAATATATTTGACTGTCCTTATTGTTCTAACAGCTTTAATATTAAGACTTTTGGAATATTAGGATTTTTCAAGGCTGACTTAAAATTGAGTGGTTTGTGTCTTGACACTTGACTGTGAATTCCTTTCTCAGTGTTTTGTTGGTGTTGTCTGTATTGTATTATAATTTAACTGATGCTCTGTAGTAAAATTTGGCTCTACGTTTAATTTTCCTAAAATAAAGGTTTTGCTGAACTTGTGAATAAGAGGAAAGATTTCTGTGTGTTTAAAAATGTAAAGCATTTACTTTTGTGATGGATGATCACTGTCTGAATTCTGCAGTGCAAACACCACTGTGGTTGCAGTGCTGCTCCTGGACAACATTGCTGTTACCCCAGTATGGGAGTGAAAGTTGGTACTCCTGTAACGAGAAAGTAGAAGTTACATACAGTGTAAATTCCATTTTGAGCTTTATTTAAAACTGTAGGTGTGCTAGCTCTGATAGAGGCAGAAGGAAGCATCATTTGCCATTTTTTAGGCTTTTTTCCTCATGAGAATAAGCCAAAAACAGATGCAAAATCTTGAATAGTGCTGCAGCCTTGTAGCTTGGTGGCTTAAGTGATCAGCATGACTGTTTTTCTTTCTTTTATCTGAATTACCTCTGACATACCTGCCACCCACTTTTCTATTGATAAAGAGTATTAGTTATTCCTTTTAGTCTTGTGGCCCTTCATCAGCTTTAAAACCAGGCTAGAATATACCCATAATATAGATGTTTAAATTTGGAGWAGAGTTGTATGGGACTTGTTGCGATGCGTATTTGGGACCTGTGCTGGTATTTCAGAGTGAGGGGAAAACAGGATATGTGCGTATGAGGGCTGATGAGCGTTGTTAACTTAGGGTGTTGTGCGTCCTTAGCAGATCTGGTCTGAGAGCAGCTACCAGCATGTAGCAACTTGTAAATAATATAATTGGTTGTGCAACAGATGGTTAGGCACTTAAACTGGGTCCTAAATTAAGGAGCTGAATATCTTTCTGGTTAGATTATAGGAACTGAAAAGTTACCTTACCTTAGCAGTTCGGATCTCTACTGAACTGAAACTGAAGGAAAATTATTAACTTGTATCAGTTTGGTTCCCCTGTGGTAAYGCCAGGCCAGACAAGATCATTGTGGTCACTCATTCTTGTCCTGAGAGGTTGTAAGACTGTATCAATTTATTTGGATTAAGCATCAGGTGTTAAAAATACCCCAAAGAACTTGAATTTGAAAATTCCCATGGATGAAAAGTGCATCAAAACACCTAACAAGATGCTTAATAGATTCTTTACTCTGTCCTGCTGCAAAAATGTGCACCATAGTTCCAGTYCAGACTTCTCTGGCCTTAACTTAAAGTCATTGAGTCTTGTTATACTTTTGTCTGCTCGAACAAGGAGCCTTCTGTTATCAGCTTTCTTTTCCACATAGACTTAGCTGCAGTTTGTGGCTTTTCAGTTTTCTTTGGTAAATTGCAGAGAGTGAGTAGGGAGTGAACTTCAGGCTTTCACTTCAAGATGTTTCAATCCTTTGTCACTCTCCTGGTCCTCCAAGCCCTCTCCAGCATATCAATGTCCTGCTTGAATTGGGTATGCCAATACTGGATGCTTTATTCCACTAGCAGGTGCAAAAGCGCCAAGTACAGGATAGAAAGTAACCCGTCTTTTCCTAATTATATTGTTGTTTATGCACCCAAGAATCTCGCTAACCCTTTTGGCCATAAAGTTGCAATAGGAGTTTCTATAGTTACTGTGCAGTTGATTATTGACCATGTTAATGTCCTCCTTAAAGTCATTGCTTTCTAAGATAGAAACCTGCATTTTGTAAATATAGTCCCATGTCTTTGTTGCTAGATACACAACTTCACCTTTAGCTGTATTGAAACGTGTGCTTGCAGCTGGCTTGCCAGTTAGTTTAGGAAGCATCATGTCTGGTCTTTTCATTAGTTGCTATTTTTCTATCAGTCTTAATTTCACTGTTATTTCAGGTCATTGCTAAAAATTATATATAGTTGTGATCTCTTCCCTGAAGACCCTGTTATGRACACTGTGATGATTCTCTATTTACAGTTAAGGGCCAGGCAGTACTTTCTTAATGCTACAGTGATGCTTTCRTAAATGAGTAGACCACAAGAGACATTAGCTAGGATGGATGAATTCAAAGACTGAATTTCTTTCATCTCTGCRTTTGAATTAAAGCACATTAGGGGAAGGTTGTATTAGGGAATACATATTGCTGCTGATTGTATCATTTGTCTTTTGTGGCTTAATTGAGTGCTATATTTTCCAGAGCTGCCAGTGTCTTTTTGAGTGCTCAGTTTCTATGTTGAAGACAAATGATTGAGTAATTCAAAACACCAGTAAAAAACAAACCAAACCAAACCCAAAACCCAAACAAAACAAAAACCACCAAGCAAGATGCTTGTTTATGTTTGCCTCTGTGGCAGCAAAAGTACTGTAATGTTTGGGGGTTTTTTCTTTCTTAGCACATCCACTTCTTGGGTGTCTGTGTAGGAGAATGGGGTGTCCTTCACTCTGTATTTTTTCTCGCTCCTGTTTGTAGCTTTCACAACCTAGAGCTCAGGGTTGACGGAAACAATAATTTGAGTTTGTGGCTGAGAGTGCCTATTTCCAAGTAGTAATCCAATAAATATGCTTCTCTGGGGGTCACTATTTGAAGCCTTTAGAGGCAGAATTAGTATCCTGTAGTTTTTGATTTTGTTAGTAAGTGCATCCTTTAGGGTCTGATACTGTAGATCTTCTTGGTAAGTGGTCTCACTGAATTTGTTACACAAGGCGGGCAGGAGGACTGTGGTAATGGTGTAGGAGAGAAAATGAAGAGAACAAAGATGTAAAGACTTTTAAGGCTATAATGTATTAGTTCCTTATGGAAAGACAAGATAAGGAACTTCTCTGGTGGGAAAGCTGCCTGGTGTTTGAAGAACGTAGCAAAGAGGATATAAATGTAGATAAAATGGGGATGAAACTGAGAAGGAGAAAGCTAAGCTATAGCTCAGAGAATGTTCTTTGCTGTTGTGGCTGTGAATGTGGAAAAAAAAAATACACCATCAGCTAGAGCAGACTTTCCAGCTGTTGTAAGATCCAGTGTGAAGTGGTACCTGCTGTGATACTCAAGTTGGTGTTTTGGGTGGGTTTGATACTCGGGGACAGGGAAGTTGGGAGTGAGGGGGACCCCTCCAGGAAAGCCCGGGCGTCCTGAGCGATCTCTGCTGCATGTCCCAGGTAGRGTCGCTTTCTCCAGATTTGGAGAACCTCTTGTTCCCCTGAATTTCCGTATAAACCAGCCTCTCTGCTAAAACTTGTCTACGTCATTTTGCCAAGAGGAGAGGTTATTTGCTTTGATTGCCATAGCTTCCAAAATGCAGAATTATTACCTGTCCTGTCCCTCAGTGCCATCTGTGAACCTTGTTCTCTTGAGGAACAAAACATATTGTATAYGCAGGCTGTGTTACATTAATAAAGGACCCCAATCTGCTTCTCTGCACAAAGACCTATAGAAAATGTGCCTCACCTGAGCTGCTGTAGCAGTGCAGTATGCTAAGAGACTGTTTCGTGTCCATGGTTGTTATGCAGGTGTGGTGGTAATTGCTTTATGCCTCTGGTGAGGTTCATGGGAATATGCCCCAGCTTGCAGCTTGGCCCCTACTCAGCTGGTCTCCTCTCTCTGCTGGTAGCCTGCTCGGAAACCTGCTTGGGCTTCAGCCCTGGGCAGCAACTTACAGCATGTTGCTGTTGTCTGTGTTGCGGTAGTTAAACGTGTGGTCTTAAATAGAAGTTCATCCTTAAATGTATTATTGTATCTGCATTTATTTTGGAATGCAAAAAAACCTTGGCTGTACTTAGAAGGTGGCCTATACTTTCCACAGCGTCCCACCTTACGTTCCTCTCTGTTCTAAGCAGTGCATGGCTTTCTACATAGCGCTCAGCATAAGCAACTGTTTCTCCACACCTGTGCTCTTTGTCTCCCTATCCCCTGTCCTGTCCATATCTTCTCTCCTTATCCCTGTATGTTGGTCCTGTGCAGTGCACGTCCTGGATTCCACTGAAYGTCTGCGTGTCCTGGGGAGCAGACGCTAGAGAGTAGGAATAAATTGCTTAGGAGTAAATTGCTGCTGGTGGGCTGCTGGTGCTTTTTCACCTCTGGGTGAAGCAGTGACATCTGACAGTTGGACCATGAATAAAACACCCTGTTCAGATGTTAAGATGAAGTATGTTTGGGGTTTTTTCCAAACAGTTTTTCTGAAAGAAAACTGCTGTTGTGGTATTTGAGCTCTGAGGAGCTGCCAGCTCTGTGCCAGCGTGGAAGAGCATGTGGGGCTGGCTGTGTGGCTGCAGACACTGCAGCGGGATCCAAACTTACCCATTGCACTGCAGTGGAAAAGAGATGCAAAGTGYAAGCGCTTCTCACCCACTTGTCCTTTTAGATGGATGAGTGTTGTGACCTTGGAAGAACTGCCTTTCGGGTCATCCTGGTTATTGGCACAAGCTAGGAGGTGCGAGTATTTTTTGACCTGTTGGGTACTGTATTCTTGTGGGGGCCTGGGCAGAAGCCTATAGGGAGGGGTAGTTGGGGGGACTTGGCATTGGTTATTGTGTAACTTGTCACGACTTGCTCGTAGAGCCATTTTGTCAGTAGTTGATCTGGGCATCATCTGTTACTTCTGGCTTATAGGGTAATTGTTTCTGCTTATTTCCTTTACTACAATATGTGTTGTTACCACCTATAGAGGTTTGAAACAAGAGACATAAACCKAAGGCCTGCTCTCTGTTGCACAGAAGATGTGGAAATGTCTTTAGGGTAGCTTTAGCATTGTATTTTGATTGTGAATTGGTGAGCTCTTTGCATTACCTTAGAGGCATCTTGTGTTAAAAGAAAAGTTAATATTTAAGTCTGACCCTTTTCAGAATGGTGAAATGATTTGCTGTAACTGGCTTTTCTTGTGTGCTGGAAGCACTAGTTCACCGAGTGAATTTTTTGTGTGTGTGTATATAAGAGATAATGTCTGGTTGAAGTTTAAGTAATACAGCAATGGCTACAGCAGGCTGTACTCTATGGTTCCTGTCCTAATAGCACTAACTACTGCAGAGTCTAAGCTTGAGCATGATCTGTTAGTGTGTTATGTCTCCAGACAGAGTAGTGCTCTCCTTAATGAGGAAGATAGGAAATTACTTTTATTGATCCARTTTATTCTTCAGCTTTTCATTACACTTTTGTGTAAAAGATTTAGAAATCAATCAGATCAGACTTGTGTGCTTAACTTGCATGAATTTTAAGATTGTTGCTTGGAACTGTGGTATCCTTGTCTGTAGTTTTCACTACATTTTTTTTCTGAGTCCTGATTCTGGACTTGAAGATAGATTGYTCCTAGGTTGTTCAGCTGCATACAGTTTTTGCTGAGCTATTACTTTTGGTCTGCTAGACTTACATTGAGGAGAAGAATCAAATGAGCTCTGCCCCTGCTAGTATGTCTGCATTTCTTTTTATGTTGAGAAACAATAACTTCACATGTTAAACAGAAAAGGCCACTGGAAAGTCTGGTAAGAGAGGAGAGAAAAAGGTATTTTTTAGGATTCATTGCGGTTCAGTAATAGAGAAAAAGCAACATAGTGCTCAAAGGGAAGAGTTTATTTAAAAAATATATATCCGATTTTATAATAATGTTTATTCTTTGTGTGGAAAAATAAAATATAAACCAAATCATGCCAATGATATGATTCATCTGGTTCTTTTTTCCTCCTCATTTCATGTGGGCAGCTTCCAGTAATGTTAGTGGAAATTATGATGTATGAGGAGTAATTTTATTTTAAAAGTAATCCCACTTTGCTGCTGGGATCACTGGGGTCTTATGGGGACACAGCACTGCACCTGTGCTACAGCACTACTAGCAGATTACAGAATATCCTGAGTATTTTTGAACGTAGCAGTGCTTTTTGGTCAGATGAAAGTGTTTTATTGGGGAACAACATAGTTAAGAGGGAAATGTGATGACATTTTTGCACTTTGMGTGCTGTCAGTGGACTCTTGTGTCAGATCTCATCTCTGCTGATCATAGATGAGCCTTCCTCCTTCCCCCCACCTCTCATTGCTCTCATTTACCAGACTTAGAATTATTTTTTTTTTTTATTACAGTGAGTGACACCCTCTAAAAATGAAGGGAATACAAAAATGTGTTGTCGTGTTGAAAACATACAAATGCCAGGGAATCATTTTAATCTATTTGCTTCTATCTCCTCAGCCTCCTAAGTGTCTAATTAAACGATTTTTAGTAACAATTTTGCATGGTTGAGACAACTTTTGGACTGATAGAGATCTTAGATACACTTTTGCTGAAGAAAAAACAGCAATTTCATATCCTAGTTCTTTTTGAAGTTAAATTATGGTGATTGAAATTCAGCTTTTGAACAGGTATAGAATTAYGGGTTTTTACTTTTCCATGGTGGACCCTTAGAATATTTTCTGGTACAGTTGCAGAGGCCTGTGTAATGCATTTACCCCTGCTAACAGCAGAGCTGCTTAACCGCTCTTGTGGATCCCTTAGAAATTGCTCAGTGATCCCCTGGGTCTGTGGATCATTGATTGAAAATCGCCAGGATCCAGAGGAGTTCGGGCTCACAGACCATTAGTCAGCATCTGTGTGTAATGAAAAAGCATTAAATAAGGTATCTTTCTTTCTTAATTTAATTTCCATAGGTTTGACTTAGCTGCATAGATGCTGGACGTGTTTTTACATAGCATTTCCATGAGAATTTATGATGCCTCTCATAATATCTAGGGCAGGCTATGGATTCCCGGTTTTGTTTTTTATCAGTCGGGAATCAGTTGTGAGGTGAACACTGGGCTCCAGATGGAGCTGGGTCCGTATGCCTTGTTTTGCCTGGGGGTTTCTGGCAGTTCCATCTTGATGGATATGATTAATCATAAATCTATTTTGCATTTGTTCTTCTGAGTTATTTTCTCAGAGAAGTCCATGCACTTTAGTTGGTATGACCACAAAACCATGTCTGATTTATCTGAATGTTTTATATTAAACTGGGTGCTATTTTCTGTGAACTGCTAAGATGTACTGTGCCAACATATGGTTAATTAACCAGTTGTATTACTTGTATCTGATTTGAAAAGCAGTGCTGGTTTTCTTGTTAAGTAGGGCCTAAGGCTACAGATTATTTAAATAGCTCTTAGATGTTACAATAAGATTAACTATGAGCACTGTCTATTGTGACTTAAAATTATTTTTTTTTAATTTAACATAAATAGAAATAAAATTTGGTTAATATAATAAAAATTGGCTTCCTGCCTTTATTGCTGTTTCTGCCTGAGTTCCTGCCTTCAATTTTCTTTTTTTTAAACTTAAATTGCATAACTCCTTACTCCATAATACTATCTTAAGGCCTGTATACATATTCTTTCCAGGACACAGTATTCTGACTCTTAGCTAGATTTTGTCATTGCTTCAACCACGTGAATTGTATAGTATCAGTGAAGATGAAGAATATATTTAACCAGATATTAGAATTTAGAGTTTACTGAAATAGGATAGCTTACGTGAGAGACTATTCAGAAACCRGGAAGTTACCATCTAAATACAGAAGCTAAACACAGTGTTTAGAGGGTAACTTTCAGGTGAGCTAATGTTAATTGACTTACTATCTATGTCAGCTTAGGTTTTGTCACTATTTTTTTTTTTTAAGGACTTGAAACTAAGCCTGAAAACCAGCCATTCTTGCTAGAGTGTCCAGCCAAGTGTTGTATCAGTTTATTGGTCTAGCCAAATTGGTATAATTATACCAAATTACTACTAAACTTTCTGTGGTACCAGCCTTTTGATATCAGTCCTGCTTTGAACTCAAGGGAGATTTTCATCTGCTTATACAAATTCATTAAAAATGGAATCCTTAGATCTGATTCTAAATACTAACATCCTTTTATCTGTTCATTCATTTCTTTAGTCTCCCACCACTATCACATGCACACACTTTCTTCCTCTGTCCCCTCCCCAACGGTGGGAAAAATAGCTATAAATATGGATAGGGTCTTTAGGCTTCAGGGTTTTTTATGACTTCCTGGGTTTTTTTCCCAACGTCTGTGCCTGTGCTTAATTAGGATATTCCTCATATCTGTCAAAGTAGGATTTAATTGCTGTAAATTTTATGCTCCTTATTTTTCATGTTTTTGAACAGTTGTTACAACAAATTTTTTTATTACTATTTTACAGGCAAATTTAGAAAACAAACCAGTAAATGGCCGCAGACCAGAACTCATGGAATGCAGTATATGTGGTCATGGTGAAAAATACAGGGTGAGAACAAACCAAACAGTACCCCTTGAAAATGTGCAGTCTAAGGAGAAAGAAAGAATGACAGGTTTAGAAGCAGAGAAGTGGGCACATAACGAGAAGCCATCTTTTGGTGTCCATGTCAATGGAGATATCCATGGAACTGTGACAGGCCACGAACACTTGAAAAATGCTGAAGACCATGAAGTAACAGTCTCTCCCAGTCAGTTAGCTGAGCCCAAAAAATCATTTGCACAGACCATCAAAAATGGCATAAAAACCCTACATTATTCACCACCGGAAGCAGTTGCTTCACTGAAAAAAGTATCCGTAGAGGACAGGACAGATTTGACAAGCAACTCCCATATGCAATGGACGAAGGGTACCAATCTGAATAACATAGTAAACACTCTGACRACTGGCGTTGGCTGTGTTCACCCAGAAAAACAAGGAAATGTTTTAATGAAAGAGGAAAACTGCACTTGCAGCATCTTTGAGGATTCTGATAAGKCAGTTTTGCAGTCGGGTTCCATTTCGGATCTGCAAGAAAGCTTGTGTTGTCCTCCACTGCCTGAAGAGGAAGTRCATGTAGGGAGGGATGGCTTTAAAGTACCTAATGCAGAGACACAGCATGAGGATTCTTCACTCCAGCCGACTTTCTTGTCCCTGATTAAAAACAGAAATTTAACTGTAGAGCAGGTTGTAGCTATTGAAGCTTTAACACAGTTATCCGAAGCCCCTTTAGAAACAACTTCACCAGCTAAAACTGAAAGTACGGAATGTGCARAAGAAACAGCTTCCAACTTGCTCCATAGTTATAAAAGGGATATCTCATCCTCCTTCACATCTTCTGCATTAAAAGAAATCAAAGACACTTACTTACAGAATGAGCAACAGCTCTTGGCTTACTGCGCTCACTCGCAGAAGCAGCTCCCTAGTAAGGCAGTGTTATACAATGGCCAAAGTTCAATTTCTGAATTACGTGATAAACCTGCCAATCTGGCTGGTGAGATGTATAAATTACAGTTATCCTCAAGAGATACCAAAACTTTATCTGACTTAACATCTAATGCAAAATCATTTTCAGGATATTCTACCAAGAAGAATTATAGTCATGATCCAGTCACCCTTGCACGGTATTGCAATGCTTCACGTAATGTCCAGCAAACAAGTAACAACTTGGAAACTCTTGRCCAGTTAGAGCAAAAGCCAACCTGTAATGATTTGAACTTGGAAGCTGGTTCTTTGACTAAAGAAGGAGGAATTCACAGCCAGGATGAAGAGGATGTAGCTACACAATTAACTCAACTTGCAGCGCTAATTGAATCAAACCAGGCAAATCCAGAGCAGAAGGATGACATAAAGGCGTCACTGCTTAATCTAATATCACACGAGAGGCAGCCAAAATATAACCAAGATGTGTTGCAGAAAAAAGAATCTGTATTTTTTAGACATAATTATAGTTCCTTACTGTTAAAGCAAAAACAACCAACAAATAAAAAAGGAAATGCTGTACCCTGGAAACCAAGACACAAAAAGAAGCCTCAAGAAGCACGCTATCAACAAAATAATCAAAACCAGCCAGAGCTGTTGTCATGCCAGCATAGCGAGTTACAGGACATTTGGATATCATCAAAACTGCACAAGCTTGGTCAAACCATGCCACAGGACTCCAGAATAGCTCCTGAAAAAAAATCTCCAAGAACCAAAGTACAGAGAGCACTGAATCAAAATACTCTAGCATCACAAGAAAAAACTAGATTGTTTCTCCCGCAAACGCAGATAAAATTCCATAGATGTTTACCTGAGGTACCGCAAGAGAAAAAAAAAGACAGGTTGTTTGGCTGTGAAGTGGTGAATGAGCATATCAAAACTGCAGGCTCCGGTGACCCACTAGGCATTGATCCACTGAAAAATGAAGTTGTTGCACGTAACCAATATAGCGACCTGTCCTCCCATAACCCTCT
This sequence comes from Oceanodroma leucorhoa, assembly GCA_030449065.1. Lineage (NCBI taxonomy): Eukaryota > Metazoa > Chordata > Aves > Procellariiformes > Oceanodroma > Oceanodroma leucorhoa. The sequence continues at coordinate 6,816,591 of JASVER010000024.1, forward strand.
GGCTGTTTCACATTTGAAAACAGCATCCTTATTGAACAGACCAAGTGAAAACCTACAGATGTTTACAGAAAAATGTAATTCTCAGGTACAGCAAACAGCGAATGTCAGTCAGACGCATCCCTTGCCTCAAACTTTTAATGAGTCTAACCTGAGAGCTAACGAAATGCGTAGTGAAGACAAAACCTATATTCAGCAGGGTGCTGTTGAACAACAAGTAGATCCGAAGTCACAGGTGCTGCCTGTTCCCTGTGGTGGGGCCCAGGTACCAGGTTCTGTTGAAGCGCTCAGGAATATGGAGTGTGCGGGCGAAGTGACCATTCTGACGTCAACCAGTTTGGGTACTGACCACCCACAGAGCACAGGCGACTCAGGGTGTTCTCCCGCAAAAAACACGCTCAGCAGTTTCCTTGAATCACCTATGAAGTTTCTTGATACCCCTACAAAAAATTTAATAGATACACCTACAAAAAAAGGACAATCTGAATTGCCAACTTGTGACTGTGTTGGTAAGTCTTTTTGCTAACTTTTGCCTGTACCTTTCAGGTGGAGGTGTGTTCGTGTTGCTTCCTTTAACGTGAGGAAGTGTACCTGACACTTACTTAGCTGTTGCAAAAGGATCGGTGTTTCGCCGTTAGGAGATGGGAGGAAATTATTTTTTCCCTTTCTCTAATTTTTGCCTGGTGTTCTTCAGACCTGCAAAGCACAGCAGAATTGAATGTTTTTGGTATTGCAACTGGCAGGTTTAAATTCTCTACTTAAATTTAAACCCAGCAGGAAAAGGAGTTTTTCTATTTGTTGTTTTGTCATTGCTGACTTGTGCTCTATGTGAATTTATCTGCGGTGTATCAGACTCTGGTTTTTATGGTCTAGAACTAGTTTTTGCCTGAGACGGGCTGGGCAAAAATTTCCCGGTATATTGTCATCGTTGCCTAAATGCTGCTAGGTAAGCGGCAGGGCATAGTTGCGGGCGGTCTTGTTACTGCCGCTGTTTGTCCTGATGACYCATGTCAGTTTGCCGTGAAGGGTCCATGTCAAAGGCTACTGGGCGCCTCTCATCGCCGAGAGGAGAGGTAAGGTGGAGTTCCGGTGAGAAGGCCGCCTACGTAATAACTTGCCTTGCAGGATGAGGTGTCAGACCGAGCTCRGTATCGAGGATTTTGCAAATACAACTTGCTTGCTGGTGTTAGGCATGCTGTGTTTTCAGACTATCAAAACGCACAGATGGAAAAACAAGTCAGAGACTTAACAACAAATTGTACACAGGCAGATTGTTTCATCTTTGCTTTAATGTTCTGAATCAACAGAGTGCTAGTTAAGAGGCCTGGATTATGTTTTCTGTTCTGTAGTATATGACTATCAGTTAATTTTTTTTCCCCCTCAATTCCCCTTTGTCTAAAATGAATTAATAATGTTTTCCCACCAACAAGGGAGATATTGGGAAGCTTACTTAGTCAATACATGCCAGCTCCTGTAATGAAAATTTGTAAAGAATGCAAAATATTACTATAATTAGGATTACTTTATAACATAAAGAAAAAATACTAGCAGATTAATAGGAGGAGACAAGTATAAAATAATTTTGATGCCTCTGAGGAGAAAAATCTGTTACACTTTTTATTCATTACATTTCAGGGACAAATTTTATGTATTGTAATTTAATTTGGAAGGTGTTTCTGTAAACCATTTCCAAGCTTACTTGTAATGGTGTGAATAAATTTTGTATGTGCCAACTGATTTTTCTCAACCTGCTTACAGAGCAAATAATAGAGAAAGATGAAGGCCCATATTACACACACCTCGGGACAGGACCAAGTGTTGCTGCTGTGAGAGAAATAATGGAGAACAGGTGAGGAAAATTCAGCATTTAATGCTCACAGTATTTTTGACTGTCTAAACAGGAAAGAAGAAGAGCTATGAGAAATCARCTGCTATGTTTAGCTTTGTTTTTCTAGGCTTTTTGCAGTGCTCGTTTGTAACGTACTGTTCAGATGTGCATGAGGTGAGCACTAGCATTTCAGTTCCAAACTCATGTGTCTTTTTTGAGCTCTTCGCAACTTTAGGGTTGAATTTCAAGTGCAGTGTGCTCTTAGGTGCCATTGAAGTCAGTAGGAATTACAGAGATCTGCAGCTGGCAGGATTAGGTTTTCTAGTGTCCTACATGCAAAGAAGCTGTGGCAAACTGGACAGAAAGGTTACATTAGTGACTAAGTGCACTAGAATTTACATACAGATAACATTGTCTTCCCCAAATAATGTTTCCTTAGTGTCAGAATCTTGTTAYGAGAAGAGAGATGTCAAAAATCACTCTTGCAAATAAGATTTTAAATTTAAAAGTATTTTTTGACATTATAAATATTTTCGTTTTCTTCTGTTCTCAGKAAAGTAAAAGTAAATTTGTTATTCTTGYTTTATTGAAAATGTTTTCTGTTTTAAAGTGGTCTACAGCAGTTTGTTTTACTCATGAACTTTTTTTAATGTAGGTATGGAGCAAAAGGAAGCGCTGTAAGAATAGAGGTAGTGGTTTATACAGGAAAGGAAGGAAAAAGCTCTCAGGGGTGTCCAATTGCCAAGTGGGTAAGTTTTTATGTTACAGCAGTAAAATTGTTTTGTGTGGCTTTTAAATATCAAATGATGTGTAGTCCTTGAGCTTAAATGTAATCTGATCTTTAACGAAGTTCTGGTTCTTCATTTAATTGATCTACAAGTCTRCCTGCATGATGAAGCTAAGGAAAACAATTTTTTTAGTTATTTATTTAGGATGTGGTGCTATATGTTATGCTGTGGTTTGAATGAGTGTGAAAGAGACCTGCTTAACAGAGCTAGCAGAGATGACCAAATCAAGAGTAAGAAGACCCTGACAGTGTCTGAAAGTTGGGGTGTCTAGTGAAATACGTTACTGGGAAGTGTAAAAGAGAGAAAAGGAGGGATGGTTGCTTGGGACAGTTGGAAAAGTATCCAGTCACATTTTTTTAAAACCCTTCTTAGTTGTATGAACACCTAAAGAAAAGAGAGTGTGATGGATGAGGAAGTTCAATCTCATATGCCATGGAGTTCATTACTGTTTTTGAGGAACTGAACTCAGTTTTTGGAAATGTAAATGTTATGGTGATAGTTTTCACCAAAGCCTTGTCTCACATTGTTTCATAGGAGCCAGGAAATGAGGTAACAGACACAAGCTCCAGGAGAGAGCTTGGAAAGAATTGGTTATCCTTAATCTTTGCTGAAACCACCGAGGGAGGTAAAAAGTAGACTGGAAAACTTGTAAACTGAGTTTTGGAAAATACTAAAAGAACTCGGTTGTTAACAGAAAAAAATTTTATTGCTGTATTTAGCAATTTCAGACTTGATTGAAAAAAYGATGAAGATAATTGTACAGTTGGTAGACTAGCGTTTGTAACTACATGACAAAAATAAGGTTATTACGTATTGTACGTGAATGGTATTGCATGCTAAACATCTACTGCTTWTGTTTGGCACAGTCAAAATGTGTTTTTCATATTCAATACATAAACTGTTTTTCAGAAAGGAATCCCGTATGTGCATGTTGCTTCAGATAATATTTAATAACAAATCAGCATCCAAGAAAAAAAAATGGTAAAATTAATTTCATAAACAACTGACCCAAAAAGAATGGAATGATTTTTCTTAGTGTTTCAACTAAATAAAACACTCGGTTTTAACAGAGGACAGGAGTTAAAAATCTTACCTTAGAAATAGTTGCAAACAGTTGAAAGGAGGAAGGCATTTAAAACTAACGCTTAACTTTGATTTTTCTGTTGCCAGTATCAACACACTCTCTTTTATGCAAAGCAGAAATGATAGATTTTATTGTGTATCTGCATGGCTGTAGGTGTCCAACATGTGTGTACAATATGACAGTCAGAAAGCATTCGGATGCATACAGAAAAGGCTGTTTTAAGGTGTGGGGACCTGCTGTCCTGTTAGTTAGATTGCCACATTTCTATATGTGAAGTGTTTGTGAGAGTAAGCTTTAATGTTCATTTAAGTTCCAATCTTGTTTTATGCAGCAGTGACGTTTTGTGTGTGCCGAGTTCAGCGCTAAAGAGAATGAATGCTTTTCCAAGTCTGCTGTCTGTTATTGTGTGACTATTCAATACAAGAGAGGGAAGGAAATCACTGAAATCTCCTCTGTAGAACTGTTTCATCCTGTATAAAATCCGCATTTTGGGGTTGGTGTTCTTAATGTGTTTCATTAACTTCTCATTGGCAATGCTAATTTWAATCCTTATAACAGAGCATATTGGATTTTTGGCTATGACCAAAGAAATATAATTGTGAAATTTGTTTGAAAGCATATGGAAAAAGTTTGCTGTGCTCTCTGATAATTGCTGTCACAAGGTTCGGTCAGCTGCACAGAGACTTTCACTTACTCATTTACAGTGTACTTTGGACAGTCTCATTTCTGCTTTGCAGATGGACAAGCTATTGCCCTTRGGGCTCCTGAGAGACTTGCTGGTGAGAGCACCACGATGGAGCTCTGCTGAAGCAAATATGATAAGAAAAAATTTAATGTATCTGTTGATCATATGTAACTGTGTTTCCCAATTAATTTTCCCTATTTCCACTAGATAATTTTGTCTTATTGGTTCATTAGAAGCATGTTAAGATTGAAGGAGGCTTTCTAAAATACCTGTATCCATACATTCTTCTGTTAGTGACTGCATTTCATAATACTGATTCCCTACTAAATTGTTTTTGCTTAAGTGGCTCCAAACATGTGCCTGGTGTGTTAAACATTTACTGAAACAGACTGCTTTCCCCAAAAGGAGCTGATGTTTTCTTCCTTAGATTTCAGGTTACCATAAACTTGCAGAATCTTTTCTCTTTCCATCTTCTTTTGAGAAGAAATAAATATCTCTCTCTTCTGTGTTTTTTTGATGTATTATGTTTTAGGGTGATACTTTGTCCCTCTGGATGTGGACAAGAATGCTCCTATTAATTGAACCTAAATATTATCAGTAAACACTACCTAGGGTTTGAAACCTTAYGATAGTTGTACATGTAAGCATTAGACTGACACCCACGTGAGCTAAACTGTGTGCAGGGAAGATGAGCTTGCTATTGTTTTCACTACATGCGGCGGCAAGGAGACCGCTTGACTTCTGGGTTTTTTGCATCAGAAATTGTATTGTCTGATTTTTATGTCAAAATAGAATTAATAGAGTTTTGCCAGAGATTTCAAATGTGTGGATATCTGTGTGGGTGATAACTGTGTGGTTAGAAAATAACTTACCATTCTGTGACGTATGCCGGGGAAATGTACTCTTCTCTTTTTTTCTGTTTGGATTTCTTTTACTTTTTTGCTTTGTCCAAGTTCATCATACTTCCTGATAATMAGTTAAAGAAAAAAAACCCTTTGAAATTACTGGCCTGTCATTCTTAGTAGCCCGTTCAGATAATAAAAAGTTTCATGTTACTGTGCATCCCCTCTAGCCAGCCAGTCGGAAGTGACCTAGCTCATATTGGTCCCACTGTTTTATCAGTGCTTTAGCTGGTAATGGATGTGTTGTGGTTTTTTTTCTGCTCTCAGTATGTCTGATGGTAAATTACAATTACCTCAGTTTATGTGAAATGGTTATGAATTTGTTAGTTGTTCATGAGTAACTCACTGTAGGCATCATCCTGCTGCACTGAAGTCAAAGATAGAGGTCACTGACCTCAGAGGAGGTCACCTTCGGGTCCTAATGTGTTCTGGATTAAACCCATTTCCTATGGGTTCCTTCTCCTAGTTTCAGTGGTCGTTGGCTTGAATCAACTAAGCTATCATTGCTATCTGTTGTTTTTATTCAGAGTTGCAATGTAATTTTTAAGGCTGCAGCTCTGAATAAAGACGAGCGGTAAGAAGCGATAAAACCGGCCAGGTCGGGGCGGAGGTCCTTCTTGCCGGTATCCTGTCTCCAGTGCTGACCGATAGCAGAAAGGTGTAAGAGCACAGGGCAGTTGCCTCCCAGAAGACTTGCTTAGTTTCCAGTAATTAATTCATGGCTCTGTGGTTCCCTGAGCTGGAGGCAGTGGCTTTGTGTTCAGTTGYCTTTCATAAATGTTGTCATCTTTGTTTCTCCTTTTCCTTCCTGTTCTCTCATGCTAGGAGTTAAAATGCTGGCATAATGTTTTCAGCCTTGTGCTCTATTCCCAGTAATTCCTAGCAGTTGTTTTTGCTTTTTCTCTGTTGCAGAGCAGTGATTTGGCATTTTCATAGCGCTTTCTATCATTATGCCAGATTCTCATTCCTGCATGGTAATGGCCAACTCAGAGTCCATCTCTAGCTAAAAATAGAATTGTTTTCACCATGTGCATTAAATATGCACATCTACAGTGAATTTTATCTGCCATTTTACTGCCCGCACAGCAGTATGAACTCCTTCTTCATTTGTTTGCAGATTGTGCTTGTCTTCACTACTCTGAATTGCTTAGTGTCATCAACAAATGTTGTCATCTTTTTATTTACCCTTAACAAACATGCTGAAGAGCACAAGCTTGAACACAATTCTATAGAGCTCCCATCGGCGACATACCAGCCTTTGTTTTGTATCTTTTCACCAATTACTCGTGTRGTCTTTTGATTTGCCCCAAGACGCATTAGGGGTTTTTGTAAGAGCCTTTACTAAGGGACCTTACTGAATGGCTTTTGGAAATCTAGAAAGACCTGCAGTATGACTGAGCTGTGACTTCAGAAAAGTTTATTTGACTTCTCCCTGTGCATCATGCTTTCCTGTGTGATCACTGCTTTGCCCCACACAGGTACCAGGCAAATGTGATCACTGAATCAACATTTCTTCTAGGGTCTTTTTACAAAGTGGTATTCTGTTGGTAATCTTCAGGCCCTCTGATACTAATGTGTTATAAATCAAGACAGCGCACATCACATTTAATACTTCAGTTGTTTCATCCTTGAGTTTTTGGTGGGTATCATCTGAACTTGGCAAATTGCTACTTTTTGGTGGGGGGATGGTTGGTTGGTTTTGGGTTTTTTGTCTCTATTGTCCAGTAACCACTTTTGTCAGGGCTTTAGCTTCAGAAAAAAATCCTTGGCTGTCCCCTATGAAGAAGGTTTCTGACATAGGAATCTTCCCAAACTTCCGGTTTGTGAACACAGCAGAAGTGGGCTTTGCAAATTGAGCCTYATCTTTTCTGAGAGTTTGGTTTTGGGTTTGTTTTTTTTTTTTTTTAAACACTTGGATGATTTGTTGACCCTTCAGATTCTGTTAGCCTGCTGGTAGGCCTAATTTGTTTGAAAATACAGTATTATCGGGCTTTCATGCCTTTTGCAAGTAGTTTCTCAAACTTTTTCATTTCTGTACTGTCTGCCTTTTTTTGGTTTGATATTTATAACTTGACAGATCTTTATTATCTTTTCTGTAATGTTGGTTGTATATTAGTAGGATATATAAATAATAAAAAAAGGTGGATTAAAAATGGATTAAAAACCTGATTACAAATACTTCTAAAATATAGTTAAATTTGAAATTACAGTCCTGTATAGACCTGAACCTAGTATTAGCCACGGAAATGAATCAAATTTTTAGAAGTAATGCTTAGATAAACCACTGTTATAATCAAGATTTTATAGATCATTGAACTGATAGGAATTTGTAGCTAAATGCCAGAAACTACAATTTGTTGAGTGCTGAATGACCCTTAAGAGCAATAGATTCTTCTGCAGATGCAGAGAAGATGATTTTTTTTTCAGTTTGCTAGTTTAGCTTGAGTTGAGAAAGTGATTGAAATTGGGAGTTGAAAAAGCGAGAAAACTGAGAAGTTACTCTAGCTTCTAGGCTCTCTACGTATAAGTTATTGTTAGTATTAGAAGAGATGTGTAATTTATTAAAGCAGACGAACTGAGGAATGAGCAAGGTACTTGGCTCTGCAGTGGGTGGTCGGTACTACTCAACAGGGCTGTCAGAGGGCCGCTTTATCAGGGAGGCAGGCACCTGCGGGCAGGCTCTCCGATGCTTGTCTTCTGTATCCCGCTTGGCAGTGAAATGGTCAGGAGGTCTGGTGCGGCACTGCTAGCTAGGGGATAGTGAAGCTGTTCTGCTGGTTGGAACATTATAGAGTGGGGAATTTTTGAAATATATTTGAAAAGGGCTTTAGAGTAAATTCTCCTGGACTGACTGTTCCCTGGCCACAGGTTTAAGTAGAATGTGCAGCTCCATTCTGCTTTAAACAGCTTACTGTACTTCAAGCTTTTATTTCATTTATTAAACCATCTTTATGATTAAATGATGTTCTCCGTAGGAGAAGTCTGGAAGGAACTAAATTTTGGCACATGGGAGAGTGTGTTTGGTGGGGATTTTGTTCACCTTTTGGGACAACATTGTATTGCAGCATCACTTTCTTGCCAGAATGTTGTAATAGGTTAAGTTAGTGTGTGTAGCAGGTACTATAGCTGTGCAGGCACTATTCTCACTGTTTGCTAGGAGGCATACTTGCTAAATACAGAATTAGAGGAGTTTATTTTAGATGAAAATGTTTGTAACGTTATCCAAAGTAAAGCCGTTCTTTGTTAAGTGCTGCAATGCTTTGAGATTCAAAATTATTAGAAATTTTTACATGGTTTCTGAAGTAAACAAAAGTGTTTTAATATTTTTTATTACGAAGAACTACTCAAATATTGTAATAGAGTAAACATGAAACAAAAAAGTTATGTTAAGGTAAACAAAGTTAAGTATTATAACAGAGCAAGGATTTAAGTTGCTATTATCACTACTTTAATTGAAACAATGGTATAGCTGAACAAACTGAGAGAGTAGATTCTTATTGTCATCCATATCACACAAAGTCCAGTTTACCATTGCCTGCAATATAACAGAAAGGGAAGTTTGAGGGAGTAAGGAGGGTAAGAGGGCACTGGGAAGTAAGACTTGAATTTTGTCCTCATTTGTGCCGTGTTGATCGCACGATTATAGATTATAACCTGTATGTACTGCAGTGTGCTCATTTGTACAATACCGCTTCCAGTAGCAACTTGAAAAAGGTGTTTGCAGGTAATTGCAGATATTGCACTTCAGTGATATTTCTGTAAAAATAGCAAAGTAACTTCATAGTATTGTGATTGACGGTAAGTGTTCTGTGCTCACTCTTTTGATGTAGTCTGCTAGGACTCGAGAAGAGAGATTTTAGGGAAGTGGAAATTATTTCCGTTTTAATATCTCTTAGACATGCTGAGAATAAAAGGATATAACATTCTCCAGTAAGAAAAGAGCTTAATGTGGTTTAAGGTGTGTGTAGGGGTGAATTAGGAAAAAGGAGGGCAGGCTCACTTCTGTGCCAAACAAGAACATTTCTCCTGCTGTCTTTACACAGCATCACCTGCTAGAGCAGCAGCAGGTTTTAACAGCACTGTGCTCTCGCATTGCGCTGGTGTAGATATTACGGAATTGTAGCTTTGCAGAGAATCTTGTCCTGTGTGGAGAGGACTCCGTACACAGAGTCTGCGCAGAGGCAGAATCTGCAGGTTGGAAAACTTGGAGCCAAACTGTTCTAAATGAGTCGCCTATTTCAGGAAATTACAGTGAACAGTTAAGCTATGTTCTCACTTTAAAATCAACTACTGATATCCTGCAAAGGCGACATAGCTATTTTACTGAAGAAATTCAGAATGGGCTGGAGGGCGTATTGCAGTGGAACCACACGGAGATGAAATAAACCTAAAAAGGACCTTTTTGTTGGTTCCATTATTTTTTTCATCCAGTAATTTACAGCAATGTATTTAACTCACAATGAAAATTTTGTACTATTTGCTAGTGTCTGGTTTATATCATGTTAAAGTTAATACAACTATTCTGGTGATCCTAAATTGGAAAGTAATTTCTCATCCATGTGGTAATTCAGCATCTGGTATGCTGAGCTTCTGCAGTCTGACTCTTAGCTACTTACATAAGTCATGTACGTGCTAATTTAGATAGACTGGCTTATGTTTAAGGACGTAAGTAATTTTTATTCACAGTGTACTTATTCCTTGTTCTAGAGCTCCTGCCAAGGGTTGAGACAGTTGCTTCAACAATCTAAAAGAAATAATTCAAGTAAGTAGAACTCACACATTTGGACAGCTGAAGCAGGTTTTACTGATAGCATGACTTTACTGATGCTGTTCAATACATTCAGAAATGATTTAAAAAAAAGTGGGAGACGCTGAGGTGACAAACTGCTGATGGTACGAAGTTGTTCCGGATAATGAGGAGGAGGGACAGGTATCATGAAGAGCAGGAAGGACTTGTGATCCAAAACGAATGGCCACTAAAGTGATAGATAAAACTCACTTCATAAATACAAAGTTACACAAAAAGCAGAGTGTTGTAGTTTCATATTACACAGTGATGGACACTGGGGTGAGTGTTGCTGTTTGGGATAATAGTTCATTAGACATCAGCTTCAGTATTGAGTAGGGATGAAAACAGCAAAAGAAACTGGTGAGAATTACTGGGGAGGAATAAAGAAACGTGAAACATAATTATGCCTCTGTGAGAAAGCATGCTGCACCCCAGTCTTGAATACTGTGTGCAGTTCTGGTCTCCCAACTCAAGAAAGTGCAGCAGAACTGGGAGAGGCAGGTAGAGGTCCAGACTCATCAGCCTGGCAGAAAGGGAAGGGGAGAAAGCAGGGCGCTCTAAAGTCTTTGGTGGCATGGAGAGCTGAATAGCAATCTATTATTCACAGTCTCATCCTATATCAAAACCAGAGGGCACTAGCAGGGGCTGAGCTCAGCACGAAGAAAAGGTAATGTTTTTTCTTTCACGTAGTCTGGAATTAAGCTTTGCCCAGGAATGTAGCGGATGGTAAAATGCTGCATAGATTGAGAAGTGAGAGGACAAATGCACAGAAGGCAAATCCTTCAAAAGCTGGGAGGGAGCACGTCCCCCAAGCTGCCTGCAGATGGCTGGAAGGTGCCTGGCAGTTGTTGAGAAGCATCTCTGCATTCAAGTGCCTTTTTCACTCATCCCTAGGCAACTCCTCTTAGTTGCTGTCAGGATCAGGATATGGCTGGACAGTCCCCTCCTCTGACCTCGTCATGCTCTTGGATTCTTCAGTTCTTTAATTCTTAGCATCCTTTTCTGTCTCTTCGCTATCCTTGTATGTGAGGGAGTGAAAAACTAACTTTTCCTCTTGTTTATCCCATAACTTGTTGCTAAATTGCTGGAGCAAATTCCACTGCGTATGGCACCTCTTCAGTAAATACACTCATTTTTGGCTCACGCTTTTTGTTAAGAAAATTGGGTAAACTTCTACCTTTGTGCCTTGTAGAAACAGAGGTTTAGCTGTGGTATGATGCCATAATAGCTGTTGATTGTATTTCTGTCCTAGCTGTCAGGCTGTGGCTCACCTTGAGGGCTTGCTCATATTCTCAGATTCTGCCATTTGAGAATATCCAGGCTTGAATTGCCGTCTTCCTGTCGATGCACACGTAAAAAAGAACGCGTCGATAGCCATAGTAACGCACAACAGGCACGGTACAGAAAGCAGTAGGGGTGGGTGCCCGACTACAGCACAGGAAGGATGTACAAAACTTGGTTTTGAAAATACCTAAATCGGTAACCTACAGGGATGATACTTGTGGTATTGTGTGTCCAAATAAGTATGTGCATAAGAAAGCTATTTGGAAGGAGGTGTGTCCCATTGCAGTTTTTCGTTTGTCCCAGACGTGGTTATGTTAGCGAACAGGCGAGGGAGGGGGCAGCGTGCAACTTCATGCCCAGTTATTGTGAGTGCAGAACAGGGCTGCTGGGCACCGGTCAAGCATCATGGGTGAGTTTATCAGGTCTGTTGCTTTCCAGAAGGGCTGCGTTGCAGCTGAAGCAGATTATTCATTGTTAATGTGGGAATCTTTTGATGGATATTCAGTACTGATGCCGGTTATTGCTTGCTAAAATGTGTTCAGGGCTAATCTGTCCCTACATACCTGCAAAAAGATGACCATATGACATTTAAGTGTTACATAATACACAGACTTATTACAAGTCTGTTTTGTTGATTATATTATTCTGCTATGTGAGTCACTAAGAAGGTGTGGTTATTTTGTGTGGAAAAGTCATTGCAGGGGAAAAGTTTTTATTCTGCCATTTTAAAAAGCTAGCTTTAAAGTTCCACCACTTAACAAATGTTTATTTTCTCATTCCTTTTAAATGCATTAGGGACCAAAATTAAACAAATTGAAGTATGAAATTATTTACTTTATCACTGTTGTTAACAACATCACAGAAATCATGAGTCGTACCAACAACAAGACTTTTGGACACAAGATTTGCCAGCAGATTTGTGCGTTGTTCACAGTCTGAGGAAACGTTCAGGGACTTGCTCAATTTGTTGCATATTTAACTCAATATTTGGCATCTCAGTGTTTCATAGGTAAACAATAAGTACACTGGGAATTATGTTTGCAAACTTTCAGTAGCAAATAARTACGCATTTTAAATTATTGCATGAAGAATTGATTAATAAATTGCATTATCATCGTATTCTCTGTGGCTGTGACAGTAATACTAATTCCATTTGCCTTACTGAGGTGGACACTGTGTCAAATGCATGCTGAAAAGAAAATAATAAAGTGAACTRAAGTGTAGGCTGAGATTTTATATATGCTACTCTCCTGATGACATCATTCAGACGGTGTTGCTATTGTATGAATTTAACAAGTGTGATGTTTCCATAAAGTAAATGGCAGGGGGCAATTGGTTAAAACAGTGTATGGTTTGGGGATGTTTAAGGGTAAAAAGATCTTGGAACCATCCCCAGTAATTTCAAGCTGCAGAAACTGGCATAGAAATAAAGAAATAAACTGGAGACAGCTAAAGAGTAATTCAAGAAATGATCAGTCAATGGCCTTAGTAGGTCCATTACTTAGAAAAACAGTAAGAAATCTGATCTGTAAGCACATCAGGCAAAATCTTGGTAAGCGGTACACAGCTCGTAGTTACATTTTGGATTGTACCAGTTACTCAGATAATCACAAGTTTAGTGACAAAAGCAAATGCAGTCAGTTTTACTTTTGCTTAATATATATATACTTATAATACAACATACATTTATTGTTGTAATATGTATTATAATACAACATATGTAATTTATTGTAGAGTTCAAAAATTTATTTGATGGGGTCAGGCACTGCAAAACGAATGACAAGTATGAGTTACTTCAGTGTTAATGTAACTAAGAAGTCACCAAGTCACATTGCCACATCTGCAGTGGCAGTTTCCCCCACTAGAAGAACTGTTAAATCATCAAGAATGACATGGTGTTCCTGTGGGCTGGATTTATTCCATAGTTTTCAGTTGTCCTGCTCAAATGTGCTTTTCTGTCCACTGAGTGTGGTATTGCCGTGGATTTATTATTATTACAAAAGAGAGGCTCTGGTTATTACTGCCGTGAGACTGTCAGCCATAGCACGTGAAGGGGCATCGTCAGGTTATACTGGMAAAGCCACATGGCTCCAGCTCTGCCTGCACCCTCCCTGCCTGCGGGCCCGGAGGAACCGTGATTGTTTCGGTGCAAGTTGTGCTCGTTTTAGACCATAGCAGTCAGGTGGGAAAAGTGCCTGATCTCTGGTAACAAAACRATAGGAGCGCTCCAGCTGCAGTAGTCAGATGAGCATACAGTGTAAGCTCTTAAGAGCCACAGAAGTTAAATTCAGACAACTAATAAATCCATYAGCTACCTTTGTGGCCTGAAAAATGATGGATTGTAAAATGTTTTGGGGTCCAGTAAGAGTATTGCATTCTCTACTGCATGCATAATGAAGCAAATTCCAGCTATGTTTAACTCCAGGGAAGTGTGGTGTTAGTTTAAGGGAAACTATAAATTTCCTTCCTGTCTGTTTGTCATTTTTCTTGGACTTTCCAGTTTAGAACTATATGAGAACTCAAAAAGGGCAACCTGATGTTGTACTGAGAAACTAAGAGGTAGCAGAGAGTAAAAGCATCACCCTTCATGCCGAGTAACAAAATCAAATTCTTCTCCTTCTGACTTGAAGGAACTGTGCTGCCTCAGGAATGTAAAACTCACACTGACGTGAATAACCTGTATTGTATATCAGCCATAATAGATTTTCTGTAAACCTCACTCAAATGTAAATGAGTTGCATTATTTTTCTTTCTTTATWAAAAAATACTGTACTGGTTGGTCAGTCACAACCAAGACTCCTTTTGAGGAATGGTCTCTTGGATGCATTTGCTTATGTTCTCATTAAGTTTAAGGCTGATTGTAAGACTGTATGATTAACTTTAGAAGGGYGATACTTTCTCTCTTGACACAAATTAACTTTAGGCTTGCTTCTTCCTGCTAAGCCTGCACAGATTCCCTCTGAAACTGTTCGTCTATTGAAAACCTTTTCATTTGCAGATTAATTGCAAGCGTACTTTGGTCCCCACTTTTAATGAGCTCAGATAATTTAGATATTCACAGCTGATCAGGCTAGGGGTCACATGAATGATGGCTGCACATCTGGCAACAAAGAAGCTTTGACGTCAGTCCAGTAGGGAATCTGCGTGGAAACTCAGATATTTGGAGGTATTCAAAGAGCGAGTGAAACTCCGTTGCCTTCCTGCTTTTACAGTCCGTGACCAGTAGCAAGTCTGTGGGAGCTCTGCTGATGCAGAGGGGGTGTCAGGTGGAAGGCCGGGGTGTCCGACTGCTTGCCCTGGGCAAGCGTGTTGCWGCGCAGCTGGCAAAGAACACCCGCAACCCAAGGGCTCGCCATCAGCACGCAGGGAGGAAGAGAGGCTCGCTGGTCCCCATCCCACGTACGACAGAGCCGAGGAAGAGGATTTAGCCTCTAGGGCCTGAGAGAGGTCCGGGCCTAATGTGTTTGAAGCTTAATGCTGAGGTCTTGACACCTTCGTGGAGGCTTTGTACAGGCTGTGCTGGCTAAAACACCTTTGAAGAATAGATTTATGTTCTTGTATTACCTAGGTTTAATGCATTTTTTTGCTCTTCTTACAATGCAACTCCATTTCAGATCGTGATAAAAACC